>CM023539.1:65516009-66152882 GCA_013350335.1 Chimonanthus salicifolius
CATTGATTTTAAAATTTAAAATGAAATGATAGAATCGTCCATTGGAAGTTCAACTTTTTCCAAAAACTAGTTAGTGGTTGTCTTTATATCAGAAAATATAAAATCAATTTTTAAAATGTGTCTTGCTGTCTACCAAGACACAGTACATCTCCATTTTGATAAATTATAGCTATAAAGGAGGAGAATTTAGGGGCTTGAACCATCTAACAGAGGAAAACATTGAATATGTTGAGCCCATATTCACTTTCCAAATTTTTAATTATTTATTAATTTTTAAATATAAAATATATACTTATTTTTTAGATTTTGTGAAATTATTAAATTTCTTATTAAATAAATTAAAGTTACGATACTCTCTTATTTGATCTATCATCACTTAGTTCAATGTTTTCATGAAATCTAAAATAATATATATATATATATATATATATATTTAAAAATTAACAACTAATTTAATTTTTTAAGAAATAAGTGCTAAATATTTCAAATAATGTAATTGAAATCATGGCAATATGTGATCATTCTTCTTAAAATCTTAAATAAAATTTTAAATAGGTTTTATACTTATGTGGCAAATGAGGTTGCACCTAATTCCAACCCATACGAAGTAATTAAAAGAAATTGTATTTCAGTTAAGGCCAAGCCTCAAGTCTAGAAAAATTTTCACACACAGTTTGGGCCTGAAATTGGGCTTACAAGGTTTGATCAAAAGGGTCAACGTGGTCTCAGCCCGTGGTATAAAACTCGGCCGATACAACAGAGATTTATATTTTTTAATTTTTTAATTTTAAAAACAGCCTTTTTATTTTTTTAAATAATTTTTTTCAAAAAAAAAAAAAGTCGCCAACATTTCTCAAAAAAAAGTATTTTGAAAATAGGCCCAAAGCTCGGCCCACCTAATTGAGTTGCAATCCTACATAGATCTTTAAAATCGTGTTAAATGAAAAATGACAAAGGTAGTGACTCGATAAGCTTTAATCTTCATTTAAATATTTTATCTGATGATTTTGAACATTAAAATTTTAATCGCAAACAAATAATTTACTTTTCAAATATAACAAATTACACCCATCACATCCATTCTTAACTTTTATGTATACATTTTTACCTATAAGATTTTGTTAATTCTACTTTTAAAGAAAAATAAAATTATTTTAATTTTTATGTAATTTGCTAACAATAATGAGTACTGATTCTTATTCGATAGGATTTTACTGGTCCTGACATTTACATATTATATAGGATTTCTTGCCTACTTTACATTCAATGCCACTGAATTTACAAGTAAAAATATGTTTAGTTGAGGAGCCGGCATTGCCAACACATCTCTTCAGTCCATCAATGGCTTCGTTCAGAGAACGGCTAGTGTCCCCTAATGCCCATGCCAAGGATATATGGGGGCGTGGATCCTGCATTCCATTTCATAAGTGAACAAAATCGATCATTATGTATGAAATTTTGTGAACATCTTCAATTGATGACACACTACAAAATGCCTACCTTGTAAAACTCCGGCAGGTTGTGCAGTCTATAAACATCATTGACGGCGTTAATCTGCTTCGCTATCTGAAACCAGGAAAAACAGACGACAACATTATAATGGAAATCTAGTATGTTTTGGCAATGCTAAAAGAGCAAAAACAGGGAAAAAATGTCATGCAACTAATGGGATTGTCATGACAGTATACCAAACAGAGAAAAAAAGGCAGCATGCCAAACAAAAGAATTGGATTCCTCAACCCTCATGTTGGTTGCTGAGTGCTTTTGTGCTCCTTTTCAAAACCATGCATGTGGAACCCACCTTTCATCAGTTCAAAATTAGATCGCAAAGTTCATGATAGGTGTTGCGCCTCAAAATCAGTTCAAGAGATAACAACACCATTGGATTGAATCCATGAGTCAGGCATGATATAAACCTTACAGTTTTTTATAACAGTCAATTCAGTAGTGAATGTCCCTCGTGTATGGATGACATTGGGTCATCACATATCAAGGGACATGAAGATCCAAAGCTTTCTCCTGATGACAGAGAGCCCCAAATACAGGGGACTAAAAATCAATGACAATAACATCGATAATAATTATGGATATTAGATGATATTGATACACACATTCCATACCTCAAACAATCCACCTGCACTGACTTCTAGTGAAAGAAAGGTTCGTGTCTGCTCATCGTTGACAAAAACCTCCCATTTATTGAAATATATCCAATATCTGCTTTCAAAACAAAATCTCAGGTCCTAAACATAATGATGTTATGTCTGGTAACTCTAAAATAAAAAAGACCTGAAAACGTGAAACATGGTAGTAGCAGGCCTCCAATTTCATACGTAATAACTCATGTCATTTTCTGAGAGTGAATAAAAGCTTGCTTTTTGCATTGGCAAGGCCTTGGCAATTTTCAGAGAAACCCAAAAAGTTTTTTTTTAAAAAGTAAAACAATCAAAAAAAAAAAAAAAGACCATATAGGCCATGAAAAAAGAAACCTCGATATGTGGGTTTGTATTTCTCTCAACTGAAAGACAAGAGTTGTTAATGGTTTCATTGAAGCCCACAAAAAGAACGTGAAAGGAAAAAAAAAAAAAGAAGTAAAAGTGGTGAAAATCTCACCAAGCAGATTAAAGTGCATGAAGGTGAAGTATTTGCCAGAGAATCTAAACTCACCGCTTCTGAGACTGAAGCTTTTGTCGAAGCATTGTCACAATTGAATCAATCTGATGCACTCGAATCGGAACAGTTCTTCCTAGACTTATGTGGAACTCCCTTCCTAAGAGAACTTGCTCGAGTTTTTTATCATCTTTACACAAATCGCTAAGTGGAATGTCAACATCAACAACATGGAGGCTAGGCACAAGAGATGCAACTCTTTTCACAAATGGTACCAGATCTTTCCTCACTGCAGGTGGTATACGAACTGCAGATAAATAAATGGATATTCAGTTCTTTAACACAAGGGTCTCTGACAAAAATAAATAACTGAACCAATTAGTTAAATATAAAGGTGAGAACCCTTAGTCAACAAGATGGAACAAATTATAAGGAGCGAAAAAATGATCAGTTCAAGGCCTACCTTTCCCATATGTATATGTAATCATTTTTTCGAATGATTATGTATATATAACCATCATCATTATGAAAGTCACTTTCCCATGATCCTGTCTATATAGAGCTGGCTTTTTGAATTCTACTTTTATACTATCAATAACCACACTCATTGTTATACTACATCTATTGTATCAGTTATTCCCAATTTATCCTTCAAATTCAATATATTTTTCTAGACAAACATCTCTACAAGATAATCCAAAAAGAAGTAATAAACAGAAATATAAATAGGTAAATGACAAAACCTGGAATGAAAACATGCAGTGCATAATTTCCTTCCACATGTGGAAAGCTCCTCACTCGACTTCCATGACCAGTTTGACAATAAACTGAAATTTCACAAGCCGCATGTTAAATACGTCTTGTACATGTACAGAAAAGACTACTCATATGAACAGTAAAAAACACAAACATGCATCCAGTTAATCAACAATAATGAAATAAATAATACTGTAAAACAGCATTAAAAGGGTACATATATAAAACCATGTTCCAGCTTAATCCTTCATGGCAAAACCTACAAATTCAAAGGGAAAATAGCATATTATATACAGATACAGTAAGAAAACACTGTGGATAGGGAACGAGAATGAGGCTTACACTTCATTTAGGGCATATCTGAAACAGAATTTGTATTCACAGATTAAATGCATAGAGTTGTCTTCCATTTGATATAGTCAAACCCTGAAATCTGTGTCCTTTTAAGTTTACTATGGAGTCTCTAATTGATACCAGTGGTATTACTCGAAGAAACATATATCAAAGCAAAGGCCTACTCACTGACCTTGCACTTTCCAAGTTCCACCAAAAGTGCTCTTTGGGGACTTTTGTATGGTCATTCGAAGGGAAAAAAAAATGATATTACTTTTTTGGCTGGCTTCAATTAATTTCTAGACAAGTGTTTCCCTAATGTAACAATGTTTATTAACAACAATATCATAGAATCCTGATCCTATTACCATCAGGTCTCCTGCATATGATATTTTCTCCCTGGTCTGGTGGCATATTTAAGTTTCCTATAGGAGAAGGAATCAGGCTCATTCAATTGGGCTGACGATGTCACATCAGCCAGCACGTATTTCCTAGGATACTATTAAGATTTATCTCATAAACTTTGATTAAGCTATATCAGTTAAGATGGTATCTACTTGGACATGATCTTATTTGTTAAGATCAATGTTGTAAATATCTTACAGTATGAAATACATATCTTATGATTCATGAGATACCAAGTGTTATGGATTTCTCTCCACTTAACACGGATCAGAGAACTTTAGGGCCTTATAAGCATCAATCCACCATCTCTCCCTTGGCCAGTGACAACAAGATCATATCTAAAAAGATACTATCTCAACTAATATAGCTAAATCAAATTTTATGAGATAAGCCTAACATATATTCTAACATCATTCAAGCTGTGTCAGGAGAGTTGTAACTAAATTATTGTTGAACAAATTACAGACAGAATGGAAACATGTGCAAAGAACATTTCATTAAGAAGAAGTGCAGAGGGGGAAAAGTAGAGATCATCCAAAAAAGTTTTGTTCTTTGAATAGGTAAAGAAAAATTCTAATGGGAATTCGCAATTAATTTGGACTTGATTCAAGAATCACCAAAATTACAAAACCCCAGGCATATCCATACATGACCCAAAGGAGCGAGTAGTCGGGTAGTACAGGGCTTCAAATAAAGATGTAAGTTTAGATCTAAATGGAAAATCCACTGTAATTTCTAGTTTCTAAAAGCATAGGAACTTCTAATTTCTAAATTACTCAAAAACCCAAGCTTGGACTGGTTTGTACAGTAAATTTGAAAGGGAAAAAATGAAACCCAGTTGTTTCTGTGGAGTGTTTCGACTCGAATGACAAGTGGAAGAAGAGGTAATGACTGGAAATAGCGGAAAAGAGGAAAGGATAGAGAAGAAAAGAAGGTGGAAATGAGAAAGTGTGAATACCGTTTCCGAGAGAAGAAGAAGAATCGAGAAGCGGAAGAGGCGGCGGAGGCAGAGGTGGACGCGGAGGGAGAATGGAATCTCTTCTTCTCGGAGATGAAGAATCCGAATCTGAAGAACCGTACGACGCCCTCAGTGCTTCCATCCTCTCTCCCTCGTTCGCGCTCTATCGTGCGTTTCCAGCGTTTTACTTCCAAATGCCTTTTTGCGAAGCGTTCGGATTAGGGGTGAAACTTGGGTTGGGTTTTGGCCCGACCCGACTGACCCGACCCGAAAATAGTGCGGGTTGGGTTATAGAAATTGTAAACTCGGGTCGGGTTGGGTTAGGAAAAAAAATCCGACTGAAATTCGGGTCGGGTTGGGCTGAAGAATTTAAATTTCAACCCGACCCGATCCGACCTGAAAAAATCCGACCCTGGAAAAACCCGACCCGAATTCATAATTTAAATAAAACCCTACGCCTCTTTCACTTCTGTTTCCCCTCTTTCCAAAATCGATAACCACCTCTTCCGCTTCCTCTTCCTCTTCCCCTCTTTTGAAAATCGGGCTAACTCGGGTCGAGTCAGGTCAACTCTCGGGTTGAGAGTATTAGAAATTCGGGTCGGGTTGGGTTGACATATTCGGGTTTGCAATTCGGGTCGGGTTGGGTTCAAATTTTTTTGACATGGGTTAGGTAGGCTGGGTATGTCAAAACTCGGCCCGCCCGACCTGAGTTTCAGCCCTAGGTGAAACACCCGACCCTCATGGCCCCACCCAAGAAATCATGCGGGTCGGGTCAGAGGATTGGGTCAGGTTGAGAAGACAAAAATCAATATGAAATTTTAGTCAGATCGGGTTGAGGGAATTTCAAGTTAAGCCAATCCGACCCGATCAAACCCGACCTAACCCGGCTAAAATGGATTCAAAATGTGGGTCGAGTCAGAATTCAGGTTAAGTCGGATTAGAATTCTGGTCAGATCACGTCGGATCGAGAATTTCGGGTCAGAATTCTAATCGGGTCGGGTCAAGAACTTCTGTCAGAAATCGGATCGGGTCGAGAAGTTCGAGTCAGAAATCGGGACGGGTCTAGTTCCATACTTTATTGACTCGGGTTGAATTTTAGGAAACACGACCCGACCCGACCTGACCCGATTTCATCCCTAGTTCGAATTCCGTGTCCGTCCGGATATAAACGGGTTGGATCAAAATCTGCAGCCGCTTTTTATTCGGATTACGTTGGATTCTTACGTTAGTTACATACTTGCATAATTCGAAATTCCAAATTAACATTTAATTTTATTGTTAAATTTGGATTTAAATGTGAATGTTTTTAAAATTAAATTATTAAAATTCATCTCGGAAAAATGAAATTCAGATTAATTAATAATCAAGTTTTCATTAAATAACAAAATTTTATGAAACATATAACTAATGAAGATTATAGGGCCACTCTCAAGACTTCTTTCATGTGATTATTTTTTATTTAATTTTAATATTACTCAATGCATTTATCTTAATCTACACATTTTTAATTGAGTAACAAACTTCGAGATGAAATGAAATTTTGGGACGAATGCCAGTAGATTAGATTTTGTCCAAAGCCCAAAGGATTCTGTACTACGGATGCAATTTGGGCTAAATCTAGCTTGGGCCCTCTCACATGTCTTGGAAAAAAAATATCCTAGGCGAATTTTGGGCTTAAAAAGAAAGCTTTGTTTGAACTAGAAAGGTCTAGAGCCCGGTGTTTTAAGGCCTGATTCAGCCCAACGCCCATTTTTAGTCCTTACCAATCTTGAGCCTTTCTTGATCCCATACCAAAAGCCTGGTTTTATAATATAGTAAGAGTTAATTTCAGACCTTATGCTAAATCTGAACTTAATTTGTATCCCGGTTAGAACCCGTGAGGGGTGGCTTGGCGGTCAAGAATCGACCTGAGATGCAAGAAGTTCTTAAGTTCAAATTATTCTCAACACAAAAAGGGTCATTCCCCATACTGTTATCCAGTGTGTGTGGGTGAAGAGATTTGCACATGCCTCAAACATTAGTCACGTACTCTAAGAGGATTGGACACCTTTGTCTTTAAAAAAAAAAAAAATTGTATCCTAGCCAACCTCAAACCCTGTTTATGTAAATCATTCCTGAGCTTGGGCTTGGGTCCTAAATACAAATTAAGTTTGGGACAAAGTTTTAAAACTCATTCAACTAGAAAACCAATTGAGTCTAATACACATGGAATAAATAACTTTAATGATAATGATTGATGATGAAGATGATTGTGATAACGAGGACACCTAATAGACACATCGATTATTACAGGAGCTATTAAATTTTTTTCAAGATAGAATTTGAGCATAAAATGGATAAATAAATTACGACGGGAGCTACTAAGTTTTTCAAGACGGGCTCATAGAATTTGAGCATCCCATTGATAATTTCTTACATAATATGTTGAGAAGTGTCGGACCTTTGATTTATTGACTGGGCTTAACTATGATTTCAAGCATGTTCGTGCCCAACTTTTGAGACTGATCTACCAAAATTGAAGAGAATTTGCACGGTGAGATTAGCTTATACTTCATTATTGGTGATAGAAATAAAGAATTGATGGTATTTGGAAAGTGTTCCTCTCTACACACGAAACGATTCTCGATTCTTTAATCTATGACAGAAACAAGCGAGTTTCCAATGAACCAAGCTTCAACTCTCAGATTCGCAGTCCAGTTCTAAAACATCAGCTTCAGTTTTCAGTTAGCTACACATTCTCAATTTCATGACATCTTCCAAACTGGAAGCAAGTTGCAACAGCCTTCATGTATCTTCCAATTCAATTCCAGAAAACCCATGAGAGAGGATCAAAGAAGGCAGAATGCAAGAATAATGCCAAAATCCATTGCAGGTATTTCACGTGTATAAAGATAAGGTGCGCATAAGCCCATACAAGTCAACAGAGAACATTAAAAGGTTCATTTGTAATTGTAACTTGTTAGAACGTCAAGAGGGCAATAAACAAAGCTAAATCCATATGAAGTGCTTTACAAAACTGTCACAAATGCACTATCCTTACTAGAGAGAAACCAACCCAACATACAGTCTACGACAGCCCAACCCAAACGGACTGGTAGACAAGCATCATATTTATAGCCTGTAGCTTCCATACCCTCCAACCCCGGAGGCACCATAACCTCCCATCGATGGCATTGATAATGACGATGATGGGTAAGGGGTATTTCCCAACTGGGAGTAAGACCTCATACCGGAATCCAGCTTGCTGTAGGTACTCGTGACAGGTTCTTTATGCCCTGCCATAAAATCCTGCAGGGAGATAAGTTGGAAACGGTAAGAAAAAATATCCCATTTAATGGGGGCTAATACATGAGATGAAGAAGAGGTAATATACCATACAGATCTATTTAATAAAAACAAATATATTTGAGGGCCAAACATTCTTTCGGCAACTGGTACAGAAGTAGGAAATCTCGAAAAGTAACCCAGTAGGATGATCCTAACCATCCGATTTTGCCCATATATGCACAACAGGTTGCCAATCTCTCCTACGCTTGGATTCTTTTCAAGGAGCACTAGAGATTCTCAGTTTTGTGGCAATTGGCCCTCTTATCCACTATTTGAAGTTTACAGTGGTAACATAACAAACTAACAACAGTCTTCAGGAACAAAGAAGAGAGCTCTTCTGAGGTTTGAAGGATAAAGGTGATGTGCTGTGTGGGCTTTTAAGGAGTTCCAAACATTCTACATCTCAGACATTTCCAAAGCCTAGAAGGAATTTATTGGGTTTGATGTAGCCTTTTCTAGTCTTGATTTTTTGTCCTTTTTCATGCTTCCTATTATCCCAGCTATTAGTGTGTGATGTTTGGGAGTTGAGATTCCTGTCCATTTGTATCTCCCTTCAATATGTGCACTTCTTGTTCCCCATAATGAAGTTACCATTTGAGAGAGAGAGAGAGAGGTGAAACCAAATTGCTAGATTCATCCATAGGCACATTAGAGAATGTCCCATCCTACAGCATATTGTTGCAGCCAAGGGTTTGATAGTTCCATAAGACAAGGTCCAGGAAGTGGCAAGACAAGGTGCTACAGTTTGCACTACAAGACTGAAGCACTGCAACATAATATGTTGAAACTGGTGCTAGACAAATCATTAGTCCACATGACTTGATCTTAATTTTTATTCTTTGATTGCTCAAGTTCAAGGGTATTTAACAGCTGGGATTATAACATCTCAGAGTAACATAGGTCTGTTCCTGTATTCATGGTTTAGATGGTGACTAGTCTACAATTGGGTTAAAACTGTACTTTTGTGACAGAAGGATTGAGAGTGAGACCCATTTTCCCCCAATTGTGTGATCAAGCTATTATGGATGCTGAATTTCATGTTTTTTCTTCCTCTTCCAATTTTTAACTTATTTATTGATATTCTTGAACACTTTTGATTGAGAAGCAAGGGTGTTCCTATCACCCAAGAGTACATCAAAGAACAAATGGATGAACCACTTAAATAACCAAAGGTTGAACCCTATCTTCACAATTCCAGTTGGGATTGTTAATGTTATAGTCTATCACGATATAGCAATTTCATTGTTGGAGAAAAATACCAAGTGGAGAATGGTGGCTGGAGAGTTAATAGATTGGTGACAAATGTGTCACAATTTTGGAAAGGGGTACCATCGATCGCTGACAAATACTTTGCTATAACTACCTACAGAGTTGGGCAGGGAGATAAAATCAAGTTCTGGAGGGACAGCTGGGTTCAATTCCCTGCACTGTATCGAATTGCTGCAAATCAGGATGCTGTTGTTGCTGATTACTTTATCTGCCAGAACAAAGTGATGAATTGGTCCCCACAGTTCAGAAAAAGAATGAATGATTGGGAAGAAATGGATCTTCTTTCTCTCCTCCAGGCTCTCAGTCAGATTTATGTTAGGTCTCATCACGCTGATCGTCGAATTTGGATGATTGAGAGTAATGGTGTTTTCACAGTAAGAACTTCCTACATATTGGTGTCGCAGCCACCTCCTGATGGCTTCTTCAAGCGTAATTTTGACGCAAGTGCAGTGGGTTCCCTGGGCAGTGCTGGAGTTGGTGGAATTCTGAAGAATGCTTCAAGTGAGATTCATCATCAGCAGCAGCAGCCAACATCCCATTTATCTAGGGTCTGCTTGATGAGTTCTTCTCCAATTGACCCTATCAACGACCATATCTGTCACTCTACAATCTAACAGGTCCTTTTTTAATCCATTCCCTCTATGTTTTCAAAGGTCACCCTCTCCTCCTAGTGCTTTTGATCCATACCCTCTCAACTCTATGCATTGAAGTTGTGTTTGGTCTTCTATTAATATGACTAAATTATCTCAAACGAGCCTCTTCATTTGTCATCTATCGAAGCTATCTTTAAATTATCCATAATGCATTTGTTCCAAACTCTATCATTTAGGGTTAAACCAATCATCTAATGTAGCATGTGCAATTCCACTGTCATAACTTTGTTCATTTGTCATTTTTTATATCGGCCAACTTTGCTTCGAGTGAGATTGTCAGCACATTTTATGGGCCTGCTGGGATTTGCTTTGCTTTTGAAACTGAAGCAGTGGCTCTCCTCACTTGGGTGAAGCTGGCAAAGGACAAAACCTTCCTTCCTCTTATCGTTCAAGGGGACTCTAGTTGTGTTATAAGCTAGGCTATGAAAGGAGATGTATTTCCTGAAAATTGCAAACGTTATCGAGGAAATCCTTGACATAAGAGAAGTCATCCCTGTGTCTTTTTCAGCTGTTTCTAGAGATATTATTGGTGAGATGCTTTGGCAAAACAAGTAATGAGGCAACACATTGTTATTGGTGATTTTGAAGAGTGCTTCTCAATGGCAGCTAAGAGGGTCTTTCCCTTGTTGTAAGCCTGATCCAGCTTAGGTGTATCTTCAAGCATGTATTCCAGGTGCTTTCTTTCCCTTCTCACTTTTGGCCTGTTTCTCGGACTTTTTTTTTTTGAAAAGGTTCATAGATTGATAGATAAAAGGCATCAGAGGTTCTCACTTTTGGCCTGTTTCTTGGACCTTGTTGTTGTACACAATTTCTTTTAATAATATATTATCACCATTCAAATATAAAGAGACTGACTTGCTAAAATGTTATGCTTTCACAATAACATTTACCCAGTTTGAAGAAATGCATTTCATTTGTAATGATTAAAAGAATCACATAAATAAGAGATCTATTCCTCACCTGAATAAGTTGTTGCGCAGTCTGAACCTGCGTTGAAGTACCCTTAATCTCCACTGTGATTTCATCAGGCATGCCCAGTGTCTCCTGAACAGTAAGAACCGCTCCACTAGTGCGGCGTATATATGCAATATTTGCACCTCCAATGCCAATGATGTCCTCAGCATAAGATAGTGGGATTTGCATTGTCTGTGTTACCTGGATGAAAAAGCTGATCAGTTAATGAATGGAGGAATCGAAAATGCTAGCTAAAGAAGCAATGAGTCAGCATTATGCTCTCCATTAGAGATTTACTCAGAAGAATGCAATAAAATGTGAACAATTGCTTCAAAATTTTATAGGTAGGATTTGGAACATTTCTTGCACTGAATTTATAAATGCTTCAAATCCAGATGTGAGAGAACATTTTCCCTCTTCTATTTATTTACCTACCATGACCTGCAAATGATGATATAGGTCCAAGGTAGTCCTAAACATAGCAACAAAAACACAGACCCGGATAGAAGGGAAAATGGCTTTAAGAACGGTGACAATAAACAACTGCCCATATTGCAACCAAGAGATCGTCCCTACCTTCATATGTTTGATACAAAGAACTGGATGGCAGAATGCATGGGTATGTAGAAATCTAACCAAATCCATTTTAGGGCCCACCTGAGCCCCACTCACATCCCAAACCCCTTCACACCCTACCCTAGCACATGAATTGGAGGGTTCCTACCCAATTTGAAGCCATTCTTAATTGATCTCACAATTGGATTTAAAATTTTAAATCCATCCAAAACTGCCCCCTTTTTACTATTGATTTTGGGACCTCCTAAAACCATGGCTTTTGAAATCCAATAGACCTTATTTTTTTTTATGAACAGTATCATTTGAAAAAAAACATCTCAAACAAAGCTTACCCCACCCCCATCCCCAACCATGTGGGCCCCACAAAGTCGCCTGGTCGTTGTCACTCATGAGCGACGTCGTCCAGATGAACCATGCTCTACATAAATATAAATATAATGTATAGTGGTGACTCCCACAAACTGGTTTGCACCAAAGTTTGAATGGAGAGGTGGATTTAAAAGGCCTTGACTTGTTTATGATGCCGATAAAATTTCATAATAATTGGATAAAAGAAGTCATGTTTTCTAAGGTTCTCGAAAGTTCACATTTATCTAATGATGAAAATTCATCAAGATAGATCAATGGCTTTTAAAGTCGAATTGGTGTCTCATTGGGTATGGGTGCAAGTCATAGAGGGTAGATGAATGTGAGAGGGGGAATGGATCCTTTTTATCCACCATGGGCCCCACAATCCAAAGTTTGCACCACTCAAATTACCGTTTGTGCTCCCTTCTTGTTACCGTCAATCAAAACCAGGATTGACCAAGACTAAAAGCAGTTTTGAATAAGTTTTGGGGGGAAAAACCCTTAAAAGATGAAATGAAACTCAAGACAACTTGAGCAAAAGAGGAAGAACCATTGTCAGCCTTTCTACATCCAAGCCTCAGAAGAGACGAATCCTCTCCTTATCCATTACCCTTTCTCCTATGTTATGTGGTGTTCTGTGCTACAAAAGTTTGGCGTGGATTGGGTGATGCCTTCTATGGTGGCATAGTTATCATATGCCTGGAACATGGTTTCGGTTCCCACAAAATGCTCATCATTGTGGCGCTTAACATTTTTCACCACTATGCAGGGTCTTTGGTGGGAATGTAACAATAGAATTTTTAAGGATAGTGCTGAATCGTCAGAAGTTGTTTCTACGAGAGTCTTTGCCAAGTGTGCTTATTGGGCCTCTACTCTAGCGGTTTTCAAGAATATCTCTTCTAATGATATCCTGTAAGCCTAGAAAGAAGGCATTGACTTAGCTTAGGTTTTCATGTGTTTTTTTAAGGCTTTATTTTTCTTTGTTGGTGTCTTGGGGTAGTGGGCAATATTGTAGTTTTGTTTTGCTTTTTTAGCTCTCTGTACTTGCACCTAGTGCTTCCTTTTCTCTTAACATATTAACCATTCAAAATAAAGAAAAAGAAACTGAAACTACTTGTTGACCCAAAACTGTTTCAGTCTCATCATTTTCTTCATCCTCCACCCAATTTTCTCTGTGAAACCCAACATTTTCTTCTTCTACGCTACTGAGAACTTGGTTCAAAGTTGCAGTAGCAACCACAAGCAGTGTATTATAGGCCATTGACAGTGGATTCATCGAGGAGTTGGGTCGAGCTCTTCGCAAGCCCAATGGCTCTTGCACCCAGCCCTAATACTATGGGCAGGGCACTTCAGGCTTCCAGGCTCTTGGGTGAAATTCTATCCTATAGATGTCAATAGGCAGGGCTCAGGCTAGAGAAAGCTTGCTCCATGCCGTATCATTACAGGCCAGGCTCTTAAGCCTTCGCATTTCAGTTAAAATAGCCATGATACAGGCCAGGCTCTTAGGCCTTTGGCATTTCAGTTAAAATAGCCATCCCTACCATGTAACAACATTGAACAAGGAAAACCATATATTGACAGATGAGAATTTCATTGAACTGTAAATGAAATAACTAACCTGAGTGACTAAAGCAGCTGCACTCCGCCCAAGCCCTGAAGTACGTAATCCAGGATCTTGTCCATATAAGGAGAGTCCAGAGTGTGACATCTGAGGCTCCAGTTGAGTTTCACGATCAAGAAATAATGAATCCCTCTTATATGAAAGAGGATAATCATTGGAAATTGCAGTCTGTGAAGCTGTATGGATCAAGGAGTGTGCTTTATCAGTCCATATCTCTGTTGCACGATCTTGAGAAACTGTTGAGCTATACTGCAAAATGGAGCATTACCCATATGTCAAACTTAATAATAATAATAATAACAAACACTGATGTGCCCAAATTAAGAATAAGGAAACAAACTTACAGCCTTTTCAAACAAAGGAATAATGCTATGATCAACCAAAAACTTGCGAAGATGTCCAACAGATGCTTGAAGGGCTTTAAGAACCTTCAAGGGTTCTCCTTGTATCTCCACAATTCTTTCCTCTGAGGTTACATAAAACGGCAGTTCATCTGGTATGAAAGATTCAAATGTCTTGTCATGCCATTAGAAACTAGTAAAAGCGTCCGCAGCAGAAAAATATGTCTATGCATGTGTATTATTTGAATAATTCAGAACTAGAATATATATTTATAGAATACAAAGAACTCAAACCAAGCATGTCGCTTACCCAAGGACTACAAAAAATTACGATCTTTAATATAGCAACAAAAGTAAAGTCAGAAATTCTTTTATATGCAATATTATATTCTTATAGTACATGTTATAGAGTACAGAAGGGTGAGCCATTTGTTTTGTTTACAAATACATGTAGGTGATTCAAGTGTTTTTGAGATTCTGCTCCAACCTTAATTTCTTTGAGGGATTGCCTCTGTAAAAGTAATCATGTACATTATCTATCAAACCGCAATAAAACAAATAGAAACTTACAGTAAAGCAATTAACAAGGACCACATGAGTTCAAGCCGAGAAACCGAGAATATATTAGGAATTGGAGAAGATGTTGATCAATCTTGACAGAAAGAAGCAGATGAACAAGTAAAGAAAGAAGGGGAAAACACAAGTACATATAGCTAACTGCCAAGTGATACAAAAAATATAAGATTACATGTAATAAAGAAAATTTTAAATGAAATATTAACATTATACCATGTTGACATGTCATAATCACTAGCTAAAACAAACACATCTTGTAACATGTCATACTTATTTTACTAGATGAATTTAATTTGGACAATTTGAACAAAGTACTGATCAAGGATACTTTCAAATTCAGAATAAAAAAATAAATGCAGAGAAACCCAAATCTACCAACTGAACCATGGTTGAATGTCTAGGACTTTCATTCACATATCTCTCTAGTGTTCTATATATTCTGTTAAAACATAGATAAACATTTTGTTTCATAGCATGATCTTACATACCTTTGCATATAAGATATCCATATACAGCTTTACGCACATATTATAATAGCAGACAAAAGATGTCCCCTACTATTGGATCTTGATGGCAATCATGTCAAACACCATTCATTCAGAATTTCAGATACTTCAAATAAGAAGTCCTTGATCAAGATGCAAAGATTTATTTATTTATTTATTTATTTTTGAAGAGAGAACTATAAGCAAAAATAATGAGATTTTCCAACAAAAAACCAAATGAGGTTTACACAAACACTGAAAAGAAAGAAAATATTAGGGTGCCAATTTTCTTTTGAAATAATACTTCAAATAATCATTGGTGAATATATTTCGTACATACACATGCACTCATAATGCTCACTCTCCAAATGAATGAAAAGCGCATGATTCAAAGGTATGCTTCAGACGCATATTACATGAATTCAGCAATTGTTTGATGAAACCTGACTAGAATTCTAGCTTTATATTTTAACAATTGACAAACTATTGCAAATTATGGATTAATCTGAAATTTCAACATGTGGCTTATGTTAGGAAGGAATAATGCAAACAAATTCTGAGAATTTGATTAACGATCTTACAGTTACATAATTTTCATATTAATAGGGCATAGAAAGTTCAACTTATCACAAGAGAACCAATTATCATCTCAGAAGAACAGAATTCTAAATATAGTATCCAATAAATAGCACAACAAAGATAAAAGCCATCTATGTAAGGACATGTTGACACATACCACCAGATAGGACTCTCACAGAGGCACCAGAACTCTCTTGAATAGACTTGATTAGTGAACCTTGCTTCCCAATCAAATTGATGGCTTGTGATGCTGCCACCAACAATCGGACAGAACACAATCCTGCAGATGCTGGCCCTGAACCATCAGCTTCACCCTCAAGTATTCCATTAACACGTTTGAACACTCTCAGTACAGCAGCCATGGCAGGGGAGATTTCTGTATCTGGTTCTTCTTTTCCAGATATAAGAACCTGAAAAGAAAATAACAAAACACCAAGATATGTGAGCTGTAAAGTGAATTCTGAATTTCTAATTGGAAGATATGATCCTTAGGCCCATCCAAACTACAATCATAATAGACACTTGGTTGACTTAAATTTTGGAAATAAAAACAAAGAAAAGGGTCACAATCTTTCAAAAAAAGAAACACCAAACTCTAAAAAAAGGCAAATACATCTAAATTTTTATAACATTTTAGAAACGAAGAATAGAAAATACCAACATTTGCTCTACTATCTTTTCTCTTTCAAGTAGTCATTTCCAGCATTAGGTAGGGTACTTCTGAACTCAACAGTTTTGTAGTAACACAACCTATGGTCTTTAACTAATTCAAAAACATCGGCACGAAAGATTCATTTTAAACCTCCTAGGGGACATCATAAAAAGGTGCGACATTGCTGAAAGCCTGAAACACACATGATCTTCATTAAATTTATCAGGATAGTTATAGAGTAAATTCGTTGCAAAAGTGAATTTTATACAAATAGTGCCAAGTTAAACCGTTTAGAAATCAGTGAATCACTTCCAAGTGGACGGACCAACCAACATGGTTATCACACATTTTGGTCAAAGGCACAAAGGAGTAGCTAGGTGTGCTCCTACTTAAGCACAATAAGGTCTGCATCTAGACACACGCCTTTCTCTTCGACTCTTACAAAATATTATACGTGACTCATTGTTTTAGATGAAAAGATTCTATCGCTAGAACATGAATGTGTTTCCAGTGATAAATGATGAACAATTGATGACTTGGATTAGATTGATTTAGCAAATTATTTTATATCATCCCTCTACAATAAGTTCAATAGTTTATCTGCAAGGAAAAGAATTACAAAGTGTCATTTTGTCGATATGCCAAACTTCTAAACTGCAAACCATACATCAAATGCCAAAAGGGTAGAAAGTGTTGGGCAACTTTCTAAATAACCTTGGAAAAAGGAAATGTCATCAAAATACCACTAAAATCCTCTGTATCATTGAACAAAGTCTTCCTTTCCAGATCATCTTCTTCCCAACTTCAAAGAGTCCATTGTCACAAACTTCTATTGAATCTTCTACCCTTTTAGCAAAACTAATCAGTCTTAGTGAATGCTTCTGATCTTTTCGACGATCTGTTTTTTGAGGCCAGGTCACCTCCACAAAAACCATTTTCCTGAAGATATCACCAAAATCCCCTACCCCATTGAGCAACTCTCTAACAGTTCACTTTTCCAGTCTATCTCCGACGAAACCAATTCTCCTAAAACTTCAATCAATTTTTTTAACCTCGCTGAAAAACCCATATCCAAGTACACCTCCAAAGAACCCAATTTGTAGATAGGAAAGACCCAGACTGTAAAAACTCTGGAATCATTCCCACCTCCTTTCATGATTTGGTAGGTTCTGCAGAAGACAGATCTAAGAAATAAAAGTGAAAATTAAGAGATGAAAGAGAGAATCATTTAGTGAAAGAGAAGAGAGAGATATGAAAGAGAGAATCCCTGGGCACCTAGATTGACCTTGATTAAGCCTTGCACCTTCATCACTATGCTTGGCAAGAAACCATTTCTCACCGATAGACATTCCACTTTGAATGTGGGTTAAATCACAAAAAGGGGAAAAAAACAAAGTTTATTAACCAAAACCACCATACAAACACCTGAGTAACAACCATCCCCACAGAAACATGTGTGATACCGATAGCCACATAACCTCATACCCATAAAGAACCTATCCATGCAACAAACTATGCATTATCTAGCATCAATTCAATGCCACATCAGTTGTCACATCATCATCCAAGTCCTACATGTCATCTATGTCAACTGCACATCTTGTCCTTTTTTCTACTAACTGGGGCACATCTTATTGCAGATAAACAGATAGGCAAACACACAGACAGAGGTTTTCTAAACCCCAAAACAATTGGAAACTTCTGAGTGGGCAATCATTTGTTTAACATTGCTACAAGTCCCATTTGAGTAAAATTTTCTCCAGCCACCCTTGGACCAAAACTAAGAATTCAAGCTTGAAGGAAGCCTTATCCAAGCCAAGGCTTCTTCTTCTAAGTCATCTTCACCCATGAGACTATATTCCTCCTGAAGAAACAAAACCCAAAAAAAAAAGGAAAGGAAAGTTCTGCAGCCAAACCTCCCAAGATGTTTTTTTCTCTTAAAACATGGAGCCGGACGCACTCTCTATAGAGCCCAAGAAAACCCAGTGGTAGTCTCTCTCTCTTCCAGACGCACTCTCTCTAGAGCCAAGAAAACCCAGTGTCTCTCTCTCTCTCTCTCTCTCTCTCTCTCTCTCTCTCTATATATATATATATATATCACAGAAGAGAGCAATGTCATCAGAGTCTGGGTCATATAACTAAGTGATCTCTCTTTTTTTTTCTCAAGTGAAATACATGTGGATTGAGTAATCAACTGGCACATATTCCAATTTTCAGAAGAAAAAAAAAAACCTATTGGAAACAAAACCCTATAATACTACTTCAACAAAAAGAAAAACTTTAGAATTGATTCACACGAGAAAGGCGATTGCAACCGTTAGAAGATTGAAGGAGAGGAGAAACTTACGATGCGATCAGAGGTACCGATGGGGCCTTCAAGTATGCGAATGCGGGCACGGGTCTCCTCACAAACCTTCTTGATGAGCTCGCCCTTGCGGCCAATGATGCTACCAACCTTGAGAACCGGGACGATGAGGCGGAAGACGTTATCGCCCGGCCAGCCTGGCCATTTCTTCTTCTCCTTGGCCTCGGGTGCTGGTACCGGAGCCTCTATTTCAGGTGGTTCATATGGCTCGGGTTCTACCGTGGCAGTGTCAGTTGCCTGGGCATCCGTGGAAGCCGGAGGTAGATCAGATTCCGGTACCGTGGTCGGGCCGTTTCCCTCGGATATGGTCGGGGTAGCAGTAGCCATTAGTGAGAAGAAAGAAGAAGAAGAGGGCTTTTAGTGAGAAGGGCTTTTTCTCGTGTAAGTAAATTAGTAAATAATTTTGTAGAGCGGTCGACGCAAATCTGCAAGATGCAATACACTGATATAAGGGGTCACAACTCACATGTCAAAATCTTATAAAAAATCAAAGTCTCCTATTTTTGCATAAGGATGTTCTTTGTCAACCGTCACGTCTGAATGATGTCATTTTTTACTTTTTATAAAATTAAAAAACTATACCTAAGGATATTATTTTAAGTATCATAGGTGCCAGATAGTTAATAAATATAAAAAAAAAAAAAATTATACTAAATTTGATATAATTGAGTCATCCATTATTCAATTTAAATTACCTGAAATTTGATAAAAAAAATAAAATCTAAGTGCTCTGAATTCAAAGAGATGGTATTTATATAATAATTTAAAAATAAGTTAGTTTCATTAAACATTATGTAGTCACCATATTTGAATTACGAATAAATAAATAATTAGAGTGCTAAAAAAGAAAGTGAAACTTTTCAACAACTAGTTATGTTCAACATCATCATCAATTATCTAAGCTATTTATCTCATCAATCTCAAGTTGACCTTTAAAAATATCTAACAATTTAATTTGCTTAAATTACATAACTAAAAATGTTAAAAAGTAAAACTTGTTTCATTATTAACATATCGAATATCTTAATTTACTGAGATTGATATATCCAATAAAATAGTATATATATTATTAGGATCAAAATTGATCACAAAAACTCGTGACTGTATATCATAATAGAGTTTTAGGCTTTTTATTAAAAAAAAAAACTCCCATTATAAGCGAGTATTGTGGACATTTCTTAGTGATTATCCCGTCGCCATATGTGAATGATGTCATTTTTTAACTTCTGACAAAATTTATAAGGTTATAATTGTAATTTAAAAGTATCTTCGTAAATTCTATAGACATTGGTTAGACACTTATCATGCAAAAGAAATATCAAATTCAATTGTATGCTGCATCTACAAAATGATCAGGCATTTTGTGCACTCAGGTCAGAACGAGAAGTTGGGATCGGTTTCAGTACAAGAGGTTGGGTTGGGTTTCAATTGAGTACAACCCGACTCAACTCAAGTTGTAGGACAATTTTTTTCATGCTCATCACATGTGATAGAGACAAATTAAAGACATAAACATAATCCACAGCAGATATGATACTTCTAATCACTGATTTACTCTATAAACATATGGAACCTCATATAAAGGCTATGTGACGTTGATCTATAAATGAAATCGATGCAAAATACAGGGAATCCTTGCTGATATACTGGAATGCATAAAGTCCGCTTGATTACACAGGACATTCACATATCAGTTGATCTCGAGAGTAAATATGTAATGCAGCACCTTTAGTCGAAAGGATCGATACGTGGGTCGTGCTCACTTGCCATTGCCATCCCCGTGCAGAGGCAAGTAGGACACATGACCTGTAATCAACAAATTTGTAACATCAAACAGCAGGCTCACAGATTAAGACAAGAAGCAAGTTAAAACAAAAGTAATAGAAATAAATATTGTAGGGTAAAGAAATCATCAACGTCAATTCAGAAACCTAGCTCGGGATAGTGTATAAACAGTTCATAAGAAGCAATGAAAAGAGGTGCTGATCTACATTATTAGTTCCACTTTCTTAAAGAACCTAAAATGACATCCATATCATGATACAGCACGATCTAGAAATCGACCATGTATGACCCTCTCTGTCGACCATTTTTTTTCATACTGAAGTACCAAACTACTCCATGGACACTAGAAGGAGGGCTAAGATTGTTGGACGAGTGTGGCTTTGACTACTATGGTCCAGTCACATATGCACCTACCAGATAGACGATGCTGATCCACCATCCTCGTTTCACATATCAGAGTAACACAGCTTGTTACAATTGTCCATTACATTGAAATGAAAAAATGGTTAAAAGAAGAAATGTGATGATCTTATCTTTTCCTTAATGGATACATAATAAAGGATTTGTCATTTTGAACACTGAATATGTTGGTAGATATTATGTACCAGAGGAAGTAGCCACTACTGGAGTAATTCATTTGAGTTCCATATCATTCATGAAGCAACTGATTGCAAAATGTGTATAATTAGTCCTCAAGGAGCCATATAACAACTAATTTAAAATATTTACAGGAACAGATTCAAGTGTAGAAACAAAAATTGAATGTTGATGTTCTACCTTTCCTGACCCTGAACAGTTTGAACATCTTTCTGTTCTTGGTGGTGGTAGAGGTTGATCAGCACCATCTATTGTGGCCACGGGCTCTGTTAGGACAATTACTCCAGTACTCGAGCAGCGAGCACAAGCAAGATATCCTGCACCCATGTGTTACTGAAATGGTAATATACATGCAACAACTAAGAATGCAAATTGTATGCATCAAGATGATGACATATGACACTAGACTTCATATAATGTATCCAAATGAAAGTGAAAGTTAACATTCAAGTGCCTCCCTTAGCCCAGATCCTTTATTCTATCAATCTGTTTGCATGATATGGTCAGCACCTGCCAACTGTAGTAAGGGCTATTTATTCTATAACAACATGATTATTGAAGTAATAACTTCCCTGTTAAAGATGAAGTGCAAATCGATCTTTTGGCAGGAATAACCAATAAAAAATGTTCCTATTACTCTCGACTCTAATTTCTGCATTGCAAATCCGTTCCATTCCTGTGTGTAAATTGGCAGGCAAAGTTAAGCAACACTACCAGTTCCCAGACAATATTTGCACCGTTTATCTTCCTGCTGCTTGACATTGTTGATTTCTACCACCATCAAGGCAGAAATCACACCAACTGCTCCTCCAGAGAATGATGCCACTATAGGATCAACCTGGCTGCAAATTTGCAAGAAATGAAGATAAGGTAACACCAGCAAAGTCTTGGAAAATGTGCATCAAGACTACTCAGCAGTAGACCTACTGACAGGTCTAGCTAGGTCAGGTCTAATTTGGTCCAGGTCACAAACCCCCAAACAATTACTTATTTATTAAATAAACCACCCCCCTAAATCCAGACCCCTTTAAAAATAATCAGTTTGGGTCTACCCAAACCCATTTAGGGATTCACTCATTTGGAAAAACATGAATATATATATATATATATATATATATAGTCCTACACCCCTATATTAGGCATAACAAAAATACATTGTGCAGAATAATGTACAAGCCAATCTAAATATGTCACACACCATTTTGCAAGGTAATGTACAAGCAAGCAAGAAGTATAAACATCTTATCATATATATGTAGAGAGAGAGAGAGAAAGACACACAAACACTAAGTTCGCTAACAAGTTGAATTGGTTTATAAATGTTTGGATCTATAGTTGTGGCAGGGAGGTTAATTTAGCATTGGACATGTGGGCAAACTAATGCTTACCAATCATTTGTGGGTGCATTACTATAGTATAACTTGGAAATTATCATGATTAAAATCACAAAACTGACCTTCTTGTTGATGTTATCGTTGTTGGGTTATACAAAAGAAACTTTTCTAGCAAGACTCAATACCAAGACAACTCTTTAAATGAGTTTAGCCCTTAAGACCCCATATGGTTGGATGTGTTACATATAGAAATGGCAACGGTCGGGTGGGGTTGGGATGAGGACATCCTAGGCCCAATTGAAGAAAATGAAGACAATTTTGATGAAATTGAAGAATTAGCTCTAAAATTACATGGTCAATTTGAGAGGGCAAAAAGGGGCCCTACTTAAGAGTCTTAATGGGCCTAAAATGGTTAATTAAGGAGCCAATATGATAAATATAAGGGTTTGGGCCTTATTTGACATGAATTGCGCTTCAAAGCCGACTTTAAAGGGTCCATTTGCTTGGAGCAAGGAGTAGTGACGAGATGAGAAGATATAAGCTTGCCATATTTCATTCTTATCCTTTTCACAATCAAAATAGCAAGGAATCCTCTCTCTTTAGCAAGGCATGGGGGCACAAAGCATGGAGTTATTTTTGTATTTACTTCTTATTTTTTATTTCAATAATGATATAATAAGGACACTTGTCCAAAGGAGATTGTTTGTGATATTTTCAAGAAACCTTGTTTAGGGGAAAGAGGTGGCGGCTAGCACCTCCATGGATTTCTTTTGTATTATTTCATTCCTCTCCAATTAGTATAAATAGAGGTGCACAACCATGGGGTTTTGCATCCAATTCAGTTCTTTTTTTAGTAGTAAGTTCTCTCTCTTTCAACTATTTTGTGTTCTGGTTTTAATTGTGTGCTTAAATTTAATTATTTGCTCTTGATTTAATTATTTCTAGAATTCAATTGGCGTTTATTTCATTGTGAGAATTTGCATGATGTCGAATTTCTCCCAATGAGATTTGAGCCTCCTCTTGGTTTTTTGCGAGTGCAATTGAGTGTTGGTAATCCATTGAAACTTTGGATTTCCTCCTAACAAGAGCCATTGTTTCTTTGGTAAAAATTTTGAATTCTTGGAATTCTGAGGATTTTCTTGAAGTTCAAATGGGTGAATTGGAAATTGGGTTTTTTTTAAAAAAAAAAATCAATTGAGCCAATTTTAAGAATTTACCTTGATCCGTTTATAGAAATTGGGTCTAAATCAAGATTTTGTTGAAGACTTGAGGAAGATTGCAAATTTCGACCATAGGCCTTCATCAGGTCGGGTCTCCAACCCTCCCATCCATTATCTACCCGTTTATAGATGGGTTTGGGTCGAGTACACCTATTTAATAAACAGGTCAATAATCTTAGACCCATACCATTTTAAAATGGTTGGATTCAGGAAGGTTAAAGGGTAGGGTTAGATTTTGCCAAGTCTACTTAGTAGAGTACAACCCTCTTACAAAAGAAGCCAGGAAATTTTTTCTATATGAAAAAAAAAAAAAATCATAACTAATAGAAGATCAGCATGAGACAGAAGAACCTCTGCATTTTCAGGTACAATTCAATTCTAATGCGGGAAAAAAGATGCAAGGAGCCATAACCAAAACAAGGGAAGCCATTAAAATTGAGATTCATGCAACAAGGCAATCTGTGCAATTAGAATCAGGTCAAGAGGCTTAAGACCAAATATATTCTATGGAGACACATCCAGGTTTTTACATTCCTTGTCACTGGAAGATGCAAATGTCCAAGGAAGACAATTTTCCAGAAATTATTTGGATATATAAGGGGCTTTTGTAGAGTTGCAAAAGAAGGCAATGGATAGGTCAGTATGACATGTGCCATAGTTTCCTCCCCCCTCTTCTGGTCAAGAGAATGATGGACGCTTAAAATACTAAGGAAGTAGATTGGATGTAAATTAAAACTCTTCCTACAGCCATAAACAGCCTGGGTCTAGCCAATCCTGAATTGGTTATACTCAACGAGGTCAAGGTACTGGATCCTGGTCCCAAGTTGGGTATGATTCCAAGATCCATACCTGAATATGATAGGTTTAGACCTTATAATAGTTGTCATCTTCATCTTCACACATCCTTTTTGTTGTTGGTGGTGTCCATAGCCATGATGGAGGTGAGGGTGGTGTTATTGTTTGTTCTTAATTTATCACAAAGTTGGGTTTTGTGTCAGGTGCAACTTCATCGTATTTTAGTAAGCTGGGGCTAGGGCATCTCTCCTCATGGTATGAACAGACCCATCATCTAGCTCATGGATATCCATGACTTAACCAGCTTATAGAACTGTCCACCTCTCATAGTGGCAGAGTTTCACAATTAGAACATCTATGTTGGTCTTCTTGGGGCCTCATTAATAAGGTGGACATCTTCTCATGGTATACGTCAAAAATGATTAGGTTCCAAGCATGGGGCATGTGTTAAGTGGAAAGTAATATCTGGTGAGTTAAGGACAACAAAAAGTGATTCATGTTTTTCTTCTTTTCTCCCCTTTCTGAATGTTGATGAATAACATGAAAATGGAAAGAAATATCTGGTGAGTTGAGGACAACATAAAGTGATTCATATTTTTCTTTTCTTTTTCTCCCCTTTTTGAATGTTGATGAATAAAATAAAAATTGTCATGTTGAATGGATGGGTAGCAGGCCTAACACAATACTCCTGAAATATAATAAAATGATCATGGCAAACAAACCTGTCAGAAAAAAGTAACAGTAAGAACAGGTAAGACAACAATAGAACTTATTATTCAGCATGACAAGAGCCAAAATAGCAGGAAGGTCTTCACCACAGAAACTGTCAATGTCACGAGTGCAAGACATCTTATTGTTTGAGCACATGAAGGAAAGAGAGAGAGAGAGAGAGAGAGAGAGCATATCATAAAGTATAGGAAAAGAAAGCACCAGTTGATGTAAAGATGCTACTGTCCTACCTCAATTGCATGGGCAAATGCATACTGCGAATAAAATCTGCATATGAAGTACCCCCTAATCCTAACTTAAGCTCCAACTGAGAAGACAACAAGAAGTAGAATCAACAATGGCGTTTTTCTAATAAAAAGGAGGATGAAGCAAATAGATAAATTGTTTAATGTACTGGCGATTTAATAATCATAGGCACTAATGAAAAGTGAATACTTCTGAGTTCGGTAGCTAGTGAAAATAGTGCAGTAGGAATATCCATGCGAAAAGCAAAAGCATGCAAAGGGTGCTACTTCTGTTTTACATGGTATTAGAACTTTTACAGTAATTTCTGATTCATCGATCACTAAATAAAGAAATTGGCACCTTATGGACAACAATGATACGGCTGACCAAAATGAATTAATACTAAAGCATGATTCAACCAATCAACAAGGGAGCGATATCAACATGACAAACATTGTAAACATGAGACCATAGCCAAATTATTTCAAATTTAAAACTCAAAGTACATAGCTGTAATTAATTAGCTAGTATGGTGCTTAAGAATCCACTAACAAATGCTTATATAGTAATTTAGAAATAATCAAAAGAACAAAGAAATTGACAACCCAGCAGTTGTCGAAGAGATAAAACACAATAATACAGTACAAAAGTTGTAAATTATAATTTTGGATAGATAAGCCAAATGTAGAGACACTTACAGTTGGAGCAAGAAGACCCCCAAAAATGATGATTCCAGCAATAAGTGAGAAACAAGAAGCATAGTACTGCTTAAGATTTGATGGGTTCTGAGTGAAAACAGGGAATAGTAACTCTATAAGAATCACTTAAGAAATAATGAAAGCATTTCATTTCACATAATTAAACACCAACAAAATGGACATGGGTGACACAAAGAAGACATGGATAGGCTCCTGAGCCCCAAATGCCAAAAGAGCTTACCAAAGGAGGCAAAAATGGTATAAATGATGGAAAGTCAGGAAGTTCAGTTTCTTGCTCTTCTTTAATAATTCCAAGTTCAGCACTTTTAATTCTCTGTTGTATCCTTAGTCTGCGAACCTAAAGAAACAACAAAAGTTATTAAGAAGTAGAACAACATGGTATTCCATCATATGTGAAACAAAGTAAAACTCCTAAATATGAAATCCACATTCATTTAAAACCATTTTTGATGTGGTAGAGTAGAAAAGTAGAAGTCAGAAAATCAACACATGATGGATAGGTAATAGCTTCAATAAGGAGGGCATATGACAAAATAGAAAGTCGAATTATTTCCCGAAAAGAGGAAGAAAGTCAAATTATATGAATCATGAATATAAATCCAGTAGGTAGAGCAAAGTGGAATTGACAAAAAAGTGTAGCAAAAGTTGATCGGCACGGAGCAAGAAAAATTAGCTCCATCCAACATTGCTATTTCATCTTAAGTACTGAAGGAGCAGTTGGAATAAGAAATGGGTAAATGGCTTGTAAACTATTGACCATTTTTCCTAGCACTCTTGGATAAAGCTAATTTTGGTAGATGCCTAATCCACATGTCTTCTTTCGTTTCGATGGACCGGTGAACACTATTGATTCAGGCACAGAGAGTGGTAACCAAAGCTAGTTTGTTTGATTTATTTATTTTGAAAGCAACTAAGGTTGACATTTTTAGATTGATGAGTTGCTCTCAAATAATTGTCGACAGATGCCAAAGTGCTCACCGTTCAGTGTGGCTTTGGAGTTCTAGAGCCTGAATGCATTCCAACTTTTTGATACAAACAATAATGAGTACTTAAGGACTTGTGTATACCGTTCCACATATCCCTAGAAAAGTAGAAATTGCCATTCAAGAAATATCTGCCTTACCATTTTTTTGGTATTAAAAAAATGATAGCATCAGCACCGACAAGAACCAACCTTGCAGCTTCATAAATACCAATTACTCGTCCACAAAATACAATTTATACAGTAGAATGCCAAACAGATCGTAGCATATAATTGAAAACATAATATCTCATGCCCTCCACCCCCAAAAAAAGTTAAAAAAAAAAAAAGAGAATAAAATAAAATAAAAAATATATCTCCCAATGTTATCTTTTAAAATGCTCAAATGCAATTTAGTATCACCAAAGCGCACCTCCTCCATGTGCAAGAAAATTTTGTTTCTTCGACTTCGTACATTGTCTTGAATCTCTTGCAACTGCATTTGTGCAAAGTCTTGCACTGTTTCAGGTCCTTCTATGATGCAGAAGCTGCATTTGCATTGGAAAAAATGCAAAAGCATTAAATGATGAAACTAAACAAGTATAATAAATATTCATCTTTCTCATGTAAATCCAAATTGTGATATTGTATCATATTCTTTTTTTCCTCATCAATCCTGTTGTGTTCATGGTTAGCAGCCAAAACAATATCTAAAAGCTTGAGAAACATCAGTAAGCATGTATAACTTCATCTTACTCAAAGTCCAAATTGTTGAATCATATGATATTCTTTTTTGCATCAGCAATCTTGTTGTGGTTCATGGTTAGCAGCCAAAAAATATCTAAAAGTTTGAGAAATATCGGTAAACATGAATAATTTTATCCTGCTCAACCTCCTAAGGTACCTTTTACACGTTTTCTAATGAGACATGACCCTTTGATGTCTTCTCCCCTATCAATACATGGCCATAATTCAACAGCCACCCTACTGAACACATTTACCAATTCATGGAGGGAGGGCTTGACAACATTTGTAATTCATGAATGAGGGGTCTGCATGCCAAATAGGCAGCCAGCAGTACCATACTCATAGCAGCAGTAGATCCCTTTTACCTTTCTAATAAAGATGGCTATTTATGGCCCATCCAGATGTACAGTCAATCACTGCAAATAGATGCAATGGAACAAACAATTGAGTCAGATTCTCTGCAGCAATGTTACACAGTTTACTTTTTTTAAAGTGAACATAGGAGAGACCCATTCAATCCAACCAAATGAATCTTGGAAGTATATATTAATCAAAATAACAAAATTCACCTCCACCCAAAACTTCTGCTAGTAAGGCCATGAAATGGCCAGTTGAAATGCAAGCATCAAAATTTCTTTAGCATTCGTGGCTATGTAGGTTGAAATCTTGAATTGACAAGATTTTGGCACTTTCGCTAGTCTAGAGACCTTTAGTAGTCACAAGGGATCACAACCATGTCTCATGTTTAATCTGAAAAAGATGTAGGAAACCATGTAGACGTGCTACAAAGGATGCTCAAGTCAAGAATCTATATACTGCTAAAGGTTTGAGGTGGTACTCGAAAGTGGAAACAGGAACAACGTTGACGGGATATACATTTTTTATCCCTTTGCTGACATCTTCTGCAAGGTGCACTCAGATGAGGACTACAGTCTATGACGCTGCCTTTGGATGCACTTTGCAATTAAGTATCGATTCAAAAAACAAAGAACTGAAGGAATGTTATTGTAAGATACTTCAGTTAATAAATTTAAATAAGGAAATATTTTCTTTACAGCAGGCACATGATGGGCCAGTGGATCTCATCCCGTTAAAGGCAAGGTTGGTGGACAATACAAACACCATATATCAAGGCAAAAATCCATCGCTAGATATCCAGTATAAGACAATGAATTGATTAAATTGTTTCCAATTTGGCCTTTGATTTCAGAGCCTTAGAATGTATAACCCCCTTTTTGTGATGGGGTTATCCACAAACACTGCCTTGAACATGGTGGGATGCAATTGTCCACTCTATACCAACCAAGGGGAAACCTGTTTTCTATTATTTAAATAAAATGGCAAAAATCTGTTATTGAAACACAATACAATTCAACCAACTGCGTAGAATAATCTAACATACAATTCCTTAAAAACAAGAAGAAGGGAACACATTGAGAAATTATCCATTGAGAAGCAGTTTGTTGCAAATCAGATAATTAATTTTAGTTGAAGAACACATTTACATCATTTCTACCCCTCGTACGCATTATAATCCACAAAATGAATGCATATCTAATTTGAACCTATTCCAAGATACATTCTTACGAAGCTCAAGTCACGAAAATTGTTAACTAGCCTTTAAAACCATATTTATAAGGACCTATTAGCTGATTTTTTACACAGACATGTCGTCTATGCAAACATAGATCTTTCAAATCGACTCATCCTTATTATCTAAAGTGAGCTCCAAATCTCAAGTCACAAGAATGATGAAAACTTAGAGGCCTTCAAAGAACATATATAATGAATTATTAAGTGATTCTTAACAACATCTATGCAAGTATAGTTCATTTCAAACCAACTCATCCTCATCATCCAAAGTGAGGCCGAAATTACAATGGACGCGAATCTAAGCAGAAAATTAGTTAGCATACATCACCACCACATGTAATAATATATCAATCGAGGAAAGAAACGGAGCAGAAAATTGAGAAAGGTGGAGAGAAGTGGAAAATAGTACCCTGAGGCGTTTTTATCGGTGGGATTGGCATCGGTCGACGGAGCGAAAGAAGAAGAATCGCGTTCGGCGGCAAAGAATCGCCAGGTGGAGGTGGAATTGAGTCTTGGCCCAAGGAATCTTAGAGAACCGCGTGGAATTTGAGGCGTCGGAGAGATGGAAGGATGTAGAATTCTTCCAGAGCAAATCATCCCTGTAATCGTAGACCTGCAAACGAAGAAAGAAAACTTCTCTCTCTCTGTTCCTTCTCCGGTGGATTCTCCTGAGAGCGTCGGCCCAAATTTGGGTGGAGGGAGTGAGACTAGACGACAACAGCTTAGAAAAATGCCGAAAATAACGTATTGCTCAAGTGACGCAAATATTGTCTGTTTTTAGATTATTACAGCATTCAAATTTAAAAAGAATATTTTATATAAATAATACAAATAGTTAAACTATATAATTAAAAATTATTTCTTCATGAATTCTTTACTATTTTTACATTTATTTAATGATTTAAACAGCCAACAATGTTTAACATACTTTTACAATTCTAGCGACACCATGGCTTGCATTTTTTTTATTTTTGTCTCTTTGTAGAAAATAAATTATTATTTATTATCATTTAAATTATTTATCTCATTAATATAAAGTTAATTTATATATTTAAATTTGATAAATTATTTATATGAATCGAATGTCCTATCTACTTGATCTCACAACTTTAAGCATGTAACAATAACTCTTAATCATTTGTATTGTAGATTCCTCTCAAATATATATATATATATATATATATATATATATATATATATATATATATATAAAATCTTCAATTATCAACTTTTATAAATATATGAAATACAGTGTAATATTAAATGAAAATGCTTAACTCTATATAAATTCTATTTTGATCTATAAAATTTTCTTTGACTCGTTAAAAATAATTTCAATAAAGTTATATATAATATAATATTAGATTTTGTTGGTATGTTTCCTTCTATTTTTTGTAATTTTTTTAAATGAACTAAATGTCTAACTGGACAAATTGCTCTAAATGAGTTGTGGTAAGGTAAATGAATCAATCTATTTAATTAATTGGATAAATAGGTTTGAGTAGAACCCAGTTGGTTTCTTTCTAAAGAGGTAAGAGTTTTGAAGTTTTGAAGTGTGACCCATTTAAGTAGGGATTTAAATCTTGATATCGGCCGAGAAATTTCTTCACTCCTACTTTTTTTTAAACCATCTTATCAGCCAATATTGGCTATATATATTAGATATCGGCCGATATCTCAAATCTCAGCTGATATAATTTGCTTCCCTACATTTAAGCATATAATTAGTTATGCAACATTTTAATAGTATAATTGTATAAAATTAAAGTTAATTTAAAGAAAAAATGAATCTAGAATTCAAGATAAAAATGAAAAACTGAAAAACAAACTTAATTGTGCTCACATGCTAAAGAGAATCTTCTGGTGACACTCCACCCCTCAAGTCACACAGGTACAGGTGAGAACGATTGAGCCATGTCGTCCGAGAATTCGGTCCGTTGCCCCAAACTTAAATGAGCTCGCTATCTGCCGATGGTTAGTGGATGATACATGTCGCCCCTCTTTTGCCCAATTTGTAGTAGCTGATGTACTACGTATCAATCGATTTTTTTTCCTCAGCCTTCAACAATAAAAATAAATTAGCTATCTTTAGAACAAAATTTCACATGAACTAAATATAAGTCGTCCATTTGCCTAAATGGTTAGTGGATGATACATGTTGCCCCTCTTTTGCCCAATATGTAGTAGCTGATGCACTACGTATCAACTGAATTTTTTTACTCAGCCTTCAACAGTAAAAATAAATTAGCTATCTTTAGAACAAAATTTCACATGAACTAAGTATAAGTCATCCATTTGCGTAAATGTTGTAAAGATCAGACTCGAAAACAGGGTTTAGAGCTAGACTCAACAAGGAATTATATTTAGGAGTCTCGCACACAACTCGAACCGGTACTATTTTACTATAGAGCCGGGGCCAAACCACGTCTTATAAGCTAAGAGATTTGGCCTCACATATAAGCCCTTCCCTCTTTCCCTCCACTTCCGTTGTGGGACTCTCCCCACATCGGTGGGCTGGTAGGGGTGTCACAAATGTATAATAAAATAGCGATCTATTATCATTTGTAGGTAAAGTGTAGAATTTAGTGAAATGGCATGATCCCTCTCTTAGTCAAAAACTGAATATATAGAAATTACAAGTCTCTTTAAAGAGGAAGGAGTCGATCAATAATAAAATAATCAATCCCGTGAATAGAGAAACTGACAAATAAGAAATACAAAAATATAGAAACTCAATGATATTAAGAATGCCCATTAATATAAAGGATAATCAGCTAGGAAAAAATCTAGGCCCATTAAGGGCCCAGTAAATTAAATTTCATGCTAAACCTAAAACTCCTGCTGCAAATTGCAGAATATAGAATGTAGATCCAATAGAAATTTCTAACTGGATCCCTTTAATCACAGACATAATACAAGCTTATGAAATAAAACCCAATCTTAGGGTGTCTGTCTATCTTTTTTCTCTTGAAATTCTATTGATTTCTCTTGCATTTGATGAATTTATGTTTGAAAGTATTTCATCCACAAATTGAATTTGTAAGTATATTTGTGGTTGACTTTACACAAATATGGATAATGTTCATTTGTCTATCCAAACATGTCAAGATCGGATGAAGAGAAAATGAAATGAAAATTTATTGTCTTTTGGAGTTTCATCCATTTGAGATTGTGATATGAAAGGAGTTTGTCTCTCTCTATTTGAGAATTTCTGTCATATATTTTTGACAGAATGAAAGATTTATTTGATTTTAAAATTAAGTGAAAAAAAATAATTTTTTTTGATGAATTTGAACTCAATTAAGTCCAAAGGTTTTTTTACTTTTGATATTAGAATGAAATAGATTGAATGCATTTAGATTTGACTAAGCCCGGATCAATTTATTTTGTTTCATTCTATTTCAATTACTCTTGAAATCAAATGGAACCCATGTACCAACATGTAGTTTAAAAATGGTTTTTTTTCATAAAACTGAGCTTAACCATAGTTTATAAAGAATTGCATTTAGTGCTTTGGGGGTGTAAAAAATTCAAGTCAACTCAATTTAAAACATCAAATTAATTAATTAGACTTAAATATTAATTGAACTCATCTACATAAGTAAAACTTAATGTTGTCACTTATCTCTCTATTTTGAACATGATTTTAAAGTTGTAAAGCTAAGCCCAATCACAGTTGATGAAGAGTGTCTTGAATGCTTGAGGTTGTAAAAACTTAAGTCAGATCAAACTCGTGTAGATGATCGATTATCAAGTCAATTATTTAAATTAGTCCTAGTTAGAATTTGTTATATTATTTTATAAAATATAAGTCATATCTTACATAAATTTTACATTTGTAGCCCAAATTTATTAAAGAAAATTAGGTTTCTACATATTCAAATTTGGGTTCTCAGGTTGAACTAGAGATTTCTTGAACTAGGCCCAGTCCAAACCAGATTCAAATTCAGGCTTAATATTTAGGGCCTAAAAATAAGCCTGAACCAGGGGTCGAAATCTTGGCCGATACGCATAGTATTGGCCAGAGAGAAAAAAAATTTGCCTATTTTTATTTTTTATTTTAAAAAAAATATCGGCGTGGGCCTAGTCGATATTTCAGCCTATATTAATATTTTTAAATAGCCTTTTTTAATTTTTAAATAAATTTAAAAAAAAAACACTGAGATTTTAAAAAAAAAATGAGAAAAGAGAAAAATCTCGGTTGAGATCAAAATTCGGCTGGGCCGAATTTTCTACCCCTGCCCTGAGCTAACCCAGACCAGATTTTTTTGGGTTCTTTCATCCAGAATCGGGCTCAGCCCGACCCAAGTTGCTCCTCTGGCTGTCATTGTGACGACAGCTTGATTTGACAATGATGGTAGATCCCTTTGACTTAAATAGTTATATACTACTTACATCATACGTGGTATTGCACCTGCACATGGGCTGGGCCAATATAGACAATGGAAATAGGAATCATGGATACAGCTACGGTCTGCATATGATTTGATTTTGGGCTCATGGGTTAGGCGCAGTAAAATATGTAGTGCCTTTATAAGGACCTTTATTGTATGCAGATCAGGGCCGAAAATTCGGATGAGATTTTTCTCTCCTCATTTTTTTTTTTGAAATCTCGGTGGTTGTTTTTTTTTGAAAAAATTCATTAAAGAAAATAAAAGATGCTGTTTAATTTTTTAAAAAGAATTAAAATATAAATATAGGTCGATATTCACCCGTATCGGACAAATATCGGCCGAGCCCACGCCTATATTTTTTTTTTAAATAAAAAAATTGGCCAATATTTATATTTTTTATTTCTTTTAAAAAAGGACATTTTTTTATTTTTTTAAATATTTTTTCAAAAAAAGCCACCGAAATTTTCAAAAAAAGAAATGAAGAGAGAGAAAAATCTCGATGGCTGAAAATTCAGATGAGGCGAATTTTGGACTCCTGCGTTGAATTGCATCCCAAAACTGAAAATTGTAATGCCACATTCGTATTCTGTAGTTTATACTTTGTATATTGGTCTGTTAAAAACCTTTTCCAAACTTACTTTTTAATAACAATCTTATATATTTGTTCAGAAATAATAATTTTAAAGAGTGTAAATAAGTATCCAAAAATTAAACAATTTATTTTTACTTTTTTAAATTAGAAAATGATAAAAATAACTCAAAAACAGATCGAAAACATCTTTTTAAATTAAAAAATTAGCCTAATGTAACAATTATATGGCTAATTTAATACGCATTGAATGATATGTATCGAAACTCATCGGCCGATAATTTCACCTACGCCAACATATCCATGCTTTTGGGCAAGACTATGGTGGTGGGCCCACTGTTGAATTTGCATCAGAAATCATGCTAAAAGGAGCATCATCTTATCCAATCCTGATATTTTTTGCACTGGTAACTTGGAATCTTCGAATCTTAGACCACTTTCTTGGTGATCATGATGACGCCACAACTTGGCCATTTGGGTTGGTGACAGATGATGATCATATGCATCAAAATAGTAAATTTTAAAATAAATGGCGGAAATTTGAACTTATATTTTTTATTTTAAATTTATTTCATGCAAAGCCAAATTAAAAGATATATCTAGGACTGAAAATGGGCCAGATCGGATCAGGTTTTTTTAAACCTAACCCAACCCAAATTAGGGAACTCGGCCCAACTCGAACTTCTGACCCGACTGTCTCGACCCAACTTGACCCGAATTATAATTCAACTCAACTCAGATTTTTATCCGACCCGCATTTTAAACCCATTTTAACATAAATTTAACTGAGTCGGGTTGATTGGATCGGATCGAGTTAACTTGAAAATCCATCAACTCGACCCGAATTTAATACGGATTTTGTCTTCTCAATCCAACTCGACCCTCTGACCCGACCCGGTTAATTTCTCTAGTCAGGTTTTGAGTTTCACCCCTAGATATATCCAAACCTTTCATTGACTTTGGCGGGAGATTGACATCTCTTTATTCTGGCATTTCCACTAGAGAATCCAATATTGCTCTGGTATTTTTCTAGACTCCGCTACAGGAATCGTCGAGTGGCCACATCACGTGCGGACGATCCGGATATATCCAAAGGGAGGTGACACGTGGATGTATCACGGGGGTTTCCAACTTCCAACTAAAGTCAATAGTAAGTGGTGCTATAGTAGATGGACGCTTACGTCGCCACGTGTTTAATCTGCTGTGGCAGAAAAAGCTACGACGTCCAAAAGTAGTGGGCCACACTCTCATGATCCATGGGCTGGATTAGTTAAAAAATTCTAAAAGTTCATCAATAGGCCATCCCTTTTATCCATATCACTAAGATGCCACTAAGTTGATAGAAGAAGATTGATCACACATATTTTAAGGATTAGTATTAAAAAATAGAATTAGAGAGGATTTGTTTAATAAATAGAGTTGGAGTATGTTAAAAATATTTCTAATAGAATATAAATTGAGAAAAATATGTTTAGAATACTACAAGTACTTTTATTGTATAAAGCTTAGAGACTATAAATAATAAGTATAAAGAGAAGACGGTAGATGATAGAAAAAGATAAACGAAAGATATAATAGATTACAGAGTAATTAAATGTACTGTTTATGATAAAGTCAAATGAGTAAGTGAAATTTGAAAAGTTAATTTTTAGACTTTAAAATTTTGACTGCAATAAGTCATAAATTTTTCAACACTCATCTTACAAAATTACGTTGATTAGATAGAAAAGTTTTCCTTAAATTACATCAGTCATAAAGTCCTTTATCCTATCTCACTCCATCGGTGAAGTCCTAATCTAAATAAATATGTAGTCTTTCTATTGAAAATAAGTACCTCCAACTCTCTCTAGAGTTGCTTCTAATTTGACATGCCATCTTAAATTTGAACTTAAATATTTTGATCTTAATTAATAATGAGCTCTTCTATGGATATCTTTAGATCATAGTTTCATACAATTGAGTTTTTGGTCAACTAAGTTGATTTGACTTAATTAGATCATATACTTTTGAATAAGATCCAACTTGGTGAAACTTAGTTTTGATATCCAGTGAAACTCAAATAATCTAAGTGCTTGCATTACTAACCAACATAATCTTCAATTTCGATGAAAATATCTTTCTTTCTTTTTTCTATTTCTTTGTTTTTTATTATCGCATGCACCAAAGAAAGTAAGCCCATTTAGATGTTGTTGGTCACTATGCAACTAGGGCGTAGAATTACTATATGTAAATGGTCTTTCAATCATTTCTTTGTAAGTTACTTTTATATTAGTGGAATATGAAGGTCACCATCATTATCATCAGCATATGAGCTAGTAATCCTATCTATGTAAACTTTATAAATTATTCTATATGATGATATATGATGATGACAAGAAGACAAAATGCAAGACAATCTAAATTGACTTGTGAGAAAATGGTGGCAAATATCTTAGATAGACTTTTTAAGTGCTTATTAATGCATGTCACTGTTGAAGCCATCCCAATCTAAACTCCACTTTCAGCCCTTTGGAAATTAAAAATCTGCAGCCTCCATTTGGTAATTTAACTTTTTTTTGAATTAACGTACTGAAAAACTCAGAGATAGTCCTTATTAAAATCTCCACAGATGAGATAGTCCTACTAAAATCTCTACAATGAGTCCACTACTCTTAATGTACACCAAAGTTAGGCCATCGGAACTTAAACTCATAACCTCCCGCTTTTTGAAGCAGGAGGGAACTAGTTGAGCTACACCCATATGGGTATGATAATTTAACTTTGAAGTGCCCTTGAGCCTTTCAGATAAGGATAACAATTTGGTAAATCCAATTTGATTCGATTAAAAAAAGTTTGAGATAGATTGATTGAGTTAGATATTAAATCGGATAAACTTTACACTGGTTTTTTTTTACCGATTGGGTAAGAATTCATTCAAAAGAGGGGGGTTAAAAACCCCGAAGAAAATACAAAAAAGAGCTCAAAGCAAGAGCGAAAAGGAAAGACGAAGAAAAACCCACATCCCGAGCCAAACCAAATAAAAAAGGAGATCAAGAAGGAAAAACAAAAAGTGAGTTCTAAAGATTAGAGAATACACTCGAACAAAAAATAGACAAAATGGGAGTGATTAAATTGTTAGTCCAATCATTGAGATTAAAAAAACAAGAGTAAAATTACTGAGCAATGAACATGTGAGTAATATTCAAACACTTAAGAGGGTTAGTAACTGCACGGGTACGAGTCTTAAGCCGCCAATGACAAGAAGAGGGAGAAGAGATAGCCTGAAAATGTTTCAGCATTAGGAAGAAGCAAACGATCCACCGTAACTTTACGCTGGTTTTTCAGCGGTTTTGCACACGTAAATTTAAAAAAAAAAAAATTTACTAGAAAATAAGGTTAAATTGATCAAATCATAAGACTTAACGATATCAACTGAGTCCGAATTATAACTGTACTAACGAAGTTTGAATTGACTCAGCCAATTTTAAAAGACCTTAGAAGACAGGTCTGATTTTCACATGGAATATGCTCTCTTTAGTGGTGGCATTTTCATCAATTTCATGATACAAATTCCACTACTTTTATGGAATGGGCGGTAGTGGGGATCTAAAAGTGGTGGTGCTCCGGCAATTCCTGCCAGACAAGTGCCCCTCCAGTCACGGGAATGGATTTCTATCTTTTTTTTCCCTACACCTTATTTAATGGGTCGAAAGTGCAAGTGCTAGTCTCATATCATTTAGTTGAAAAAAAAAATGCAAGCCTACATCAAGCAACTTGCCATCCTCATCTTCCTTTCACTAACTGTTGCCTCCTTAGCTTACGATTACACCGGCGGCCGAAAGGCGCTTACACCAACGATGTCATCGGCACCGGGGGGAGGCACCCGGAGTGGTTCGGGTCGTGGATCGGGTCCTAGTGGCACGTGGGAATACGACTGGGGCTGGGGTTCAGCTCCTGGAAGTGGGTGGGGGTACGGTTCAGGGTCTGGTAGGTCTCCAACAGGGAGTGGGAGGGGGTCCGGGTTTGGGTTTGGATCCGGGTCTGGGTCAGGATCCGGGTATGGATATGGTTACGGCGGTGGTGGAGCTCATGGTGGTGGTTATGGATTTGGAGCTGGCTCTGGAGCTCCTGGAGGTGGCGCTGGTGGAGGAAGTGGAGGTTCCGGTGGCCAGAGCAACCGGTCTCCATCTATTTCCGGCGAGAAAGGCAACTAAAATGGTTTGTTGTGACAGTACGTGTGTGTTTTGTATGAGAATCATTTAGCAGAATGATGCTTTGCAATTTGCATTAGGGAGTGTATGAGAGAAAATAGCAGACAATATTACATACATGTATACTATATATTTCTATTTTCTACTTAAGCAAAGTAGAATCCATAGCAATGGATGCTTTGTTTTGTCTTTCCATTTTAATGAAATATCCAAGTCTCTCTCTCTCTCTCTATTAGCTCACATGCAGTGTTTAAAATTTTGAAACTCAGATTTAATTCAAAATTTAAAATTTTGATGAGTTTTATAACTCTCGAGGTTTTAAACTATGAATATCTTTCATATTTAAATATGACAAGATATTTTATAAGGAGTGATTTACTTCATTAAATGTCATTCTTTATGCTGTCTTCCTTAGATAAGAGACATTTAATGGAGTTGTGTTGCACAAGATCTGGGCCTTCCCATAGCTACATCCCCAACCATCCATGACGCAAAATGAATTTTGCAGTGGCACAAGTCATTAAGAGGTTAAAGAATTCAGACTAAACAGGAGAAGAAAATGGGCAGTGTGAGAAAAAGTAATAGATAAAACCAACTTAAAAAAAGAAAAAGAAAAAAAAAAAGATTGACTGATTCCTTATTGGCCTAGCATAGAAAAACAAATATTGGGGAGCATGAAATTACAGGATTTTAGGTGGTGAGGGGAAAATATTTTTTACAATATGTAGGGGGATCAGAGATGAATTGACTCATGATCCAATTTAATAGGATCCAAATTAAAAATGAATAGGCAGATGAGAGAAGCTATCAAACTATTCTGATAAGAAAGTAGTATCCACTCTCCCATCCTAGCACGGGAATACTCTTTCAGTAGATACGGATTTTTCGAATTTTCCACTTTCCCCCCCATCCACAGAAATCGGCTCACTTTTTCAGTGAATCGGTTCACTCATCGGTGCACTGTCCGGTGCACCAATGAGTGAACCGATTTACTGGAAAGTGAATCGATTTATGTGTAAAATGATCCTGTCGGTGCACCGATTTGGACTCTTAAGAAATCGATGCACTGATTTTTAAGTGATCCGGTCAGTGTACCTGTCCGCTCGGTGCATTTGACAGGTGCACCGATAAGTGAACCGATTTCTGCAGATGAATAAAGGATAAAATAGAAAGTTCACTAAAACCCGTACCTTCTAAAAGATAACGCCCGTGTTAGGAATGACCACCCTAAATCAATAGTAGGATAGAGATGATTATATTAGAAAGGAAAGAAATTATCCATTTTGAAGTTGTTCATAAGAACTTAAAAGAAGTTTGAATTACAGGTCTTAAATAAACCAAAAGCTATCGACTTTAATAATTATTTTTTTTTTTTTGAACAATAGAGTAAGATTCATTCAAAAACAGGAAAAATCCCGTAAAATATACAAAAATGAGCTCGAAATTGAGCCAAAAGAAACCCACAGCCTGGGTCAAGCGTAAAATCCCGAAGGATCAAAAAGCAAAACTATAATTCAGTAAAAACTTCCGAACCAAAATAAGGACAAAACGGGAGTAGTTAAAGTGTCAGTCCAAGATTTGAGACTCAAAAAGGGTAAATCTCTTTTGTTAGCAATGTATAAATGCTTGATGCTGAGACGAGTAAGTAGCTCAATCACGGCACGTGCATGGGTCTTGATGCTCCAATAGCAGGAGGGGTAAGTAACGGCCGAAAGAGACTCAGGATCAGGCAAGAGGATCCTGTCAACAGTCAAGTTCTGCTTGAGCAAGAAAGAAGGATCAGCTGGTAGCAATGCAAAATGGAGACCGTGCAGGTCTGAGATCTGAGAGGGAAAGCACAAGAATCCAAAACGGAACAATCTTTGCTGAGAAGTTGAGATCCAAGGATGAGGCACTGGTGGTTCGAGAAGAAACCAAAGGATAGAGATGAAGAGAAGAAGAGGTATGTCGTGAGAAAGGGGGGCGAATGGGGGCTGGAATGGGAGGAGGGAGGTCCCAGAGAGCAGAGAAAATACTGCTAACCGAAGAAAGATCACGATTAGAGAGGAGGAAGAAGATCCTACGTCTAATATCAGAAATTATACCCGAGAAGACTTTAATAATTAATTACAGGTTCTCTTAAAACTTCATCATTAACCAGTTTACAATGGACTACTCTAAAAAAAACTTATTTCTCGAAATTCAAATACAACTTTATTTTCAATAATAAACTCCTAATAATGTGAACCATCAATTTGCTGGTGACACGTGCTTACTGGAGACTGATTTAGAAGATGAACAAACAAAGAAATAGTAGTCAAAGAGACAATAATACTCCTGCATTCTTCTCAAAATGATGATGTGTACAAGACTAATAACAAGTTAGAAAAAACAAAGATATCTACAAAGGGAAAAAGAGACAAAATTATTCTTGTGTATTTACAATACAAATCTTTTGTCATCATCCTAATGATTGGAGCAAACAATCAAGATCAGTGGAGATTGATGAGTTGGATTGAAGGTCAGGATCCTTTGCTAGGGTCTCAACAAGCTCTCTTGGAACCATGCATTTCTCTTCTAAATACAGCTTCTCTTGGACTCTTGGGGATGCAAGAACCTCAAGCTTTTCCAAATGGGTACTCCCCATTCTTTCCTGCATGTGCAAATCAAATTACACTAATAATAATATCAATATAATACAGTAGTAGCAAATAAGGGCCATTGATCACCTTTCATTAATGAAAGCTTTTGATTACTGGCTGCTAGCATTAATGGCCAATGACTAAAATGTATTGAACACATCATAAATCATAAAAAACTGAAGGCATGTATAAGAAAAACACTATTAATAACGGTATCCTCTTGTAACGTAAGGCAGCTATCAATCATACAGCAGATGGCCAGAGATTACACTGATTACTGGGTGTTTAAGCCCAGTGATTTCTCTTCAAATTGCACTAACATGGCATAACTGAGTTGAGAACAAATTCTATTTGCCTTAAAAAACTTTGAATTGAGTCGATAGTGAGTGAAGATGACTCGGTGAAGATGTTACCTGAAGTGAGTCCATCAACTGAAGCATTCCAAGTTGAGCCTGCAAGTACTTGACATAGTTAGAAGCAGCTTGAAGCATCTCAGCTGTGTTCAACTTACTTCCCCCTGGAATAAGCTTTCCAAGCTCATGTGTCTTCTCACTAATTCTCTTCCTCCGCTGCCTGGCTGCGATGCTCTGGGATGACAAACAAGCTCCATTTGACTTGTTTGAGCTCTCAATGCCAGGCGAGAACCCGGTGGTCGGTTCTGCTGGTGAGAGTACAAATTCGGAATTATCTCTTGAGCAGGGGAGGGTCTCACAGCAGAGGAACCGTACATGAAATCTACCGGATGGAATTCACCATAGTTTCTTGCGCGTTTTGGGCACTGGTGCTGATAACACTCCGACTCTTCCACCAGGTAGAGTTCCGGTGCGAAAGGAATGAAAGGGTCTGAGGAATTAAAGCAGGGGAGGAGCTGGGCATTGTTTTGGAAGCAGGTAAATTCATCTTGCTCGACGAAATTGTCGAAGATCAGTGGTGGGAGCACTACAATTGTCACAGAAGCATAGTAATTCTTTTGCTAATTCTGCTTCTGCATACTGAAAATCCGCCATCTCAGGACTAAACTGCTGAAACCCTCCCCAATTAGGACAGAAACTCAATGCCATGAAGACAAAAAGAAAGCCTGAGAACAGAAAGTGGATTCACAATCAGTGTAATTCAGTCATGGGTCTTCTTTCTCACACCTAAATTTGCTAAAAGAACTAAACAAAACAGAGTACTTTGATATGCATTTTGGTATTCCTCATTACGACTTCATGAACCCATGCATTACTCTTTTTAACAGTAAAAAGTAACTGAAAAGAAGGGAAGCTAAACATTAGATGAAGAAAAAAAGAGTCTAAAAGCATCTACTATTTAGATTAAGAATACTGCAGAAAGCAGAATGAGTTAACAAAGGGTAATGTTATTTGCACGGTGAGAATTACTTGTGCAGGTGGTGACGAACAGTTGCAGCAAGGAAGATGGAGAGAGAGAGGGATGACTGAGGAGTATGAGGCTGGTTGGGAGTGATGGGGAGGCTGGATTTGAGTGGAACCTGGATGGGATAGATCGGCTTCAAGCAGGCGGTGGTGAACAGGGATTGGGTATCAGAACAGAGGTACGCCCAGTTCTATCAGAAAGCTGGGCGAGCGGCGGAAGAAGGTGGAAGGGAAAGAGGAGGCGGGATTGTATGTGGTCAGTACCTAGCACTGGGGCTCATCACCCACCTTCAAAACTCTTGGCTGAGAGAGGAGAAATGGAAGTGCTTGGAGAAGAATGGCCTTGTTGATTGACTCAACGAAAATCTGGGTAAGATGCTCCGCCCAGTCTTAGAACGGAAAGTGTATGAAGAGGGACTGGACTATTGGAGAAGATAAGGAGTGTTGCCTGAAGACTCCATTTTGAGCACAGAGTGAGAAGGAACGGTTAACGAGAGAGAGAAAGTGAAGCGTGGGAACGGTTAACGAACCTAACTGCAACGTTCGCCTCTTTCCGCGAAAAAAACCGGAATGGATGCTTAACTCTAGCGGTATGAAAAATTGTAAATAGTGTCATTGTTTCCCTCATTTACCATTGTGCCACTCTCCAGCAACAAATGATTTGTTCTCTATTTTTTTTTTTTAATCTTTCAACGTGTAGAGTGTAACAAATATATTTGATATTCTCAAATTTATCGGCAAAATAGTAATAGCTATTAATATTCTAAGATTTATTAGCATTGCGATAAATTTTCAGTAAAATACCGATAAGTTACTTATAAATATTTTATTTTATTAATATCTTTGTTTATTATATTTTTATTTTTTAAATATTATATTTTTCGAGAGATTTTCTCTTTAATTTCTCGATAAAAATTCAAGAATTTAAAAATATTCCAATATTACTAATTGTCGTTAATATCCCTATAACAGAATTTGTGACAATGACGTGGACTAGGTCGAATAACTTAGGGGTGAAACTAAAATCTAACCTGTATGACCCGAGTTGACCTGAGAAATTAAGTGGACTAGATTTTATATTTTTAAAATTAGGGCCAAATTGAGTTGAAGAAAAAAACCCAAATTAAATAGGGTTGAGTCAGATCAAGCTTTTTTAAAATTGACTTAACCCGACCCGACCTGAATTGACCTTACCTATCCCGCTTAAAAAATTTAATATAGCACTCGCATTGGATCAAGGTCAACAATTTGGGTCGGGTTGGTTTGAACAGTTCGAGACAAGCATTCCAGTTGAGTTAGATTCAAAAAAACTTTATATAAGTTGATTTGGATTTATTAAAACTCGGCTCCATCCGTCTTAATTTCAACAATAGAATAATCCAATAGAATAACCCTACAAATTAAAGTAAAGAATACAATGATATGAACAAATAAAACTTATCATTGAAAATTGAAATAGAATGTCTATAAGATTATTTTTTCTATTTTTCATATCTAATTTTATTTTATCAGATTTAAGTTTTTTTTATTGTATGACAAAAATTTCCCTTTCTCCACATTTTAATTTTGACCATTTTCTCTCTCTCTCCCGATCTCTGTTCTCTCTGATCTCAATGCTCGTCTTATTTTCAGTTCCAACATTTGACCAATTTTTTTTTCCCTCAAATTAGATTGTCCCAACATAGGCTCAAATCCATATTCTCAAATTATTTTTTCTTTTTAATATCTGATTTTGTTTTATTAGATTTAAGATTTTTTTTCAAATTAAACAGCTGGTTATTGATGTGAAAATCTAAAATGAATTAATCTCATTCAATAAGTATAACCACTTTGAGTTAAATTGAATGAAATAGACGGTTGAAGGGGAACTCAATGTAAACCATCAAATTCATTTGCTTAAATCAAATGAATAAAAATAAAAATATAATTTATTATTATAATTGACATGTTAATAATTTCTACTTAAATGTACACAATATAATGATAAATATAAGAATTAAAAATAAGTTATGAATTCATTAGTGATCGTGACTCAATTATGTCAGCTAAGAGTTTAGTAATCTACATCATTCCTTCCCATTCTCTATGGACAGTGTGTCATTGACATAGACATAGTTGGTGCTAAGCAAAATAAAAATAAAAAAAAAATATATAAAATATTTTGTGGGTCGGTGCAAATTTAGGGCCAAAAGCTATTTTAAGCTATTTGATTTAGATTCGTCAAAATTAATGATGAGATGGCTATTAATACGAATATATTTTAACCGAAGGGTTAAAAATCACCTTTGGTCTAAAATTTTACTCTTAAGATAATCTTCGATAAGATAAAACCGAGGTCTATTACATGCCACGTGTGAAAAAAAAACTAAAATAACAGAAACTTGGCATGGTCCTAAAAGCTTGTGTAATGTTTTTGTTTAAAGCATGGATATATAACACGTAACTTAATATAATCTGATGTTTAAAAGCTTTCATTATCCCAATACGCCATTAAGCAATTTCTCTCGTCTGTTAAAATTGACATTTGAAATTGTACTTTTCTTCTCTACATGAATGCAAAATAGAATCATAATTTAAATTTTTTGAAAATCTCAAGTCAATTTAAATTGATTCGACTCAATAAATTTTTGAGTCAAACAAGTAAATAAGTTGTATTAAATTTTTTTCAAATTGAATAAAAAACTTGTGCAAATTGAATTTCTAGATTAGTTTGACTTTCAGAGGTCTTAAACCATGAATAAATTTTATATTTAAATATGATGAGATTTTTTTTTTCTTTTTTGTATAACATGGTTATCTCCACCCCACACTAGAGGTAGAAAAACTAATCCCACGGATACACAAATCACCTTAAAACCTCGTGTGTTAGATAAGCATGTGAAGAGTTGAATCCAAAATCTCTAGTCTAATATTAAAAGTTTCGACCAATTGAACTACCGTGTGGGTGACAAGATATTTTATAAAGAATGATATACTAAAAGGCCATGACTTTATTGATTCAGTCAAAGTAATTTTAGGTAGCCAACGTATTGAAGCTCAACTGTCCAAAAGAATCATAACACGAGCCAAAATGGGGCCCCATGTAGAGGTGCACCAAGAGTTTTGCAACATAAACATATATGCAGGTGAACTCTTGTCTATTGACTATTATATAAGCCATTACAGTAAGAAATCTGCAACCCTGTCATGCCAAATACAGAGACGAAGAATGAATGAATTTCTATGAAGGCCCAAATAGTAATCAAACATAAGATAATCCACAGTAGTGAATACCCATTGCAACTGAATCATTTAGTGATTGTTCGCAGTTGCAATTAGAAGATTTAATGTTCATAGCCAAGGGGACTCTAACAAATGTAAACATCAAGGTCAACTTCCAAAAATATAGATAGTAGCAGGAACATAGATATCAAGGACGGAGTCAAATCAACGAGGGATGGTTATTGAAACACTGCAATAATTGAGGCACAAGTACAAAATATGGACAATCTACTTTGTATTTCCAAACATCTACAAGAGAACATGGATTTAAACTTACATTGGCCCGTTCTAAATGAGTGACTTTGAACAGGTTTGACTGTGAACATTAGCAAAACCCACATGACCCAATTAACAAAATACCTTCATTTTATATTGTTAGTCAGAGAAAAAACTGACCTTGTAGAGTTGTAGACTCGTAGTAAATTGATAATTACTTCTTCCTCCTCAAAGTTCTAACATTCTAGTCTCTGTTCAAGCATCTCCTGTTCTTCCCCAGGAATAATAGAGTTAGATAGCAGAAATAAGTCAGTTTACATAAAACCAGAATCTAGGACAGATTGAATGATTGCTGGAGAAGGAGCGGGGGATTATGAATTCTATGAACAAATAGATAAAAGACTGTATGGCCGTACACCAATTTCATTTAATTTAACTGTAGATGACCAAATTCTGTCAGGGGAAAAAAAGTTTAGATCTTCTAATATGAGTATTTATGACATTCATCATCCTTCCACGTGAAATGATTGGCTTCTTCCTTATTGGGTCACTGTACTCATTATAGAATGCCAAGCATAGAGCTAAGAGAAATATGGTATCCCACTGAATATCATCACAACATAAATAAAATGCAGTATTACCATAAAAAATGTAGCAGATAGATTTGAACTAACATGCATCAGTGCCATGTTAGATGACTTACATATTGGTATAGGTATTTGGTGTAAAATATGCAGTGTAATCCACACTTCCAAGATTGCTGCATATGCAGTATGGTATCATTTTCGCAACCCCATAAAGACTCCAAGTCCCCAAATGGCAACTGCCACATATACAGGGTCCAATGCCACCTTTGCAACCTGCAAAGTTTCCCAGTCCCCAAATGGCTACTGCAGTCTTGACAAGTGACGGGCAAATGACCAAACTTGCATACATTCATCTTTCATTACAGACTTGACTCTCACCATGGAAGGTTGGATTGCAGACCTATTTTGAGAACACCAGCTGGACCAGTTTTCAAACATGTAACATTCCAATTGTCAGATCTTTGCAGGTTGGGATTCCCTTAGATGGAAAATGATTTAGGATATGACTCCCAATCTCCCAAGAGTTCAAAACAGAAATGGCTAGACTTGGCATGATAGAGAAAACAAAGACCTAAATAATGACTTGGTGGTGTTGGTTGGTTGGTTGTGTGGGTGGGGTGGGGTGGGTGGCTGCAGCGGGCGGGGTGTGCGGATGAGTGGGAGGTGGAGGAGGAGAATATTGTGTTCAGCCAACAAGCAAATCTGAGATCAGAAATGAAATAAGAGGTCACACTGCTAGGAGCTAAATTCTATTAGATTCACCGTGTTCAAGAACCAAATCAATAAGACAATATCAAGTAATCAGTCAACATTGCCATGGTATGGACTAGCAAACTACATATGCACAACAAGTATAGGATTAAATCTTATAATGACAACAACAATTCTTTCGCTTTTCTCGTTCAAGTAGAGATTACAAGAAAATACAATAACAAGGGAAAAGGCCAAGATAGGCCACATCAAAAAGAAACCAAAAAAGTCTAAGCAGACAGCCCCTCTTGCGCCAATTTGTCAGCCTAAAGATTTCTTTCAGATGGTAAGATGTGATTCATGTACAATCATCTCAATAAAGCCTGCCAGTGCAATCAGAAGAACCACAATAGCAATTTTTCTGTTTTATATTACCATTGGAATCATGAACTTGGCCTATTTTATAATTGTAGTGGTAGGTTAGCTCCTGTAATGGTGGAATGTTCTCAGCAGCAAAGAACATTATGTGAGGCACGCGCTTGTCATCATGATCATAAAGGACATTCTGTGCATAAAGGTTTGGGGAACAACTGTGATTGATAAATCTTCCCACATTACCACACTCAGCTGCATCAATGGTATATTGCTCATTGTCTGCATCTTTATCAAGATCACTTGAGTGTAAGTCTGGTGGAATTAGAGTCGAGAGGCCATTCCAAAGAGATTGTTCATTGTAGTTGTGCCCAATATCAAATAGATATTCATCATTACTGATTCTTTGTTCGGCCTCTTTGTCCTGAAGCAGCTGTCCCGTATACTCGCAAATAAAACTGCCAGATGGTATAGAAGTCAAGCATCTAACTCCCCAACCCCTTGATTCAGTCTTGAATATCTCTAACTTTAATTTGATACCATGCTGGCTTACCCTGTTATGACAGGATGGGGGGCATGAGCAAGAGGGGCCACACTCGTAAACAAGGGGTTTTGCTTCTACTATAGCACCGTTATAGTTATAAGGAATCTCCCCACCATTCCTGACAACACAAACACACTTGTTGGAATCTAAACATCCATTGATGCAATTGCAACCCGTAGGAGGGGAAGGGCTGCACCATGAAGGATATTTCATCTTTGCCATATACTTGAATGGCAATGGACGCTCCTCATCTAGAGTATTCACTGCACAGATGGGTATCTTCTCTTTTCCTTGAGAAATGTCACGGATGCAAATACCTTCGCGAAGTGCTAATTTTTTGGACTTCTTTACCTCTTTCACAGCCAGCTCTGGTTGCCCTGGAATTCTTCTCAATTCAAACTTGAAAATAAGACACCCATATTGGCCTTTCTCCTGCCAGTATTTTTCAACTGAATACAACCCATCATATGTGTAAGTAGAAGTTAACTTACCCCTTGCATCTGGGGTATCACTGGCTTTTTGTTCCTTAAATCCACGAATGACGCGGACAGGCGTTTTGGCATCTATGCTATTCTTCAGTGCTAGATTTCCACGCTCAAGCTTCTGGTCTTCAGCCTGCTTATTTGCACCCACAGGTTGTCCTCCTTGGCCTGAATATACCAAAACATCAGAATTATCCATGTCATCGGCGTAACCCCCAGAAGCCACGACACTTGTGGCTAGGCAAGTTTTCCCCTGTGTCAAGTAATCTATTCCAGATTGAAAAGGGCGATGAAGTCCAACAAGGGCAAGTTCTACCCTGTAGTGGAACTCATCACCAACTTCAACTCCAGGCACAACTCCCACGATTGACTTACCAGTGTTTACCCATTTGTTCTTCTTTTTGAGAAAATTTGACACAAACAGATCAATACGCCCAATATTCTGAATCGGGCGGTTTGATTCCTCTTCCCTCAAAAGCTTTCGATAAATCATTTGAAACATGCGTAGACTCTCTTTGACTTTTTGACGAGCTGTTTTTTCACTGTCATCATTTTTAACACTATCAAGAAAATCTGTAATTGCATCCAGATTTAGATGTTCACCAGCAGAAGCTTTTTTATCATCTTCCTGTTGCAATGAATCCTCACCATCCTTTACAACCAATTTATTCTTACGTTTTGAAGCACTCTTTCTCACTTTCAGTTCCCTTTTAGTTGGTTTTCCCTCTGGACCAGCCGTGTTAAATGACAAACCATCATTTTTTTTTATGACGATTGACAAACCATCATCATCCTTCTTTTTTGTCCAAATAGATTTACGTGCCACAGCCCTTTCCTTGTTTATCTTCTGTCCACCAACACCAGCTTGCACAATTGCCTTCTCACTAGAGTATTCAGAATCAACTTCCATTTCTCCAAGAGATTGATGTGCAGCAGTATTTTTTTCATCTGGTTCCTCCACAAACTCTTTCTCAGACTTCTTCACCATGATGTGTTTTCCAGATTCTTTTTGTACTTCCTTTACTGAGCTTCCGACAATTTGTTTCATTTTCTTGTTTGGAGATTGACGCATCCTCCCCTGTTCGGGTGATTTACCCCGACGATTAGCACTAATCTTAACTGCCATTTCTCCATGAGGTTGATTCACAGCAGCATTTTTAGAAACTGGTTCCCTCACAAACTCTTTCTCAGACTGCTTCAGCATGATGTGTTTTCCAGATTCTTTTTGCACTTCCCCTACTGAGCCTCCAACATCTTTTTTCATTTTCCTGCTTGGAGATTGACACATCCTCTCCTTTTCAGGTGATTTATCACCGCGATTAGCACTGATCTGAACTTTTTTACTCACTCCTTTCATTTTTTCTACTTTCACCTCTTTAGAAACCGCTCTGAGTTCAACATTTTTGGTAGCTTCTTCAATTTCAACTCCTATAACATTGCTCTTGACTACAGATTCAACATGAATTTCTTCTCCAGTCTCTTTAATACCATTCCCCACTGACTTAACTGTAACATTTTCAACACTTGCAGTTGCATCCATCTCAATTGAGGGAGTCTCCCCAGTAGACTTCTTGTTGCCCAAAGTAACAGCTTTCTGGCTTTTATTCTTAGGCAAAGTTTGAGCATTTCTTCCACACCCTGGAGGCCAATCTCGATGACAAGAGACTCTTCTTCGAGGAAATCTTCGAGGGGCATTTTCCTTTACAGGTTCAACAATGGGAATAGACGCAATGGGCAACTGACCAGTATCTTTTTCTGAACTTATAGATGCAATCTGCTCCAAACCACTCATGGCCTCCACCTGTTTGGACTGATTAGCACTTTCCAAAAGCTTCAAATCACTCATGGCCTCTACCTGTTGAGACTGATTAGCACTTTCCGAAACATTAGGCAATTCAGGTTGATCCAAACTGGGAAGATTCTCCTCTTTGGTCTCAATGACAGGAACAGACACATCAATCTGGCCAACAGTATCTTTTAGTGAATCTACATTAGGCAATTCAGGCTGTTCCAAACTGCTTGGAATCTCCACCATTTCTGAATCATTAGCCGACACAGGTTGATCCAAACTCTTTAATGTATCAAACTCTTCAGCTGCAAAAACCTCTGACTTCTCGGGTTCTAGAGATCCTGCCAACTCTGCCTCGACAGGTTTTGAATCCATCAATGAGTCAATTGGTTTTTCCTCATTCACACTCTTTGACAATGCCGCACTTACAGTTTCTGATTTGTTCAAAGGTTCCAGCAATATGGTCTCACTCGAAACCAAGGACTCAGGTTTCTGAGTTTCCAACACGACAGCCGATTTCGTGTCCAGCTTATCCAAATTTCTCGAGGATTCGGGCAATACAGAGTCGACAGAAATGCCCAATGGCACACCAACAGCTAAATTCTCAGCAGTAGGTTTTTCACCACTTACTATCGCATTGCAGGATCCAGAGTCAACAGAAATCTCCAATGGTACTCCAATAGCCGAGTTTTCAACATTAGGTTCCCCATCAACTTCTGCCGCCTTGGGCGATCCAGAGTCGACAGAAAACTCCGAAGGCACCCCAACGGCCAAATTCTCAGTAGTAGGTTTCCCACTGATTTCAGCAGCGTTATGGGATCCAGAGTCGATAGAAATCCCCAACGGTACTGCAGCAACTGATTTCTCAGCCGTAATTGTCCCCCCAATTCCCACAGCATTTCGCCCGCAACGTGGCGGGAAATCTCGAACAGCAGAAACCTTCCGCCGCTTATACCTCACACCACAGTCCAAGGAAATGCCGTTTCCATTTTCCAAACTCCGTTTCCGAATAGACTCTAAAGCATCAGCGGTAGCAGCGATCCGTTGATGCAATTCCGCCATTTTGCAGTGGCGGCAGACGAAGAAAAAGCCCTAATAGATGCAGAAATTGAAAGAAGAAGAAGAAGAAGAAAAAGAGTAGAAAATTGGGGAAATAGAGATTGAGGAGTTGAGGAGAAATCAATGATTAGGGTTTGAAAATAAATAAAAAATATGTCGCAAAGAGAAAAATGAACTGTAGAGATTGGGGATTAGGGTTTGCAGAAGTGCTAACCTGTTCTTAATCTTGTTTGGGAAATGGCGCTGCAGACCTGAACAGGTCTCGAAATCTCGATTTCCGATTCCCAGCCAGGTTTCGCGGATTCGTCAGCAGAAGGATGCCTGAAGCCTCTTTATCCGTTTATATACAACAACACTCGATAACCGTCGCCTAACATTTTTCAAAATTTTCAAACATTTATTATAAAAATAATTAATTAAATAACTTCTTTGCCTTAATCAGTCAAAAATAATAATTTTTAAAAACAGCACTCTCCGTAAGTTTAATACATAATTTCCGCAGTTGAAATACGTCCAAAGAATCAAAGTGTGAAGTGCTATATAGAAAAGAATTACACCGCAATAATCTCTCTCTCTCCAAACAAAACGACTGGATTAAATGAAAGAACCATGTGGTAGCTAAACTGACCACAATTAATCAATTGAATGAAAGCAAATTTCTTTAAGATTAGTCATATACTAAAATTTAATTTAATTTTGGATACAAGAAAGCTCCTTTAAATTAACGTCATACTAAATTGGAATTAATTTCAAAGTCTTCACCACAAATATAGTATCTCTTCACTGAACATGTAATATGCATAAGAATATAATAAAGTAGCAATTAATATAGTTGAATACTCTTTTCTTTTATAATATGATTACCCTCACCCTATAATGAATAACCTAGTGTAGTAAGTAAATTTGAGAGAAGTCAAACTCTACACCTTTAGTCTAATTCTAAAAACTCATGTCGCGATAAAAAAAGTGAGAAGAATGTTTTAACATCAAAATGCGTGTAACTGTTGTAACAATAAGAATTGGCATAAATTACTTTTTGCATGACTTTGACTTATAAATTTAAGTCAAAATTTGAATTCTTGTTAAAGTTTTTCGTGTTTAATATAGGGTGGCCATGAGACACTCGATTTTGGATTTTAGATAGAATTTACCTTTTTGCCCTTTCACTTAAAATCACTCCATCGATCGAACGACACACTTATATTTTTTCGTTCCGACTATGCGTCGAACGAACTGCTGTTTTTTGGCGTTCTTAGGCAGCGGATGAAAGAAGAAGACGAGGGGGCCCACCGTTGATGGAAGGTGGGACCCACCAAGTGAGATCGAAGCCAAGGTAGGGGTGACATCAGTAGTGTTGGTTTGATGGAGACAAAGTCCCAGAGCCAGCAGATCTGGCTGAAAATGTCTCAAAAAATGGATAATGGACGGTGCGGTAGAGATGCACGGCTGAAAAACAAGCCAAAGGGGCCCCACCGTTGACTGAAACCCAAGGTCTTCCTTAGACGTAGAGAGGTGGGCCAAAGGTGATCATGGTGGTGTCAATCCTAAGTGAAGAAGTGCAGGATCCACTTGGATTTAAGGTTGAGAAGAAAATCTGACAGCAGCATAAAAATACAGATCTAGACTTCAGAAAAATACAGATTCGGCGGATATCTGTCATATATAATTTTGTACCTAGGTAGCAATTTGAAAAATAATTCATTTTGTACATATATCACCAAACAATATTACAGTGATGGTAATCTTTAAAATAGAGGAGGTGAACTTCACTTCGTGTGGAGGGGGTCTTAACTATTGTTATTTAGTCCTTGAAATTTTAAGGTTTATTAAATGTATTGATTATTTTTACAATTATTTCACCGAGGACAGAATAATTGTCGTTATATATCTTTAAAGCTAGTCAAGGACTCGAATTGGGTTCCTCTTCCTTATTTAAAAAACAAAATCATTTCATTAAAATGTGCTATTAGTCACTTTGCCCAAGTATGTGAATCACATACAAGCTCAACGGGTAGGGTCATGCTTTTATATATCCAAACTGGTGGGCTTGGGCTTTAGCTTTAAATTCCCAATGAGCTGCAAGCAAGCTCGGGTTTAAAAATTAAAATGGGTTTATGAATCAGCAGAGAAAAGCGCGGCCCATGAACCATCTTATAAGATTCTCAGGTCCGACCGCTGGCCTGTCCGGTTCTTATATGACTGGTTTAATTTTAAAGATTCTGTCGAAAAATTCATGCAGCATTTGCTACAGAAGATCTGATTCTTGGGTGATCCCCACTGCCCATCTGGAAGTCTTGTTCCTCACATGGGCCAAAATAACAATTTGAAGCCAATCAATAGCAAGCAAGGAGAAGCAGAAGAACATGGCCAGCTGTAAAGGAAACTCACAATCTGTACATGCCATTATCATAGAAGAAAAGTACAACCCAAAATAAGAAAGAGAGAGAGAGGTAGGCGGGTCAGTCATGTGAACTCTCCTTTCTCTGCAAATCCTTCTCCTTCAAGCAGTCAGCTGATGAGTTTGCACAGTGGATTCTTCCTCAGAAAAGCAGCAATGTAGCTTCAGTGATTTGTCTATGGAGGCAGTGAGAGGGGATGCCAGTAGCATTTGCCTTTGTAGATGGGAGCAGTAAGTGTGGAAAGTTGTGGGGGTCACATGTAAATGGAAGCTTACACCAAACAGGAAATCCAATTCAAGGAAATTCATTTCTACTGTGCTGATTCCTCCTACTTTAGCATAGTAAGCATTGCTGTAGTACCTACACAAAAGGAAAAAACAAAAAAAAAGAGAGATGAATAGAAAATGTGTGGGCGAGCCAAACAATACGAGACATAAATATTTCGATATTGGGTTTAACTCTTTCAGAGCTTATCTAATACATAAGATTTGTGGGTGATTTCTGTATTCGTGTACTTTAATGTAGAGTGGGGACTGATATCAAAATATATATATATATATATATATATCAACCATTTTAAACTGATATTTTTAAAATGAGCTGAATTATGGGCCTAAGTGAAGCAAAAATTTTAAAATTTTGGTCCAAATATGTGTACCAATTTTTGAAATCTTCAGCATTTTTGAAAAATCTGAAAAATAACAGCTTTACATGTAGAGTGAACCTAAAAATTGTCAGATTTCAGTTGAAAACATGTTTTTAAAGAGAGAAGCAGTTCATTCGCTTAAATTTCCTGGAACTAAATAACCCAATAAAATTCAAGAAAACTCAATTCAAGCGAGAACACTGCCCCAAAAAGCAAGAAGAGAAAAGTTAGGCTTTAAAGTTTTCCTAGAAATGCATTGAAGTCAAATTCAAGCAACAGAGCTTGTTTGTTTTTGAGAATTAAAAGAACAAAAACCAGGTTTCCCCATTTGGGTATCCTGAAATCAGCTTAAGACCACAGGAAAACCAAGAAGCACTGACTTATATAACCAATTCAACCCAAACGAAAGAGACCCAAAATCCAAAATCTTAATGAAAATAAAATACAGTAAAAAATAATCCATAAGAAGCTAAAAGATCATCTAAGAACCCTTAGCTGATACTCACATATCATCCATGAATTTGGTAGCAACAAGTACACTGGTGATTAAGAGCCGATGAACGTTGAATGAATTGATCGGCATCGACGGTTGCCGCTGCATAAAGCGGTCGAGGTAGGCGTACGCTACGACGAAGCAAGACGGGCTGCAATTGGCATACTTAAAGATCCTCTCTAAGTAACTATGGATGGAGATGGTGGGCCTTGTGAGGCCATGGAAGACTGAGATCCTCTGCGGCTTGAACAGATAAATTTCATCGTTGGATTCCGCAACACTTTGCAGTAGGGATGAGAGGAAGCTGATGATCTTTGGCATCTGATGGCAATTCTCAAGCTCTCCTGCCATTGAGCTTGTTTTTGGGTAAGCTCTGCTCATCTCCCTGAAGAAGAAATGGCCAACAAGAAAGAGACTCTTATAAAGACCGGTAAGTGCTTGGCAGAGGTCGTTAAATAAAAACTTGATTTACTGAAATGACCTTAGTATTTTTTTAATATTACGATTTTGTGTCTAATGATTTTGATTCTAATATTTAGTGGTTGTAATTTTGGTAGTTCTGATTACCAAATACCAACTTTGGAAGTGCATTTTCCTAACTACATTAATAACAAAGGGCAAGTACTTGGGGTTTTTAAATAAGCATCTCTAAGACTCGGGATCTTAAATACATTCAGTAGAGACCGAGTTGAGTCTATCAGTTAAAGTCGAATAAGAATCAACTTAAAATCACTAAAAATTTAAAAAAATGATCAAAGTCTTCTAATAGATAAAATTGAGTTTGAGATGCATCGATATTGACTGAGTTTGTGTCATATTGTCCAAAGTAATTTGGAATTGGACAATTTTCAAAGCCTTCCTTAAACACTTCCGCATAGATGGTTGGAATGCTTTTGTTTAAATATGTCATTTATAAAAAATCATTGTGATTAATGTTTCAAAAGTTCATTTTATTTCACTAATGGATGTTTATTAGGTTCGATCAATAGACTCTGCAATTCATATTCTAGTTAAATCAAGGATTAAATTAATAGGATAAGAGAAGTCTTCACATATTTATCACATCTATAAAATATCGTCTCTAATATATATAAGTTATATTTTTTTTAAACTCTCAAAAATTTAACTTTATCTATAGATTGGGATTCATCTAGTTAAATTGTAAAAATCAAATTAGTATAGACCCTTTTACACTCAAAAAGTCTAGTACATTGTGAAATTGCATGACCCTTACTAGGGTGGAGAGAAATCCCTAATTATCTATTTTGTAAATTTTAATTTAATTATATATATATTTTTTTGAAAAATTATCATAGAATATTCTCACGAGATAAAACTAATTTTATAAATATACAACAGATAATTATAAAAAAAAAATTGAATCAAATAGCTAATTTAGCTCTTTAAACTCAAAGTATGAATATTCTACATTATACACTAATTGGTTGGAATAAAGGACAGGGCATTTTCCACAAAGGACGGTACTATCGAATCTGCTCAAGGTTGCAGAGAAGCTGGTTGCTTTAATCTTCTCATATCCTCTTTCTTGTCCGTGCATTATGCCGGCAACTCTTCATTGCAATTTGCAAGAGAATAACAGCCATTCGTACACTGTATAATTATTAGAAGTTCTGGCCTAATCTAGGGCTTGCCTTTCATTCTCTTTAAAAAAAAATTATAAACTATTATTATTCAAGATCTCTTCATTTTTTTTTTATAAGAAGTGAGTTAAATAGTTTTTTAATAAAATATGTAGAGAGAGAAAATTATTGATTGTATGAAATTATATTACTCGCATTGATCTTATGATTTTAAATTTTAAAAATTAGAATTCTATAAATTTATTGATTTTTTATATTATGAATGGGTAGCTGACTTATTTATGAAGTTCGGTGCAATTCAGTATTAGATGGGGTCTTCCACTTATGATCTTTTAAGCGAGTTAGGAGAGTCTTTGTATTTTGTTTTCCATTATTTTATTTTTTTGCTTTTGTGTTTGCTTTTGTGTTTAAATGTCTCTGTCTCTTGAATAATATTTTTTTCGTCCTATTTTAGTTATCTCATTTGAAATATTTTTATTTTTTAAAAAATTCTCTATATAAGACTAACACTCCATGTAATCTCATCAATTTTTAACACACTTTATGTTGTTCCAATATGAATAAGACAATTCCAAAATCTATATAAAACAATTAAATTAGAAGAGACAGAGCTATTGTTTTCTATTCTTGTATAATTCTATTTTTAATAAAAAAAAAAAGTCATTACCGCTAAAAAAATAATGATTCAACTTCTATAGACTTTACCCAGTTCACATTAGACAATTTCTCTCATTTCCCAATCACGCAACATAGGCCTTTGATTCCAGCGCCAACTCCTTTTATCATTTGGCACCGACTTATTTCATTATTACTTCTTTTCTTTCTTTTTTTTAACTTTCTCCAATCACTTTAGTATATTGTTGTAAATGATAACAATCTTTCTATAAATATTTTGTATAATTAGACACGAGATTTCGTAGATTTTTCACTTTAGTATATTATTATAAAATGATCATTTCACATTACTATAGAGGGTAAATTAAGCATAATAAAAAAATTATTTTTCATTGGCCAGTTCTTTTATTATACTGGTGTAATCCTGAGAGATTAACTTGATAATCAATAGCCACCTTTGTTGGTGGAAAGTTTTGAGATTAAACCTCCTTTGACACAAAAAAAAAAAAAAAATTACTCTCTTTAATTTTATACTCAATGTGTGCATATTACCACTGACAATTAATTAGATAATACACCTAAAAAGTTTGGACGTTAAAAAAAAAGGATTTACACCCGTGTCCAAAACCCAAATCAACCCCCAAAAAGATAGCTGTAAACGTGGTCGGAGGAAAGTATTGGAATCGCAATCAAAAGAGAGAGAATAATAAACAGCAAAGCGTGTTTCCCGCACGCACGTAGCCTTCATGTGGTGACCACGTTAGTTATCTTCATTGGCACGCACCGCTCAAAGGGTACCCAATCTCGTAACCGACTCTTCATTCACCCCAGTTAGTAATTGAGTGGTGCTCCTCTAACCTTTCTAGATTTAAAAAAAAAAAAATCGAGATGTTGAATATTTAATGGTTGAAACTTTTTGACCATTTCATCCTATTTGTACTCAATTTGTATAATTATATATAAATTCAATATTTTTGCTAATTTTTTTTAAATTTCAAGTAAATTAATTTTGGAGTAATTTGGAAAATATCAATACTTTGAGATATTTGCATATCTTCCTATTGAGATTTAATGAATTTTGACAGATATTTCAATTTTTAACTAAAATTTGAAATTCAACATTATACACCTTAGAGCAACACTATATAGGTTTAAATAATCATTTTCATTAGAAAAGAATTGATCATTTAAAATGATTCGAACTTTTATAATTAGATAAAATATTTAGAGAACTATATAATTAAGAGAATTTTGGAGAAATTCATTGATCCAACCATTACAATTCTTTTTTTTTTTTTAAATAAATATTACACATGTACCTCATTGTCGCCGAGGGAATTGGGCTCCACCCAATGGAAGTATTTGATGGGTCACTTTTTCCAAAAAGCTCCATACATGTTACTAGTGGTCCTCATGTTTGTCTACATGCATCCTTCTAACATGCTTGCATCATTTAAAAGTGGAAGATCCAACGTATGTCCCAACGGAAAAATTAAAGAGACAAGACCCGATTCACTATCGTGGAGTGTATTATGTCAGCCACTTTTTAAGTATAATTATTAACAAAATTATTATAGATATATCATAAAAATCATTCTTTAATATATGATCCATCAAAAATTAATTCACATTTTAGTTTGGAACACAAAGAAGTTGGAGTGATAACTACGATCCTACTTTAGAAAATAGGGTCCTGAGTTTGATTCTTACAATATTCTAAAGAGCTTTGCCATATAGAGTTATCCGATGTTTGTTGTTAGGAAAGCTTATACAAGTCTAATGCTGTAAGACACCTGAACACTTTAATCTTTAAAAAAAAAAAAAAACTAAATTTTAATTTAGATTTTTTTCCTCGTAACAATAACAACCCCGTCCCGTTAGTATGATATTGTCCGCTTTGTGCCTCATACACGGCCCACACTGTTTTTAATTGGCGAACTAACCCAATATTGCTCCCAAAATATCTCATGCTAGAAGGAGAAAGGCTACTACTTATATACCAGGGAATTTCCAATGCAACTAGCAATGTGACACATTTTTTTTGCTATAGGCATGGGGTATTACAATTTACTCCTCTTTAAAGTCAGAATTGTCTCCCGCTCTACGCACACAACAATCAAACCCACACCCTCAGACAGAGAGTTGAATCATTCTTTGATAGCATTTGTAACGACCCATTTCGTTAACATGATATTGTCCACTTTAGGCCTCACACATGGCTCGCACGGCTTTCAATTAGTGAGCCAATCCACTATTGCTTCCAAAAAGCCCTCATTCTAAAAAGAGAAATGCTACTACTTATATATAAGAAAATTTTCAATATAACTAACAATGTGAAACTTCTTTTTCTATAGGCACGGGTATCGCAAGAACTTTTTCTTCACCTGCGTAAACTCTCAAACTGTCTTATGCAATATTTCTTTTATTTTTTTTTTTCTGTTGAAACTTTCATAGTTTACCTTTCATTGAATCTCCATTATACCCTTTTGTTACTCTTCACATTCAACTAAATATTAAAAAAAAAAGATACCATGATACTTGCGATTGTACAAAGATTCCACCATGATTGTCTAACATGTCTTGTTTCTAAAGTATGTGGTACATACATATCGATATTCTCGCACATATTCCAAACTGATTTGATTTTAATTGGTACGAATCAACTTGGGTCGATGATTGCGCATGGGTATTGAGTCCATTGGGTTTACTTCAATTTTGGGTTAGTCTATAGTAGATACAAGCATCACTTCCACTAAATGACAAATGCAAATTCTTTCATATATTTCTCTTTTCCAAAAAATAGAATTCTTATCTGATTAAAGAATCTCATAATAGGTAAAACTATTAAACACAACACGTCATGTAATACTCCCTTTGTCCCATTTTAATTATCTGATTTTAAGAATTTAATTTTTTGAAAAAGGCCTCTCAAAAAACTTATAATAGATAGTGAGAGTAGATAGATAGAGAGAATCAAAATGGCAAATCAGAAAACAATTTTAAGACAATCAAAAAATGCATATCAGATCACTAAATTAGAATAGAGAGTAGTAATATTCACAACCATTGTTTTATACGCCCTCTGTCCCATTTTAGGTGTCTCATTTTAAATATTTATATTTTTAAGGAACTTAAATTTTACTTTAAACTACCATAGCTGAGAGGTAATTATCATTCATTTTCAACACACCTTATGCAAATGAGACAACTATTTTGAGACAATTCCAAAATCCAAATGAGACAACTAAATTGAGACGGAGGGAGTATAATAGTAATACATCAAAAAGGTTATTTGGTTTCATCAAATTACCCATGTTCTATCATCTAGTAACATGCGAGTTAGATCATGAGTGAATCAACATAATTTTGTTTTAAAAAAAATTTCAACTAAGTCTTATTTGAAAATTTATATTCTAACATATTTTCTTTTATTATTTCTAATAAAAACACAGGAAATATCAATCAGCACCCAACTCTTATTGGGACCCTTATTTCACATTTATAGTTTTTTTTTTAATCGGTTCTTTACTTAGACTAGACAAGCTTGAACTTGTATAAAATGGAGAAAGTTAAAAATATAATTATGGTCAAGTACTTCTTTAAATACCAATTTTACATGAAATATAATCCTCCAGCACTGCATTATCAAGTGAGGTTGCAATTGGTCCAGATAATGGCTAACATGGTAGCCCAAATCACATGAACAGACCCAATCGAAGGAGGACCCACATGCTTGAGACAACTAAAAGAATATTACATATTTCTACGGTGTCGGTAGATAACTTCAAGAGTTTCTTTAATCCTACAACCCTACCATTTCTATCTTCTTCCACGTGCCTAAGTCCAACCCATCTCTGGCCATACCAGCACTCACATGCTAACTTTAAATTTTCGAAAAAATACATTTGGTCCTTAATTATGAAAAATAAAGAAACTATGACGTTGTAAATATAATATAAGATTTACCTTGTTTAATAGTATATTTGTGTATTATTTTTAATATAAGAGCTACAATGCTCTTTTCCTCCACCTCTCTTTATATAGACGAATCTTATAACTTGTTTTTTCAGTTATGTCTTTCTTTTATTCTCTAATTTATGTTAGACTCAATTAGAGAAGAAGAACTTATAAAGTTGACTCTAGATAGATGGGATATCGGCTGCTTCTGATGATAAATCTCTAAAAGATATAATATATAGATAACAATTAGTGTGTAATTACAAAATACTTTCGTATATTATAAAATTTTGAGTAAAAAACCACCCCTCAAATAGTGGAGCAACAATAATCCACGCCCTTGAGAATACTCCCTATTAGATCTAGTGTTCAAGGACACTTTAAAAAGTAGTTCAAATAGATGAGGAATTGAGATAAACTCTTTTGAATATGTAGCCAAAAGGCAAGAGACAACCTCAATATATAGAGTCAAATTACAAGTTGCGAGTATCAGAAGAAGAACAACGTATGGATCCATTCCCAAGTTACAACCTCACTATAATTGTGTAGGAAATTTTTAAAATGTTAATATAAAATGGATGTGGATTCTGTGAGGAAATCAATTCCTTAGAAAAAAGAATCATGTTTAGGTTTGATTCAGTCATTTCAACCAGGGGTCAAAAAATCGGCTCGGCCGATATATCGGCCGATATGTAAATATCGGCCGATATCCGATACGGACGATATATCGGCCGATAATTTTATCTCTCATACCGATATCGACATTTTCTCTCTCCTCCGATATCGGAACCGTGAAAAAACCGCAAAAAACCGTGATGAATAGTGGTGAACCGTGACAAAACCGCAAAAAACCGTGGACACCCTGAGAACCGTAAACCCTGAACCGCAGAAAACCGTGGAAAACCGCGGAAAACCGCGAAAAACCGCAAAAACCGCGAAAAACCGCGAATACCCCTGAGAACCGTAAACCGCGGAAAACGGCGGGAAACCGCAAAAAACCGCGAAAAACCTTGTAAAAACCGCGAAAAACCGTATCGGTGTTTTAAATTTTTTTTTTTTTTTAAATACCGATATTTTCGAATATCGGCCGATATTAGGGCCGATATTGGGGACCGTTTATCGCCCATATCAGCCGATATTCCAACTGTACGGCCGATACTTATCGTATCGGCCGATATTTCAAGGTTTTAAAAAACCGATATATATCGGCCGATACGATATGTATCGGCCGATAGTTAAACCTTAGATTTCAACTAGTGTTATAAAATTTTGTTTCGTTTTGGATTATAAAAACTAGATTTTTTTTTTTTAATTTGTATAAAATCTTTATTTTTTATTGTAAATGAATAAAGCATTGTTTTAACAAGCAAGAAAAACTTCATCCTTTTTTCTTATTAAGTTTTCCTATTCACTTTTATGGGAAATAGATTCCTTGTAAAAAGAGAAATATTTCATATTTTGTATTTGACAAAAGGCCATCGTTCTATATAATTTGTGATGTGGGTATAATACATGTTCTTTATATATTATATACAAATAACACAAAGTCATATTTAGTGTTGTTTGTATTTTTAATTTTTGTTTTGTAAATTGAAATTTTTAAATGTACATATTGAAAGCAAACTTAAAGACCTACCACTCGTTAAAATTTCATTTAAAAAATCATTTTCAACCACTCAATCTTAACGGTCAAATTTACCAAGTGTCGAATCTTTTTAAAGGACATATGTCAACTTTGACTATTAAGATCAAGTAGTTAGAAATTTAGTTTTAATTTTAATATATACAGTTAGAGTTTTAAGTTAAAAATAAGAACAATACCAAGTGCAAAATAAACGTACTTTAAACCGTGGGCTCGGGCTTTTTAAATATAAATGAGGTCAGACTTGTTTTGACAAAGCCCAACCCAAACTCGGCCCCTGAACAAACTAGCTCCAACTCCATACTGATACATTTAGATATAAATAGTTAATGAAATATTCCAATAATGTAGAATTTTTTTCAGTTTTTGTCAAGAGTAAAATTGAGCTCATGTGAGACATCTCACTTTTTAGTCTGCTTCCTACGAACTATATCATTCGGCACTAATGCAAATACTAGTAGCAGTAGTCCTGGCGGTTGCAGCAGTAAAGAAAAATAAAAAATGGGTGCTTTTTTTTTTTTTTTTTTCCAGTGGTGATGCATTTTCAGAGGTTACAAGATCTGTGAGCTTCTCTTCTCTGACTTCACTCAATCAGGTTATATGTAAATAGAGCAGTATGACCTTCATGATCGATGCATTCATAGCTTCATTTTACTTCTTATTCTTTTGAAAAAAAAAAAACTTATACATACCATGTAATGAAACAGCCAGGGAAGGCATCTCAGCATCTCAATTCATATTGCAGCAACACAAACTTCTTGTCTACTTACATTGTCAATCACATCCTTTCAGCTAGATATGACTTCATTTGCACACCGAGATATGATACAGAACTCCTGTCAGCCTATACAAGACCAGTCACATTCATCCCTTGACATGCCAAACTTCAAAACAGGTCAGCCTACTAAAATGTTGAAGAGAGAAAAAAAGATGAAGAAAAACACCATTTATGATAGGAATATAGCAGATGGGAGCAAGTTGCACAAACATGCATCCTCACATCTGATTTCCTTTACATAAATCTTTGTGCTTTTCGCATGCATATAAGTGGATGAAGGAGGCCCACAACAGCTGCCTTATGGAACAACTGTCGTACTAAGGATGCGCATCAGGGGAGAACAAGGTTTGGATAAACCATACTACTGCTGCTGAGTTGTTGGCTGTTCAAGTTCGAAGAAGAGAGGTCTGAACAAGCCTGTTCTTTTCCAACAATTGCATGTTCTGTCAATGAACCGTTTGGGAGATGTTTCTGTTTCCAAGGATGGAAGTGAAGCAGCTCTGCCTGAGGGAAGGATGCATTTGAGGGTACATCAAAGAGCAAATCTTGATCAGAATTCTCATCAGTGAACTTCAAGGATCCCAGCATGATGGAGCTCTTGTCTGGTGGGTATGCAAACAAGCTTCTTGGGCTGAAGCAACATCCGTCGTTGTCCATGTCCTTGGTATCATGGCTCTCGTTTACACCTAAATCATTAGAATTCAACTGAGAAGTCCAAGTAGAGGGAAGATTCATGCTGCTGGATTTTGTTGCACTTTTGGGACTTCTCATCATGCCTTTAGTCTCTGGAGTTTGAAACAAAATGACAAAATCAATATACCTAGAACTATTGACAAGAATAATAGCAGAAATAGCTTCTACCTAGAAATAATATTATGTCAGATGCAGTCATTTAAATTGACCAAGTATTATGAAGAGCTTGGATGAAATTTCCAAGAAATTGATAACAAAGCTTATATAAGTTAATGCTACCAAGTCGCATAAAGCCACTACACTCCAAAAGCCCAGCTCATGAAATGGACATCAGCCACCTCTTTGTTTGACTTTTAGAGTAAAACAACACTTGATAGCTCAATAATCAATAACAAAGAGATGGTAAACATATCGTCATCATTTGCCACTTTCCCATTTATATGGGTTCTGCATGCACATATCATCCAGTAATTAAATATATGAAGTGCAGTTGAGGTAAAACTGAAACCAAGATCTTAAGATGAACATTGAGGTCACATGACCGATGTAGACTCTCAAAACCTGCAAGGAAGGCTGAATATAAAAGCATCCATAATCATTTGCAGTCTTCATCAGTTTGTTTCATTTAGAGAGGGGGGAGGGGGGGAGGTGAACCTTGTTGAAGTGACTAACCTGGTAGGTTTTGATTATAGTCATCACGAGGTCTTTTAGCTGGTGCCAAATTGTCAGACCCTTGAAATTCCGTTCCTGTCAAAACTTTTTTCCCACTTTTTATCTTTTTGTATTTTCCATCCTGAAGGACATGAAATAAAAGTTGGAACCAGAATGGAGATAACATTTGTGAGCTGTCCAAACAAATTTAAATGTAACTCAAAATCACAATAGAATTCCATATTTTTACAAAGCAGATGATCATCCATTTCACTGAACTAGGTGGGCTTGGCAGAAAAGGGAAGCAGGATACCGATGTTTGCTGATTTTTTGGCTCCAAATGAAATAAACAACTCGAGTTGTCAATGATTTCCTCCACAAAGGGCAGGCTACAGTATCCAAAGCAATGTATTTTCAGATTTTAGTGCCACCCCATCTGCCAAAAATGTATGAACTACCAGAGATTTCACATGCATATAGCATCAAAAGGCATTTGAACAATGAAAGTTTTGGGAGGTGAATCAGACCTTGATCAGTTGATTATGTTCAACCCATTTGGATTTAGTCAAATTGGTTAATGCAAGCCTTTTTAAAACCCTATATTCTTCATTGTCTGCCCTGGAGAAGGAAAGATCAAAGACGCCCTCCAAAAGAAGCTTCTGAAATGATGATAAAGCCTCCACAAACTGAGGGCAATCAAACATGCTTTTAAGGCTGCAAATGTGACAAGGATGTCATAATCCAGTAGCCATAAGGCCTGCAACATTGTACTTTTAAAACAACAATCACAAAATTACATGTGGCGTTATCCATACTGACCTATCAGGAAGTTTTGCAGTGTCGGTAAATGGAAGATATTTCATCAACTGCTGTTGTTCCTCATGTGTCAGATATCTCGTGAACTCCTCAAAGCTGACAACATTCTACTCCAACATGAACTGCAACTATGTCAGCCACTTAATAACATAGAACAGAAAAATCCAAACAAAAACACTAGGCTAAGAATCAAGCTCAATGAGCAGCCTCATGAATTTATCTGCTCTATGTTGCATGGACTATTCAAGATGTGTGACACGCCCATGTCAGCTACTCACACTTGCTCTACATGGAATCTTCTAGCTCCTTTTGACATTGTTTTCCAAGATTATTAAAATGTTACGACACCTTTCTCCCCTTGAAACCTAATTAAAATATCAATATGTTTCACCTAATTGTTAAGAGTAAAACTAGTACATTATTTTTTACCAATATTACTTTCACACCTTATTTTCATTCAAAATAAATTTAAATCTATTAAAATATGGTTCTGAATCCCCAAGTCCAATTTTGGTTTGCCGAGTTGGACTCCAATACGCACACCCATACCTATGCGATTTAGTATCCTACTAGATGAAAGGATCATGTTGTGAAAGCAAAGTCATTAGGGAGAAAATGCATAATGCCCAAAATACAGAAACGGGGAATGGGTCATAGGAGAAGCAACATGATCACACTTTAAAAATCTTTGGCACAGTTGCCGGTACTGACACCCACCCTATCATCATCACCATCCAACACTTCAGTACCATAAGAAAATTGCTAGATGTTCAACATTTCAAAACGTACATCATAATCTATAAATACAAAAGCCACATTGTTAAGAGACATCATAAATGTTGACTACACATGTATCCAATTGTCAGATATAAAATTATCAACAGAAGTGTATCTTACTCTTAGATCTATCAATCCCAGAGGTGAATTTCTGCTTTGAATATTATGAAACTCATCAGTGGAAAACTTGTCCCTGAAAAATGACATACAGAATGCATAAGCAAAATAGAAATTAAGGTACTGACCAATGAAAAGATTCAAGGTAAAGAATATGACTTGGTCCCGGCGAAAAAACAATAAACGGCTGAAACTTTGAGATCAACCAAAAACAAAATGGAAAAATAAAACAGCACGCTGTCTCTACTAAAACAAGTAAAATAAATGACCCAGTTTCTGTAAAATTTGATTCCTAGGAACAACTTCATCCAAACAAGAGCAATGCATCTTTACTGAAGGGCAAAGATCAGATACCAGGTTGAGGAAACAGAACCACAAAACTGAACTTGAATGACATGCACTACTGGCATATTCATGTGTATCACACATGAATTTGCATTAAAAGAAAAAAGCACAAAAGCACCTCTTGTTATGTAATTGTGCCTCTTGCACTGTTAGCTCCTTATCCTTCCCACGGCCATTATTTGATAAGCTTATCCTGTGGACTTCAGTATGTACTGGATAGGATGTTGACTCTGAAAAAGAATCATTCAAAATGCATGTTTTGTTATCTATTGGAAGTGAACTTGCTTCTGATTCCTCCTCTCGAGCTATTGAATTCGGATGCTTAATGAGAAAACTCCCATGGCCTATCTCAACAGAGATCAATGGAGCTTCACTTTCAAAAAGTAGATCCTCTTCTGAAGATCCTGAAAAGCATGACTTCTGTTTGTTTAAAATGCAATGTAGATCTTTTGTCAACTTTTCAATGGGAGATGGCTTTGGTCGACTGACACATGTTCTCTTCTTTGAAGGCACAAGTGAATCCCAGACATTGGATTGTGCTGAACCTGAAATCCAAAAAGAAAAAAGCATTGAAGACCTCAAAGAACATTTTCTCAGCAACAAAAAATAAGAAAATAGTAATCAGTTTATCAGGAAAAGAGTAAATAGCCTAGAAAATGCGTATCATCCAAAGGCACAAGATCAATCTATTTCAAGAAAGAAAGAAAAAAGTCAAAGGCCTTCAGAAGAGACTGATGCCCTTAAAACCATAAGAAGCTCTCGTACATCACATCAGGTCTTATTGAGTAGGGAAATTACACGTAAGTTGCATTGTATGATCTTTTTCTATTTCATATTCTTTAATATACTGACCCTTAGTTGCATGCATTGTACAGTTATGTAATATTCTTGCCGAGATCATACAATGAGTGTAAGGATTACTTCTCCATTTGAGAAACATAAGATCCAAACTGCAAGATCAGGCGAAAATACTGAAGACGTCACACAAGCAGGGAGAACAAAACTGAGTTTCGTTACTTTTTGTTGGTAGTTGATGGTAAAAGCCATATTATTGCCTTTTTTCTTAATGGCATTAGATTAGACAGAAAAAATTGAGTTAAACAGTGATTATAGTGACTAGGTATTGAAACAAAAGCATGATCCATCTAAATATCTTGGAAAACTGGATGGTATCCATTTCATTTTGATCTGGCATGGAGTGAAAATTAAAACTGCATCAGGTGGGTATTGTTTTTCCACCCAAAAATCAAACAACAGCTACGTTAACAATTTGGGGTTGAAAATAAGGAAAATCAGTACCCATAAATGCAGTTTTTGTTTTCCAAATCAATCCAGACATGGTAGAAGAACAAATAATAATCCATTCTGGCAAAATATTTGGATCATTTGCAATTTGCAGTACATTTTTTTTGAGAGACCAAGGTGTCCACCTGACTAATATTTGGGGTTTATGAAACCTTCCAATCTGCACATACTGGTTCAAACTACAGGGAGTGGCCCTATGTGTTGAGGGTGACTTGACCTCAAGACCTCCCGCATCTTGGGCAGGTTTTTGACCATCAAGACAACCCCTTAGGGTTGCAATTTGCAGTACATTTAAACACAATATACAATGGAGACAAAATATTAATACCAACAAGACTAGTCAATTTAAAACAAATCATTAGTAAGAGATATAATTAGAAATATACGCATTAGGAATAGTTTAAACTTTAAAAATAGCTCATGTAGATGACAAACTAAGAGAAACATATTTGAGGTAGTTTGATCATTTAAGTAGAAGACCAGACACAGCCCTCTGCATAGGGTTGAGAGGCTACATATCACAAGCACAAGGAGAAGAGGTCAACTACTACAAACGTGGAGGGAAGGGACAAAAAGAAAGACATGTTAGATTGTACATTGATTGATGATATAGTTTATGACAGAGTCAAATGGATAAATAGAACTCGTAAAGCTTACCCTAGATAGATGGGATTTTGTCTTATGATGATGATGATGACTGGACAATTTAAACAAATTTTGAAACATTGGAAGTTCAAAAAGTTTGTGCCAATGAAAAACAAAAGTAGATGATCTTACATAAAATTCAACCATTCAAGGGCTCTATGCTAACACATTCAAGGGTTCTATGCTAACACAGTAGCACAAGCATGAAAGTTTGAGAAGAAATCTTGAAAGAAAACCAACAAAAGAAATTGGGAGGTTTGCAAGACCCAAAGCTCTGATTGAATTGAGAACCTGTCAAGTCACATGCATCTGTGCTACCAAAATGTGCACAGCTCTCAGAATATGATATTGCTGATCCCGAACTAGATCTATTACTAGCATCTTCTTCCAAAACTTTTTGGAAGTCCTGATCTGACTTCGATGCTTCACCCTCAGCTTCCTCATTATCATCATAGCATTTTCTTTTCAGAAATTTCTGCTCTTTGGTCTTGATGGTTATACTTTTAACTTTGGAAACTCTGAAATCCTCAAAATCAAGAGGTTCTGCACGGGCATGCAACGGAGTGTAGTTTGTAAGTGAACCCTTTGTCCTCCATCTCGATCCACAGGCATTGCACAAAATTGGCTTTTCTGGAGGGCCATTTCGCCAGAGAGGAGTGCCTGTTGCATTACTACCTTTTCAATAACCAAAATAAACATTCTGAAGTATGTAATTAGTTAATTACAAAGTAGAAAGCTAACAAATGCTTTAGAAAGAAATGAGCTTCTAATTTAATCTCCCATTGTTGAATAAAAAAATTCAGGCTCAACCTAAATATAAAAATGAGAGACAATTCAATGTTTAATAAAGCCACACTACAGTCATTCTAATTGCTGGTGCAAAACTTGTCCCTTTATTTATTTACCTCAATTTATCAGTACTGAGAAACATTATTTCTTCTTTTGAAATGGATAAAATTTTGATTTCAAGGGGAAACTTATGAATTTGAAACTGATCTCCATGGTGGCTTCCTCCAAGACCAGAGGTATCTCAATGCAGTCACCTTCAATAAAAAGGTGGCCCAAGAATGATAAACGAAATATCTTTGATACTTCTCTTATTGCCCACACTTCCTGATCCATGAAATTTCAGTCATTTTATGATACTCATAGCAGCCGCATTTCCTCTCCCCCCCCCCCTCCCCCCCCCCCCACTGCTTGTAATCTTTCAAGGACTAAAGAGTTTAGAAGCTGAATATTCTTCTACAGCGAGCTGCAACTACTATAATAAACCAAGCAAGCACTCTCACAAAGTATACTCAAAATTTTTCGACAATGTTGTGTAGCATTGTGGTCTGGATACTTGAGGAATCTAGTTAATCTCTCTGACTATCTCAGTAGTGGGCAGATTAGAGAATAGTCCTGAAAAATAATTTTTCGGAGAGGCGGGAGGTGGGATTTGAACCTTTTGGAGACTGGATAATATTTCATGATGTTGATCTCTAAAAACCTGACATAGATCTGGTTTACTGAAAGTTGGATCACGGACATGAACTGTATTGTTTGGTATAGGTTTGTTCTTATTTTAAAGCTTACAACTAAGATGTTGAGTGGTGCAAACACATTTCCTAGTGGGTGAAAAGGTAAAAGAACAAAAAGTCACTTGAAAATGAAACCTCAAAAACGAAAAGAACATTAGTAGTATCCCCTTCCCTTGTCTTGAAGAACTAGACATTCAATAGGAACAATCTCCTTTATATCCATTGTCAAGGCAAAACGAACGAAATAGCAAGAATTAAAATGGGACAGACACAAACTCACTTCATATCTCCCCCATCTTTTGACTAACTGTATAACAACCAACAAATAGCAATATGAATGTTCAGGTTCTTAAAATTCAACACCTTTCCTTGCAATGGTTATGTCACTGATGATCATTAAAGGAAACTAAAAAATGCAATCATCGATGAAGTAATGCGAGTCTGGTGGGTAAACAATAGGATGTACTCGGTGTCAATAATCTATGCTAAAATTAAATACAACTAAAATCACAGTCTATGACAAACCAATGTGATCTATATCAAACTTGCATTTATAAGAGAAATCAAACAGAGAAATACAAAAACAAGAATATGAGAGAACAAGAGGAAGCCTTAAATTTGAGAAAGAAACAAAAAAGGTGGTGGGAAAATCAACATGAAAGTGATTCTAGCTACTTAATGCCATGATTAATTCATTGAGGAAGAACTAGGAATTATCCCCAAAAAAGGCTTAAACTAAAATAAGAGAAAACAGTTTACTATATAATCTCCTCATATATCAAAATTCAATCTCAGGTTCGATAACCATTCACACTTTAGTTGTTTGACAAAATATGCAAAAGTAATCAGAGTTGAAGGCCTCTCACATAGAGTCAACGGCCGTTAAAACCAAAAACCATAGAAACAACATTACGCATATGGGAGGAGGATAAGATGCCAAAATAGAAAAGATAAAGAAGCCAAAAAGCAACATAATGAAGGTGAATGTAACACTGCGGTTGGTTGGAGAGTGTAATTTGGAGGTCAAAAAGACAAATCTCAACCAAGTATTGATCGCAATTTTTAGTAGTGGATAATACAAGTTATTCCATTGTTTTATAAGACGCAGACATCGAATAACTCTTTGAAAATACGCTCAATACCGAAACCAGAAACACAGATAAAAGCAGGACTGATTTAAATTTGACTGGTTAGATGAATGGGGATTTTAGACAAATGCTAATGTCCCTTCCAATATGAGGTCTTCTTGCTGCCATAGTGCTTATATCTTGGTACTAAATTACACATTGAATGCACCCACAACGAGAATGGCCTCATGTAATTAAGAAAGTAATGTTCACAACCATATTAAGATGAACTCCAGATTCTGTCTCAAGTAACTAATTGAAACAGTACCAAGTGGAGTTGACGATGAGCATAATGACATGATTGATGATACATAACTAGGAGTTTGTACTAGAAAATTTCAAGCAGTTGAAGTAGCAGCCTTGTAAAGCAGAATCAAACACATGAAAGAAGCATGATACGAGTACAGTCAGCTCCTCAATAAATATTTATTGCAAGTCATGAAAACTTGGATCTCAGGCATGGGTATTGTCAGAACGAAGAAGTAGATTTACTAATAAACTAACAGTAAGAATTTCCTTCAGAGAAGGAGAGAGAGCAGGAGCTGTTCTAGGGCAGAAAGAACCTCAAAATAGAAATAGAATTGATCATCAGAATTCTATAAGAAGTCTACCAAATGATTCAGCAAACTCAATGACTATCAGATATTCAGAAAGAACTAATTACACCAAACAATAAACAAGAACATATAAAAGAAGACCAGATGGAAAGAAACTGAAAAAAAAAAGACTGCAATATTCCAAGCCTTCTATAATCTACACATAATAATCAAAAACATATAAGAGTTCAGAAGAATAGAAAGAGAGAACAGATAAAAGAAACATAAATTCTTTTTGTTTGGGTATATACTAACTCAATTTAATCTTCTTTTTTTTATTACTGAAACAAGCTAGGAACTGAGGTAAATCTCTGAAGATAATTTTCATTGATTTTGAAAAATAAACAAAACAGAACTCCATAAAGAACTGGCAAAGAAATGAAAAAAACAACAACAAAACAAAACAAAAGTGAGTCCTCTTGAATATGCAAAATAACACGAAATCAAGAAGAAAACTCACTTGTAACGCCACAATGATAGCAAGGTCCTTGCTTTCCCATTCCTTCTTCAATCCTCAATATCCAAGAATTAAAACAAAAAAGAATTCAGGAAAAAGAGCCCACTAATTTCTTGATGGAAAATTTTGCCAAACTTAGTAGTATTTTTTGCAGGTATTCCTGTTTCTCTAATCTCTGCAAACCCAATTAAGAAAATACAAATGGCTACAGAAGATTGGAAGGTTTCACTGCAAAACCCAGAAGGAGTTGCAGAAAACAAAGCCCAATAGCCTAAAAAAGAACCTTTTTCCTATATATGAAAGTCTCTTAAAAATCAAAGAAAATTGCAGAAAAAAAACCGGATTTAAACTCCAAAATGGGTTTTTGACTGGGAATATTTACAACCCAATGGAAGAGAGAAAACCCTTCATAGAATCAAATTCATGGAGGAGAAATGTAGGTGGACAGGAAGGGTGTTGGTATGTGGAGTAATTGTTCAGCTTTCATCTGCTTTTTCTATAATATATTTTTTATATGGAATCAGTTTTCTACACAGAAAGAAATCTGCAATTCCTTTGTCTTTAATTTTTTCTAATGTGAAACAATCTATGATGGAGAGAAGGAAAAGGTGGGGAGAAGCACTGCTTGACCCTGGACCTTTTCTCTGTTGATAATTTCAAAACTCGAATAAAATAAAAACTGGCGAAAGAAACAAATGAGTTGTTCTTTTCTTTTCTCCCTGATCTCTATCCCTTTTATAATAGGAATTTATTTTACATGTTGTCTTGTTATAAAGAAAAACTTTTAATTTCAATAACATATATTCAATAAGACATAAATAAATAGAAAATTATCATAAGATTAAATGTCACGCAATATAAAAAATTTAGTCCCCTTTAAAATCAAAATATATCATCGATATTTCAACTACATCGACCTTTTTAGATAAAATTAGATCAGAATTTTCAAAATGAGCCAAAATGTTGATCAAAGTTGACTTAAAATTTTGGCCAAAATATCAGTCACTATTCTATTATATCATATTTACAATATAATAGATTTAAGTTCATTGTTGTTATACTCCACCAACTACATTTATCTATATTTTACTACTAAATGATTTAAATGAAAAACAATTGATTAACTTCATAAATTATATTATGAATCTCTTATATAATCCATCAAATTATTGAACCCATAATGTATAAGGGATTTAATGATAGATAAATATTAATTTATATAAAAAATATTAAATCTAAACTCACTGTTGATGGACCTCCCAACTACTCTCTACAGTGAAGTCTATAACATAGAATAGTCTCTCATTTCTTATTTATATAATTAGAAACCGTATTGTCCATGGCATACTATTTTGGACCATCTGGCTGCAGTCATCCACCATTCAAGCGACTTCCAATTTTTAATTCCTCATTAAAAAAATGTCAAAATCAAGGGCAGAATGGATAATAATTTTAGGCTAGAAATAGAGATACAATCTGGGCAGCGATTTAGATTGAGAGCTTAATCCTAATTTACTCATATTAATTTGTATTAAAATTTGTTAATCTAACTTATATTTTATTTCTCTTCTTGTTCATAGCTCAACTCATTTTAAAACCCTTATTTTTAATTTGATGCAATGAATTTGAGTCATGTTAAAATGAATCATGGGTACATATATATAATTAAATAATTAATTTAATCTCTAATAACCTCTCTTCAAGTATGAAGAGATTGGATAAAAAGATAGATGCACGCAGCCTCACAAGCCACAAAAATTATTAAGTTGTTGAAATGGATTCTTTCATCTCACATAATTTTCTCATCTATTTTTTTGACTTAATTTTTTTTTATGATGGATCATTGATATGAAAATAATGAAAAAAAAAATAGTTTGTTTCAAAATTTTAAACTCCTGATTCCATTGAATTATAGTCATAAATTTTTTGAGCTCATTGAGGTTTTTTTTTTTTTTTTTTTAAATTTACGTATGGACAAATGCTTATTATTGTATGATAAAGTTGATATTGGAGGATTTAAAGTGAAATGTGTACCATGAATGGAATTCACAACCTTATTAATACAAATAAGAGCCTCACCAAACAATTTGCCTCTATCATAATTGATGTCACTTTTTTCTTCCTTTAGTCCCATTCAATCAATAGAAATTGATGTGGACAATGGTGTTTTTAGTAATGCCACACACCATTTTACAATAAAATTAGAATCTTTTTTATTGCCTTTTTCAATTTAAATTGATTTTTAATTTATTATGATAAAATGAAGGACAAAATAAAAAAAAAAAAAATATATATTACAAGACACTATCTGGTGTTAGTGAAAACACTGGTGTCCGAATCAATTCCTCGATCAATTATTTATAAATTCTCATGAGAGAGGTGTGCGACTATGCATAAAGATATCACTGTGATTAAAATAATATTGAAAAATAAAGCTTATTAACTCTTACAAATAAAATCTGATACTTATACTTTTAATGGACATTCTATACTATTTATTTCATTTAAGTAACAGAAACACCCTTCCAAAATAATAGTTATATAGAGCATTGTTGTCATTTAAATTAATAATTAAATTATATTGAGTGTCTTCGTATAAAAAATGGGTGTTTCATCTCTCTTTTCTTAAATACTAATAATACAGAGGTTCATATATTATTATATAATACCTTTATATTTGAACCACTTAATTATATTTTCTAATATTTTAAATTTGTTTTTAAAGTACTCTTTTCTCCTTTTTAGGCTTGTAGTTGTCACACAATTCAAAACACCCCATTATCCTCTCTAATTTTACTATTATTGCCTCTTTTTCTCTTCTTTTTATTGGGTTAAAAAGATGATGGGGACCCAACAAGCGCATCTAGCTAAGTCAATGAAGGATTTTATCTTTGTAGCTTTATACTGGTGTTATTATTTTTTATTTTTTTATTTATGTATGAAAAATTCAGACACAGTATGGATAACTGTGTCAACTTTTGTTGCTTGTAAAAAAAGTTCAATCAACATATTTAAAGCAAATTTAACTTCAAATTTTTTGGTGATGTAATATAAAATTATAAAATAAAATGATATTGGAAAATGTGTCAAATCAAAATTCATTGACATATATACAGAACTAGTGTAGGTATCTAATATAAAAAAGTTACTGCATTAGCATATGCTAATGATTCTTATTAATATTTTCATTGAAAATTTTTAAAACTTTATTTGATCAATACTGTACACAAATAATCAAATGAGAAGCATCCTAAAGGGTTCCTTTCATTACACATGTTGAAACAAATACTATTTTTCAAATGAAAAATAATTTGAATGCGTCTTCCCAGTAAATTGTACACAGTTTTTATATAATATATTGTATTCAAATTTAGTTAATACAACTTTTTAAATGACAAAGGTATTTTTAAAGAATTTTTTCATTGAGAGATAATCAGATAATTACCTTTATAATTTGTGATAAGACCAACTCAAGAAGTAGAACTCATAAAGCCGACTCAAATATATGGAACAGGGGTACAGATATCGGCCGATATGAAACGTATCGGCCGATATATATCGGTTTTTCTGTGTCGATTAACATCGGCTTATATGTATTGTATTGGCTGTACAACCTATTTCTCGGCCGATGTGGCCGATATGTCGGTCCGATATCGGCCGAGATGATATATATCTGTATTTTAAAAAATAAAAAATAAAAACGGTGATGGGCCTGGGTCGAAATATCGGCCTGATATTCAAAATATCGACCGATATCAGCCGATATTTACGTTTTCAATTTTTTTTTTAAACAGTTTCTTTTTCAGTTTTTTTATATTTTTTAATTCAGAATAAATAAAATAACAAAATAATACCGATATTTATATAAAAAAAAAAAGAGAGAGCAATTTATCGGCTGATCTTTGCATATCGGCCGGAATATGGGCCAGGCCGAATTTTTGACCTCTGATATGAAATTTACATCATGATGATGATGAACTACACATTATTTTATATAAAGTACTACACATCATTATAGTAAAATGTTGACTATGCCAATACATGTTTTAATTAGCTTGGACATTGTTTTGTACATCAATTAAAAAAAATTATATATCTACGTGTAGAAAATCTAAATGTCTAATATAAAAGATATTCGCTTAGTGTGCATGCCACTAGGGTTGTGCCGATACAAGTCACCATCCTCACATGACTCATGCCCATTCATTGCCAATGGATTGGCTTATAAAAGTAGTTTAAAGTCCTTTTTATCTTTTCAATTGGTACAAAAATTGATCCATAGATTTTATGGACAGGCAAAGAACTGCTGAGGTAATAGATTTGAATAATAGATGCATTTTTAAAACTTGATTACAATTAGAAAAAATAATTAAATACTCTTAGATATAATAATGTTTTCTAAGAATTAGTTTTCATGAGATCTTTACACTAATAGTTCCGTCATCCGTGGGCTTTACTTGGATCACATAAATGGATAAGTTTGAAAGGTCTTTACTCATATATGATGCCTTAAATTTTTTTTATTTATTTTAATCAGATATCTGAAGTCATATTTTTAAAGCCTTTAAAATTTCAACTTCATATTTGATGGTGAACATTTATTGAATTATATCTACCAACTATAATAATAGTGATGGAAAACGATGGTATAAAAAAAATTAAAGAAAAAAAAAGTAAAAATCACAATAATTTTTAAGTAAATGGAACTATCTTAAAAACTGAATCATTTTAAAAATTAATTCAGATCTAATTGAAATACTGTATATCCTTTGAAATTCATGTGAATGAGTCAAATCATTGATAAGAAATGCTTCACTGTGGAGCTATCATCGATCAAAGTCCATTTTGAGGATTTTTGTGATTCTTTCCAAACTATTGATTGGTTAGATATATATCTCTCTCACTTGGACTTTAGGGTTAGAACATATACCTGTTCTGTGTGTATTTTATTTTGATACATTTCCCTTGTCCAGACATATGAAAGAAGGGTGGGGTCCATGTGATAATGAATCCTCATCATCAGAAGTCCACCCAACTAATCTTCCTTTTTTAATTAATCCGCACCGTCCAAACAACCAGAGCTGTTTTCCATACCACCTTGTTCCTTTCTTGTGGTTTATCTGTTTGTTTATTTACTTTTTTAAACTCATAAATGAAATAGACAGATTAATGAGACTTTGTTTTAACCATTTCTTTAATCTGAGGGATAGAAACCTTTAACGATGTTAATTGTTATAGAATGAATACATTCATAACTTATTCTTAATTTAGAAAATAAGTTAGTGAGACTAAGGGTATTCACAAACTCAATTTGGAGAAAAATGTTTTTGTTATATTATACTCTTTCCGTCTTATTTTAGTTGTCTGATTTGAAACATTTGTATTTTTAAAGGAATTTTCTATATAAAGCTAACACTCCATATGGTTTCATCTATTTTCAACACACTTTATGCTACTCTAATATGAATAAAATAACTATTTTGAAACAATCTCAAAATCCATATGAGAAAACTAAATTAGGACATATGAAGTAATTTTTAAACAATTTAATTTCTATCAATGTATATAAAATTATAAATAGATAAATATATAAATATGTTCTTATTTATAGTGCCCCATTAATATTATAGCCTACTTGTGTGCAATTGATGATACAGGAGCACTCATCTTTCCTAGCCCTCATGAAGCCTTAGATTTTCTGACCACCACCAGTTTTCATGGATGTGGGTCCCAGTAATGTTGATCTTTATCAATGACTATGACCAGTTTTATTAAAAAAAAGAAGTTTATCCACGTAAGTATAGCAAAGTAGTGGCTCACAAACGACAGTATGTGATTTACCACTTTATTTTCTGCCATCATTCTTCAAGCTCATGAATTGTAATTATTGGGTTACTGACTTACTGGAAGACGGTTCTAACTCAATAACCTCATTTAGATAAACTATTAGGTTTAAATTAATATATTTTAGTACTTTTTTTTTTTCTCTCCTCTTTGAAAGAGTGGAACATCAAACAAAATAGCATGTGCATGTTTTCATTAACTGATGAATCTTTCTTAAAATTCTTAAAAGAAGAATTAAAAAAGTCAACTTCAAATAAATTGAATACTGATTGGATGATGAATTACATCATTCATACATACATGAGAATTTCCCTCTTAACTATACCGATTAAAGATTTAATCTTAAAAGATGTAAATTTTCAGTATTAACATTTTTATAAAAAGAGTGTTTGGCAAAACAAAAAAAAAGTTTCCAATTCAATAGAGTCATGAGAGAAAGATTTGGAGTAATGACACCTACTTTGAAATCACCTTGAGAAAGTGTAGTCAAATCAAGGATTACTTTTAAGTGTCTGGAGATTTGGAAGAGAAGGAATTTGTGCTAATGTGGTGGCATGCAGCCTGGTAATATCGAGAACTCGAGATTTTTTTTTTAATGTATGTTATAATATATATCATTTCAATTATATTTATTAAAATTTATTTAATGTAAATTTTTTTAAAAAAATATAAATTTTATATAAAACTAAAAAAAAGAACATGTATTAAGGCATTAAGAGAAATAATGCAGCCCTGCCGACATGCATGATGCCATGACAGCACCAAATCCATTCATGATTCAGAATCACTTCAGAGGTTGACTTGGAAGCACCTCACTCTGAGTAGATAGGCTTTTTTTTTTTTTTAATTTACCGAGTAGATAGGCTTTTGGTAAATGATTAAAAAAATTATATAATATTTTAAATCACCATCGATATTAAGACAATTATACATATTGGAACATCTCCTACTTAATACAAGATCAGTTTTATATTTAAATAATCAAATGCAGTTGCTTATTATCATTTTGAGTGAGAATAACATTAAGCATAGAAAATAGAAGGGGCTTCTTTAATTAGCCTTTTAAATTATGGCATTTATTGTGCTAAAGAACACAGCAACTTAGCCTAAAATGAAACCATATACTGAAACAGAGCCCATCTAACGTGTGTTTGCTTCCTAATCTAATGTCGTAGGTGGATGGTTAGACGTGAAGATTATTTATTTCAAATTTGATAATCAAACAGCCAATTTTATGAATCTAAATTGAAGGGCAAAAAGCTTCAAATACATAGAATTTAAATTGAAGGGAGAATCTCAATCTTGGTCATCTTAGAGGAGAGAGAGAGAGAGAGAGAGAGAGAGAGAGAGAGTTGTTGGCCTTGATATGATGAATGGTACATTGCTATAAATTTTCTGGAACTACAATTAAGTGACATACCCATAGAGATCATGTTCGAGCATTTGGAAATAGTGTTAGCCAACAAAAACGAGATCCAAAACCAGCTAAACAATGTCAAGAGTGTAGACCATAAAATAAGTGTACAAGTACCTGTCCCCTTTACAATTGAACATGTCTTGACAAGAAAACTTCATGGTTTCATTAGACTGCACGAGTGTATCCACTAACCACTCTACCAAAATCATGAACATGATCTCTTGCCTCTGAACGTCCACAAATGTGTTCTTAATCTGGAAAGCTGGATGGGCACCCTGGCCATCCGAAATTTGCAATATCTTTGTGTCTTGTGTTTCCATGAACATATACTTTCGGTTCCTTCAACTATTACCAATGACAAAACAGTTGAATAATTTGGTATGATTTGTAAGCCATAGATTTAAGTCGTCATCTTACAGGGGATAGGCCATAAAAATATGAAAATGCAAACTCACCAGTAAAATGGGTGGGAAGTTACGATGAATGCGAGCCCTTGAAAATCCATTTACAGCAAATAAGCACTTGAACCCATCAATATTGGAATGCTGACTGTCACACCAAAGAGAAAGAACCATGGCACTATAATCAAAACCAAAAATTTGGTTCATCTAATTTTCTTTTGGGTACATAAATATGCAATTATCAAAACTGTAGACTTGGTTCATTTCAGATTGTCTTTCAAGTCCATAAATTAGTAGATATTAGGCCCAAGGTGACTGTCTCTAATGAAATGACAATCAACTCAAATGTGCTCTAAATTTGTAGTGAAAAATAATAGCAGCAATATGAATTGCTACTAGATTGTTCAAAACAACTAGTCTATGGTGTTGAATAAGAATGAGACTGCGGTATCTCAGACATACCCACTACTTGGAAGCCACTAAATGTGAGGTAATTTGATACACGGGGCTTGTGGATGGTTTCCTCTATCTATGGGATTAGTCTCACCTCCAATATGGGGTGGGGATACCCATGTTGTCCAAAAAAAAATGGAATACATTTGGCTCCCTTTCCATGTAATGGCCAGCAATTAGGCTGTTGGATGCCAGGTGATTTATGATCATCCCTGTCAATAGTTGCTCATGAAAATGTAAGGTAAAGAAGCACAAAGTCATTTAGCAACCACTAAGGTTACCGGTACAAGTCATGTTAACATTAAATCAAATGATACATACAAAATTGGCAGGACAAACAAATGTCTGTTAAGAACAAAAAAGGGTAAGGATTTTGCATTAATAGCCATGTTGATTTGTGTTCAACATGGAGATGCCCATCTTTTGCCCCCTCAAATGAATTTTCAATTTAACAAAAATAAGTTCTTATAGACAGAGGAACTCACTTCAAAAGGTAGGTGAAATTTCTATGTTGAAGTTCTTCCAAGGCAATCCCTTCCTCTTTAGAATACCTGACTTCGTAGACAAAGGTTATGAACAGAAGTAAATGCAGCAAGGATGGGCCACTTGACTGATTCACACAAAGTACTATTATTGCTGTTTTGAAAGTACTATTATTGTTGAGACACACAAACTGAATGAAAACAATAAACACCTTAAAGAAGCTGAAAATTACCTCCATGGGACATCCTTCTCACAAAAGCGCGAAATCCCATTCATTGCTGCAAAGGAGTCGACATGAACCCAATGATCTGTTGTACCATTATAGCCTAATGGAACATAATATCAATCAGAGATCCCCAATCACACAATATTAAAGTTCACCAAAGAAATGTAAATAGTTGAGGAATGCTTGCATTTTTTAAATCTTTTTTTTTTTTTTGGTTGGTGAGAAGGGGAATGAAAGGGGGGAACTTAACAGTGCAACCACAAAGGAGAAACCCTCCCAATAATATCAAACAAGAATCAAGATTGTAAATCACCAACCACCATCTTGAATTCTCAACATCCCTCTTAAAAAAAGGATTGGCTACATCAGCAGCGTCCCTTAATGAGTGCACTAAGCCCACATTCCACCTCACAACGTCACGAGACTCCTGAATCACATTCACAAACTTCTTCTGATAGGCAATATTATTAGATGGGAGCAATCCCTACTAGTTGATTGAGGAATTCTTGCATCTTATGTTATTTGTCCATGGTTCAATACCAGATTCAGGTACTAAAACTACAGAATTATAGGGTTTGTTTGCAATGAGAGAAAGCACGAAACATAGGATTTCTCCTTATGCTTTTCCTTTAACACGAGAAATTCTAATTAGACAACAACATGCTACATCATTGAATCCCCCTATTTTTTAAGTGAAAAGATCACCCTACACTGATGTTGCAGTATTACCCCACACACTAGCATGGGGCCCACCAAATGAGATGGTGATGAGACCATTCAAAAGGTCCTTCCTTGAATATATAGCTACAAAAATCAAATTGATTGAATCAATAAAGTCATGCTTTTTAAGCTCTCCAAAATTTAACTGTTTAAATTATTTTTTTAATCTTTAAACTTTGCGGCTTTCAAAAAGTATGGCTTCATTGATCCGACCAAAGTGATTTTTATGGGCCTCATACTCAAACAAAAACCTTTCCAACAAACCTATCACCACCCATTTGGTGGGCCCCATGCCTACTGCACATACCAGTGCATAGGTGATCATCCTTTATTTTTTTAATGACCTTAATTCTACCACCTCTATTGTGGAATCCTATTCTCCTACTTTTTATAAGAGAATCCACTTAAGAGGATCCACCACAAAGGAGGATCGAAAGTATTCTTCTAGCCCAAATACACTCATAAAGATTGCATTCCATTTCTATTTTTCAAAAATGGCCTAATGGCTAGAGAGTGCTTTCATAACCAATGTAAAGCCTATCATGTCTGTACATAGGTGCATGTTTTATAAAACTGAAACCTAAGTGTTTCCTAGTTTCATGGATGTACCAGAATTTTTTGATATTTAGAAAACCTGAGAGGTGCATTTTCAACATGTATCTATCGATGGTTATTTATTTATTTAGAAAAGAGGAATATCAGAGCTATTCCCATGTAGATTAATTTAAAATATATTGGTACAAAACATTCACTATATGTAACATGAGAAGATGAACTCAAAGTCTACAAGGACCATGAAGAAATGTTGGAGGCATTCATACATGGTCCAATATGCCACATCCACCCCATGCAACACTTGAACACAACTCTATAAATGACTGACCTTGAAAGTTAGGTGGGTCTACTCATCACGTGGCAATACATGTATAAAATAAATGAACACTAGAAAGACCTTGCTTAAATGGTCTATATTCAATTTCTACATTCTTGAGTGTCTCAAAAGATGAGCATAGTTGGGGCAGGCCATCTAGAAATAGGGTCCAATGTTTGCACAGGTTGGATGTTGTAACATGTCTTTGGAGCCATGACTGGGCTCAGAAACATTAAATTTAAACCACAATGGAAAATGGACAGAATCTCACCAATATGGTGCAAGGCGTTCAGAGCATAGGCAGCAGGATAGTTCTCATATGACGCCATGAATGTTAACACAGAGCATCCCAGACTAAAAGGAACCACAACATTAATACAAAGAAACCAAGGGAGCAGCCGGGATAAAAGACGACCAATCATCCAACCTGAATAGAAGAGACCCAACCATCAAAATATAGAACCACTTCCATCCTCTTTTGTTCCTATTGTTGTATCTGAAAAGAATTTAAAGAATAAATATGAGATACACATGACTAATAGTAATTAAACAATTACAAGAAAAGACATCTAAATCTGACACCAGCTTTCATATAAAATAAAGAACAGTCTACTCAAGTCCAAGGTGATACTTGGAAACCAGAAAACAAACAGTTACATTAGTACTTGCACAAACCTTGTGGTTTATGCCAAAATCCATGGTTAACATTTTTTTGTCCAATGTTTCATGATGACAAACAATATAGGTAAAAGTGCCAATTTCACAATATTACAAACAAATTTGACTAGCCGAAGATGAATCCCATGGCACGGTTTAAATTCAGGAAAACTCAACTTGACCAAACTTTGATGACTTGGTCAAAGACTCAAAGGTCTCAAAATATGAAGAAGACACATTATAATTTTTTTTATTAAAAAGGCCTAATATTAGTTTAGTTGGGGTCGATGTGGTCGATGTGGGTGTCAATGTGGTGGGGTGTGGAGGGGAAGGGGAGGGCATGGAAACTCTAGACAGGATCCATTTCCCGCCCTCTTTATTTATCTCAGTCCAGTGGCCATAGATGAGAAGAAGACAGGCCATTTAAATGGTATCAGCATGTCTATAGCTAAGCTGAAATAGCCCCAGTACAAAGAATTAAGAAGACAATCCCAGATAAATAGTCAAATGGTTGTTGTTGATGAGAATGATGATGGTGGTGATGATCTCGGTCTAGTGGTCACTTGGGAGGGAAATTAAAAAATTTGTAGCTTATTGAGCAGCACCTTTGACATGAGATATTTGTTCTACAGAGTATGTGATGAAAAACAAATCTGGCAATGGGAATCAAGAGTCAATGCGTACACTCTGCTAGCAATGACAGCTGCTGATAAATTGAAGACAGGAATTGAACCAATTATGAAACGGAGCTCCTGTAGCATCAGAGAAGAGTTTAACATGTATATCTGTGTAAATAATGCCAAAACCCAGACTAACTGAATTGATGTCCAAACTGCCAACACAAGACCTTGTGTGGAAGCTTTGAGTAAAGTAAAATGAAACAGAAAACTGGCAGAACAAATCGCAGGATTCTCCTCTCAACAAACAGCCCAAGCTGCAAAACAAAAGCAGCTGTCAAATAAACCAATTTTAAGAAGGGTGACAGTTATAGTAAAGAAAAAGCTGTCAAATGAAATATCATGCTTCATTACAAACTGCTATCATCCGCATCAAGATACTAAAGATGCTAATATAGTGTAGTGCCATATTTTCCTCACAAGTAACCACTAATAAAGGCATTCTTGTTCAAGTAGTTCACCATTCAAGAAACATGTATTAGTGTGGAAAACTAGTTTTTACTTAGTCGACTGCTAAAAATGTGGAGGAAAGGGATTCAAAAAGGCATGATAGATAGTGGGGTGACTGACTGTATGGTTTAAGATAGGACCACATGCATGATAGATAGTGGGGTGACTGACTGTATGGTTTAAGATAGGACCACATGGAGAAGTAGAACTTGAAAAACTAACCACAAATAAATGGGATTTTGGCTAATGATGATGATGATGATGATATTTTAATGATGAGTCACTAATTCAGACACTTGGTTTCTATAGCGTGCTAAACCATGTGTCTGAAATAATGAGTCTTCCTTGAAATATTTAATAGCCAACTTTTTAAGTTTGGAAGAAGTTTGCAGTGAATATAATGCTTAATGCAAGTCATGCAAAACTAACTAGGAATTGAACAATTATCCACATGTACCAGAAAAATGGAAATACCAAGCAGATATACCCAAAAATAAATTAAAAAAAAAAATGAAAATCCATCAGAAGCCAAATTTTCATGCTAACTGGACTCCTTTTAAATGATGTTTCTTGCTAATATACCATAAAAATAAATAAATAAACAAATGCTTGGGCAAGATTGCTTTTTATTAAAGATCGAAAATAAGTGCAAAATATGCCCACAAAATCATAGAACTATTAGAGAAAATTTGTACTACAATACCATGCAGTGTGCATCAATTCCCCAATCTTACCAAACAAAGAGGATATGCTGCAAGCAATGAGCGGGGAAGGGCTGAAGTGAAGTACCAGTGGAATGGATGTGTCTGAGCAAAATTAGTGTTAAAGAAGACCACAACAATTTAATGCACATAATCAAATGCAATAAAACAAGTTTAAAGAACCTTATGTAATTTAGTCCATCAAACAAGACTGAGGTACGGTCATGTAATTGTAATTATTGGTGGCCCTAAGCTTCTATAGCATGTTAACATAAGTGAAAAAAGAAAATTCCTACATAACTTTGAATGCAGAACAACATCTATACCTGTAAAACAGTAGATGGACTTTTATCAATTTAGAACATGCGTGTTATGAGCTATTTTAGATTGTCTATCCATTCAATGTATCTTTAACCATTTTGCTGCCAATCATTAGAACGTCCTTGTTGCTGCTACATAGCAGCACAGATGCTACCCCTCGACCTTTATATTTGCATTATGATATTACTAAAACTTTAACTGCACAGAATTTCTTGTAATTATGTAGGTTTTTTCAAAAAGTAGAAATTGTAGCAGTCAAGGAACAAGGCATGTCAAGGACACAAAAGGGCTTTCTGTTGGATGGCTGCACAATATAACAATATTACAGATATTTGTCTGTTGTGTCGCCAAGGAGTAGAAACAATGCACCATCTATTTATCCACTTTTCTTTTTCCCAAAAGTTGTGGAATATTTGCTTGAAGCTGTTGAATACTTCTTGCTGTTTGCCATTCTCTTAGGACCAGCTTGTAAATTCCTGGCGAGCTTATAAAGTTCCAGATCTTTTCAGGACTATTTGGAATTTATTTCTTTATGCCAATCTGTTGTAAACATGGCTTTAGCAAATAGAAGTAAATCTTCATCTCCTGTTTCAGTTGCAGAGAAGGCTAAAGCCAAGGCAGTATCATGTGTTTCTACATTAAGCCAATTCAGCCATTTATCTAAATCAGACATCCATCAACACATGCCAAATATTGTTTTTTATTTTCCTAGAAGATCTGTAGCTTCCAATCTCCGTCACTTGTCAAGCCTCAGTCTCATTAGAGGGTTGTACCAGATTCTCTTTTGATGGTAGCTTCAACCCAGAAACTTTAGAACAAGCTGTTTTAGATGAGGATGGGAAACCGATTCATTTATTTGCAGAAGTTGCCTGGGAATGTAATATTAATGACATGGAGCTTAGTTCTCTCTTAAATGGGTGTTGAGACTTGGACAATATTAGTCCAAGCAGAACTGCTATCATTGCAGGTAGGAAGATGCCTTGGAAGAAGTAGGAGATCTCTATCAGGAGATTAAATATTTTTGAAAGACTACGACTTTATTGATTTGGAAAAAAGAATATAGCCAAGGCCAATAGTACATCAGAGGGAAGCCTCCATCAGAAATAGAATACTACACACACCTAGCCAGAAGGCTTAGACGGTTACATCATGAGCAAGAGCAGGTCGACCCTGGCCAGAAGGCTTAGATGGTTACATCATGAGCAAGAGCAGGTCGACTGTTATCTACTCTTTGAGAGAGAGGGAGGGAGAGAGAATATCCATCTTCCAAAAAAATCACAGAAGATATTGTGGAAAACAATGTGTAGAAGGAAAATAAACTACTCAAAAGTGATTATATGAGAATTCAATTATGAAATATCTACAAGAGAGCACTTCAGTGAAGGATACGCCCCACTCAGAGCTTCGATTTAAAACAGAATTAAACCAGAAAACCTCGAATTCAGGCCACACTATCTTCTGCCACATAATTGTATCCACCAGTACAGATAAACCTATATGAAGTCAGATATTATTAGTTTAAAAAAAATCTGAGAGATTGAAAATATTTACAATTAAACTTGGCCTCAAATCCAAAAGTGAAGAGTTTGCAATTGGCATAATTTGAAGATTAAGAAACAGAAGAAAAGAAAAAGGAAAGAAAACTGACCAATGCCTATCAGTGCAGTGCTGATGCAACATTTTAATGCTTCCCATAGTGTTACTGATTTAGTCTGTCATAGTAGGGACAAAAGACAACAGTAAACAACTATTCTAATGGAGACTAGGATATATGACTTGAACAGAAAGGCAAATGATGACAAATGACTGAATATGGGAAACACTAGTACTGGTCATGATACAAGTAAGCAATTCTGCATTGGATTACTTCTCATTGTGGTAGATTGATGTATCAAAACAGCCATCCATGAATAGCTACTGGTTCAATTGTCCCTCAGATTGGAGTCGTGCCATTGGATTGAATTGATCTTCATCCCAAGAAAAAATGTGCATTCCCTAGTGTGAAGAATTGACATCCAGTTGTGAACAATACTGTGATCTGGATGACATTCAAGTAAATCAGTCGTGGGAGATGCGCTGTGTGTATGCATGTCTATACGCAAAGCTTGAAGATGTCTTGGGTGCAACCATGTCTTCTACTCCCATGCCTTTGATAAGCCATGTCAAAGGGTGTGGCCATCAAGTTTAATGGGTTGAGAGGACATGTAAAATTGAAAGATGAGGACCACTGCAGATGCAGTGTATGAGTTTCAGATCTACAAGACAATTCATCAAGGGACAGGAGTGTGGAGGGTTGGGATTGGCCTAAAAAATGGAACCACTTTAAAACATGATTTCAACTGTCTACAATAAGAGAAATGGTGAACTCTCAAGGTGATGTTGCATCCCAGGCAGCTCTTTTTTTCAAAAGGGCTATTCTTGCAACAAAAACAGCGAGACTCATAAACATGCACTCAATACAATTGCTCCATTTTAAGTTACGCTCAGCTGGTCGGATAACTTTCTTCCCAAGCATATTTGAGGAAGCCGAACTTTTAACATTGTAGCATATAAAGTTCATTCCAATAGTAAGAAAATACAAACTACATTAATGACAAAGTCCATGTTTTCTTATTTCTTAAATAGGCATGACTTCATTAAAGATTGGAAATATGAAATTGAAAGAAAGAGTGTAGTCATTCAAAAGGACACATACCAACAAAAGGCATAAGCCGATTGGGCCCAGAAGTAACAGTGTATCACATCTAAATACAATCATGGTGAAAGTCTGCCAACAAGGAAAACATCCAATGAGTATGCAGTTATGCACCATATAGCAAAAGACTGAATTGTGTATTATATGTCTTTTATAAAGGCTATTTGTATGTTAAATGTCAGATAGTAACCGTTTGAGATAACAAGTAAATTCAATAAGAAAACAGGATTAATGAAATCGAATAGTATGAAAACAGTACTTTAAACACAATAAGAATGTCGTAGCACAATTATGATTTGCCTTCATCAGCCGGGTATAAAAAAATTTAAATCCAGCGAATCAAATATGGCCATATAAAGAAAAAAAACAATGTTAAGCTACACTATGAGTAGGAAGAAACAATGCCCTGCTTTAGTAGTATTGTCGATCTGTAACGCCTCGCCCTTTTTCACTTGCTTTCCGAAAATCAGAGTCTATCTTTTTTTCTTTGAATAAAAGAGTGAGAGAGAGTGGGACGCCACGACGCGAGCTAAGTCCGAGATTCTAAAGCCTGACCCTTAACTGGCCAACCATACGTGTGCGTGGACCAAGTCCACTAAAACGGTTCACACGTACTCAAGTTAAACATGCGGAATAATTCATAGATGCGGAATTACAATAGAATAACAATTCTATTCCATTTTAGATAGCAAAGATGTCCATTACTTAATCATAAATATCTTACGTTAAAATATCCAAAATTAACATTCCAAACCTATAGCAAATATAATTTGAGTAATGTAATTTGAGTAACTAGCACTCGTGAATGTAATAACTTAGATTATTTGCTATGGTTTGGAATGTTAATTTTGGATATTTTAACGTAAGATATTTATGATTAAGTGATGGACATCCTTGCTATCTAAAATGCAATAGAATTGTTATTCTATTATAATTTCGCATGTATGATTTATTCCGCATGTACAACTTGAGTACGTGTGAACCATTTTAGTGGACTTGGTCCACGCACACGTATGGTTGGCCAGTTAAGGGTCGGGCTTTGGAAGCTCGGACTTAGCTCGTGTCATGACGTTCCCGCCCTCTCTCACTCTTTCTATTTCAAAGAAAAAATAGACTCTGATTTCCGGCATAGTGAAAAAGGGCGGGGCGTTACACGATCCATGAATGAAGTAGAATTTCAGAAACATACATGTAGACAACAATATTCTGCAGACTCACCCAAGGCATAAGCCTCCAATTTCATCCAATGCAAATTGCACTATTAATGAAATAAGAATGTTCAATAGCAATAATATGACAGTTTTGAAAAGAAAATCAGTTCAGATTAAATATCAGTTATGATGCCCACTTATTGGAGTAATAAACCATGAAGCGCATCCAGATTTTGCCTAAGATCGTGGACTAATTCCATAACCATAGAACAACCCAATGAAAACATCCAAAATCTACAAAGCAGAATCCAAAAATCAATCTGATCCTAAAATTCCTACTTCAAAAAAAGAAATTCTTTCTGACAACATGCATACCATACATCTTAAAGCTGCCAGAAAACTTCCCTTCAACCAAAAAGCGTAAGCCAGAGTGACTGCAAAAGTGCAGATAGAATAAATGTCAAAATTATTAGCTAAGGTAATAAAATAATATTACAATACTTTATGTTTGTGGTGACACTAACTAATAATAATCTTGAGTTTGGTAAAGAACAAATCTTGTAAGAAATGGAGGTTCATATTTCCCAATGTAATAAACATGCTAAAAGATAACTCTAGGTTGCGAGACAAGCGGTGCAAAAAATAAGCTAGATTATGGTCTTAAGAAAACACTAATGTCCTGCTTGGCATGTAGTTAGTTTTGACCATAAAGCAATAACACCAAGCACATCAGCTTATCTCCTGTTTGTGGTGTCAAACAGGGAATCTATAATTCACAGAGAAATGACTCAGAAAAAAAAAAGGTTTTCTTGGTAAATGAGAGTAATCTTGTATTCCAAAGAGGTCCTAATTTTACAAATAAAACAACAAAATTGTACAGGGGCAAAGAGTACAGTTTCAATGAAAAAATTCATCACCTAACCCAAAAGATAGAATATTAGGTAGAGGGCGTGAGCAGTAGAATAGCAAATGAAACTGACAGGCAGTCAGTATAACAAAGAAAGCTTCAACTTGATAACCAAACTTCCTTCTAACCTGCCACAAATGTAAAGTAAATTTCTGGTCACTGTAATTACACTGTAATTATTAAAAATATGATGAAAAAAATATATGAGATGGAAAGTCACACCCAGTTAAAGTGAAAATTATGACTTCAGTATATCAAGTTTAAGATAATGGCAAGATCTGAATTATAACATGGGTCTAATTTTTTTTTTTGAAGTCAACATGGATATAAATTTTGGCAATGTAGAAATGACAAGAGACAGTAAAATGATATGCATATTACTCAGATGCATGTCCTCAAACAGACAAATTAACAACAAGAAAGGATTGAATGGTGAATGAATACATCAGAAGACACCTAAGGGTGGTATAAAATACAAGAGAATAAAAGTTTTAAAAAAATTGCAAATAGATTATTTAATGTTTGATATAGAAGAAAATGTGAGGAACATATATTATAAAACCAAACATGAAGTGGCAGTAAAGGAACTTGTTTTTATGAATAGTAGAATACAAGAAAATAAAAGTTAAAATTTCGACTCCATTTCCAAAGAGTCATAAGAAAAAACCATACCTGAATGCGAAAAACCCGTAATGTTGACAATATGACACAGCCTAACACCAAGCGCACTACACATAGAAAACAAAAGTAACATAGAAATCAATCACATGATACGAAAGCAAGAAAGAATAGATGTCGTGCAATTAAAACAAACTATGAAGAGAGGAAAATCACAATGCATGGTTTTCCTGTCAAACCAATAACAGCCTTAAAAATAAAAGCAAACTATTTCTCTTGCTTAGCAAGAATAAGGAGTTATATGCACGTTTATTGATTTCTTTAGTTTATATTAGAGATTTATAATATTGTATCAAACTCCCTAACAAAATTGAGAATCAGAATGACTAACAGTTTGTGGGTCCTGTCACGTTCCGATAGAGTTTGGGAGCAGATTCTTCTTGTACCATTTTTAAAACAGATTATAGCTGCTATTGTATTTATCCTTTTGTACACTTAATCTCTTAACTCCTTTTAACTTTTTTTTTTCTCTGAGTGGTGGGTTGATTTGAAGCCACAACTCGAGCACCCTTCAATTATGTTCATCAAACTGTTATTTTTTTAATTAAAAAAAATTGGTAACAGAAATGCTGCGAAAACAATACTAAAAACAATTGGATGATAAATTGATAAAAAACATATACCCTACAAATTCTTGAAGGCCAAATAAAACCAAGATATGTCATAAAAAATATTGCAGATAATATGAGAAATCAGTCAAGATACAAAGAATAATATTGAGATTAGCAATATTATGAAGGCCAAACCAAAGTCAATGATAGTGAAGCATATACATGATGACAATTTTTTGAAGGGGCTTAACATGAGTCATGTGACTGTTGACACGTCAAAGGTTGAATCAGTAGATTAAAACTCAGAATCATTTAACTGAATGTGGAAACCATAAAGAGCAGCCCCCCACCATTGATACAATCACTTGACCGAAGATTAGAGAACAATAGGAATTTGGCCTGCTCAGTAGAAAGACCAAAGGGCCCAGCCCAAAAAAGCGGGCTTGACCATTAATTTCAGCCTGATTTGGGCTTTAGATCTTTTTTCTTCCCTGACATGCACACTACTACCACTGTCATTGAAGAAATTTTTTGGGGCTGACCTAGGTTCTCAGAAATCACAATGAGTGAAATAAGATGATGATAAACACTGATTTAAGGATCCAACTGTAAATGCCTGTCTGGTTTGGGTGAAATTTTAGTCCATGCCAATTCACAAGAGAGGGATAATTGGTGGGTTTAGATTGACTAAAGGCTAGCACCACAAGGAGCTTGATGTATAAGTAGTTCATAGTGAGACATATTAATACCTTTCACGTATCATATAGTGTCATATAACAGTACTTCCAATAGTAATTTTCCCAACAAAATGCAAGTCAAGTATGCTTGTTTGAAGAAAGAGAAACTAACCTGCAAAAAGACCATAAAGCTTTGGCAATTGTAACAACTGTAACACTAAGACAATGGGGGATGCTAAAAATGATATAAAAAAAGCACCTGAAAAAGAGACATTATAAAGTGATTGCAACCTTAACATAGCCTCCCACTAAACAATAACAACTTCCTAATTGAAAATTTTAGCACTGTAATAGGCATATCAGTAGAACTTAGCGGCACAGCTGGAGCATGCACATATCTGCAGAAGTAGATGTCTTACCAAGAAAAGTGCGAGAAACCACTCCTGGAAATTTCAAATGGTCATACTGAGACAGAGAAAAAAGAGAAGGGGGAAGGGGGGGCAGGCACACGGGGCAGATGAAGGTCATTAGTAGGTACAGTCTCAAAAAACATCTAAATCATTTCAATTGGTTATATAAAATGGATTCCAGAAATGAAGTGCTAATGTTACCTTCTCTAGGTGATGGCGATGATAAAGGATATCATGCATGGCCTAAATCAGCAGCAACATGACAAAAGACACAAATTAGTGAGACCAAACATGAAAGAAAATATATTTAAATTAAAACATTATCATGCAGGTCTCTTTTTTTATCCATTATGAAAGGAAGTAGAAAAAACAGCAGGGCATGGTATATGAGAAATCACTGTGAAAACAAGCTGATCACATCCTGTCAAAAAAGTAACCTCAAGGGTAATGTCTGCCACTTTGTGTGGTAAAAGAAAATGATTTCCTGTGAAAAATGGTCCAGGATTAACAGTAAAATAAATCATTTCGTTTAATTGCCATTAATTTCTAATTTGGTGATCATTTTAGATCTTCAGCATTCACTAGTGGGTTGGTTGCCAGGCTGCAAAGAAAACAGCATGCAAGGCTGGCGTCTGGACAGCATAGTCCTGTTGGGTCAGAGAACAGATTTAGAAGGGCCAGCAGCTGCATGCATAGCGCTCTCTCTCTCTCTCTCTCTCTCTCTCTCTCTGTCTCTCTGTCTCTCTCTCTCTCATCAACCAAATAATAGTGTTTTAGAAACTCCAAAGTTTATATAAGAGATGCTTAGCCCCCAATTTATGACACAAATAAACTTGGGGTTCTTCCTTTGTGTCTCTTTTGAGAGAATATGATACAGATTCAGCGAGAGTTCTTTTTGTATATTTTGAGACAACTTTGTATGAGAGATCGAGAGTGGTGAGCCTTTGGTTTTGTGCTTCACACATTGTTATTATTTCATTCTTCTTCTCTATTCTTATTAGTAAAGTCATCATCCCTTTCACCGATAGATGTAAACATCATTGTCAAACCGCGTTGAATTATTGCTTCACCTTGTGTGGTGCATTCGTGTGATTTAATTTAATTTGTTTTTCCTATTACAATATTTCAATTGTACTTCCTCCACGTTACAACAATCACTTCACACTACACACAGTACATTGTGAGAAGAAATTCCAACGCATCTGTCAGAACAAGGTGTCTACCTCTAGAAACTGACTAGATAAAAGAGAATCCAATCCAATTAAGGTTTTTTTTTTTTTTGTATATGGCATTTTTCTTCTTTTCTCAAAATGATCAGAACGGGCTAAATGTAGAAATGGAGAAAAGATTCTCCTTTTCTGTTTTCAACTAAACAAAAAAAATTAAAAAGGGAAGAAAGTATTACCTGCACGTTGAAGCTCTCTTCAACTTTTGTGTAAGGAATCATGAATATGTAAAAAGCGGAGATGGATCCAAGCAGCAAATCCCACCCTGAAAAACAAATTCCCGAGTTAGTCAGATATGAGAAACGAGATTCCGAGCTGACAAACAGAAAAGAGATGTAATTCACACCGTAAGCATCGAGAATTTTCACAGATTTGATTTTCTCGTATTCGGATGTGGGTTTTCTCGTCGTCATCGCTGCTCTCGGACTTTCTGCAAGAGTGTAAGTTGCCGAGGAATGAAGGGTGGCCAGTAAGATGTTTTACGGGACAAACTCAGCTGCCCATACCCAACTCATGATTCAGTTTAACACGATTTAGAATAATCTTAAAGATATTTTAGAAAATGTTTATTGATATAATAATTAAAAATAATAATCTCACTCATCATTTATTGGGCCATGACTGAAACAAATTAAAACGCACGATTAAAACAGAGTTTCTTGTCAATTGTCAATTTTATTATTAAAAAATCAATTTTTATTAAAATAAATAAATAAATCTATTACTTTTTTTATAAATGTAAATTAATCTCTACTTTAATTTAATAAAATTAATATATTTGAGAATAAAATTATTTATCATATTTTTAATTTATCATGATAAAATAGAAGAGTTAAGAAAACTCCATGCTCAGTTTTAGTGAAAGTATTGGTGTTAAAATATTTCTCATTAATGTCAAAAAAAATGAAATGAAATTTCTTAGAGGTGCAATTGGAGTTGGGCATAATCCATGCTATCATGAAAGAATTTGAAAAATATTGGATTTAGATTGCCATGAGGCCAGAACACATTTTTTAGTTCTACATATTAGTTCTAGAATTAAATTTGGGTCAAGCTTGTCTAATAGAAGAAAACTCCGGCTTTAAACCGAATTTATAGAATTTTAATTCTCTTTAATAATTATTTGTATGCAAATATATAATTTATGTAAGACACAATTTATATTTTTATGATATTACAAATAAATCCCTTTTAGTCAGAGATAAAATAATTTGACCGGTATCGGTTGTGAGCCCGTCCGATATTTCTTATATCAGCTGTATATATATATATATATATATATATATATATATATATATATATTTTAAGAAAAAAAAATTTTAATTTTTTTTTAAAAAAAATCACTGAGATTTAAAAAAAAAAATTGAGGAGAGAAAAATCTCTGCAAGGCTGATTTTTCGACCCTTGGTTCAGCCCGAAATCAAAATTTGAGCCAAATCTATATAAATCTATTTGATTTAATAATTATTGTGTGAGTTTATGTAAATATACAATTCATATTAAAATAAATATAAATAAATTTATTTTGAATTAAAAAGTTTTGAGACCTAAATAAACTTGCTAACGTCCAAAATCAGACAACACGTGCTAGGGTTAGGGTTTCTGTATAGTGTATATAACATACCATAGACATATCTCAAATACTTCGTAGAGCTGTACTACTCTTGCTCTCTAGGGTTGAAGAAGAAGAGCAGCAGACTACTAACAGCCATGGAGCAGACCTTTATCATGATCAAGCCAGATGGCGTTCAACGAGGCCTGGTTGTTTTCCGTTTCCTATTTCCTCTTCTCTCCTTTTATTTTTACTCCTTTCTCTTCGTTCATGACCTGACGCCCTCTTTCTTTTCACTCCATCCATTCAGGTTGGTGAGATCATCAGCAGATTTGAGAAGAAGGGTTTCTCCCTCAAAGGTATGGAAATGGAAGTACCATATTTTTCCGACTGGGTCGAGTTCTTACTCACCTCACCCAGTTGACAGTTGAGTCCACTCGATCTGGTCATATAACCCGTCACGTCATTGTTTGGTGGAATCGGGTGTTTTGATTTAGGAGAAGGGTTTTGATTCGGACACCACTGACCCGTGAGAAAATGAGAAATTTATTTTTATTTTTTTCGATTTTAGCTTTCTGCTGAAATGGCAATCTTGTGATTGCAGAAAAATTACTATGAAAGGCTAAAATTGAAAAAAAAAAAAAAAAAAAAGAACATGGCATGGTCTTATAAAGTTACTTTAATCAAGTCGTGATTCAATTATTTGATTGATTTATGTGTACAAATTAAATAAATGATTGCTTTCTTAGGAGTTGGAGATTTAAGTGAGTATTAATAATTTGTTAGTGATGATTATTGAGTCTGTGTGATCTTTGATTTGGGCACATTTTTTAATATTCGTAAAGGCGTTGAAGTTATCGATGAATAATGTGTGTTCATTTTGCTGCTTTATTAATTTTAGATTTTTTAGGAATTTTATATATTTTTTCTGTATGAATATACATCAACTAAAAAAATATTACAAAAAATTGAATTGAGTCACCTATTTGATTCAAAGTCATCTGGTTGATCCAATCATGTAACCTGAGTCATGGTAAAAAGTAAAAAAATTGGTTGAGTCCTGGTCCACATCCTGTTTTGAAACGAGGCATAGAACAACATTTGCCTGTTCTTATTCTACTGGCTGTGTTTCCTTTCTCACTATTATTACCCATCACACTCAAATTCTCATATTATATACTCATCTACAATCCCAAACTAGGCTTGAAGCTGATGAGTGTGGACCGCCCATTTGCGGAGAAGCACTACGCAGATCTGTCAGCAAAGCCCTTCTTCTCGGGTCTTGTAGATTACATCATATCAGGTCCCGTCGTGGCCATGACGTGGGAGGGCAAGAATGTTGTCACGACTGGTCGCAAGATCATTGGTGCCACCAATCCAGCAGATTCTGCCCCCGGCACTATTCGTGGTGATTTTGCTGTTGAGATCGGAAGGTAATCTCATTCTCATTTTATGATTATGGTTTTTGCTCAGAACTTCTATTTCTCTATTATCTGCTGTTTGTGTAGTGTATTTGCATTTGCTTTTGGATTGTTTACATTTATTTATATAGGAAACAATTTATTTATATAGGGTTAGGATCCTCTAATCTACTGTTTTCTCCATCTACATTTTTGCCCACAAACTTGGATTAAACTAGGGCTGCAACTCGGATCGGGTTTTGGCCCGACCCGCATGATCCGACCCGAGAAATCATGCGGGTCGGGTCAAGAATTTTGGGCCAGCGGGTCGGCTTAGGTTGAGAAGCTCAAAACCCACATGAAATTTGGGTCGGGTAGGGTTGAGGATTTAATAAGTTAACCCGACCCGACTAAAATTAGGCTAAAATGGGTTCAGAATGCGGGTTGGGTCAGAATTCGTAGAATTCGGGTCAGATAGAATTCTAGAGTTCGGGTTGAGAATTTGGGTCGGGTCGGGTGGACCCACCTGACCCGAGTTGCGGCCCTAGATTAAACCATACGGTTTTACTTGGTTGGATTTGAACCAGCCTCTAAGTTGGTTCAATTTATCGAGTGGTTTGGTTTATTCAAGAACTATTTTTTCTCGACTTCTTATGTATGCTCTACTTTAACATGATCAAGTTTCTCCTCATTGAGTTGCACTCTCAGTAGATGGACTTGGATTAAATCACCAATCACATAATTCCTCAGTCTGCAAATCCTAATGTTGGGCATTTCTCAATTTTGTGCAGGAATGTTATCCACGGGAGCGATTCAGTGGAGAGTGCAAGGAAAGAGATTGCCCTCTGGTTCCCTGAGGGCATTGTAGCCTGGCAGAGCAATCTCCACCCTTGGATCTACGAGTAAACAAAATTTGCTGCTGCTGCTGCTGCTGCTGCATTTGCTTGTTTGTTTTCTATTCAAAGTTCTACTTGTTTTCTACTGGAACATTAAATTTTGATGATGACATTCATCTTTAGTTTATGCTGTTTGAGCAGCTTCTATTTTGAGTTTATAATCAGTACTGAGTGTTATATGTACCCTCTACCTTGATCAATTGCTAGTGCTCAGTCATGTGGTGCTCATTGTTTCATCTAAGTTTATTATAGATGATGTTTACCCTGGCTCATTGCTCCCGATGGTCCAGTTGTCCAAAAGATCAGTCATGGTGACATCTGGTGGTCAAGCCATAACCGCGAAGTTGTAGCCCTTAAGAGTGTTGTACCATTTAGAATTTTGATGGGTGCTGTAGGGAATGCATGTTCCCTGTTTTCTTTGATGGTTACATGGACCATTATTCACATTATGGAGCAGAACTGCGAGTCATGAGATGCCAAAGATCTCAGCTTGCTCAGTTATGATTTTTAATATTAAATATTTAGTATTAATTTTATAGAATGTACTAAAAAGAATGAGTATTCATATGTAAAATTTTCACTTTTAGACAGTCAATGGTTATTTGTGAAGAGCTATTTTTCACATGTAGAATGGATAAGTAGATCTATGTATAATGCCTAGATAAGTAGTGGATGAGTAGCCATCTGAAAGAGTCGGAAGGAATCTAGCTCTGGGAGAATATCCAATCCAACGGTTCTTGTTCTCCATCGTCAGCAATCTTATTCTTGTGATGTTATTTCTTCTGTTGTCTCATCTTTTATCCATCTTGTTTTAGGCAAATTTGCAGGGATAGCAACAATAGAATATAAGAACATTGTTAATAAATTTATAGAGATCGGCGGCAAAAGAAATAATATCCAAGTTGACATTTTTTTTAATAATTCTCATATTTAAGGTCTCCCATTTGAAAAATAGCTCACAAGAAACTCCTTGAATTTTGTGGCACAGCTACATTGTTTAACATGATTTGATCTACTCTGTTCCTCTTTTAGAGCACATCTGTTCAAACATGGGAGTTATTTAAAAGATTTTATTAAGTAAGATTTTTTTTTAAGTAGAAGATTCTGTTGTTTAGGATTCATTTGTATTTATTTGGTAATTATAAGTTAAAAGTTACGATCAGAAAGAAAGAAAAAATAGCTTTTCTTTTCTTTAGAGGAAAAACAAATTTTGACATGAGACAGAATGGGAGGAAAAGTAGATTTCACAACAGATAATTTCTCCATCTTGCCATCAAAACAATGAGCGCCTGAGTCAGTACCAATGTACCATATAAATATTTCTCACTTACTGTACTAGAAAATTACAACTTCAGTGAAACCTTAATTTAGTTCTCAGATTTCAGCAAATTCATTTGTGTGTGCGAGAGAGAGAGAGAGAGATTCAATGCAGCAAACAATCCCATGTTCTCTCTGAACCACACAAAGTTATTCACTAGATCAGTCTCATTTTGAGGAAGGGTTTGCATGTTCAAGAAAGAAATTCTCTACTACTTACCACATGAATCATTGTACATGTAACCTTAAAGTATCCAACCCATTTTTTTAAATCACAAATAGGAAGGGCCCCTATAAGTAACACCATGATCACTGATTAACAGAAAAGGCACCTCGTTGAATTTGAAAGGAAAGACATGGAAAAGAAAATGACATAAAGAGTGAACAACATGTCTCTCATTGCTCAAGCTGTTGTAGTCATTTCATACTCCTTTTAAGTAGCTTAGCTACTGAAGAAGAAGGTTGTAGGAAGGCATGTCCTCCAGACGCGTGATGTCTTCAAGCAGCAACTCTCTTTCCAACTGACGGCGTGTGGATTTCATCACCATCTAGGAAAGAAAAAGGGTAGAGATGTTGAAAAAAGTGATCTCATAAAGTTGTGGAAAAAAAAACAGAGCTTTCTGTTTCATACATTGAAGTCCATGTAGGTTGCGCGCATAGCAAGCCATTGCTGATCCATCAACTTGAATGTAATGCAGTATAAAAGATCAAAAGCTCGCTCATTTTCTGTCACATAAGAGAAGTTACGCACAGAAACTATCAGAATAACAAGCAAATTATTGTAACCAAATTAAGTTAGGGAATATTAAATTTTACGTCAAGAATTCCATAGACTCATTTCAACTTTGAACCATTAATTGTGGTGGTCTTACAGGGATAGGTTTATCTTGTTCAGAAGGAAAGACTGACAGTGGAGAAGATTTTGCACATCCAATATCATATGTCAGAGAAGGCAAATCATTATCATGGAATAAAGGCTAACCTCTTTCTTTCTAGGGTTCATAAAATCAAAAAGCCCATCCATTTTCTGGCATTAAAAGTAATTCAAAGCAACAGGGATGTCCACTAATCGAATATTATAAATTTATAACCCAAAGAACTGTTACTGTTACAAATTGTCAATCAACATATGTTGTCAATGATTTCTCTGATTTTAATCATAATTTGATGGTTAAGGATTTGTATCAGATCATGAATGAGAGTTTTCTTTCTTTTTCAGTTAACATACATCAACCTAAAGTCTTACTCTTTCCCTACGGTGTTGACTCTCTGAATTTCTACTTTAGAGGTCAACAGGATATGGGAGATGCATATAGTTAAGATTTCAAGTATGATTCTCAATCAATGCTAAGAAATTGACCAACTAGGTATAGTGTTCAGGTGAGTTGTATTTGATCATCATAATCATTAACATGAAAACCTTATTCCATCTATTGGGATCAGTACTTAAATTATTATTATTGTAATTGACTGGCATAAAATTGAGACTGAGTTTCTCATAAAACGTGCAAAGATTAACACTTCTGGACATACCTGCAAGTAGCTTAAAAAAAACTGCCCCCAGCATTGTCCGAGGTTTGGCTATAGTACCAAGATAACTTTGTTAGCAACACTTCATTTATCAACAAAATGGAAAATTCAACACTTTATTTATCAACAAAATGGAAAATTTTGCCTTGGCCTCAAATTCTGACTCAAGAACTTGAGACAATGACATGGCAGTCTTCATGTTTTGATCTTGAAGATCTCTACCCGCTCACTTTCTCAAGTTTGAAGGGGCATTTATAGGTATTGGGAAATCCCATTTAGAAAAACTATTGAATAGGATTTGGAGCAAACAAGGGTCCAAACTCGTCTTTTTCCTCACTCAGTGGCAGGGCATCTGTACAGCTAGCCTTAAGGCAGCAGGGTTGTCCAGTACCTGGTTGGAATGTCACCCAGGAGCTGGACTTCTCATACATGATGCAGTTTTATTTTCGGTAATAACTTTCTCGTTTCAATTCAGATTTTTTAAGCAGTTCATTGTGTAGGTAAGTAAAAGGCCTTCAAAATGACATATTTTGAAGTAATTTGGATTTATGAAGTGAGTTCCAGACTGCCATGAACTTGGCACATATTAAGAAGATTTTTTCAGTAAATCTTTTGATCTGAGCCTCAAATTGATGATCTGCTGCTGCTACTCTAATGGTGTTTCTCTCATCATGATGCACCAAGGATGAGGCATTGTGACCCTATCAAGAGGATGGTCCATTTTTTATTGAATTAATGATGCAAGGTTTTAATCACTTTGTCTTGTGCACCATGCACTTAATCATGTTGGATTTGTATGAAATCACACCTTGTTGCATAAGTGGATCTATTTCATGCCCCACAAGATATTAGATCATTTCATTATAGGCCCTGATCAGTTCAATCCATCTATATTCGGGTTATTTTGGTTTGTCTTTGGGTGATAATGCAGTGCATCTTAATCTTTGGCAAACACAAAAAGGTGCACGTAAATTTGCCTGAAAAGCCTGATTTTACATTTTCCAGTAAACACTGACCAGATTGAAGTTCAAGCATCTGAATGAGCATGAATGTGATGTTAACACCAGCTACTGCAAATGGGTACTCCCACATGGCTCGATCACCATCCTGCTTTCGAAGAAGATCATGGAAGGATCTCTGCATTACAGAGAGAAATTATTGGTTCCCTTGAGTATTAAAGTAGATAAAATGAAGAAATTCATGCTTTAAAGTAATAAACCAAGATCTCTTTTCAACACCTCTATATCTACTTGACTTGACAAAATCTCACTCTAGATTGGTGGCAGTTGCCTTAAAACAGAATCCTACACTTTCAAGGCAGTTCCTCTTCTGCTTCCTTTTATTCCTTTTTTTTTTATATAGGAAAAAGTAGTAGAAATCATCCTCAAAAAATCAGAGGGAGAAAAATGTCTGATTGCTCATGTTTAGTACACAAAGCCTACTTTTTTGTAGTCTAGAAAGATGTATCATACACCTTGTCATTCCTCATGGCTCATTGTATACCCATAATGCTGAATCTCTGGATAAAAGAAATCTCATTTTCTATCTTTGAGAATGCACGAGTGAAAGCATTTGTTGGTAAGTTGCATCCTTGATATACTTGGAAAAGAAAGTAGCTAGCTACCTCCTTTTTTAGGAAATGGTAACAATTTGGTAGCTATGGTTATTTTGAAAATGTCAATCAAATCAAATTGCAATCCCTCAGATTTGCTGGTGCATGATCCAAGGTGGATATTCCTTTCTGTTTGTGGATAGGAGAGAAATTGTAGATATTTCAGAACGTGAAATTTTCAGGAAATGCGAGTAGAACCTTTAAAGGTTCCGCCTTGCTGGTTTTTCCGGTGAATTGCAAATTAGGAGAAGAAAATTAGAGTTGCTACCAACTAATGTTGTTCATAATGCATTTAGCAGGATAGCTAATATCAAGGTGGATTCACATGCTCAAGAAGTTGCTTATATTTGATATGTTGGGATTTATTTCTCTCGTAGTTGGTTGTAGTATTTTTTTCACTTTCTATTTTACTGTTTGAAAGATTTGAGTGGAAATATATCAAAAATCTGACCCAAAATAAATGGAATAATGAATATAATGATGACAATGATGATGGTGATGAAACTTATTGAAATCCACAACCTTGGGGTTGTGACAATAAGCACTTGATTCATTTTCCCCTTTCAATGAAAGTTATGGCATCACTCAAAAAATACAAAATTTGGCTCTATTAGATAATCAACAGAAATTAAAAAACATAAAATTTAGTTCTATTGGATAATCAACAGAAAATTAAGTGTCAAGAAACTTCTAAATTATGTAGGAATTTTAATTCATACAACTCAAAGAGTAACTCAGGCACATGTTAGTATTCCATCAAGCACTTTCCAAAAGCTGGGATAAGTGAGGATCATTGTGTTAGTCAAAAGGCAAATTGGCCCATGGAAAATGTATAGATGGGACAAATGGCCTTGATTATGATAAAGATGACAACATCAAGAGCTAACAAAGATGGAAAAATTACCATTTGAATTTAGACATATTGTCCACAAAATTCTAAATCCTGGTTGGAATTTTAAACCAATATATAAAATCCGTGATCCCATATAACAGGAATTGAGCATTGAACTCCTCATTTTTCAAGTATCAAGATAGAAAGTAACAAAACATGGAAGAAAATGACGTACTGGAAAGGTTTTGGCAAAGAACAACAAGTTCTCCAATGATATGAAACCGCCACCTCTACAAGACAAAACCGTGATATAAATTCTGGTTGCATTAATTGTTTGAGGAATAAAATATATATTGATAAATGTGCTGCAGTAAAGACAAGTTAATGTACCTAAAATCTGTACTTGGGTCCTTTCCTTGCCAGCCCATTTCCTTCCACTGCTCAGATATTAAACTATGAAGTTCCTTACCAGGAAAAGCAGCATACCAAAGAGCTCTCAAGGCTTCCTACAGCAAGGCAACTAAAAAATGTGAGCGTGGAAACATAATTCTATGCTTTTACACAAACTAAAGTACATTATAGTAAAGCCAAGAAACCAGCTATACAGTAACCTGAGGAAATAAAACACACAATGATTGGACATGGAAGGATCATGCCCAGCTATATGATAGAGCCACAGATTTCACACGCAAAAAAAGAAATCCCACTATGCAGCAACCTGAGGAAGCAAAACCTCTGATGCCTGGACACAGCAGGATCATCCCAACTGTACGGTAAGAACACAGATTTTACACAAAAAGGAAGCCCACTATACAGTAACCGAGGAAACTAAAACCTATGATAGCTGGACATGGCAGGATTATGCCAACTATATGGTAGGGACACAGATTTTACACAAAAAAAAGGTGTCTGTCATGGACACATTGCCCATATTTGAGGGACTGCAACAAAGAGTAGCACATTGGGTCATGTTTGCAATCTTAACAAAAAGGGAAATGACAAACATACCTGGAATTGTATTCTTGTTAGTACCAATAATGTGGAAAATCCTTTGATTTGATATCTTTACTGGCTCTTGAAAGGCCAACCAAATGTGACTTGAAAAATCAGCACGAAGGTATAAACAAGCATAATTCCATGTACATGTAGCATCTCCCTGACAGAAAAGATGCAAATCACGACTATGGGGGGTGCAAACCAATTCTGCAGCCTAAAAGTATCTCAACGCACTTCCCTTTGAAAGAGGGTTGACAATTTCAGTGCTTCTCAAGGCAGGACTACATAGCACAGCTGGCTTGACAATTTCAGTGCTTCTCAAGGCAGGACTACATAGCACAGCTGGCAAGTGGTCATTGGTTTGAGTGAGGTACCCAAAAAATTGCTCTAAGGCTATAGATTGTGGTAAGTTTTGATTCTATTGCACTTTAAATTGCAACTATAGGAATCGCAGCATCGCAATAACCCCCTCCCCTCCTCTTCTTTCTCCTTCCTGAAGGTTCATTAAATCTAAGAACTGAGCTTCAAGCTGACAGAGAGGTGTTGCTCTCTGACCCTTACTATTCAATGATGATTTTGCATAGCCTTCAAGTTGAGGAGTACCAACATAAATGACAATATGTACAAAGTTCCAAAGTTGAATTAGAAAACCCACCAAGAGGGGGGGGGAGGGGGATGAGGCATCTGACTTGAGCTATGCAACAATGGTCAGGTATACAACACGGTTGGTTCACTTGGTAGTTGTTCCTGATGGAAGCTCACCTTTTTGAGTAAGTGGCCTAGTTCCACACAGCTAGTCCTGAAATTTGGCCATGCATGCACACACACAAATGCATGATACACTCAGAATTTAATATGGTCAATGTATTTTGTGACAGACACTATCAAATTCGTTGTCCAAGGTTTGTTGAAAGTGTTGTCAAAATAATTATGACCCTTTTTTTTAAAGTACGCTGATGCAACAACACTAACCATTTTAGAGAGAGAGATGCAACAACATAAGACAGACTGATGCAACAACACTAACCATTTTGAAATACCACAACACTAACCATTTTGAAATACCAAACATAAGCATATCCATAAGTAACAAGAATATGATACAGCACATACACAGCTACCGTTTATTGACATCATTAGCAGCACAAGAAGTTTCATAACATAGAACAAAATAATTAACATAAATTTAAGTAACCAAGCCTTCTAACATATTTCTGAGTTTGTCCTACCTGGTGTTCTGGCTTGGAACTATCATAGGAAACTTCCATACGGCTTTGTAGTTTTTCTAAGCACTCCTCCTGAAAACCAAAAAGGTCAGAAGAAAACATTCTAATGCTGGTAGAATTTTTATTGAGGAAAAATCATCTGAATGAAATAGACAGTTAACATGATGAATTCATAGATAAATTTAGCATAGCAAGTTATTTGTATTTGACACCTGATTAAGGGATAAAAAGGAACAACAATGAGATGGTCCATCATGTTTCAACTATAACTACTATTAACAGGAGGACCAAATTGACAATTTCCATCAGAGCATTACTTATTAAAAGTTTTATTAATAATATGTGAATTGCAAATGTATAGAATGGCAACACACATACAGAAAACACCAGAAATTTGAAATTGATCTCATGAAATCACGAGAAATAATACCTGAAAAGGAGTCAACTCAAATGAAAAGCGAGCATCATTTTCTCTTCTCTGAGCGCAAACACAAGAAAGGCCTTTTCCAATCCATGCCGCTGATCCTGTCACAACCTCAGCTGTAGGATTGGCAAGTACTAAAATTGAGCTTTCAAAATTTTAAATTACCATCAGACATAAGAGAATGACCCTTTGGATAACCTACATATCAATATTCAGTATGAAATGGAACACTACAAGCCAACAAACAATTTACCAGAAAAAGTTCCACTAAAGCCTAGCTAGAAAGGTGTTTGCGTGTGTGCATATGCATGTGTTTGATTTTGGTGGCATGGTAACCACAAAATCCTTCATATCATGAAAGACCAAGTCCCCGAAGACAAAAAAAAAACCAAAGCCAAATACATCTTACAGGAATCCTACGGGTCCTAAAGGGAACTTGATACCATGATATAATGAAGCTTTATTGCCGTTGGTTTTGTCATCTTAATCAGTCTATGAAATCAACTTGTGAGGCACTAATCATGAAAATTTCTTATACAGTTAACTAGGCCTGTTCACCGGCTGGGTTTTACCAAAAAAGCCCAAGCCCATCTGAATCATGCTTTAAAGCCCATTTATTTTGTGTCGGGTCACAAGTCATGAGGTTTCATCGGACAGTAATTTTATTTTTTAAATTGAAAATTCAATATAGATTGAAAGTAGGCTTAAAACCTACAATCAGTTAAAATTTCAATAGAAAAACAGTTTCTAGCCAATTGAACTTAACTGTTAAAGTCGATGGACATCTTTGAAAATATTCGACACTCGGTAACTTTGACCATTAAAGATCAAATCTTTTTGAAATGAAATTTTGATAGATGATAGTTCATTAATGTGTACAATTAGATTTTTAATTTACAACAAAAATTAAAAAAATAAAAGCTGTACCAAGTGGAAATAGAAGAATGGGGTGTATGCACCTAAAAGAAAAGCTTTAGAGTCTCATTCTTGACGATAGGAAAAACCATTTAACCGTTTACTTGTAATAGAAGAAGATAATCCAAAACATTAGTGGAAAAAAAAAACTGCTCCTGCTTATATCCAGGAACACAAAAAACTGAAAAAAAAAAAAAAAAAAAAAGGAAGAAGGAGAAAGAACCTACAGATCAAATCAAGAAAAGAGGCAAATGTATCGCTGGCAATGATGTTTGTTTTGAGTTGCCAGCGATTTTCGATCCAGAAAAAAAAAAAGTCGCTTGTGATTTAGACATAGAATTTTTTATCATTAATGCAACAAGTCTTTTCTTTTATGCAGTGGAAAGGTAAAAATGCTGTCCCATCTATTTTAAAAAAATATCCAAATTAGCAAATGTAAAAAGTACACGAAAACACCATAATTATCACCAGCAAAGTACCAAGTCCAGATTAATAAAAATGACAGAAGTGATTTAGACATAATATTTTTATAATAATTATTTTAGTATTTTTTATGTTATGAAAAAGGTAAAAATGGTGTCTAAGAATCTTCAAATAACTAACAAATAACAATCGTAATTAAATTAAATTAAATCCAAATCTTGTTTTACTTTCACTTTGTGAACAGTAAAAAGCAGCATTTTTTCATACCGGAGGTTGAATGGCAACCGCTGCTCCGGTCCAGACCTTGTGAAATCCGGCGAACTGCAACAAACGATCCACCGCGCTCATCCATATCACACATCTACACCATATTCGAACAAATTCGATCCACCTCAGACCAAAACTCGTCCAAAATCATAAGAAAACAGAGAAAATGGTGAAATTTGAGGTTTCGCCAGGTGAATCCGTTCAAATCCGAAAATTCTATAGAAGAATCACCACTAACCGACCGAAAGCACCAGCAATGAGTCTTCAACCGCCGGAGATTACTCAAATGAGAAGCATATTTCGCACTTCTTTAATAGTTCCAATCCTGTGGCAGCTCAGCAACAGAGCATGGCCGTCGAAAGCGCCAGCAATGAGTCTTCCACCGCCGGAGAATGCTCAAAAGAGAAGAATCCCTTGCACTTGTGCAACGCTCTAATCCTGTCGCAGCTCAGCAACAGAGCAAGGATAGAAAGAGAAGAAGAACAAAGATCCAACGTGGCCGTCGAGAGAGCCGGGAAATGAGTCTTCCACCGTCGGAGAATGCTAAAAAGATAAGCATCCCTTGCACTTCTGTTGCAGCTCTAAATCTCTAGCCCTGTTGCCACAGCAAAAGAGCGTGGTGAGACCGAGAAAGAACACCAAGGATTCATCATGGCCGTCGGAAGCGAATCAAAACCTCCATCCGTCCATCGATTTTTCTTCCATGGAGAAGAAGACAATTTTTAAACTAAAGAGAAGAAGAGGCACGTGCGAATCGCATCTCTCTCTTTTTATTTTTCTCGTTCTCTGAAATCTGAAGGAGTTTTGTACGAAGAACGAAGATTTATTATTCTAATGATAATTAGAAAGATTAATATTGAGATTAAGATTAGTTTAATGGAGCAATGATGAATGCTGAAAAGTGAAGAGAGGAGAGAATGGTTGTCGAAGACCTCAGTATTTAAACTTAAAAGAGTAATTAAATTTGCAGACGCCAGCCTTTTTTCTGGACATAATACGGTTTTTAAGTCTTACGCTGCCTTCGGACATAGTTTTTTTTGTTTCATTGCTTGCAGTAAATTACGCATAATTTACAGTTAGACTTAATTGAACATGATTAGATTATTTTTTAATTCATCTTAAGTTACGGTAATCTTGGTTCAATTTACCATATAGGGCTCCGGTTATCATTAAATGAAAATATTGGATTTCACTTGGCTGCACACGTGTAACTACAGTGCTTTTTGTGTGCTCCATCTCAGTGATACTGGTCAATGAGTAATAATTAAAAGATAAATTTTATAATTTTAAAAGGTATTTTTTGTATTTTAAAAAAATATACAAAAATCCTCTAAATTTTCATAAAAATCTTAAAATCTCCTTAACTATTAACCAATACATTCTAACGTATAAAATAATAAAAACACTCTTCTCATAAAGAATAAAAAAGGAAAAGAAAATGATTATCAATCACTTGTCATAAATAATAATAATATTTTTTGATAATTTATAAAATAAAATGAGAGATGAGTCTAAGAGATAATAATAATAATAATAAGAATAATAAACTAGATTTTCATTTTAAATTATTCTGAACTAGATTTTTTTTTCTATTTTTCCAAGATGCCCCTGCAACCCAATATATTACAAAATTTTGGCTGGCACGAGCCAAAATTTCGGACCATTCAATGATTGGAGATTTTTCCCAAAAAAACATGAAAATTATCGACTAATATTTCTTTTTTGTCAGCCATAACAAGTTGCTTAAAATGGGTTATTTTGTGATTATCTCTTGAGGAGTTTTTTATGTGCTTTATACATAGCTATAATATAATTAAAATATACTGGTTTAATGCATTTAACAATTCTTAATGGCTTAATACTTCTGTTTACATAGTTTTTTCAATGTGTTCGGTTTAATGGAGACAAAAATGCCGGTTTTACCAATAAGCTGTGCATGTATATCACCTAGACCATGTGATACATGGTTATTTGATATTATAAATTAAACATCTAGATTGAAGCAAACCATGTGTAAGAAACTATAGAATAGACAAAACTATGTTTTTATTTGTGATTTTACTACAGTAGTAAAAATTTAATGAATGTATGATGAATAATCTGTTTATAAAAATTTAATGTTGATGGATCCTCTAGAGGAAATCCGGGTCAAGCGGGGATCGGAGGAGTGCTTAAAAATCACAAGGGAGAATCATCCGTCGTGTTCAATGAGTTGGTGGGTACTAATGAAGAAGAAATTCTTAGCATTAGGAGAGCTCTAGTTATTTGGAAGGCTTTTGGTCAAGGTCAGTTGATTATTGAAGGGGATTCAGCAAATGCTTTCAAATGGGCTTCTGGTCTACGACACCCCACCTTGGAGACTGACAAACGTGGTTAGGGAGGTGAGAGACTTGGCTGAAGGAATGGGAGTATCTTTTTCTAAAGTTGGAAGATCAGCCAATGGCATAGCGGATTACTTCGCAAAATTGGGAGTGGATAACCTTTGGACTGGAGTTTTCTTATTGTTGTGATATTATTGGCTAATTTATTTTCTTGTTTATTTTCTAGCATTTTATCCTTCTTTTGTGTTTTTTTGGGTCTATCCCTTTTAGACCCTCTCTTTGAATGAAATTCTTCTTATGACTGCTAAAAAAAAAAAAAATCTAGTATAAGTATTAATTCCAAATTAATAGGATGCTTGACAATGGTGATGATTTCATATTTACATTATTAGCTGAAAAATTGAGAGAGATTGAAATTCTGAATAAAAAAGAGATTAAGTATTTTAAAGAGCAGGATATAATTTATCCTCTTCTACTCTTTTCACTTGAAATTACAGTAAAAGATGTAAAAGAATTTCTAAAAAAAAATTATTTATATAAAGATTTTTTCTGGCACATTCTTTTCTCATGCAAATGCAATCTAAGAGATCAACATCTCTTCTATCAAAACAATAATTATGCGTATCGATCGTAGCAGCTGATATTGTGGTTGCATATCGAATAGTATCGGCCGTTGTTGCATAATATCGGTTTATACAAAATTTTAATTAAATAAATCATTTTGGTTGTTTTTGAAGTTGAATTTTGCATTGTGTATGATTTTAAGAAGGTTTAGAAGTAAGTTCTTAAAAGATAAATTCTAAACGATTTACCTTAAAATTGTAGTTATTTTCATCTTTTTTATATTTTAACTATAAAATAATCTCAATTTTTATTTTTTTTTGTAAAAATAATTTAATGAAAAATTATTCAGTTCTTATGAAATTCATTGGAAATTTTTTTATATGATTGAAATAGTTTTCAAGGTGTCTGTGTCATCCAAGTTTTTTCTGAAAAATTAATAAAAATTAGGTTTTCTAATATATTTTCTATTTTAAGTTTCTTGTAGAAAAAATTAATGAAATAATATATAAATAATTTAGAATAAAATGAACCCTTAAACTATAACATAACTCTTTTAATTTTAAAAAAAAAAAACTAAAATTTAAATTGCAACCAATAATTATTATTTTTTTTTTCGAAAGAGAGACTGCCTCTGAATTCAAGTATGGAAAAAGAGCAAAGAGCAGAGATGGTGGGATTAGTGATTGTGCTATCTCTTCCTTTTTTATTTATTTATTTATTATTGTCACATGTATTACTAATAGTAAAAAGCATGTCTGCACGACGGAAACACCACATGGGATGCCTGCCTAAGTGGACCGCATGCCACGTGTCAACTTCTACGTGACTTTGGCGTGACAATTGACATCCACCGTAGATTTAGTGATCATCAAACGTGTCAAGCACCTCAAACCAGACCAACTTCTTCACATTGGATTTAGCTACAAATTTTGTCATTTTGGGCTCAATCCAATCGTAATCAAAGGATTAAGGGGACATATACACCTAACAAATGTAGGTTTAAATTGGATTTCTTAACCTTATCGTGTTTTGGTTTTCAATGTTGGAAATTAGAATTAGGGGTTTAATAAACGATGAATTTGAGATCTCAGTGTCTATCTAACTGATGTTGGATGATATTTTCTCTCTTTTTTTTTTTTACAAATTTCGACTATATTGGATAAGATCTCACCCGTACACTTGATATGAGATATTTCGAACGTTTTTTTTAACCTCTGGTTAGAAAACCGTTTAAAAACCCAGAAAGATTTGAAGGAGTCTATTAGACTTGATTTGACTTAATATAATTTTAAATTAAGTGAGTCAATAAAAATTTTAATTTAGTTATTATAACTTGATGAGATGGTTTATAGCAATCAGATTTTTAAAGTCTAAAATAAAAAAAATTAAATGATAAGATGAGATTTAGATTTTATGCACTTATTATCTTTGTTTTTTTATATATTCCATTAAAAATATATGACTTATTTTAAATAAATCAGTTGCAGATTCAAGGAATGGAACTCTTCGAATTTGGCTACATATAAAAGCTCAATCACCAACACATTTGGATCTTGGGCATTCAACTACACAATCCTAGCACGAATTCATGAATCTCCCCACTCGATGATTCACTGATAAAATAAACAAATAAATATTTAAAATAAAGTACTTCAAGAGTTCAAGGCATGAATTGGAGTAATCTCTTCGGTAATGCTTCTTCTACATGTGTGTATATTTCCAATTTCCATACATTCAATTCACTCAATTCAATTTATTTCCATAAAATTTTAATGTACATTTAGATAATATTAATATTCAGAGTCAGAATTTTAATTTTAAAAAAATCAGAGACTTCAATTTAAAGAAAATAAGAATAAACATCCAAAGTTGGAATATCTAAAATAAATTAGAGGCTTGAATCCCCTTCCTGATGAAGGATTCCCATATATAATATAAGGCAGCAAAATTCACCTGGTCAAGAAACTTGATGATTTAGAAAGCTATTTATTGATTTAATTAGAAAAAGAAATTTCAGATTTTCAATAGTGGAACATGTTTCGAAGTAGACTGGTCATTTTTTATTTGGGATATGTCAACGCCGACGTGTCTAACACACAAGGCAAAGGTTAAATCTAATAAAAGGAAGGGAAGACTCTGATGCTCGTCTTACACAATAAACCAATATTTCATTTAGATGGACCAAATCAGAAAAAGCTTGGGCATTTTAATTAAATTATATTATTCCTAAACTGAACCATTAATTAAATTTTTTATGACAATTTGGTTTAATCAATTTCAACGGGTCAAACCACTTTAAAATGTTTTGAGACATTGTAACATTTTTTATATTTAAAATAGATTACTAAAACTATGAAAAATTAGAAGTCATATTCTAATCATGATAATACATTCACTTTTTGTGAAAAAGAAGAATAAAAATAAAATAAATAAAATCAGACAAATTTATTTATCTTAAATATCCAATTGCCTTAGAGAGCCATTGAAATCTAACAAAATTTGGACTACATGATTCCATTTTGATTTTTAAAAGTTAAAACTAAAAAATCTATAGCTCTTAGTTGTGGAAGACAAACATGGTAGTGCACCTACATTTGTTGTAATCGGCATCGATGGGTTGACACTCGACAGTGGAAAAGTGTCCAAGCACATGAGATGGGCTCATGATAGTAATAGAGAGATAAAAGGTGTTTGGATAGTTGGATTTTCCCTTTTTCCTTTTTAAAAGAGAGAGAGGCAACTACGGTACCTTTAACCTTGCCATGGAAATAAAGGCAATTTCCTTTTTATGTGGCTACCCTCATTGATTTGAATCGGAAGGATATAGTTTTTTAAAACATTTTTTTTTTAAAAGGAGGATATTTGTCTAAGGAAACTGTTTCTAACATTATTTTAGAAAGATAAAAAATTGTACCCTCAATATAGGCGATTTTCTCTCTTCTTATTTTTTTAAATAACAGTTATTTTTAATCTTATCTTAAACAAGTCAAAAGTTGTACCTCCGATATCATTATCACAAATACCGTTCTCAAAATATTAACGACAATTGATAATATCAAAATATTTTTAAATTCTTAGATTAGCCCAATATGAGTTTCAATTCGAGTTGCATTAAATTTGATTAAATGAGTCAGGCACAAAATTCTTCAACTCGACTGAGCTCGGATTGAAGATTTTGGCTGCTGATGGCTACTAAACCTGGCCCTATAATGATCAAATCATATAGAGAGGCAGGTAGGCTTGGTCTTCAGTTAGCCCGTCGATGCTTGTGATCGAGCTTGGACTGGCCCGTGGTTCCAGACCCACTTGCCTACGTTGCACTGCTAGTCTTACTTGGACCTCTAACTTGTATTTTAGAGCCTTCGGAACCCTAGAATTAGGAACTCATCCATTCTATGGAACTTTCAAAGAAGACAAAATCCTCTCAGACCATTTTAGAGGGTAGCGGCCTTATTAAAGTTCAACTTATATGAAGGGCGCATATAACATGAATGTCTTGCAAGTAGTGTTTAAGGTTTGGTCATCCTAACCCTTGATACTAGGGTCTAAATTTCAATGGATCGAGAGTATGTTGAATCCAATGCTAAAGATTACTTGACTATGGCATTATAAAGAAGTGTAGGGTCCCACATGAGTTCCATCTAATCAGTCTCCTTATACATAAGGTTAACCAAAAATCACTTTGATTGAATCAATAGGAAACGAAACTTGATCGATCCAATCAAATTATTTTTTGGTAGATTGCATATTCAAAGGTAGAGCTTTTTAACCAAACCATTACATGGGCCCTACAAGAATTCAAGATCCTAGACAACTTCCAACAAATGAGGCAAAGGATAAGATTCACTTGCACTAGGTAGCTTAGTTGATCTAAGCTTCTAGAATTAGACTAATTTTTTTCTAAAAAATATGACAGCAAGACATCATAATGCAATGTTCCCCTTTATATATTACATTCCGGTGTAACACAAATAAGCAAAAAAATGGTGAGATCATCTAAAGCAAGCATGCATGTTTCGCTTAAGTTAAATAGGTTTTGGTAATATGCTACATTCAAAACATAACATCCAAGAATTACTTGTGTGGATGGCAAAGCATTAATGGAAGTTCATTACTTGTCTGAACTAGATGTTGAAGAATGTCTACTCCTCTTTTTCCTATTTCCGGTAGTTGTCTTGCCGGAATCAATGTAGCGTTCTTTCCCATTCTCATCAGAGCATGAAGATGAGTCTTCCGATGAGCTGGAGTACATCTCCCTATGCTTGCTTCTCTTCTTCTCTCTGCAATTTTTACGATGCTTTCTGTGATGACGGCTCCTCTTCCCATGCCTTTTTAGTTTTGACTTACTATGGCTCTCTCTTTCATGGCTATCATCATCGTAATGGTCAGCATCTTCCTCTTCTTCTTCAGAGTAGTCTCTTCTTCGCTTTTTCTGATGCTTTCTCCTCTCTTTTCTTCTCCTTTCCCTTGACTGAGACCTTTTGGGTTTTTCCTGTGGATATTGGTAGACAATGGGAATCTCTGAAACATGTTCATCCGACAGTATTAGAGTGGTTTCAGCAACATTTCCCACTACATGGATGTCCTCATTGGCGCTCTCATGCAGCATAAACTTCCCATCAACACTATTAGGTTTTGGTAAATTATGGTTTATGGTATATTCACCAGAAATAATCGATACTTCAAATGCACCAATGTCATGACGAGGGGCCACACCTTGCTCAGTATGATGGCTGCAGTCATTCACGACATGCTCTGCAGTAGTCACCTCTTCTGAACAATTCCCATAATCCATCTTCTCTTTAATCTTTCCATCATCTATTTTGGGATCTGGGGAATGATATGACTTCACTTCATTCCGACTGCTTGCTTTTGATTTTGTTTTATGTTCAGGGGTACTTTTTAATTTCAATCTCCCAGAATCAGGAGTATTTTCGAGGGAAGAGGAACAACTGTTGAGTTTCATATGATGTTGACGATTAGTACTTCTACCCATGGAACCATGCAGCTTCAGTCCTTGACCTTCAATAGGCCCCATTTCACCATGGGAATTGTTGACATGTTCATGATTACTTGGTCTATGGTCCAATATTTTTGTTGGATTTTTCATACTGTCAGCATAACCAGCAACCATCATTCGATGGACTGATCCTTCATCTGAACTGGAAGGATCTGAACGGTCCTTGTCAGCAGATGCAAGCTTGCTGGCAACTACTTTCCTATATCTGAGTTCCGATGTAGTCTTCTTACTAGAATAATCAACAGAAGTAGATATAGATCTTGTAGAAGGATTTGAATGATTATTCTCCCTCTGTTGTTTTCTAGGGATACTTGCTATTTCTTGCTGCCTGAAATCAATATCAGATGCATTACTTTTTTCAGTGCCAGTTTCATCATGACGAACTCTTCTGTCCTCCATAGAGGGACTTGAGGTGCTGCTGCTCTGATTCTGTTCTGAGGGTGACAGGCTTCTCCTAGCTGCAAGTTTTTTTGGGCTTGCACTGATGCTACTTCTGTCAATGGGACTTCTAGACATACTACGCCTGTTCAGGACTCTTCTAGATGCTGGGCGAGGTGCCTCAGAAGGAGATCCAGCACGATGGTGCTTAGGAGAATGTGACTCAGTATGGCGGTACCTGAATGAGTAGGATCCCCTGCTCCTGTGGGGATATGAATATCTTCTGACATGATAGCGATCAATCTCTCCTCTGTAACTTCGTCTAGAATGATCCATGAGATCACCATAACCATGGCTACGATAATAACCGGAATGCCTACGACTCCGGTAACTTCTGTTGTCCCTCGGAGAATAACGTTCAAGTTCTTTGTGATTTCGGTGTCTAGTAGGAGACACTGATTTTGATTTAGAAGACCTAGAAAAAGATGGAGACTGCAAATGGGATTTTGACTCCAACTCTTCCCTGAATAAGTAAATAGCAAAGTATTATTTGTGTGCATGAAAGTTTCATGAAACAAGAGATCTATACAGTCTTCTTCTTCTTCTTCTTCTTTTTCAAGTGATAAAGTGATCCATACAGTCATCAATATAAATACTAAAATGTAGCATAGATTGGAATAATCTGTTCTATCGCAAGGTTGACAATTGCATTACAAATGAAGGAAGAAGTAATTCTTCAAAACAATGGTCAAACATAGGATGCTGCATGAATTATGTAAGCACTTGGATTTGAAACATGGTAACTGTGAGGATCGAATTCATCGACTAATTTCTAGGTTGAGTGGGAAAATGAGGAAGGAATCCTTTGACTGATTGCAATTTCAGTAGCAGTACACTCTCCTTCTTTTGGAGAATTGACTGTACTTTCACTGAAGACAGATCTAAAAGTGGGTGCGTCGGGGTGAGGGGGAGTTTTTACAATCTTTAGTTATCCGGAGTCTTCTAGTTGTCCATGGAAGCTGTGGACAGGAGTTTTTCAATAATAATAAATAAATAAAATTCTTCATCCACAGTATACAGCATGAAGTCGTAGATCACCCTAGTTTGATCACAACAATATAACACCAATAACATATCTCCTAACTCTATAAAGATCTACTGCCACAACTTAATTCATTTATTTATTTTTTGAAAGGTAACTTCATTAATCACAAAAGGATACAAAGGGGAAGGTCACCAAAGAGGAAGACCCTCCAAAAGAAAAAAACAGCCAAAAATTCTGCTCTCAAGTTCCATATAATTGCTCTTCTATTTCTATACTTCCAAGCTCCGTAGATTATGGGGTGAAGAACTGTTTTCCATAATATCCTTCTCATTGGAAGGGCCAGATACCAATCATCCATGAGAAACCAAAAAAAAATTCACATTGCTATGTAAAAGATTCAGGAATGCAGGCCAAAAGTGTGAAAAAAAAAAAAAAACTGACTTCCTCATTGGCCACTAGGAGAAAAATCATTGGCCCAAAAGGGAAACATACATTCAGGAGTGTGAAATTATGGGATTTGAGACGACCTAAAGCTCGAAGTTCATTGGACCTGGTAGTCCAACAAAAATTTCTCACAGGTGGGTGGCCCTTAGATTTCCAAAGAATCTAAATGCAAATGAAGTGTTCAACTTTGGCTAATAAAAGAGTATAAAGAATAGTGATTTGCTCAAAAGATCCCATTGGACTCCTTCATCTACATCTGGCTATCCCCTTCAAACGTTTGAATCAGCAGTGACCTCTGCTATTTGCACATGAAGATAACCATTCATGGCATCAGGGCAAGCATGTGATTGTACATCATTGGCATTTAGAATTCAAGTGTCAGACATGAGTAAGGGGTCTACCTAAAACAGAAAAAAAATCCTAGCCCTATTCTATTATTTGTATGCCTCATGGCAAGAACAAGTAGGAACCTAAATTTTTAATGAGACATGTTTGTTGTTTGGCAGCAATGAATGTAAAGTGTAAACATCTTTCTAAACAGAAGATAAAGTATATCTTTCTAAACGTGTCTAAGTGGTACTGCTTGCATCGTCAACCAACAGATTGCACTACTTCACACGAGGGTGTGGTATGTCTGCTTATTTCTACCTGTAAGAGTGCAAGCACACATAAAGTGACAGTAAAGGTCACGGATACTAATCAAGTCATACAAAGTGTATAGCAATAAATTCCATTTGTATGTTGTTTTCAAGCAATATAGTAGATAATATGTGAAACAACAAATAAAATAAATAATGCATCAATTCTAAAGGAAGGCTTTTGAATTGAACAGTTTGGGAGTTATTAGACCAAAGAATGAATGTGTGGTGTAATTTAGTGAAATTGTAAATGAGGATGAAGTGATTAAAATTTAATACAACATTGTGATAAAATTCGATGCTTGAGTGCAACTACAAAATTTCACAAAGGAATCTGAGTCAGAGCGAAGTACCATGTCAATTAAAGACATTAAAAAGGCAACCAATCCTATAAATTGTATGAAACTAAATGCTGGGGGTGAAGGAACTGCATATGGTAAGATGGATGTGTGGAGGAATACTGAAAAAATAGAACCAGAAATGATTGCATCATAGGAACCTCAAACGTTGCCCCAATGGAGGTGAAGATGAGTAATACCACTTCAGATGAATTGTGCATATACACACAAGTCGCAAAACAGCCAGGGTATAAATAAATGAGAGTTGCAAGTGGAATTATTAGGAGAAAAGGAAGGTCTTTCAAAAACTTGATTATGGAGCGATAGAAAAAATGATTTTTGATAAGAAAGAACGAAATGTAAAAATAAAAAAGTCGACCTACATATGGAAAATTGGAACTCAAAAATTACATATCATTCCATTCAATGTTAGTAAACATCAAGAGAAGTTGAATAGGAAATGGATTTATTAGCCCTCGATGATTGAAATAGAATAAAGGAAAAACAAAAAACCCAATCATAGATTTCAATAAAGTAAAAGTGGATCCTTTCAAACTAAAATGCAGCAAAGACATTTGTAGGGAGAAAAGCAGAAATAAGAAGTGAGAGAAAATCAAAAGAAAAAAGAACAAACAACAAGAAAGCATTATGAAGCAAAATCTATGAAGATGAAGGCAATGGGACAAGACCTACGAGTAAAGGCAAGTGAGGGAAAACCTGTGACGGTGAATCAGGTAGCTATGGTGATCTAGACATCTAGCGAATGGGTTGGTGTCACTGAGAAAACAGAGAGGAAGAGGCAGGGCATGGGATTGCTGCCAGTAGTGCCAAGGTAAAGGAGGAAAGGGCAAAGGGAATTGATTTGGGCATTAGTGTTTTTACAAACACTCGACATCATCTTGCGATATTTTTCCCATTTGCTCTTCTAGTTTATATTGGCCTTTCAAGTTATCGCAATAAAATGGAAGAGAAAAATATAAAAATAATTTAGCGCAAGACGGTACCATGACTCAGAAAAACACATGTCCTTGAATCAATTCCCAAGGGCAAAGGGTAGCACAGGCACAGGAGAGAAGAGAAAAAGGAGAAAAAGGAAATTATCATTATAAGCATCTTTTTTTTTTGAAATGGTAATCAAATTAATATAAAAAAGGCACCAGAGGTGCAAATACAAAGAGCACAAACAATCAAAAAGAAAAGAAAACAACCTAGAATGGGCTAAAACTGAAGCAAAGCTAACGAAAGAAAAAGTTGCCTATCCTTTGCATCTAACGGGAATTATCATTATAAGCATCTCATGCGATTCAAACTTTTGAACCCCCATCCTTTGCAGAACTTTTGGAGATCCTTCAAATTTCCTGGATTTTGTAGTCTTTTTACAGTTATCTGCCACACAAAGTGGTCAAACTACATATTTTGAATCATGGAGAGAAAAAACTCAAGCAATCTGTCTAAACATATGCTCCCTCAAATATTAAGATTTTCCCCTAGAAATGATGAATATGAACTGAGAATATAAACCTGATATCGCTTACAATCTTTGAACCCTACTGGGACTAAAATAACATTAATCAAACTCATAACTAAACCTCTATTATCCCTAAATTACATCTGTATTAGGAGAACTATCCACACATCGAAATAAATAAAGTCTGTCATCACGGAGGTGTGTTCAAAAAGCAATTTTACCTTCTGGAACCAGGTTCATCCACCTTTTCTTTTGGTATGTTATTCTCACTGTTCAAAAGCTTGCTGATCTCAGCAGCACGAACTGCAGCCTGCTGGGTTGCAGCTTTTATGCTTACAGCATGTGCAACTGCCTGTTGTTGTGCCAATAGCTGTTGACTAATTAATGACTGCTGAAAATGGTATTGCTGCAAAGCAATGGCATAGTTGACAGCCGGCATCCCAGTCCCCAGTACAGGTTGTGTTGATTCTGTAGTTGTTTGAGAAGGAGTTTTCAATGTCCCATCAGTTGTATTCATGACGAAATCTGCTATTCCCAGCCAGACGAAGCCTAAAACTGAAGATCGGATACACTGATAAATTCAGTAGCAGATCAACTGATCATGACAATGAATGAAATTACCACCAGCTTTACAGCCCCACGCAACCTCACGCATTCTATTTTCATTATCAATTAATTCAATTTTACATTTATTCTTGTTATCCCCCACCATTCAGTCATTGGTTTGGAGATCATTCTAACTACCACCTATTGAACAAGTACTATGATCTACACTAATGTCCTTATCTTAACATTCAGTTTCATTGCCACCAAGAATGTAATTATGGCAAAATGGCCACACGTGTCATGGTAACTATACTGATAAAATATTTTTTTCCTCCACGGTAAATAGATGAAGACCACTGAATCAAACACAGTCAGGTGCATTCAGCAATGAAAGGAAAGCCTAACCTATGTAGATTGCAAAAGCAGATTTCCATAACTATAAAGCACAACAGCAAGAGAATTGAAATCTAGAATTTGACATGCAAACTCCAAGGGTCTGTTTGGATTGGGAGAATATAGAGAAAAGGAGGGAAATCTACACTAAATCGTGTTGTGCAAAAGCAGGGATTACTAGTAGATGGTACTTGAAGATGTGGGAGGGTGCTAAAGATGTGGATTGAGGTGATAAGACATAATACTTTGGAAGTTGTGGTGATTGAGAACATGATAGTCAATAAGGTTGAATGGAAAAGTATAACTCAAAACAATTGGAAATTTCAACACATCAAAACAGGAATCTAAAATCTAAAAAATATATTAAAAAAAAAAAAATCAATGTAAGAGGCACCAGAACTGGGGACGTCCTTCGGGTAAGCTGTTGGGAAGAATCCTTTTCGAGTTCTCAAAAGTTTCAGAAATTTCCAATCTAGGTCTTTCGCTTAGTTAGTCAACACGAATGGGGAAAATTGCAATTTCGAACGGCAAGCGACAGAAAATTAGGGCAGTAATTTCCAAGAACTGCAAAATTCAGGAAACCAAACGAAAACTCTGATAAGTGAGAAGTAAAAGAGAGATAGAAAGGAACCTGGAAAGCGTTTTTTCAATCCTTGAGACACGGCACAAGAATGAGTGCAGCGAACGTAGTTCAGACTTCAGAGAGAGCTCTTGTGCTTATTGATACCGAGGAGTTGAAGACGTTTCCTTCATCAACATTACGAGTTACTTAAAATAATAAAAAAATAATTTTAAGTATGTAGCAATGGGACGCACACGAGTGTAGTTCAAGTGATTGTTCAAGAAGTGAAATTGTGGATTGTAGTCTCGTAGTCTAATTTTGGTGTGCTCTTGAAGTAAAGGGCTCACTTGTAAGAATTTTAAGTTGAGTATTCAGCAATTTCAATTTCTTACATATAAATTAAAATTCAAAATAAATTAAAACTAATATATAAAGTTTAAATTTGACATTTTGAGTCATAATTATATTTCTTTAATTAATATTGTAAATAAATATAAGTTTTTAATACATAATTTATATTTTATAGAATAAGCAGATAATCTATTTAAGTTTAAATAAATTTAATTTGAATAAATCTGCATTATACATTCAACCCAAAAAATATCTTCTCACTTAATTTAAATTCATTTCAATAGATTAAAAGATCATCTAAAATTAAATCATTTTGATAATTTATTTGGAAAATACAGACTTTAGAGCACACTGTCACCATACGAAGAATTTTCCTCTATAATTAAAATTAAGATAGAAGAGATTATCTCTAACCATCATTTTTAAATATATCAAAATCAATAATGTAAAATTCTTTGAAAAAAAAAGGAAAAAAAAACTCACATCTATTTTTTACCCATTAATAATTTGAAGCTTATTCGCTTACATATCACGAGTCCAATTCTGTTTAGACTCGAAGCTAAAAAAATTATATCAATATTCCCGTAAAAATACATACAGAGGCCCAATATACTCACAAACTCACACATGTTAATAGGCTTGCCGACCTTGAACTCATCACAAATGAAAGAGTTTAATACATATAATATTCCACAATCCACAGGTTAAACTCAGACTTGATCAGATTTATGTGAGACATCTTTCATAGATGATAGAAGGTGAAGTGCTATTATCTATTAATAACATAAACAAAAAAAAAAATCTAAAATTCAATGAAGAATTCTAAACTGCCAAGCAATTCCTTTAAAAGCATGCCATTCATGAATCATGAATCATGACTTGAAAATTCCAAATTTTCTCATCAAATTAGACACGTTAAACTAGAGAAAATACAGCATGTGTTTGTTGTGAACAATGAAAATTGAGTTTGAGCCAAAATTTATTTACAAACCCACCATTTTTATTGCGTAAAGTTTCACAAACACCATTCAATTCCTGATGTTTCACAGAATATTCACAATTCAAGTACATCTATCAAATCCTATTAACCTAAACCAGTTTCAAGTGTCTTCATGAAAAGCAGCAGTGGGGGTAACTAGAGAGATGTCAACTGTGAAGAGATCCCTTGCGGCTGCTTTACGACCTCTTTTTCCTCTTCTCCTTCTCAGGCTTCTCCACAGCATTTTTGGTCTGCATCAAAATAAAGACATTCAAGACTTGTTTTCTTATAGTATTATTTTTTATAATCAAAATTCTTAATCTCGAATGGGAACATAAAAACTCACCATAATGACCAGGACTCTGACAAAGACACCAATGAAATCTGTGAAGAGGTTCAAGGCATGGGCCACATAGTCCAGATCTCCACGGTGAGCCCTCTCAATGATGAATTGGGTGTCAAAAACCATGTATCCCAAGAACAGCAGCAGCCCAAAGTAAAGCTGCATTTTTCAAGGAATGAAATTTATGAGATAATTCTGTCTAAAGTAATAAACAATCAAAGATGATTTTATATTTACATGAGCAAATGCAGATGAATTTGTACTATTTAAGTAGGGCATTCCTTTAGTAATTGAAAATAGGAGACTGGTTCAATAATCAACCATTTTTAAGAAGCCTCTTTATATTTCACTAGTTCAATGAGCGAAACATTAGTATTTCAAAAGTTCAACAAGTCCCCTTACTCTCTACTAGTGTTCACTGGTGATCAATTGGTTTTGCTCAAGTATATTATGAGGCTGCTTAAAATCAATATCACTTAGAGAGCAAGAGCGATTGATGAGTGAACTGAAGAATCAACAATGATTTAACTCTCATTGTCAAGATCAAATTATGAAAAAGTCAAGAACCTTCTTCAAACAAATAGAGTTTGAAAATAGCACTGATACAAGCCAAAAGAGATACATACCTCAAACTTGAAGATCGCTGTGGAGCCACCAAAAATGGCAGAAGCAAAGTGCAACCAAAAGAGGATGGAGATACCAGCCGAAAGAAGCCCACCGAGGTAAAGGTACTCTCGGCGCCTTGCCACAATGGCTACTGCCGAGAAGCACCCAAAAGCTACAGCAGTCCCCACAAATGCGGTGATAAGTATGCTGTAATCACAGGTGCAGTGCAAAAATTATGTCAATGCTAGGCCAAACATCAAATCACAAGTACAATATTTCTCAATCAAATGATCGATATAATCTTCAACCAGTCAAGCTGCTATCACAAAGTAGTACATAATTTATAAACGAAAGTTAAACTAGCTCAAAAAGTTAAAACCACATCAAGTTAGTAGGAAAACACAAAGAGCAGATTCACTTGGTTTAAATAATTAAACCAAAATTTGAAGAAAATGACAAAAAAGGATAGAAACAGAGCCAAAGGATCCCATGCAATATTTTAAAAATTGGCGCAGTTCGAGTCAACTGGAACTTAGTCCCTCTTCATATGGCCAAGTCCTATCATTTAGTACGAAGTTCAAAAGTTTGGACTGTCATTAGACCATAGCTGCCGAAGCAACTTCCAACAGCACAGGAAGTGCAGGGCAAACAAATCAAGCCACAACATATTGTCGAGGAGCTACATTTCCTAATTATCAAGCTTAATGAGATGGATGGATGGCACTGGCATTTGTGCTGAAGGGAGGCCATAGAGTTTTATTTGCAAGGGAAGTAATAGACCCATTTAATCAAATATGATAAAAAATCATAAAAAAATGGAGAAAATAAAAAGGTTAACTTTACCTTGGATCGAACACAATGACAAACTCTACTAAAGGGCCCACACTAGCTCCTTGAAAAAGAGAAGATGCCATCAGAAGACCAACTCTCTTCTTCTGTATACAATTTTTCACAAATTTCCAAAACAATACAAAATTAATCAAGGTAGTCAAAAACTAAATCTGAAAATGCAGAAAACATCATATAGAGTTAAAATACCTCTTGAAATGGATGTGTTGATAAAAGCCATCCGATGCTTCCCATGCACCCAAGGGTTGTGAGTAGACCACCGATGTTCCAAAGGAGATGCAAGCATACTCCCACGGCCGAAGCCAACAAAGCACAGCATAACGTGAGATAGACCTACAGCAGAGTATAACCCGAAGATTAGATTAATGGAGTTCTTGTGTGAGAGGTCAAGTTAACATATGTTTATTGTCTTCTAAAAATCTTAAAAAATGCTACAATTCAAATAATATCACAAGAAAATCAATTCATATCAATTTAGAAACAGTGTAGTTTCCAGAGAATCAGAGGTGATGAAATTTTGTGGTTACTTCGGCTTATTTGGTTGAGACCCTGGAATATTGATAGGATCTGTGGCTTACGTATGTAATTTCTACTTTCTATTGAAGAAAGCATAAAATGAGGGCAAAAACCTTAAAATCTAATTCAGCAGTAATCTTCAAGATGGTAAAAATACTTTGATGTTGCTACTGATAAAAACACACCACTGGATTATGTAATTATTATGTCAAAACATTTTCGTATTTTCTCCGCATTTTCATATTTCTTCAAAAAAAATTGTTAGTTTTTGTGAACTATTTTAATGGTGCTCCACTATAAAAAAATTGAACGAGTAAATAACGAACAAATATCCTTTAAAATTGTGCAAGTACGCACCGAGAAAAGCCGCTAGTACGAACAATGACAAGTATAAGATCGGAAAGATTACAAATAGTGGATAATGGTAGAATGAGAAATTATACATTGTAAATTAATTTGCATCAGATGACTAATCTTTTAGAAGACACATTTTACACGATGAAAATGACATGAAAGATCTTCACTAGAGCAGAAAAATATTGATATTTAAATCATATAAATTATTCTAAATATAATATTAAGATTACAAAATTTTAATTGTGCATATGATTTTATCTTAATCCAACAAATATAAGATAGTTATGAGTAAGGAAATAGAAAACAGTTTAAAGAAGATTCAACAGAACTACAGCAAAACGAAGGTACAAAAACAAAAAATCACAAAAAGTTCGGATCCGGCAACATAACAAGAAACAGACACAAATAAACAAACGAAATTTGAATGAAAAAATATGAACGATATATATAGCTGCAGAAATAATCATCTAAAATTAGAGAAAATAAACATTTAAATGAAATTTCACCTGTTTGAGATGGTTCCGAACGACGGGAGAGATCTGGCTAAAATTCTTGAGAGAATCGTAGCTCCGGCCATTTCCATATTGAGTTTGCGTCTCAAAAAACGGAGAGTAAGATTCCATCTTTGAATACAACACTAGCAGAAAAGGAATGCAGACGAGATAAAAATAAAGATTTCAGATCTGAGAATTGAATTTGAGAGAGCGGTTGAAAGCTGTGAAATGGGAATTTTCTGTCACTGTCTTGGAATTGCAATGGAAATGTTGGAGGCAGGGAAGGAATATATATATAGGCGTTTGAAAGGCTGTTTCGCGGCAGATCGTTCTGGAAAGCGCAAGAATACTTCCATTGCAAGAAAACCTCTATGTTAGAAGTTATTTTCTTAATTGCCATTGGCGGAAACACGTCACTGCGTCAGCCTCCCTGCGCTTGCGTGGCCGAATTCTTGAAAGGACTAGAACGTCCACTTAGAAAATGACATGTCAGTGTCAACTTAATTAAATTAATTATGATAAAACAATTAATTTAAAACTTCAATTTTTAGACATTGTTTCGAAACTCTACATCATGCAATTCAATCGTGAATTTTTAATATTAAATATTTCTTATATTTTAAAAGTTAGCACAATATGAATATTCATATATGATTTTTTAGCTAATTGATATTTTATATTTTCATAAAATAATGTAAAATTGATTAAAAAAAAAATTAGACCTACATCTATGAATGTAACTTTGGACATTTTCCATGGTTATCTTCATCAACGAACAATCGTGCAATTTATATTAAATCATATAAGAGGTTCATCTCCATCCGTGAGAGGGTGAGATTCTTTTATTGCAAATAAATAAAATAAAAAAGTTTTCCAAAAATGTTTGTGAGATATTGGAGATTTTCCTTTGAGACTCAGTAAACAATTCAAGAATGCCTAATTTTAGAGAGGTTTAATGGTATTTTTTTATAAATAAGACGAATTTCAAAAATTATTATTTAAATAACATTATAAAAATATTAAATTATATAAGTCATTTTTAATAGTGTGAACTTTTTTTAATCTTTTAATTAAAAGTTTGTACTCGATGGGATAACAAATACCAAAGTTAAACAAGATAATGAAAATCGTTTTCGAATTCCTTGTTGGACTTTCATGGGCCGAGTCCTTCAATGTTGGGCAATGACATGGCATTTGTGATCTTGGCCGTTCACTTAGACAAAGACGTGGCATATGTGATCTGCACCAATGAATTGTCCAAAGAGGAGTAGAAGGTTGTATCACGTGTGCACTAATTACTGTGCAATGTTTTATAATTAATTAATTAATTTATCATAATTCAATTTAATCAGGTTTGAATGCCAAATTAAGTAATTTAAACTGTAGCAAAATATAAAAATATGAATTTAATATTATTTAAAACTAAATTAAGTAGATGGTTTGACCTATAATCTAAACATAAGGTCACGAAGACGTGATAATTTGTTGTCATCAAAATTAAATCGGTAAAAATATAGAAAAATATAAAATTATATTATAACTATAATACAATAATATTAATAATAGTGAAAATCACACTTTAAAAAATAATAATAAATAATAAATCAAATTCTATATTATTGTGATTACTCTTACTACGCAGTTCTCGTTCTCAATTTATATCTCTAAGAAAACCCCAAAAAGTCCACTTAATAGAAAAATGAAATCTTTCCCTTTGATTTCACCTTTGCTTTCACACTAACGGCCATTATTACATTAAATAAAATTTTGCTAACAAATATCACCTTTTAAAAAATAAAAAATAAAGCTCTAATGAATGAGAATTAGCTTAATTTGATAAATTTGAATCAAAACAGTCAACATTATATCAAATTAAAATTCTTTCAAGTTATTTTGCTTATCTAAATTTTAAGTTTCATTTGAGTTTCAAAAATTTTAGATTGATATGTGAATGTAAGATGATCAATCAGAAAGAGGGACTTGGTCATGTTTGGTTTAAGAAATAGCCACCCATCCTCCCATGGGCACTTTGTGTATATAAACACGAGTTTTACCGTGATGCACATTTTACTTTTCACCTGCCGTATCAAAATGTAAAATAATAGGAATGTAAAAATCGGCTCACCAATCGGATCCCTTATTAGTTTTTGGCGAGCCGATTTACTATTCACGGGTGATTCGGAGAGTCGATTTTACAATTCACAAGTGATTCAGAGAGCCAATTTTATTGTTCACAGGTGATCCGGTAAGCCGAGTTTACTCTTGGCAAGCCGATTTCTGACATTCCTATTGTTTTACATTTTCGGTACGACATGTGAAGGATAAAATGGACATCACGGTAAAAACCCATGTCTATATACACAAAGTGCCCGTGAGATGATCGTTTACTTTAAGAAATAAGTCGAGTCAAAATAAAATGAGTATGAATACACTTTTACCAAGTTTATCAAACCTATTCTATTTTTACTTTTTATTGGAATCAAATATTAAATTAAATAAAATGGATAAATTCAATGATAATAATACAGAATAAATGTATAAAAAGAAGTATTTCAAAAATCAAATTAAACACTTTCATCTGATTGAACCTCTGATTATCTCTAAGATGATTCAATTTGCCTAATAATATAGTTGAATATGATTCTTATTTTTATAATTTTGTACAAATTGATCAAAACATTCAATTTTCACTTATTTCTTAAACCAAATACCAAATAAGGTATTAAATGAGAAAGGGCAATTCCAATGATAATAACATATTCATGGTATTAGAGAATAAATTTGAAAGAAATTAGTATTTCAAAAATCAAATTGAATAGAAAACTTTGATCTGATTAAACCTCCAATTATCCTTCAGATGATTCATTTTGTCTAAAAATTACTATAAAACCTATCTTTTTTCACTTCAAACATTCTATATTATTGTTGTTATTATAATAATATAGTTGAATATGACTTTATTTTTTATAATTTATTTTTAAATATAATAATATATCATAATAAAAGACAACATAAAGCATTTTGATCTAACCGTTGAAAATAATTTACTTTTTAAAATATTGAATGGAATTAAGTTTATACTCGAAATTCAGATTAACCTCAAATTTAATTGACCCAAATAATTTGAATTAAATTTTAAATTTGATTCTGGATAAATAATTTTTATTCAATTGAGTCGAGTATCACTGAGTCGCCAGTTATTTTTTTTATATACCGTGGATAAAACGGGTTTGCTTCGTCTTCCAAGTTCCACACTTCTGAGTTCTCCCCACCACTCCTCTCTTCTTTTCAACGGAGAAATCTTCCTTTCTTCCCCCTCAATCTCATTCCAAACGTTTAATTCCCTTTTAAACCCTAAATTCAATCCAGTCGTTTGCAAATCCAAATCCAAATCCGATTAAATTCCTCTTTCAAAATCTTAGTATGCAGTCTCAGTGCCTGGAGACGTGTCAACACCTACGAACTTTCCGCCCCTTTATGGGGTTCTTCCATAGGAAGCCCTCTCCATCTTTCACTTCTCTGCTTTTCGAAATCACCGCTGGAAATAGGGCTTCTAGGGTTTCTTGTAGCAGCTCCGACCGTCGGAGGCCGAGAAACGGGGAGAAGCAGAAAGGGAAGAGCGGCGGAGAAAGAGTGAAGGTGAAGGAGAAGGAGAACGTTTGGAGCGTCGATAATGAGCTGGCGAAAGCTGCAAAGGGTGAGAACTCGAGCAGGAGGAGGAGAGTGAGGCGGACAAAGAACGCCCGAAGCCGGAACAGAAATTCCAACGCCATTGTCTCTGGAGCTATGCTGATGGAGATTGAAAATGTTCTTCAGACACAGGTGGATGATGATTTTTCGCCATTTTGGCTTGATTATTGAAACTGAGTCTCTTTTTTTACTTGCAAATCGGAATTCTGGGAATTTGTTTTTTGCCAAAAAACTGAATTTTTGCTCGAAATTTATCCGAGGACACCAAATAATCTGAACTACCAAAATTGGGCCTATAAAAATCTCATCCAAGAGTGTTTTTTGGAAATTCCAAATCTTGAATGACATAAATTATGGAATTCTCGTATTCCAGCTAATAATTCCCAGCCTACAAACACAGAGACTGCCGCAGGAATTCACTAAGTTCCAGAATCGGCAATATTTTCTTATTCCAGAATTTGGGGGATTTTTTACCAAACAGGAATCAAAAGTTATCATGTTATGCACCTATTTGTTGATGATAAACTTGTAGATATCGTTGCTGTATGTTTTGGTTCTGGCTAAAATGATGAAAATATATCAGGATTTTGTGATTTTTTTGCAAAATGCAGGAACCTGTAATAAAGCCATTGTGGAATACATTTGCAAGCAGTGTCAGTGGCATATGGAAGGGAGTTGGAGCAGTATTTTCTCCACTCACTGCAGATATGGAGCCAATTGGAATTGGTAGCAAAAATGAGAATTTGTATGACTGCTACACTCTTACCCGCATTGAGCAGGTGCCACCTCCTTCAGAAGGTCTTGGCCCTCAAATCCGAAGGAAGATCAATTGGGTTTCTTTGAACCCATATGGAGAGATTAAGCAACAAACTAGAGGCAGTGATACAAATAAAGGAGGGAAAGTTGAAGAGGGACTTTCATCGGGGAAAGGATCAGTTAATGTGATTGATACTGGCCGTTCTTTGCCTAGCTATGAGTCTTTTGATTTTGATAAAAGTGAAGTATTGGAAGAAGATTACATGAGTATGGAGCCTGGTCTTGTATTCTTTGAGGTAGGATGACCTCTTTTCTACTCTCTGTCTTGTTTCATAGTTGTTACCTTCTCTAAATTTGTTGGAGTGCATGAGCTGGCTTTTAGAAACTTACGTACAGGTATGATGCATCCTATTTGAAAATTTTAGGGACCCAATATTCAGCTATATTATTTACACAAATTTAACATATTTATCTTTTGTAATTTTTAAATATGTAGAATAAAACAAAGGCTTAAAACTATATGTTGAACTTAATTTTGTTGTTACCAAAAATTTTAGAAGAAAAGTTTTTTTTTTTTAGACTTATTTATTAAAAAGAAATATTTATTTATAATATATCTTGTGAGAAAAGAAAGGAGCACAATGAGATATTTACAAATTTCTTCATCTCTTTATCTTTCTAAATGTTCAATTTTCATCGGCACATCAATTTCCCTGTGAAAAAAGAAAATGTTTAAATAATATACTATATAATACAGGAAATAACAGAATTTGTAAGAGTTAAGGTAGTTGAATAATTCTAGAATTAATGTTACAAGTATCATATGTGTATTGCATTGTTCATGTCAAATATATATATGTATAATTGAAGCATCTTTGAAGAAGTATGTGAAGACAACCTTTAAAAAAAAAAAGGTTTAATACAGGTATAATATGAATATTAAACAAAGAATTGCTAACTATGGCTTGGTGTTGTGATGGCCTTGCAGAATAACAATATATTATTGCGGTTAGCTCTTACTATGTGGCTCTCTCTCCCTCAATTAGCATCTTAGTCAGTACCTGAAAATCTTTTTCAGAATTACTAGAATATGATCTCTACATGGGGTCCACTTAGAACAAATTCATGGGCTGTAGTATGAAATGTGTTAAGAGTTCTAATTGCCGTTCACCAGGTATCTGTTGTGCAAATTCTGTGTTCCTTGGAACTTTCTCCTGGGTAATGAATTTTTTGCTGATAAGTGAATGTTCTTCTGATTAGAGAAAATTCTTAAAAATCATCAAAAAGATTTTTCTTAAGCCATCATTGAAGCATTATCCTTTCTATCTTGGGTTGGCAGAAATTACTGTAATAGTAAACTTTATGAGGCTTTGCCTTTCATTTGATGATTTACATAACAGCCACTGCCGTTTCACTGACTTGGGTTGGATCCCTTTATTGAATCTTTTATTTTAGCTTGCGAACCATTTCTTCTTATCTGCAGGATGGATCATACTCTAGAGGACCAGTGGACATTCCAGTTGGGGAATTTGATGGGTCAAAATATTTCATTTCTCCGACATTCAAGTTTGAGCAAGTAAGTATCTATTAGCTAGTTGTCCCAAAATTTAGGAATTTGTCCTACATGCCCATGGATTTGAAGTTACTCAGTGCATTTTGGAGTTTTTATCCCTAAAATTCATCATAACTGTCCATTTGAAATTTAGAAATCTCAGCTTCCCAGTTTCCAACCAGTAGCAGAACAAGGGTTTATTTATTTATTTTATTTTAAGTTTCAATTAGCTGCAGTTCTTTCCCTGTTTCCTATATCCATCAAAAGAGGTGGTCTAGGAATTTTGCTTCACTCATAATCTCATCACCAACTTCAATGGTTGTTTCTGACAAGAGCCTGCAGCAATTTGAAAGGTTCTGGATTTGAGTCATCTTATCATTAAAAAGGAACCTTAAAAGTTCTTTCTGCACTGTTTTCTGTTTGTGAATCATAGTTGAATGGTGCCGATTCTCTTAAAGTGGCCTTGATTTATTTATGTACCGTTGGACAATTCACAAGTTACATGACATGGATTATGTTTTGGTTTCATATGCTTTGGCTTAGTGTCTAGTAAAGGGGTGCCACAAGAGGCTGCGCATTGTGCATACCAGTTGAATTCAATGAAGGGGGTTCGGACATACAGATAATCAGGGTTGCTGTATATGAAGAACAATGGGTCAGCCCAAGTAACCTCTATGATAAAAAGTAAGCAACCTCTTCCATGGATTCTCATCTCATGCTATTTCTTCCAATATATCTTATTTATCAACTTAAAAGAGCCACCCATGTCTGCTAGCATTGCTTTGGCCAATTCAGCAATTTTTCTTTACCAAATATGTTGGTTTCATGGTACTCCGTCACACCTCTTTTTGGGTTCCTTTGAAGTATCATTTTAGCTTAACCTCTCTCTCTCTCTCTCTCTCTCTCTCTCTCTCTCACTCTCACTTTTCAAAAAAAAAAAAGAAAAAAAGAAAGACGTGTAACGAAATAAAAATTTCCAAGGCATTCTTTTCCATAGACAGTGGACAACTGAACATGATGCCTTTAAATTGAGGCAATCACAAACACAATGCCCAAACATCCTTTCAATTTGACCCTTTTTTTATTAGGTCAATGTTGAGTGGAAAAAATATAATAAAATTCCAACCCTAGAGAAATGGGATAATGGCTTTAATGATGATAATGATGCTTGGATTCTTTTTCATAGGATGGAGTTTTTCTTCTACTTCTTTTAACTAGAGGTGAAGGTGAAGTTAGAGATTTGATGGCTCAATGTAGATTCCACCCTTGACAATGTTTCCATTCTTCCATATTAATTCAGTAAGAAAATGACAAACAAGCCCTCAGTAGTTTTCTAAGTATCGGTTTTTTATTTTCTGATCAAAAGAAAGTTTCTATGACATTTTGTGGCTGTAGGTGACTTGTGCATGTCTATGACATTTTTTTTTATCAATATTTGATAGAATGAACCATTGTTTTTGTTTGAGGAGTTTTTTTAACTTAGGCGAGGTTTCCTCCTGTAGCCCCATGTGGGGCCCACTAAGGCCTCACAAACACACTCTCTCATCTCTCCATCCACCCTGTTAATTGATCTCTACCTAATTTGAACCTACTCTAAGTTGATCTCATTGTCGGATTAAATATCCAACCAAAACTAGCCTCATTTTGACCATTAATGTTTGAACTCTTAAAAAGCATGACTTTTCAAATCAGTGGACCTGATTTTTTTATCACAAGCATTGCCTGAAGATACCTTTCAATTACGCCCATCCCTATACCCACAATGCCCAGGAGAAAGCCAGTCTATGTTTTAGATGGGAATGACTATTGAATATGATGATTATGATGGTGAATATCATTTCCCCTTTTTTTTTTTTTTTCTTTTTTAATGATTTGACTATCATTTCTGTTTGTAATCTTTGTTTTGTGAAGTTCTAATTGCTGAAGCTTTCTGAAGAATTTGCTTCTCTTGTATGTAATGTCAGTCAATGTTGCCCTTGGACAGTGACCAGGATTTTGATTTGAAGCCATTTTCACAGCGGAAAAGAAGTAAACTGTCAGAACTGACTGGGTCTTGGAAGGTTTTTGAGGTGAGTGCAACCCCAATCTTTGGTGAGGAGGAACCAGCGGAGGAAGGTAGGCTGCCTTATGTGTATTTCTGCATGGAGACGTTGAAGAAGAGGAGCTTACCTGAGATTTCCGTTTGCTTCGGGGAGGAAGAGATGTTGGATATGCAAGACGTTGTTATCCTCTGGCTGCCGGGTGGTGTCACTGGATACGTCGATGTGAAAAAGGACGGCATCCTTTGCATTGGAGTCGGATGGTACTCGGATGAAGGTGTCAACCTTGTAATGGAGAGAGATTATGGAACTGATGGTAAGCTCAAGGATGTAAGGTGGAAATCGGAGGTAAAGAGAAGGTGGTCGGATCATCCGTTCCCTGTGTAAATTTTCTTTTTTTTCCTCTTTTATTAAAGATTCATCTTCTACCGTATTTGTATAAAATAACAAAGATTTTGTTTAAGTAGAAAATAACAAATTTGTAGAAATTATTTTTTATGAAAAATATTTGTTTGAAATATTAAAAAACAAGGGTAGTGAAGAATTTTTCTTATGGTGCATCAAATTTCAAAGGAAATTTAAATTGTCTTTACTTTCATCATTTTCTTTTTCCTTTTTTCTAAAAGTAAAAATAAAATTGAAATTTCCTTTTAAGTTTGGTACACATGAGAAAAACTAGTGTAAAAATCACTACCCAAAAACAATTTTAACATTTTTTTTAATTTTTATGAAAAATGCCTTCACACAATCGTGCCTTTAGATGATCTCTTGTCTGGTTTAGTGTCGACATGCATAAACTTACGACGGTCACTCACTCCTATTGGATTTCGATTTTCGAGGGAGTAATTCGTGAATGCTGAAATATCAAATCATTTCTGTTCTATTTCTCATAAAAACAATTAAAATTAAAATTTTGAGAAGAAATTTAAGCATCTGTTGGTTTAATCAAATTTATAAGAAAATTTGATATTTTAATTAAAATTGAGACAACACTATTGAGAAAGCGAAAGAAAATTGTGTTTCATATATTTTAACTATAGTTATCAATTTTATTTTAGAGGTCATCTTAATTTGCCTCTGAAACTGAAAAATTCAGTATTTGTTTAATTTGGCATTCTGTTTTTTAAAAAATACATGATATTTAAAAACTTTAAATTATATATAAGAAAATTGAAAAAAAAAAAAGAAAGTTAAAGTAATGGAGAATAAAAATACTAAAATCATAAAAATTGAAAATAAATTACTGTTTAACAATGAAGTAAGAAGTGATTGAATGTGCCCCACATGAGGCCCATATGCCCAAGCGTACAGCCTGCTTGCTTCGGTGATCTACAGATTTGTGGTAAATTATACCCATAAATGCAAAATCCTTTGATGCACCAAACAAATATCCATCCACACCGGAAATGGCATCGGCATCGTCATTGTTGACAGTGTCATTTGTCTCATAAATTTGGGCTTGGCCTCGGAAACTTAGTTTGGAAAGTTTCTTCTGTGGGCTGACAGCCTAAATGGCTTATGCAGTATTATTTTTTATAGATCAGAATCAAACACTGAATAAGTATACATCATCAATGAAACCAATTATTTTTAATCTTTAATTAAAATTAGACAATTGATACAAGTTACAGAACCATACATGGCAGCAAAGGGCTGAGAATTCAATTAGACAACAAATATGAAGGAAAACATCCAACAGAGGAGATTTACATCAAATTCCATGAATTTTGCCTTCATGAAAACAAAGGGAGGTGTTTTTATTACACTGGTTAGTGAATTGAATAGCCGGTGCAAAGGAAGCTGAAATCTTCGCAGCTTCAGTCACTATACTCACAAAGATTGGTTACAAGATTCTGAGGTGAGAGACTGCTGCCTCAGCAGCCTCTGCTTCCTTAGAACTTCATGGCAAGGAGCAAAGAATTCGTGCTGTAAAGCTTCTTCTGCACTGATCCTTGGCCTTGGGTTTACTGTCAAACACTTGTCGATGAGATCAAAAAGAGACCGTGGAGCCATCTCATGAAACTTGGATCTTCGAGTGTTTTCCTCACACCACTCTCTCAAGTCCTTAGATGGCAATGAATGGATATCAAACAAATCCTACAACAAAATGGTCAGTGTTACACCTCATTAGAAAGAATAATTTACAAAGAATAATGAATCAAGACGATATTTGTAAATATGCAATTATCTTAAAGATGTAAACTATTTCTGTATTTTCCCATTGCTTGGAAGGGACAAAAGAAACATTTTTTTTTGTGTGTTTTTCACAACAATTTATGTAACTCTAGTAGACCTCTCAATAAGATTCAAACACAATTGAAATTCTAATCACCTATAAAAATAAAAATAAAACAAAAGAAAAAGATAATGTATGGATCTTATAGGATTCCCAAGAAATTCTTTGATTTCGAGAGTTAATGTGTTTGTTCCTCTGTTACTTTCATTTGAAGAAAGGAAGGATCCCGATGAATTGATCTTTTAGTCATTGAATCTCTAGTTGAGTGATCAATCTGTGATATCATTTTTGCTAATGGAACAAAGGATCTTTGGTTTGAACATACCTCGGGGAATGAAGATTCACGGTTGTGTAGCTTTGCCACTTCCCAAAGATCCTCACTGCCCCTCAACTTTGCAATATCTTTTATGTTTCTGCAAATGAAATATATTATATTGGTGAGAAGAAACCAATGATAAGAATAATCTCAAGATCTTAAAGAGAGATGCTGTGTACTGCTCAGGATCACCAACAAATGGTGTTCTTCCGATCATCAAGTAGAGTAAGGTGACCCCAGCTGACCAGATATCAACCTTGGGACCCTGATGTGGAGATTTAAATAGGACCTACACAAAAACGACAGCTAGAATCATTATGAATACAGTTAGTAAAGCTATAGATCTTTTGGGCTTTGCAAATCTTTTTCAGCTCAGCTTTTTTTGATAACTTCTGTACAGTTTTAGATGTGAGAAAAGGATAATTCAGAACCTTACCTCTGGAGCGCGAAAGCCCTTAGTTCCAACACAAGGGCCTTCTCTCCTATGCTTTCGATCTCCTAGAAACAACAAAAACATGCTTATAACACGGAGAATATATAATTTCCTTTTGAGAAAGTGTAGAGAATTTAGATGAGGAAACACTTCTTTGAACTTTGACTCAATACCTCAACATTTTGTTTAGTGATCCAAACATTCTTTTGGTCATCTCCGCTATCATTAGGTTAACTCTACAAGAAAAGGTCCCTCAACGAATTTAATTGTTCATTTGGTGGCTCCAAATCATGCAGTTCAACCAATGATCACGAATCAAATGAAGCATGTCTAAACCCAATGTTGAGTAGCTCAACTAGTTATTTTCCGCCTCATGAAGCAAGAGGTAACTAGTTCAAGTCCTAGCGGCGTAAACTGGGGGTGTCTTGTGTGGGTGTGCGGCATTCCCCTGAGGAGTTTATGGGGGCTCTTGCCTCGTGGTTCCCCTCAGTTATATAAAAAAAATGAAGCATGTCTAAGACCTTTTGATATAAAGTTAGATTTTGGCGATGCCAATTATGATAGGCCTCAATAGATGAACAGTTTAACTTAGATCATAAAAGCTTCATATGAACTTTTTCCTGTGATGAACTGAAAACCCCTTTCCTGGCTGAACATTGGACATTTAACCATCGCACTTCATAAATATCAAATGAAACCTTTCAGAATGCCCATTGCATATAATTTACCTTTGCCCTTCAGCAAGCCAGCACCAGGCATAGGAGAAAAATGAAGAAGTCTTCTTTCCACTTTTCCTGAAGGAGCAGCTACTCTCTTCCTCTGAGATGCTGGAGCATTGAATGACTCTTGCTTTGGACTTTGAATTGTCTCTTGCAAATAATTGATGAGTGCCTTCCGACCTTGACTTGGCATGGGTTGCCTCAACCTCTCAGCTGATGGAGTTCTAGCACTTGTCACATCCTTTGTTGAGTTTACTCCAGAAACATCAGCACCTTGGCTTCTGTTAGTGATTCTACTTCCAACATCCTTGAAGGTCTTAAGAACTCCATTGACCTTTTTCTTAACATTCTTAGTTTCCAAAAGGGAGTCCTTTGATGCTTCTGTGTGGATTGCTTCAATGACTCTGCCATGACCAGCTTTTATAGCTTCTTTGCTACTAGGATAACCTTTGGAACAAGGAGCATGATCTAAGCTTCCATTACTATCAATCTTTGAATTGCCTGAAGATTAATAGAACATCTGCATCAATTACTCATAAAATAGAAGCAAGAAATGGAGTGAACCAGGAGTATACATATATGACCAGGTTAAAGAGAGAATTAGATCCACAAACATAGAATAGAAGTGAAATGGAATTTTTTAGGAAACAATTTCCTTTCGAGAGGTCTTTTAGGCTACAGATGGATATATCACCATACAAATTCCTTCTAGCGAACACTGAATTCGCATCCCCTGACACATTAAATGGCAACTTGCAGAACTGGTTTTTCCTTCCTCTCTCTTTCTCAGTCTCTTGTTTCAGTGATAGGTTTTCTGTTTACAGATGTTAAAAATAGGAACCTTTTCAAATTGACTTTCTGGCTGTTTATGCATCCAAACCTTAGAACAAAGGAATCCCTAACAGAAACCACTTGACTTCCAACTTTCCTGAGCTGTCACTTTTCTCAATTTTCTTCATTAGATAAAATAATGTTATGTTTCACTAAAAAGCATCTCGGATTCATTAAAAAAGGTAGGCGTAAATAAATTGCATATGGCATTGACTGAAAATAATTAAAACCTACGGATTTAATGAGGTAGTCAAAATAAATAAAACAAAGGATTTAATTAACTTAGTTCATGCAACAACCACAGTGAGCCAGAACTGTTGCAGTGTGCATTTAAGCAACCTGATTCCCACCTTCCTAAGACTCTTAAACAATATAAACTCATCCAACAAAAAAAGCTAGAAACTTTTATAATATACGAGATTATCTTCTCATGGATTTTGAAATTTGAATATTACATGGATCATAACTGGGTTTAATATATAAGTTCACCTAGTGAAGGCAGAGGTATTCACAGAAAACCATGCACCTAGATTTATAGCTGACAAACATGCAAAACTGCAAGAAGGATAGGGAACATACTGTTTGTTCCATATTTCTGATTGAGATCCTGTAAGAGGCAATAACAAAAATGGAAAGTTATGAAGTTGAAAGATATATAGGCAGCGAAAAGGGAAGTACAAAAGAGCTTACATCACTGACCATGGCCAAGTTGAAATCAATAAGGTAGCCTTTAACCCATTTACGAGAGAAAAGGAAATTTCCAGGCTTAACATCTCTATGCACTATTCCCTGCAATGATAGAAACAAGAACAACAAAAGAAGACAATTAGGAGAGGAAAGAAGAAAATTTGGCAAAAATTTTGCATGATGTACAATCCTGTTTTAGATTCTCTCACCTGCTTATGCAAACTTGCAAGAGCTCTAAACAAACAGTATCCATACCACTGGAGTTCATATACATCTATTTCTCTTTTCAACACCTAAGTTTCAAAACCAATATATTATAAAGAAGAAGAAAAAATAATAGAAGTTAAATACCCAATAATCACCTCTGGTCTATCATGCTCAACATGCTCTAGAACAAAACAGTCAGAGTTGCCACTCTTGAATGAACCTTCATATTTTATCACATAGTTTCTACCTCTGCATCAATGGAAATGGCTCAGATCAAGTTCAGCTTTTTGGCCTAAGAAGTTATGAACAAGCACGAAATGGAACCACTTTAGTCTCCTTACCCAAAACGCTCCAGCATCTTCAGCTCGTTATTGACATGATGGGCATGAGCATTTGCATGGGGACCTGACAATTATAAATAAGGAATTAAGATACATTTGATTCAATGGAAATATTCTAAAATTGAATAAATGGTGACACTCCATGAAGTTGGATGGGATATGCATGTCATATGATTTACAAAATTGATAACCATACATCTTTACTAATAACCTGCTTTTATCTTCACTCTTCGTTTGCTAAACATGTTTCAGAACTTTAGCTCAATACATCAGTTGATAATTATGTTGACATAATTGTAGGTGTTTTGGTATATTTGAACAATTCTCCCCATACAAGCCTAATAATTTCATGAAAAACAATGCCACCAACATAAATAATCTAGGCACCCAACCAGGGAGAACTATAAAAAAATGGCTAGATGCGTTTATGAAGCTCAAGGAATCCACTAAAGTGTGTCAAATGTTCAACGTACACTTAATGGCAAATGTTTTTCCATCTTTCCTTCTTCGAGCCCTGTAGACAGTTCCATAACCACCTGTACATTTATTCTAAAGGTGGTAAAAGTTCACATGGAAAAACAAAAAGAAAGTCCAAGTATATTAACTGAATAACCAGTAAATAGTGAAAGGCCAATACCTGAACCTTCTTCTTCCTCTACAATGTAGCACTCAAAATTTGGCACTGTTTTTTGTTCCAAAAGATTCTACAAAACGATCATCAAGAATCATCATTTATAGGTTTTTTTCTCAACAGGTTAGTGGAGAACATATCTATCAACCACAATCAATGCAAGTTCATCATCAGTTTCCTCCAATAAAAGTACATTTATCCACAGCTAGATATGGAATAGAATTGGTGCGTCTTACTTTCTACTTACCAGAGCTTACCTTATTAGCTTTAGGCGAAGGATCTACTCTGTTCTCTTTAGTAGGTATATTAAGGTTGCGGCCACGCTTCGAATTCTGCTTTTTGAAGGTGAGCTGCTCATATTTTCTCTCTTTCTCCTGTTGCTTAGAAGGGTTAATAAGTTTATTATCATCTAATGGCTCCAAGACAGCTTGCAGTTCAAGACTTGAAAGATCCTTATACAATGTTTTCTTTCTACTAGAGGCATTTCTTGGTGACTTTTGAGCAATAGAAGGCTCAACTGGTGCAGTATTGACAGGAAGTTCTACTTCAGCAGCCCTTTGGTCTGTGTACAAAGTTGTCATAGTATCAGTCCATTTTATCTGATCCGCTAATGCCTTCTCAAATGTCTTAACAATTTCAGCAGTATCAACACTGGGTGCACAATTTTTCGGATCCCTTCTAGAAGTGCCAGCATCAAGGAAATCCTGTTCAATTTGGCAATGAAATAGTGTAGTTTTAGTATTATCCATGATTTTGTTCTGAGTGTCATGGCAATAAAGGCTATCAGAAACTCCTTCTTCCTTGGTCACTAGACCACCATACTGGTTGTATGCGTCAAAACAATTTGTCATAGTTGAACTTGGTTCATTTCTGATCAGTGCCTGACCAGTTGTTTGGCAATAGCTCCTATCCATCTGAATTTCATTCCCTAACATTGGCTTTTGCGTCATGCTCTTTAATAGATCTGGCTCAACATAGGGTTCACTTTCCACCGCATTTTCACTGGGCATCGCATTTTGATTCAAGTCAATTTCAAAGTTAAGAAAACCATGTTGATGTTTTGCTAAATGCAAATGTTCTGATGACTCAGTAAGCATAGATATTTTCCCCATGTCAATAGCATTTGGACCTTTCTTATGGACAATATCCTCCAATGTAAAACTTGATTCCATAGAATTGGCAGCAAGAATAAAAGACTGGATTGGACCCTGTTGCACAAAAATGCCTGATGCATGTTCCTTGACAGAGAAATCAAATGACAGAAGGCCCACATCTCTGCTCAGTTTTTCTCCAACATCAACATTTGCCTGCACATTCTTGAATCAATAAATTAACAGCTACACAACTTACAGAGGATCCCAAAATGAAAGGAATGAGATTGATAAATGGACAGGTGCAAAGAACATGATTTCAAGAGCAGATAGTATGGGCAAAAAAGGAATTGAAAATAAATACAAGGACAAATGAAAACTTTGAATTGATTAGTCACAATGGTTATCATAATCAAAGTCATTTTTTCCATCTTGATAAGGTTACAATTTGCATGCAAAATTCTGAAAAATAGATTCAAGGATGAATATGGACAAAAACTAAGAAATAAGTAGTTCTAACTTCTAAGTAATGAATCTAAAAATAATCAACATAAAAGGAGAAAAAGAGCTTTGGATGGGCTATATAATCCATGGAAGTGGAAACTAAGCCTTTCATTGCATGGAAAATTAGATGCTTTCGGTTCCTATGGTCCATTTGGATTGGTTAGAATTTAGGGGTTCTACTGCTTTCATCCGTTTGGTAATGAACTGGACAGTAGAAAAGTGGTCCCCTCTTTAGCCTGTTTTCTAGTCCCTGACGTGCATCGCAACACCCCCCCCCCCCCCCCCCCGGCATGGGAAAAAAGTTGCAGGAGTGCACAATGAGGATTAAAGCAGGACATAAGAGAAGCTTAAAAATGCAACCAATGGCAGTGAGCAAACTCACCATTTAAATCCTAACATTTACAGGCAACGTTGCACACAATAGTTTAAATTACATCAGATTCAGATTTATTCATATAATTTATTTATTTTTGAAAAAAGGATCCAAGCTTCGTACTTTCAATTTTTACGGCATACCATTTCTCATTAAATGATTTCACCCCTTTTAGATTTGATAAAAAAAAAAAATACCAAAATGTTCAATTTATTAAGAATGCAATTGATTTTTAGGACTTGTAAACATGAAAATTGTAACAAGTGATACCTTGGTAGAGGCAATCTGGACCCTTCTTGTGGAAGACAAAAGACGAGATCCTTCTCGGTCAATTTCAGGATGGGACAACAATCTCCGCTTTGCAGTCGGCAACAATTGTGGAGAAAATCTCTCTCCTTTCCGCTTCCTAGCGTAAGTAAGCACAGAATCATCCCAGTGTCTCTTTGGCCATGAAATCCTAGCTCTAATCCTAGGCACAAAGGAAGAAATTGCCTTCGACGCAAAGTCACTGAATGCTGAAAGCACGACTTGCCAAGATATTGAGACGAACAGATCACCAGTCAGCAGAAGAGGCGAATCTGGGATTGAACAAAGGAACTGGACGAGATCCGGCGACGCACGAAAGAGCATGCATCTGGCCGCCAGCTCAGTGGGGCGAGCTGGGTGGCCAAGCCTCAGGAGAAGGGAGAAGAGGTGCCAGGCCTTCTCAATCTCAATTAAGCTGATGCTTTGAGCTTCCATCACTATTTGAAGAAATGAAAGCAACTTTTACTGAAATGAGAGAAGATCTAAGAGTTCAGATAAGAAATCCGCTATTCATGTAAGAGTTAGGGTTTTCCATTTGACCGAGCTGATGCTTTGAGCTTCCATCGTGATTTAAAGAAACGGAAAACTATTTTCTACCGAAATGAGAGGAGGTCTGAGAGTTTCAGATAGAAAATCCGGCATTGATGTAAGGGTTAGGGTTTTTCTATTTCTCGACCGTTTGCTTTCGAGATTTAAGGAGAAATTGATAGGGGGAGGGGGGTTTCACCATGGGGAGAAAATGGAAATTAGGGTATTCGCCATAGGGAGATTTTGCAGATGGACTTGGAGAGAGAGAGAGAGAGAGAGAGAGGGTTCAGTCTTGTTTTCTTTCCTTTGGAGAGGGCGGGAATGCGAATTGCAACCGTGTGAATTTTGAGAGCGGCATGTGTGGAGTTCCCGCGCTCTTGAATCTTGATCATAAGGGGAAAATTACGGAAAATGCCATTTCTCAAAGTTTCTCCTTTCCATTTTCTAAATGGTTTTATTGTGTTTTCAACTTTTCATTAAAAATAGGATTTTTCAATGAAAATTAACTTTTATGCAAAAATTGAGGTAGTTTTTTGAGAAAAAAGTGACTTGTCAACTCACTTTTTATTTTTTCATGTGTAAAATGATAAGTTTTTTTAATGAAAATATACATTAATATATGTGTAAAAAGAATTTTTTTATTTAAAGAGTCATTTTTAAGAAAACAACTTTTTCTACTGGGTGAGGGGTGGCAATAGAGGTGGAACTTGTGTTAAGTTTAACCCAAATTCAAAAAAAAAACCTAAGGAAATTGAATTCAAACTACTTAAGCTTAAGTTAGATTCATTTTCAGGCCTAAATACTATTCTTGTCGAGCTAAAATTTAGACAAACCTAAAATCCACCCGAGTCAGCCTGATTTGCAGGAATAACAAGAATATCTAGGTAACTGAGCCCATCAAATTGAAAATCTGGATCATTTGATAATTCAAAAGATCATTCTCAGCATTTTGCATTCAATGTAATAAAATGTGAATATCTCAAAATTGTATTTTTAACCAAAACCTTTATTTAATTTACATATGATTACGAGAAAGGACATTTGAGCTTAAAGTCTAATTTATTTTATGGCCTTCTATTCATCAACATCATCATTATCATCATAGCCATAATTCAATTTATTATGCCAGTTTTTTGAGTTTTATTTTTCTATTTAATCTTATCATAAACCGAAGTCGATGACCCTGTTATTTATTATGTCTTCTGTATCCCGTTTACATTTTAAATAATCCACCCATTCTCTCACTATTTATAACTTAAAATAACTCAATTCTACGTATTAAGACTGCCTCAGTCTTCTAAGTTAAATGGAGTTCAATGTTTTAACATATTTGGTATTTCATTAAGTAGGATCATATAGTCGAGTGAAACAAAAATCGGCTGAAAAAGGTATTTAATAGTTGAAAATGAGGGAGTCTTAATTAATACAATCGAGTCCAAGTTGTAATGGTGCAACCGAGTGTAAGTCAAATCACCCGAGTCCACTCAAACTCGAGCAATTTTTAAAACCCCGATTCCATCGAATGGCTAGAAAGTTTACATCAGTGCAATTTTTAAAACAAGCTCACCGTACTATTAAAACAAGAATTGTTTATTTATTTATTTTTACCATTGGAATTTAGTGAATGTGTTAATATAGTAAATAGTTATATCCAAATATTATGTTGGTGGGCTCTTATTTCCCCTTTCAAATTCAAACGGGCAAATTCAAATGATGCATTTGCAAAAATTATCGGTTGTGATTTAAACACCCACGTACTCACTGTATGTGCATGCTCAAGTAGTGAAATTTGTGAAAGAAAAAAACACACGGAAGAAATGCCTCATTCAATACATAAATTTAGTCAATGGTTAAATGTACCGTTAGCCATTCAATTCGAGTGAAATAGGTTATTAAAACATAAAAAAAGGCATTAGATCCATCAATTACATGACCTTTGATAAAAAAAAAAATACAGGATGATAATGAAATAGATATTTTGTTTTCAAGAACAAGCCTAATTTACATGTGGTTGGTTGCATGGTTTAACACATCAAATCATGGCATCTTTCAATTCAAATAAAAACGTGTAATGGGTATGCAAAAGAGAAATCTTGTTGAAGTTCTCCTTTTATGATTGTTCGATATGATGAGAAATCTTGTTGAAGTTCTCATTTTATGCTCGTTCAATATGATGTTTGGGGTCATATGACGTTTCATTTATTGATGATTTCTCTCGTTGGTTGAGAATCTATTTACTTGAAAGAAGAAGTGTTCCCTTACGCCAAATCAATTTGATGCCTCCCTTCAAGTAATTAGCAGTAGCACATTCACGGGGAGAATTTCATCCAACTTGCAAGACCAACCAGGTTCTACGGTGTTGCCAAATTTTTGCGTTTGAATTTTGGGATACTTGAAAGGAGTCTCGATCTTTTTTAGATAATCTGAATAAAGCACCACACTTTTATATTTTGAAAACACCTCAAACTTTTTATAAATGGTGTCCCTTGTTACAGAGACAAGAGTGCCTCTATCAATTACCTTCATAAATTCTTTGGAAAAAAAAAAACCCTCTTGACCTCAATTCAACACAAGCTATATAATTTTAACCTATCATTTTCAAAATTAAAATTGAACATAATTTCATCTCTATACAAATATAACAAACTATAATAAACATCTACATTAGCTAAAATATCAAGTTTCAACTAAATATAATTTTTTTAACCATCTAATCTAATGCTACAAAGTTAATGAATGAAGTTGAAAAATCACATATGCTTTTTGTGTAGCTTCCTGCCTCATTTCTTCCGGGCGGTGGGTTTTTTATTCTTTTATCTTGAATTGCACTTCTAGTGCATCCTTTTCTATTAATATAGTAACTATTCAAAAAAAAAAAAATCACATATGTTTTGAATTGTATTTTCATGATTTAAAGGTTTATCCAATTGTAATTTTTGAAAATAATATATTAAAATTCAGGAAGAATATTTTGAATCAGGGCAAAGTGGCTCTCTTCAAAATTGAGAATTTTTTAGCATATTTTACATGGTTGAAATGTCCAAAATGCGCATGAATTGCCTGCTATGAGAGCTGGTTTAGGGCTTTAGACCACAATGTTCAGCAACTTCATTGTGTCCATGTAGTACAATTTTGTCATGACAGCATCATACCTGTGGTGTTGCCATTGCATAAACCAGTCCAACTAAAATTGCAGACAAATTTTCAATATGTAAGATGAGAAAAGAATTAGCATCCAGTTGTAAAATGTATGACGTAACTTCAATATCACACCATTTTTGCAGAAAATTAAACATAATCTGCTTTGTGGTTTTTTTCCATATAAGATATAAAAACAGAATTTTCAGAAGGCAACCTGACAAAAAATATATATATTTTTTTAGCTGATAAGGAGCTCTCTCTTGCTTTCTCTCTCCACCCCAAAATCCTTTAACCTTCCACTAAAATAATACACAAAATTCCAAGGCTTCAAAGTTCTACAGAGAAAAGAATATAGTTTCAACATTCAGAAAAAAAAAATATTCAGAAGCATATAGTTCTGATATTCAGAAAAAATATATATCAGCTCTGGGGAAGAAGGAAGCGAGGTAATGCAGTTGGGAGTGCCATGCATTTGTCTCCACAAGGACTGGATATCATGACCAAAGAATGAAGAGAAAAAAATAAGTTTGCAGCACAATGCCTACCATGAAAAGGGTAGCAGATAACAGATTTCCATTACAAGAGCATTAGAATTATAATGGCTGCACAAGTGGATTATCTTCACAAAAAAATCTTCTCAGGTTGCAGACAGTGTTAGCTATTCCATAGGCGGTCAGGACAATAAAAGATTAAAGAGGAATCCAAGCACTACACCCACAAGTCCGACAAAGGCAGCAAATTTCATGGAAAATCCTGCATTGTTTTTGCGGATTCTTCGTCTCCTCAGCATCCCCTAAAATTGTCATTTCAAGCAATTGTCACAAAACGGTCTAATACAACAAGGAATAGATCGTGAGTTGCATTGAAAAGACCAGTAGACAAAGTAATGGTAATAGAACCAAAACATTTTGACATGAATAAGAGGGTAACGTCACATGATACAAGTTAACACATTTGCAATACATTGAAATAAACCCAAAGAAACAAGAAAAATTAAGGGATGCCATTTAAGGTAGTTCAAACACGTACATAGTAGATTGGAAACAGCACCAGTACAAAAAAGTGGGAAAGTTGCAAGTAGAAGGAACAAGGAGAGGAGGCCATTAAAAACCTAGATTGAAGAGTTAAAGGGGGATATAAGGAAATGTGGGTAACAAAGTATATGGTTTTGAGAAGAAAACAAAAACGAAGAGGACTAAATAGTTGGATATGTGCTGCCATGTACAAGATTTCAATGAGAACCTTCTTTTATTTGTTTCAGTTTATCAGAAAAAAGATGTCAGTGAATACCATAGTTCAAACTTTGTCATTTAACTATTAAAGCACTGAAATGTGTATATGTATTATGTATGTAAATAAGGCAGGCAGACAAACTGTTGGGAGACAGGTAAGCAATGAGTTCAGACAATTTGGAACAATGTTATGACAAATAATATTTCACTATTACCAGTTCTTGTTGCATTTGCCTGGTATCTTTAAGAACAGAATCTCGTTCTTCCTTAAGACGCATTAATGCAGGGACCTACACCAGCAGAGACATTGCATAGAATCATGATAAACCAAAAATAAATTCTAATGAAATGACATTCAACGGCATAATTGACTAGAGAAAAACCCAAGAGATGCTTGTATACAAGTAAAAATTACAATAGCTGTTCCAATGGTCCAGTCAGTTCCAGATATTTGAGCTGATCAAGACATGCATATTCAGAATTTAAATCTCATAGGCCCAGCCCATAGACAGACCCATATAAGTAGGGTTAAGAATGGTCAAACCCAACCTGAATGCAAGTGATCCAACCTGAGCTTTATGTCGGGCAGGATTAAGACTAGGTCAGCTCAACTAGAAGTTTCTCAAACAAGCAGTTTCTCAAACAAGCATAATTGGCTTGGTTAGGTAAGCTCGGGTTATATGTTCAGTTTCAATATTTGGATTGGGATGGGTTGGTTTTCAACCTGACCCAACCCACTCAAGTGCACCCCTACCTACAATTCGCCAAAAGTGAAACCTAACTAGAAATGAAATCTCCATTCACCCCACTAATTAGAAAGGAGAAGTATCTGTTTCCTTGAGGGAAATTCATCATTTGATCTTCATGATGGTGATTACATCATAGATGGGAAACTTAGTAAAGGACAGAAAAGCAAACCTCGTTAGGCTGTCCAATCGTGGTGGACCCCACTTATTCATGTGTGTTAACATGATAGATTTAATATACAATTAAACAAGCACAATCAAACAAAACATATGATGAAAGTAAAAACTTATTTATATTTGGATTCAATGAGAGCCAAGACACGGTCCCGATGACCAAATAAAAACAATCACAACTAAAAGCTCTACACAATTCACCCCTCTTGATTCAACTGACTTAGATGGTCTCTGCGATGATGTGAGTTATGTTAATAGGGTGAATGATAACAAATGAGATTTGCAAAACCATACGTCTCACTTGAACTCATGGGTTTATATGGGATTGGTTAACCATGCCACCACATGACACATAGGAGGCTAGGTGCCATTGGGAAGATAAAACTCATGCCACCCTATGACACATGGTGGCTAGGTGTCAATGGGAGATAAGTTTGTGCCATCCCATGCTTCATGGATGAGTTATGTGTCAATGGGAGAGAAAGCTTGTGACACGGAAACACATGGCAAAGGAGGAAAAAGGTTCATTCCACAAAATTACACTTGGCATGCTAGGTGGCAAAGGGATGGAAAAATCATGCCACTAGCTTACACATGTATCGGGTAAGTGGAGGACGACTTTAGGTGCCAAGTGTATGGGCCAAGAAACATAGAGGACATGGCCAATTATCCTTACTAAATGGGCCGCACGCAAGTGGGTTCAATTTATGAGCCTAAGTGAGTCTACTGCCAACAAACTTATCTTAGCACTCAAGTTATTAAATAGAGGCCTAGAGTATCATCTCAAATTTGTTAGATGCAGCGGCAACCACATGAACATCGACACATGGTCAGAGTCAATTGTGTCACTGAAACACCACCTTACTCACACTTCACCTATACATATGGTGGCAATGGGTCAGGTCAGGTCAGGTCAGGTTCGTATTGAGTTGGCTATAGATGATGACAGATTTTCTGTTTGACATGATTTGGTCTAACCTACTTTTTTTAACTATTGATCCAATCTTATCTAAATTTCTATAAAAATTGAAAAAAAAATTACAAAAATGAGAGAAAATAATTTTTAAGGAAAAATGAAATATAAAAAGACTATCCTTAGATGTGGGCCATTGGGATATTAAAATTGAAACAATAGGCTAAGATTTTTTAACTTCGGTGGGATACATGGGCTTAAACCAATAAGTAAAATATAAATAAGTTACTATATATTTAATCGGATTCAAGTCACATATCCCTCTACCTAATCTGATCCCGAATGGGTCAGGTCGAATCAAGTCATTTAGTTTTTTTTTAAGATACGCATGACCCGAACCTGGTTTTACAGGTAGGGTAAAAAATTTCCACCCCTACCTATACAAGAATTGTATAGGTGATGCGGAGCACCATACGAGTTTCCATACTTAGCAAGTTTCTATATTTAGATTTAGGTTTTCTAACTTTTCATGATTGTATTTTTTATTTCATTTATTTGTTTAGTCCAATAGTTGGTTTTGTTTGGGGAAATTTAGTGATTTTACATGTAATTAGGGTTTTCTAATCATTGAGGGTAGTTTGGTATTTATTTATTTGAGGGTATTTTGGTCTTTTTCATGTTTTTAAGTCATTATATATGTGATGTAACCCCTCCATACAGAATTGACACTTAATGATGAATGAAATTGAAGTTTTCTTCCGCTTGTGCGTTGAAAATAATTTGGGAGTGATTCCTTTGGCGAGTGGCCCTTTTGGCATAAAGCCTAGCGTTAGGCTACCATCCTTCCATCTCCAAGTATTATCCATCATCTTCTATCTCTTCTCTTCTCTTCTCTCTTCCCCTTTCTCTTTGTTTCTTTTCCTTTCTTCAAAGAACAAAAAGCCCTTGAGCCATTGCCGTCACCTTTCATAACCACGCCATCTGCGGTCCCAGATCTGTCCCATATCCATCCTGGATCCGTCCCATATCCATCCTAGAATCGTCCTGTTGCCGTCCCAGATCTATCCCATAACAGTCCTTGTTTACCATCCAGAACTCATCCTAGACCATCCTGACTCGTCCCAAATCCGTCCATACATGTCCTAAATCTGTCCCGACCCATCCTAGGCCCGTCCATTTCACTCGCTGCTACCACTACCCTTCCTTAATTTGGTTTAGTAAGTTATATAATTGTTTACATTAGATTTTCAAGAATCTCTATAATTATTTGTGGTAAACCTTATATTTATTAATTGCAGATATTAATTTGAATTTAATTTCAGCCCATATTAGTTTTAGTTTCATTAATTTCATCCCTCCTAATATTTAGATAACCTAATTTAGGCATTTAGGGTTACCCTATTAGTTGTCCTGCATCAATAGGATTTTGACTTTGGAGCCTCAAGAAATACACCAATTTATTATGCCCCCCCTTCCATACACGGGTATCAATGGGTAGGGCCAAATGGCCAATATGATGGACTGCAAGTGGACTCACAAGGCTCCATTGGATTTATGAGGCTCCATTGTCATTCCAAACAGAAAGGTCATCCAATATTTCGTTATCCCTTTCCTATGTTGTTCCTGCATACCTCTCTTAACTGTGCATCCCAAACAGAAAAGGTCATGTCCAACATTTCATTATCCTTTTCCTATGTTGTTCCTGCATACATCTCTTAATTGTCAATTATGTCCCCAATCATATGCTCAAAGTCATTCAATCTGGTGGAGTTCCTGGAGAATAACTCTTCCACAACAAGGCTCATCATAGCCACATGCATTGCAACCAGGTATCAGGCCCTGAATGTTTCTCAAGACTTCTCAGGACCCACAGGTTCCTCATACCTAGATTGATAGGATGAAGTTCAACTTGATCCAGTCAAGTGGAGAACATGATCCTCTATCTACTGCATCAATGTCCATCTTCACCCTTGATCCATTCAGTTGGGGACAATGATTCCTTCATCTTTTCTATCCAACGTCAGCCAGCATGTAGTAATATAACTACTAGCTTCACAAGCAAGACAGAGAAGGAAACAACACAAACAATGGGTAAGGATGAGAATTAGGAGAGACAAATATCTCCCTTGAAATAACCCACAGGAATAAATACTTTGTAGGGCTTAATATACCACTTCTATATAAATGGTTGTGGAGAATCTTCCAGAGTGCGTTCTAAATTCCAGAGAACAATTTCTGACTGATTGCTGCCTTGGTGGCAGTTGACAAGTTCATTGGAACATATGCTTAATAATCAATAAAACAAGAACATGTGGAGGAAGGTTCTGCTATTACTTGCAATTTACACTTTTTTCACAATATTGCAAACCTCCATAAATTTTCTTTCAAACAAAGTACTGAACTAGGATTTCATTAAAAAAGGGTCATCAGCAGCAGCATCATCAAAGAAATATTCATCATCATCATAGAGCTATTAGCAAAGTGTAACATCACAAAGTTATTCATAATGCCTAGATGTTTGATCCATTTTGCAATAAAGGTGCAATTGGATGGATTTAAAACTGTTTAAGCCAAGCATGTTTCAAGAAATTGGAAAACTGAAATTTAAATAACATATACATCTCCAACTGCAGACCTAGAGTTGTTTCTCTTTGAATGGTAGACATTAGAAAAATGTCGGTATGGTAGATATACAGTAAAACCAAGCAACCATTTGCAGACAATTAATTAAGAATAATTGGTGATGGTTTTTATGTAAACAAAATGATTCTATCTATTGTTCAAAGAAGGGACATGACAGCTCTAAGCTTCTAGGATTAAACTAGAGGTCTTGGTTCAACTCCTCCCAGACTTACCTAATACACGAGGCTTGAGGCTCTTTTCGTGTATATGTGGGATTATTCTCACCTCCAACGTGGTGGAGATACCCACGCTATCCAAAAAAAGAAGGAGCTGACAGCTCTCATTTATTGCTAAGCATTCAAGCCAAGGAGCAGTGAAATTAAGGGAAAACATGGTTTGTGTAATCAACTTGGTGGAACACTTTTGACGTATCATTTGCTGCACAAGGACATTCCATGTGGTCATGGAGCTATTATAATGCAAAGGTAGCAGCCTGATAATGATTTCTGATGAAAGTATGGAGAGTTTCCATAGAGAAAAAAATCAGCCGGAGCAAAGAAAGATTTATATAAAAATAATCATACCCCATGATTTACAAAAGGAACTTTACTTTTTTCTTTTTGAGTGATGAAAAGGAACTGCTCACTAAGTCTCATCTTAACCAGAAAACTTATAATATATATTAAGGTTATGACTATTCAAAAAATAATAATATATATACAGACACACACACACTAAGGCCATTGAGACAGGAAAACAGGTTGGCATGAAATGAATTTAGAGTTAATGGGTAGAAATCCCCTAACGCAAAAAAAGCATATTCCTCAAAAGCAATCGATTAGGCAGAAGAGGAGTGTAAGGAAACATGTTGGTAGGATGGAGAAGAATTGCTTGGGCAGAAGGGAAGAGTTAGGAACCATGTTTATTATAGAAGAAGTTTACACATCCATGTCAAAATTTCAAGTATATGCAACTATTATGAAAAGACATCGAATGCCAACCCAAGACACAAAAAAAAAAAGGAGAAAAAGAAAGAACGAGGAAAAACAAGGGAAGCTGCTTTTTTCTTCTTCTTTTTTTGGACCAGTGAGAAGGTAAGGTTTTTTTTTTATTTTGTTCTTAAAATTGGAAGAATTAATAGAATAAAATACCCTATAGGAAGTGCTACTTACATCATCAAAGCTTGAGCTGCTGCGCATCTGTCAATTTAAACAAGCAAAATATTACAGTGGAAATAGGATACAGAGCAAGATGGCAATTGAATGAATGATACATCAGAAGACCACAAAGTATCAGTTAAAGAAGGCTATCTTAAAAAAATGAGGATCTCACAGAGGCTGTCTCAGAACTTTGTTTTGAATTCATTCGTAGTAATGATGCTCCTGAACTTGCATGAACAGCACCAGCAGGCATTGTGTAAACAACCCTCAGCTTACACTCCTCTATTACCTTTTCACCATCTTTGTTGAACTGTACAAGTGATATCGTGCTTATTATAATCATCAGAAAAGGGTATCATCTAACTGAGGGTGTACAATGAGGGTGTAAGCGTTCCTAGTGTAAGGAATCTTACTGTGTCTTGGGGAATCTCATCAATATCAGAAGTTGGAGGCACCTTTGTAGTCTGAAAAAGAAATTTATCTCTGCACTGCATATCAGGAGGGTACTCTCGTTGTGCTTGGAGGGTGACTTCAGATCAGAAAAAGGGTAAAGTTTTAAACCAAGGTTCAATACAAACAATTAAAGACTGTATTTACTAAGGAATTGTATGCATGTACCCGAAACTGCAAGTGCTAGAGAATTCTTCAAGATGGAATGGTTTTCGTTTATCCACTACATGCCTTGGGGGCAAAACAGAAAACAGATATCATATCAAATGTGAGACAAATTGCTTTGCCAATTCTGCCCTAACAAATTACAACAATCAAAGATATTTATTTGGAATTCAAGGGCAGAAAAACAATATACAACAAATGTTGTTTCTTGCTGCTTGCAGTTTAGGATGCATCCTATCACACCTTAAAATCTGATTGAACAAAGTTAACAGGCACCTGTTATAACACACGAGTCCCATGGTTGTATAATGCTTGTATTAGGTCTCACAAAGTACTTCTTAGGAGAAGTGGTTTTGACCTAGCAAAAGATCATACATCTGAGACCCAGATTAAAAAAAACCGTATCAAGCAAAAGAGATGCAGCAGTTTGGGAGTATCAGTACTTTAAAGGCCACATGATGTTCGGTGTTGTTCACTAGTTTGAGGTCACAATAGCATTGCTTCTCCAGTTCAACTACATGGAAAACCACTTGACCATGAGTTTGATAATTCTCAACGAAAGAAAAGCATCACAAAACCAGAAGGCTTACGACACTGCAATCGATGACACATTATCGAATGAATAAACAAATACCAAATATTCCAGTTTTAAGCAGGTGAAATTTATTTCTATGCCACTTGGCCTCTTGCAGAATCAATCTGTAGTGTCTTTCAAATGAAAGATTCATTGACAACCATAAATAAAAGGCCAATGCACGATCCTGACCATCCAAAGGTTGGCATTTATGGCTTTATAGCTGCACCATTTCTCAAGCCAAGAATTAGATGGTTCACATCATCCAAAGTAAAAACTAAGAGCATGATAAACCAAGAATGCACCTAAATGGATGATTCAGACCCATGATTGGATTATCCTGATGTCCAATGCAACATTTTGTACCATACCCCGTGATACAACCCAAAAAGTCAAAAACTTTTGAGTTGCATGGGTATGAGTGAGAGTGTCATAGTTGCACATGTGACGTGTCACACTTGCCAAACCAAAAACAAATAGGATTTGTGCACTCGGAACCGTATTTAGATAATTTTATACTTAAATTTGTTCTAAATGAAAATAAGGTGCAAAAAATAACATTGATAGAAAATACTTTACTATTTCTACTATAAACAAGCAAGTGAAGGCATATCACTATTTAAATTGGGTTTCAAAAGGAGGAATGTAATAATATTTTTGTCATCATGAAAAACAATATTCAAAAGTACTAGAAGAGTGTAGGAAGATTCCTTGAAGAGCTGGATAGGAGTGAATCATACATTTTAAAGAGTTCGTACAACATAACTCGTGAAACAGCACAGGGCTTAAATTTTCTATACTCTAAGAGAGCTTCTCCTGTACGCTAAGTCTTGTTCCATTTTTTAGCCTTTTCAAGAGTTTGTTAAGGTAGAGAGCTATTTCAGTAGCTCCTTTTAAAAACTCAAACAAACAAAAGTAAACTCCGATGTCGCACTTCAGATGTAAACAAAGAAATGCTTATCATTTCAAGTTTCTCATATATACTTGGAAATTAGAGAATATGTTTCAAGTATGTGGCAAGATCATGACTTGAGCCTGCAGCAAGTTGGTGAGTGCTCACTTGTGCATCTATGAATGTTTTATGTTCAAATCACACCATATAAAAAGGTAAGATTAAGAGCCACATCATCACCATCATCATTGTCATTCTCCCATCTAGTTGAGACTTGCGAGGGGCATTATGATTTTGATAATTGTCTAGAAAGCTTGAGTCTACAAGAGCAAAAACTGTTTTGCTGCACCAATGAGATTCTGATACACACCAAAGAAATGCCAAATGCAAAAACATTAAATACTAAATGTGAAAAATGGTAACGTGTCAAAATCTCATTGGTGTCTAAGCTCTATCAATTTTGATGATTATCAAGAAATTTGAGTCTGTACATCCACTAAATCAAATCAATGTGAGGAAATACTTTTTTCTGCTGCACCAGTGATATTTTGACGCATCATCATTTTGCATCAGGATTTGGTACTCAGCATTCAAGATTCAATCAAATGGAAAAAAGGCTACTAGATGTGAAAAATGTGACGTGTATATCATTGGTGTCAGAGCTCTATCAATTCTGATACTTATAAAAATTTGAGTCCGTAGATCAAATAAATCAAATCAATGTGATGAAATACAATAAAGAAGTGTTTTAAGCAACGGGATAGAAATTTCGAAGCGGTTTCTTGATTTCATCATCTCTTACACTGAAATGTGAGTTCTTCCGGATGGATGGAGATCAACGGGCCTGAACCACCCATGGCGACTGCCGGATCAATCTCAACCGTCGGATCTTTTGCTGAGATCTAGAGAAACGGAAAACCTAGATCAGGAAAGGAAACGGGAGACGGTAGAAGAATGGAAAGAGGATAGAGGATAGAAATATAACAGGAAATGAGGATTTGAGAAGCTTACGCGTGTGGAGAAGAAAGGCCATGGACAAGAGTTCTAACGAACGGAGAGAAAGTCGGAATGCTGGGTCAAGATCTGTTTTGAGAAGAAACCGGGTGAATGGACGGCTGGGATGGCTTCACCATCAGATGCAGGAATCTAGCGATGGAAAGAGAGAAATCGGAGTGGATCGACGATCTCTCTCTCTCTCTCCTTACATGCTCTTCTTCCTCTCTTATTTCTTATCCTGCGCTAACTGCGACTCTGCGTACGTTAGCATGCACCGATCACTTTTAACTTTCAAGGCAGTTGAACCCGAAAATGGCGCCAATTTTTTTATCCACGTTTAAATTCTCTCTCTTTTAAGGAATGATCAGATTAGTTGTGAATGATTTTATTGTTAGATAATGGAGACTGATTCATTATAAGATAAGGTAGTGTTGAGTTAATTTCATAATTTTAACATCTCTTTCTAATGAATAATAAACTACAAATTAACTGCTCTTAAAGTATAATTTATATTTGATTGAGATACATCATTGTTGCTTAACCCATTTGACTTTATGATATATTTCAATTTAATGATGAATTATTTACTATTATAGAGAGATACTGAAATCAAAAGGTTTTATTTGATTAAAATTGAATCTCATATTAAAATTGGTTAACTTTATTTAATGAATTTTTAATATTTTCTACTTATGTACATTGCAAACATGCGAAATAATAAATTTTCTTAAAAACAGCAGTCACTTTTGTTGTAATTATTTTTTGTTTTGCCAACTCTTAGATTAATTTAGAGTTTGGGATTAATCTAAATTTATGTAATTTTAATTATAATATATACACTTTTTTATTTTTTATTCTTAAAGACATCTCATACTCAAAATAGTAAAATATACTTAATTTTGACTCTGTAAATGTGAAATTATTTTTTATCATTTTAAGTTGTAGTACCAATGTTTATCACTTGTGCATATGGGTCATATGTGGGATCCATTTGAATAATGAATTTAAACAATTGATATTATTACTTTTTAATTTAAATTTAACTTTGATCGAAGTCCATTTGATGCATCATCATCATTAAATTAGATAAACATATTTATCTAGTGATTTTGTTTTTACCCAAAAATTAGAAACGAAATACTCTGATAAGTAAATTTTCAAACATGTTAATAGTTTCCATGAATAACCACCCATCCATCTCTCAAACATTCATTTACGCTGAGGAATTTGATAAATCAACTCATGAATTGTGAGTTATAAATATATAATTTGGGCTGCATTAGTATATTTGGACATTTTTCTCTCAACCAGTTGAGCTACATATAGTTTGGGCTGCATTAGTATATTGGATATTTCGACCACATTGGCCATCTTAACCAATATATGATTCTTAATTGAAAAAGAAAAAAAATAAACTATGATTTTAGAGGTGAAACTTGAATTAGGATCAACTAGAACCCATTTAATTCAATCCAAAATATGGGTGAACTAACTTGACAAATTTTAAATATGTATTACAGAGATAACTTAAAAACTTGAGGCAAATTTAATTCAGTTCAAGTTGGAGTTCAACCTTTAGCTGAAGCTGCCCAAATTATATATAAGTGCATTTCTACTTATTTACTTAGATTATTGGGCCACACCTAAACTGTTTTACTAATATTCATGATGAAATAGTTTCAATAAAATATGTATATTTTAAAAAATATGCTATTTAAGTGTACAATATAAAGACTCAATTATATAGTCTATTACCATAGGCTAGCCTGCGATTTAATACAACTCTAATCAATTGGCATGTATTGAGAATAGAATGGAATATTTAAAAAGTGAGTTGAATTATGAGTGAGTACAATTGAGAGTAAAATTACTGTCTTAGGTTAAGAAACAGTGACCAGTTACCAAATTAGCATTCGACTGAGGTTTAAACTGCCCTACATCCTGATCTCCAAGAACATAAATAAATATATGTAAATATACAGAAACTAATATGAAAAAGAAAATTCCATGATAAATAAAAGATCAGAATCCCCACAATCCAGCAAAGAGATGAACATAACTACATTGCTTGAGAAGCATAAAACCAAAAGGACCAAGAAAAAGAAAAGCACGAAAGGATGAACAACAAATACAATGTCATTGACATCATGTTGTGCGTTTATAAATTTACTTGAATGTCGAAAACCTCGGTAGCTTGTCCCTCAAATAATACAGTCTAGCCCTCCTAACCTTCCTATGTTTCACAACTTTGATCTCTTTGATGTTGGGTGAGTACCTGCAATGGTCATGAATATGCACTATTAATGTTTTATGTGGATAAGTATTATTATCAAAATGGCTCAAGATAAAGAATAAATTTTGCAGATCTGAAAGCTAAAGGATCTCTGAGTTGTTAATTGTCATGAATGTAATCACGATGGATTGCATAAGGCACTGAACCCAGAACTATTGTAAATGTTTTTGTAAGCCCCGTCAAACCAAGTATTATCACCTTGGGAATAAGAAATATATAAACCTTCAACCTGTGATTCAAGACTCACTAACTATAATGGTTTGATTATTCAAAACTTCTTGCTCGGATGAATGGTTTGAGTCCAGCCAGTTGTGCTTTTTCAAGCAATTTCAGTTTTTTATTTATTTCTTGAAGTGATAACAAAGAGGTATTTCTGAAGAAAGAAAAATAATGTAAAGAAATAGAGCTTTCAACTAAGTAGAGATTGGATTAAATGAAGTCACCCGCTACTGCTGCTCCTACTGCTACTACAATATATGAAAAGAATGGTGTACACAAAGCTAAAACTGAAATAAATCAAACTGATCGATGACATGAGTATACAGAAGGAAGAGAGATTAATCATATAAATTTAGTTGTCTACGGTCTGCTTGAAGGAAAAAATATGATATTTTCATATATCAGCTAGATGTACAAGATGCATTGTAACCCAGTTAAAGCAGCCATTATATTATGGAATCAAATAAATGAAGTAACCTTCAACAATTGATTGATGTGTGTGTGCATGTGAGTGCACAGCATGTATTGAGGTGTGTGCATGTTTTAGTTAGGTATCATTGAATCCATGGATCCTAGTGTTAGGTTTCAGATTCGAACACACTTAGGTTCTTTCTTCACACACATGATTGTAGAATAATATGGCTACACCATTTGCTTGACCTTCCATGTTTTGATATCAGTACTTCTCTTCATGTTAATTTCATTACTTCTACCCTTCAGTATGATTTTTTATTTCATAAGTCTCGAGCACAAGTACACCAGTCCTGTATAACAAGAAACTAGCTCTATCAGTCAGAACCTGATCAAAAGTTCACTGCCTTAGACATTTCAAGTTGTTTTTTTGTTAATAGTACATTTCAAGTTGTTTTTTGTCATGGTCACCCTGTTTAATCAGGAAAAAAGAGAGCTGAAAAGACGAGTTACAGTAGCCTCTCAACCTCAACATTCAGATACTTGAAACAGAAAGGAAACTTACAGAGGGAAAACAATCTCGACACCAATGCCTGCAATGATTCTCCGAATTCGTATTGTTGTGTGGATACCAGCATTCTGCCTTGAGATTACTATGCCTTTGTAAATAGAAGCTCTACGCCTATTTTCTGGGACTTCCTGAAATCAATTGCACATAAATTTGGACATCATTTCATTACAAAGAATGGCATATAAAAAAGAACAAGATATACCAACAAAGCAGAACATAATGTACCAGCTTTATCTCAACAATATCTCCTGTCCTGATATCTGGCACAGGTCGCTCCTTCTCTGCTGCTTCAATCGCCCTCTTGTTTAGAATCTAATGATTGAAAAACCCAAATACAGATCTGGAGTGAAAATCCCACTCCTAGAAGAGAGGGTTATAGTTTATAAATAACAAAAAATGGAAGAAATATTCTAGCATCAGCCGGTTTAACCAGAATTTCAATAGGGTAGACATCCCATACAAATGGGGCCCATGCAATTCAGACCATCATCTGGTGGGTCTCAAGCAATGGCTGGTATTGGTGGTTAAAAAGGCACACCAAACACTAGTTGTAAGAGGAGTAGTCCAGGAGCTGGCAGTTAAAGGGAACATGTTGCAATGGTGCATACAGGAAAATATCCAGTCTATGTAGTCAGATGGTGAGGCCCCTCAAAAGGATGATTTGAACCCAATTAGTGGTGGTGACAATGCAGGAATTGTGCACTTCCCAGCCAAAGCACAGTAATTCCAGTCTCATTTTATCAGCCCATGTTCTCTAGGGCAACTGGGTCAGAAATTTGAATAGGAGAAATCATTTTCCTACATTCCCAACATGAAACTGGTGTCATAGAAGCATAGCCTTTAGAAAAGAAAATCCATGCTTCACAAAATCCAAAACACCTTTTCATTGAAATCTTGCTTTTCTATTGGGAGGAAGTAAAACAGAGAAACTATAATTTAAGATAGTTTGGGCGTTGTTGGTGAAGAAGAGTAAGTTTTAGGTGATTGGACACTTGGATCATGATTTTAGCAATTTCCATTCTGAGTTGTATTCTTTCAGTTGTAGAAATTGACTCATTTTCTGGAGATATAACCTCTGTATCTTGGGCATTAGTGACTTCATCAGCTGCAGTTGGAAGCAATGCCAAATCAGACAAGTACTCCGCTGGGACCGATTCCCAAAATCACTTTGTGCTTGAACATAGGGTTCAGTTCAACAAAGTGTACATCACGAGAAATAACAATTTTCCAAGATATTAGGTCGTAAAATACATCACTCTTCTTCACCAACAGGTGTGTATATAAAGAACGAGAAAAAAAACCCTAGTGTGTAGGATTTTAATAAAGGTTACAAGTGAAAAGGTAACAGGATAAAGCCATGATATACTTTGAGTGACCAGTATTACAGTTTTGATAGGTTAGAGTGAGAATGAAGAACTCAGTAGAGAGACTCCAAATTGACGGAAAATGTTATGATGCTGATAATGACCATGACGATCCGAAAACATGGCAAGAAAGAGTCTTGCTCTTTTGGAAAAAAAACTATCTCAATTTGGGATGCACGTACTGTCGTAGTTTTCAATGAATTATAATTTTCACATAACTCTGAAACTAGGCCTAGGGGAATGGTATCTATATTTTTTGGATTTTAAAATGTGTATGACCTGGGATTCCACAAAATTCCAATTCTACTAAGAAATTCCAGACAACCAAACAGCACATAACATTTGACAGTAAGAAACTAAGAGAAATCCCACCAAAGAAGAAGAAGAAGAAGAAGAAAGTAAAAGTCATAACCCAAGGGAATTAGATACATTACCCCCATTATATCTCCAAGCTTGACTCGAGGTTTTCTTGGAGGAGGCTTCTCCTCAACAGCATCAGAAACCTCAGGATTGGAGTCCACACTCTCTTCGGGACTCTCTTCAGTACTCCCTTCCACAATTTCATTAGCTTCTTCCTCGGAATTCAATTGTGCCCTCACAACAAGAGATCGCCTGTCTCGCTGCATGACAAGGGGCGCAACTGCCGAGCAGAGCCCATTACTAGAAACCCTATGAATTGCAGCTCGGTTGGGATTTAGAGAAGGGAGAAGAAACGAGGGAAGGGAAAAAACTAGTTTTGAATCATGAGGATACGAGCTTTGGGGGATTGAAAGGAGTGCCTGAAAGAAAGTTCAAACCGGAACTTTAAAAAATAATTAGGAAACAAAAGTTCCATTTGGATGCATTGAATAGGAAAATACTTTCCTAAAAAAAACATTTTTAAACAAAAATTGTTGAAACCCACTTTTTTTTTTCAGTTGAAATATGGCTATTTTCCAATGAAGTGCCTTACTTTCTATGCATCCAAACAGGGCAGAGAATTTCAAAAAGAAAAGGAACAGATAAAGAAATGAGAGGGGATACTTACCTGAGGGAGGAGTGTGGAGCCCATTGCTGGGACCAACAGACGGCTGAGATTTCTCCTGGAAAAAAGAAGAAAAGATGAGGAGGGATTGAAGAGGATGAGGAAATCAGTGAACAAGAAGAGACATGAGAGGGAGATAAAGGCTTATCCGAAAATGGAGAAGAGGGGGGAGGACAGCGAGGGCAGAAGGAGAAGTTCAGACTGAGGGGGGTCCTTTTATTCGGTCCGAGGCCCGAATACATGTAACTACGACAGATCCGGCTCTCTTCATGTACTATTCGGGTCGGGTTCGCTGTAACCCGAACTCAAGTCCGCCATAGGCGCTGCCGTTGAGTGCAATTTAGGCAGCGCGGACGAAGTATAGCCTCTAATTTTACTTTATTAGTTTATTCATGTTTAACCTAACTCATGCTTCAATGTTTTTAAAAATCAAAATCATTTGTATTTTAAATAAATTAATTTGGATTAATTTAAAGTCGGTCACAAATATACTTATGTAATTAAATAAATAAGTAAAAAGGTCATCAAATATACATGTGATAAAAAATGAGAAATATTTTTTTAATATGAAATTTGGGTAAATTAAATGCATTTTTTGATACGTAGCATATATTTTACTTGACTTAAATTAAAATTAAGTCAATTTTTTTCCTTGAATAGAGATTATATTTTCAAAACATTGAATTAGGTCACTTGTATTTCAATTAAATCAATTGATTTAGATTATCTTAACTCAAGTTGCAAATTCCAAGTTTATATAATTTTTTTACATAAATTTACATTTTTTTTTCCTTTTAGACTTATGCAATTTTAATTTAATTGGTTTGAACTTAATTATCAAAGATAACCTACTTCATTCTAAAATTAAATCAAAATTTTTCTTCAACTCGTAAATTGTTATGTCCATCTTATTCATATTTTGGTTCATAAGTATTTCAGCTCGACCAAATTTAAAGAAAATTTTAATTAAGAAAAGGTTGAAAAAAAAAATCTTTAAATTTGTTGTATTCTGCAAAAATCATTATCCATTTCGGCTAAGTATTTATTCGTATTCAGATTTTACTCGATCCAACCCGAATCTGACCCGGTTTTGTCCCTATTTAATTTCATTCAAACACAGGCAGGAAGTCGGTTCTGGAGACGAAGAAACGAGTAGAAGATACCACTGAGGAGAGAAGAGAGAGTGAAAGCGGGAAATGGCAGCAGCGGCAGAGGATCAAGGAGAGTTTTACCTGCGATATTATGTAGGCCACAAGGGAAAATTTGGCCACGAGTTTCTTGAATTCGAGTTCCGACCCGACGGCAAGCTCCGGTACGCCAACAACTCCAACTACAAGAACGATACCATGATCCGAAAGGAAGTTTTCCTCACCCCTGCCGTCCTCAAAGAATGCCGCAGAATCATCGCCGAGAGCGAGGTATCACTACTTTTCATGTTCCCTCTTTTCTAGGGTTTATCTTTCTCTATACATTTTAGGGTTTAATTATTCAAAAATTATGTTTTAATCTGAGATTAGAAACTTCTTCAGGGCTTTCAATCATCGCCCAGAGTGAGACATCACCATTTCCACGATTATCCCCCATTTCCTCGGATTTCTGCATCTCTAAAAAATTAGGTTTTAATTTGAGGGAACCTGCTTGACGGCGTTCAATCATTACCCACAGTGAGGTGTTGCCATTTTTCCATGCTCCTCCCTTTCTAGGGTTTCTCTTTCTATTTTCATCCTTTTTTTTTTTCCAAGTTTAGGGTATAAAATAATTTTCTCTAGCATGGTTATCGGTTGTATTCTGGCCGAATTGGCTGATACGTTTTATTTCAGTGCAAAAGTTGAAATAAAAAACTTGTACCGAACATTTCAGTTCCTGCTCTAATTCACTTGAACTATTTATTTTGATCATATTCAACCCTATTTTATTTTGTTTTACAGTATTTGTATGATATGCATTTTTATATTATTTTTTTGAAAGACAATGAGAATTATATTGTAAAGAGAGAGGAAATACAAGGCATCTGTTTTATGAAAAAAGAAGAAAAAGAGGAAAGGAAAAAAACAAAGAACATAGATAAAATACAGAAAAGGCGACAGAGAGGGAAGGACATCCTTGAATGTGCTAGCTGATCCGCATTGTTATTAGCTGAGCGATGAATTTTCCAGACTGAGAACCTCCTAGAAGTCACAATATCTTTAATATCGAGAACCTGATTAGGAAGCTTCGAGTGTTAAATTTTCATAGTTCTCATATATTAAAAAATTTTCATTAAAAACTCTCCCATTTTGAATTTTTTTTTTTTTTGAATTTACGTGTGGGAAACTGTGGGGTACCCAGCGTAAAATTCCCATAGGTGAGCCCACTACCCTAGGGCACACTAAGGTTAGGCCATGGGGGCTCGAACATGCAACCTCCTGCTTCCTGAGGTGGGGGAGGCAACCAGTTGAGGTATACCATTTTGAGTTACAAAAAAACCATCACTTTGGTTAAAGAGTGAAACTAGGTTAAATACTTTTTCTAAGTAAATAAATGCCATTTATGTGACATTTTATTCCGAAATTATGCTTGTCTTTTCATAAATGAAAAACTACATTAGGCTAAATGCTGATATGCTTTACTTTAGAGTCAAAATAAAGCAACTTTTAAGACATAATTGATGAATATGATTATCAGATTATGAAGGAAGATGACAACAATTGGCCAGAGCCAGACCGCGTGGGGCGGCAGGAGCTGGAGATTGTGATGGGGAATGAGCACATCTCCTTCACCACTTCGAAGATTGGATCGCTTGTTGATGTTCAGAGCAGCAAAGATCCCGAAGGCCTTCGCATTTTCTACTATCTTGTTCAGGTCGAGTAAACCTTGTGCTCTGCATTTCATTTCTCTTTTGTTCAACATATTATGCATTAGATTCCCTGTACCTGTCTCTTGTATTGTAGTATCTGTAGATCGTTTGCTGCGACTGTTTTGGTATTTGGGTTTGATTTTGTTCAAATGATTGAATTAGGGTTGGATATGATTGCTTCATTCTTGGATTGACATTGGAGGAAGAGCATGGTAATTTGTGGGGTACCATTGATTTTGTGTGGCATTGAGGTTTTGAGCCTATGTCTTGATGTTCCCTGAGAAGTGGTGCTTGGCATGCTTGGTTTTTATCCTATCCCAAAATTGGGGAAAAAAATGAGATGGACATTGCCATTCATTATTGGTTTTCGGGGGTAGTAATTAGTGTGCAGTCACCTTTATATTCACCACAATGTGTTGGTGCAGTGTCCTTATTTGTTGTTGTCTGCAGACATGTATGAGCCCTTTGCAATTGCAGTTATATGCTTTGTGTTCAGCAGGCAATGATTATTATCTATCTAAATGCATGGTTGCCTACTTGCATCCGGTCACAAGATGAAGTTCTTCAGAAATGAGTAGGCTTAAATGAAATCAGATATGGAGAAGAGTAAATCACAAATAGATTGACAAGAGCTCGCAATACAATTGTCAAATGTTTACTGTGCAGCCCTCAGAGACTTTCAGTTAGTTGAGCCTGACTTTCCATTTCATAAAAAATGGGTGGAATCATTATGTATAGCTTTAAATAAAAAATGACAATGTGTGGTTGAGAAAACTAATGGAGGTGCAAAATTAGGCAAGATATATGTATCAATTTCAATCTATTATTCCATGATATTAGGCACTAACTGCGACTTTGCGTACGTTAGCATGCATCACCATGATTCTTACTTTTTCTTTTATTTTCTTCTGATCTTCTAGGCTCTAGCACATCTTTGGCTGCTTGTTTAAGACTACTTTCTATTTTATCCCACTACTTGTTAGGATTTTTGCCATTGTCCTAGTTCTCGTTTCTTATTACACTTTTTTCCCGTCAAATTTCACCTAATTTTCACAGAATCCTTTATCTTTTGTGTGTTAGTTTGCTTTTTACTATACAGATTTTTTGGATTGAAAGGTCTTGGATTTGACTAGAGGTTGACCAAATTTCAAACCAAACCCCCTACTGTACTGCTTTCTAAAGTATTCAGGGATTTAGGCAAGTCAAAATTTTCTAGAGTTTTTAAAACTAATATATGCAAGAGGGCTATGGGTTAGTTGGATTGTATGCCAATTCTGGATGACTCATGAGGAAAAAAAAAAATGAAAATGGAGAAAAGGGGTAGGTACAACCTTGTGACTGGTCACACCTGATTCATTTTGATATCCTGATGTCTTATTTGTTGCTATGTGCTAACTGGAAATTGCATAAATATGGAGAGATGTGTTGGGTCTGGTAAACAATTATAGGATCAGACATGTTGAAGGTGTGAAATAATCAAGTTAATGCAGCACATGATATTCTTTTGGATGTTGCAACTTACAAATTTCTCGCGCACACACATAGACAAAAAAAAAAAAAACAATTGTGGTTATGGTGCGATAATACAGAATTCCTGTAGTCCACAATAAAGCTGATAGGTGGAGATTAAAAAAAGGGTTTGGCCATTTAAGTAAATGAACTATGAAGGCCCCAACAGTTTTCCCCCCCTTGGATCTTTAACTTTGAAATGGTGAGAAGCTTGCCGGGTGGTTTTGTGTATATGTGGGATTAGTCTCACCTCCAATGTGAGGTGGGTATCCCCCACCCCCCCCCACCAACCCACCCCCTCCCCCCAAGAAAAAAAGAGGATCCTCCTTAACTTTGAAATGGTGAGAGCACGGCATTATTTGATCACTCTGCCATCCAGCTTTTTATGTTCTTTGAACTAGGGTTGTCTTTTTTCTGGTTTTAATGTCCTTTCCTTTTTGGGATTTTTGTGGACCTAGTGGGTCCTCAAAGATCTTAGTTCCAAGAAGAAGACATGAAATTGTTATTTATACCTGAATGTCCATGAATGTGTACATACCCCTTACCATTACTGACATTATATGAAGTGAGCTCTTGTTTGTCTCCAATATGCTATCTTCACAACTGTTACCCAAATGCTTTGGTCTTTGTTTAAAACAGACTGATTATTCGGTGAATGGTTGGATATATTTAACGTGAAAAGTGATTAGACACATGTTTATGTTTGAGATGTTCAACATTTGCAGTACCATGAGTGCTCTCTCGTAGACCTCAGTAGCATTGGTTGTGCTACCGTTCATCCACTATTTATATGCAGTTCAGTTTTTTAGCGAAATTACATGTCATTCTGTTTTGGAGTGTGAATATTCTGAACCATCATCACCATCATCCACTAATCCCAGCTATTTAGGGTCAGATTTTTAACTTTTATTTATCCACTCTATCCAAAACCATGGCCTCTATCAGCCTGCACTTTGGCTCCATGTCTTTTATCCCCTTGAATAGTCTGAACGAATTAGACAAGATATGCGAAGTTCACTCTTGGTTCATTAAATTACTAATGAACAGTTACTATTCCTTGATCTGGAATTTCAATAATTGCCATTGTTTCGCTTCAATTACAAATATTGGACGTATTGGTATAATAATCAAAGGTGCATTTGGTCATAAGGCCTCTCAGACACTTTCCTTGATGCCCCTAGGCTCTTGGCTGCCCCTAGTTGCACTCAGTTTCACCTAATCATACTGAGGGAATAATGTTATTGTTTATTAAATATCGGTTTCATAGACGCACAATATAAAGAACATACATGCACATTATAACATTTTTGAAGTTCTGCACTGAGCAAAATGAGACTTGTGCTATAGGTTTCAGGGCTCCTTTGCACCTTGTGTCTTGATTCTTAAAAGATGTGGTTCCATCTTTCTGCCATTGTTTGAGAGTGGTGAGATTAAATTTTACATATCAGAGTTGTTTGGGGTGTAAGGATTCTAATCGGGTAGAACTGTTGGGAATTAAGAGGTCTTTCAAATTATGGTTTAGACATGGACAGGGAAGGCTAATGGTTGAGGGAGACTGTCAATGCTATTTCTTGGGCAAAGGGTGGAAGAAGCCACTCTAGAAGTTAGGTTTTGGTAGTCAGGGAGATCAAGAAGTTGTGTTTGTTACATGGAAGATGGTGTTCAAGCATGTTAAGTGCATGGAAGCTGGGGTAGAGATATATGAGGCTTTCGTTGGCCTTTTTATTTTTTCGAGATTTCGAGGCCTTTGTTCACTTTTGTGATTTTTGTTTTTGTATTTTCTGCCAGTCTATTCTCATATTCTGTTTTTCCCATGTTTATTTGGAACTCTACTCCCTTTTTGCTTTTTTTTTTTCCTTCCTTCTATTAATATATTTTTACTGTTTAAAAAAATCTTGTACACCTTATGAGTAGGCATAATAATTTCCTTTCTTGACTGATTGAGGAAAACAATTCCCATTTATCTACTCAACAATAATTGATTTAATTTTTTACTTGTATTTGTTCTCCAAACTTGTCCTGACTGATGTTTTTCTGTGATTGCAGGACTTGAAGTGCTTTGTTTTTTCTCTCATATCCCTCCATTTTAAGATCAAACCCATCTAGATCTGATGGAATTTTTTTCATTACCCCGCATACTATCCATGTCGGATTGAAGGATGATTATGTGTTTTGGTAGTGGATTTTGCTTGGTTTCTTCTAACCATTTTCCTCATGTAGGGCCATTTGATATTTAGCTATTGTTGAAAACTGTTCTATATTGTCTCCCAGATACTTGGAATTATTGCAGTGAGAATGGTGCCTATCCATATGCAGTTTTATTTTTCATTGAGTGGATGTAGTGTGCATAAAAAGTCGTTTCTTATAAACAGGAAGAGACCAGTGAGATCACTGAGAAGTGAGATGGTAAATGTGAGACAGCAAAATATAATTCAAAATACTACGTAGGGTTGAGACCACACCAAATTAATCAAATTAAGACTGATTCAGTAAAACAACAATGATGATCATCATTCAATGGGGTCATATGGCTATGGGTATTTCAGTGAATTCCGGCTAAATGAGGCGTTTTTTGTTTATTTTTTTTTAAAAGAAATATAGAGAAAAAGAAGTTGTTGGGCTTGAAAATGGCAGCATTGAGTACATTTTCAGATGTTTCACTTTTCTGTGTTAGCCCACCGCTTTTTTTTGGTCAAAGAGATGGCCTGTTAGGGTAGAAATCGGGATAGGCCTTTTAAAATCTAATTTGGCTCAAGTCACTAATATATGGAATGCGTCTTGATTCGATCCGTACTTTTGATCCTAATGTCTTGACTCGACTTGATCCGAATTATAATTCGACTCAATTCAAAATTCGACTCGACTTGTGTTTTGTATCTACTTTAGTTTAATTTTAACTGGTTGGGTTGGATTTGATCGGGTTGGGTCGGTTTACTTTAAAAATCTTTCAAATTGATCTGAATTGAATTCAATGAGGGTTTCTGACTTCTCAATTAGATTCGATCCGCTGGCTCCACGTTTATTATTTGACCTGCATGATTTTCGGATTGGGTCATGAGGGTTTGGACCAAAACCCATCCCGAGTTTCACCCCTGTAGATTCAGTTTAAGATCTGAATTAATTATGGCAGCCCCATCATTGGTGCATATAATATCCTCTCAATATTTGTACTCAGTCCCTTCCATCATTTCAAATAAGTCCTAATGTGTCCACGTGCTTTTATATTTAACTCAATCATCAACAACAGGCGGAAGCATAATCGACAGAAGAAAAAAATATTAATGAGAATGGCCAAAGGATTTATTATTATCAGATATGAGTCTTTCTTTAACAACAAAAAAAATATATATATATATATATTTCGAGGATTCTTAAAGAATTTGTAGACGGAAGATTTTTGAACCAACCGACATACTGATTCCTTCCTTCCATATATTTATTTCTTTAATTACATGTCGACAACGCTATATGTCAAATTTTATCATATATTGATTGGTCTATGAAATGTTTAGATTAGATAAGCAATAGCCTAAGATGAATGTGAGATGTTATTTAGGTATCAATCGTTTGTGAATATTCACATGCCTTAAGCTTTTCCTCAAATTTGTAATTTGAGTTTACTATCTAATTCAATAGACATCAATAGATACTTACTTACTGCTCGAATTCAACCCAAATCCAACTTATTTACATCCCTAATTTCATTCATCATTGCCGTTAAATTATTTACTAATCATCTTTATAAACTAATAATATTCATAATGATACCCAATGATTCCTAGTTCACAACATACAACTCCCAATGTCTTTTCTTTTCCCAACAGCTGATTATGTTCCATAAGGGATAATACATGGCAAAGTTTAATAATAATTATAGAATGGAATATGTGATTCTTAACTAAGAGATGGACAGAGTTTAATAATTTTATATTTAGAAAAAGTTAGGGCACTTACTTAATGTTCTCTTCCACCACATTCACAGCTGTTCATTAATGGATTGCTTGAAATTCCATGGCATCATGAACATGTTCTCAACATTAAAGAAATAAAAGAAAAGAAGGGTCGAATATTCTCTCATCCTCTACATACAACCAGGCTTGGGAGGAGAAAGTGCAGAGGAACAATTGAAAATCATTAACAAATAAATATTTTCCAGTGATGCCTATTATTTATTTATGATCAGAAATTTTAGTCGGCTGCACTAAATGGAAACTAAACTTGGTTGGATCATAGTTACTTGGTTCGCAGTTCGACTAATTTGTGTTTTAATTTGTAATTCAAAATTTGCTATCATTTATAATTCATTATAAATAAAAACAAAACACCAGTTAATTGCATGGGGTTAATTTATTACACCATACAACTGTCATTTCCTCCCAAGTGTTATTTTCATTCATAATGGTTTGAAATTATTAGATCTCATTTATTGGACTTAGTCATGTGTTTGGCCCAACATATGAGATATATTCTTTCGAATCATTATTTTCTACAAATAAGTGGCATCTCCCCATTCTTCCTTTTGGACCTATCATTATCAAATGAATTTTTACACGTGGCAAATTACAAGACAATCACTAAATTTGACATTGATTCATCTATTCGTTAAAAAGAATGGATTCGATACATTTCTATGTACCTATAAGTGTTATATTGAATTTGAATAAGATTTTAGATCAATCTATATTGATCGATTGCCTCTATAATACTGTTGTCAGCAAATACTACAATTTTTTATTTTGAAGTTTTTAAATCATTTCTTCAGAACGTCTGAACCGATTTTTTTTTTTTTTTTCCTGATCCTTCAATAAAAAGATTCATTCTCTTCATAAAATTAGAAGAAAAAATTAATTAAAAAAACTTTTTTCGATTCATTCCTAGAGTTGAATACATCGTTCAAAATTTTTAAATCAGATCAAATTATTTATTTTTCAAAATATATATGATGTGAATTCAAATTTTCTTTGTAGATCGAGTTGAGTCAAGTCTGCGGATGAAGTGAAAATTGGCACTCTTACTGTAGCGATGGGTAAATGGTGGACTCCGCACATATGTCTAGCAAACCGATATTTTGGAATTAGGAGGCCTCTCCCTTTCAGTCCAAAATCAAGCTATCAAGAATCGTCTCCCTTCACATCAACGCCAGTGAGTGCGGGGCAGAGATTGATTTTGAGAGCTTGATCGGTGGACATACTTTTTAGTATATTTGACTAATTTTCTTTCGGAACCTCTTATCTATACACACTGAATAATTTAATAAAGAATCGTTCTTTGTAGTAGAATGAGAATCAAAATCAGGACTTTGATTTTTTGAAATAGATTCTTAACCATCCCTCTGATCTCTTTGAGTTGATGTCCTCCTTTTTCAATGAGTAATTCTGTACTAAGTGAACAGAACCTACTTAAAAGATAATTGTTAAAATATATAATTAAGTAAAATGTATAAAAATATAAGTATTATTTCATGTTTATTTCATCATCTCATCTCATCAAATGAGCAATGGGATATAAAAATGGATATTAATTTTTGCACTACTATTTTTTTCTTTTACCTTTACTTTTGTAAAAGACGAAAAGAGAGAGGAGATTAGTATGGATGAATTTTCTTTTAAGAGTGGAGTATCACGAGAGAAAATTGTGATGAAACCCATAAAAATAAAAATTTCAAAATTTAAAATAATGAAAATAAAATAATTAAATAGAAGCATACGTCTTCTAGTTATTTAGTCCTATCATGAGGCCTTCTAGTCATTTTTTTTGAAATCATTTACCTTATCTCTTTCTTCTTAATAATTTTCATAGAGTTTCTAATTCTATTCCTCAAAGTAAGCTCGGTCTTTCCTTTGTTAGCGTCTCCATTACCGCCTAACAACCAGTAATGCTCGACGCGGTTTCAGAGTTAAAGACTTTGAAATTTAGAGTGGATTGAAAGATTTTTCTTTGTTTTGATAAGAGTGCAATTTAAGTTAAAGTTGAATTTAATTAATTCATTTAAACTATACGTAAATTAATTCAACTCATGTTAAAAAAATAATTTACTTTTAATTTAAAGTTTTAAACTGAGCTAAGGGAAGTAGCATCATGACACTATTTTTAAACTCACAATTAAACTTAAGTTTGCAGGATAATATTACAGATATTAATTTCTGTGTAATCACTTTATTTTTTAACAAATGCTACCTCACCAAACTTATTTTTCTTTTATTGGAAAGTTTGGAAAATTCTAGGAAAAGCGTGGTTGAATTTGAAAAGAGCCTCAGTTTACTAATGAAGGAATTATAGCATAGATTAAAGCTATTTTAACGTTTAATGACCCGTGATTTAGGTCACGAGAGTAAAGATACCATTGTAAGATTACGTACAAGAAACAGTAATTTAAATTTGAAGATTAAGCGTTTTACTTGCCATGCGCGTGGAAAGTTTGGAAAATCACCCAAACTTTCTACATTAAGAGTATTTAGATCATGACACACTATATCGTGTGATTTGGGGAAATGGAAAATGAAATCCGTGGAACCAAACGCGTGAAAGTGAAAGGGAAAGAGAGAGAGAGAGAGAGAGAAATGCAAAACGCGTGGCACCTTGGAAAAGAAAATTCCAATTTCCACAACGACTGTGAAGTGTGGACTTTTCTTTGGTTAAAATACAAGTCAATCATCACCGTACGTTGTAGCTGGAGTTTGTGGATTTTTTTTTTCTTCTAGAAAGATCGAACATTTTACTTTGAATTGTGGTTTACGTGATTAAATGAAAATTCATTAAATAAATTTTTTAATTTTAATAATCTAAAATTATATAATTTAAATGATGAGAATTAATTCAAATTTTAATCGATATCAGACTTTTCTCCCCAGTTACAATTTTGATGAAAAATATGTGAGAAGACTTTTAAAGTTGTTCCAAAAAATTTGGTAGTCTGACTCGTTATTGCTCGGTTGTCACCTCTTCATTTCTCACCTCTTCATTTCTACCTCTCTTTCCTTATTCATTACCCTTTTCACTCTATATATTATCTTCTTCTTCTCCTCTCCCCCCATACACTCCCTCTCTCTCTCTCTCTCTCTCTCTCTCTCTCTCTCTCTCTCTCTCTCTCTCTCTCTGCACATACTCAAACCCATACCACAGAGAGAAAGAGAGACATGGAGTTCACACGTGCCACTTTGGCTCTAACAGTGCTGTTGGCTCTCCTTGCCACGAGCATTGCACAAGCACCGGCCTCGCCTCCTACATCTACCGCTAGCCCACCATCGATGGCTACCCCGCCTGTAGCATCACCTCCACCAACCACTGTATCTCCACCACCAGTCTCAACTCCCATGGCATCTCCTCCCACAACATCAACTCCACCGGTGGCTCCACCGATGGCCCCACCGATGATATCGCCGACGCCTTCTGCCACCCCACCGATGGCCCCACCGATGACATCGCCTACACCTTCTGCCACCTCACCGCCTTCTCCTCCGCCATCTTCACCTCCACCAGGTCCTTCCACCTCCCCAACACCATCAACAGGCACTGGAACTCCACCTCCATCACCAGGCCCTGGAGCTCCAACTCCATCGACCACCTCTCCCAGTGACAATTCAGCCGCATTCGTGCCCGGAGCTAGCTTGGCTTTGCTTGCATTGTTTGGAGGTGTTGCACTCCTTTAGAGTACTTAAGTAGTCATTATCTCATTGATTTGAACTTTTAATTATTGTACTTAGATTAAGATAATCCCACCAATTTGTGCATTCACTTCTTTGTTTTTCTTTTTTCCCTTCTTTTCTGATTTTTGGGTGTTTACTTCACTTGTGTATTATCATTTGATTTAGCTGAATAAAAATTCGTGATTCTTGTTGTCCTCCGTATGTTTCTTACTATGGAAATAAAATAATCTAAAATTTTAAGAATTTATTTTATTTTATTTTATAAATTACAAATTTAGTATCTTTAGTATCAAAATCTCTCTTTAAAAGCAATTTGGCTCCTTTTTATTAAAAGCAATTTAAAAACTGAATATTTTTAAAAATTTTGCACCTCATGAACTGAATTGCTTGGCACAATTCACTTCCTTATTCATTTAATCGGCAGATTGCAACTTGGCTTGTCGAAGCTTAATTTATCTCTTATATCATTTATCATAATAATAATAATAATAATAATTATTTAGTTAGGTCTATGAGCTTGGCCCCCCCTTAATCAAAACATTACCATTTAAGGACTTACATGTCCTACATTGTTATATCTGTGATATGATATTTATTTATCTTGTACCATTCTACGACTCAATTGACAATTTATGTATATATTGTATTGAATGTGATTTAAAATCAGCGATGCTAGTCATGCATATAATTTTAGTACCTTAAGTTTTAATGAATATAAATTATTGATTTTTAAAAGTTTAAAATCAAATTATATAATGAATTGACAGAGATAAAGTTTCGATATCAAATCTTGAAAGAGAAAGCAATGTTAGAATTTTTTGAATTTACTTGTGGAGACCGCGGAAAACTCAAGTGTAAAACCTCCACGGATACCCACTTTCTTTAGGATACACCAGGTTAGGCGATGGGGGATTGAACTTGACACTTCCCACTTCTTGAGATGGGAGATTAATCAGTTGAGTTACGTCCATGTGGACTGAATAATGTTAAAATTAAAAAGAAAATAATGGAAGAAAGATTATTAAATATATTACATGAGAAAATTTTGAGAGGGTTTGGATAAAGTTTAGGGCATGTGATGGAAAGGACGATGGAAAAGGTGTGGTGCTAGCTGGATGATAGAATCATGTGAACATGTATGGTTGGTGGGTTTTACTTTAGAAATGGTAGAGAAGAATAGTTGAGTGGTGGAAGTAGGAATAGGAATAGGAATATGGAGTTGGAAGAGCATAGTTGGTGGTGGGTCAATGTCTATGTCCAGACAAAATGAAAGTGATGTGAGCACATGGTCTTTCTCCATCACCCTAAATAAATAAATATATATATATATATATATATATGAAAATGAAATATGAGACAAGGTACAGGTACAAGTCAAGTGGAGTAAAAGTTCCTATGGCTTGAATCTCAAAATAGATCATCAAATTTAGAGTTGAATTGATTTTAAGTTTTGAACACAGGAGAAAGAAAAATAACTGAATAGAGCTTTTAATCTCCAACAATAATCGAAAAATCATGAAATATTCAACTTTTAATATACTTTCTTATTTCAAAAAAGAAAAATGAAGTGCTTTGAAGTTAATACCTTGAAAAATGAAAAGTCTTTATTAAAAAAACTGGTAAAAAAGTTACAAAACATAAAGATCCAACGACTAAATCGACTTTAGACGTTGTAGATGTTACGAAATGGGCCAAAAATCATTTTGAATAGAGCTCAAAATGGGAAAAAATGGTGCTCCAGGATTGTTTCATCCTCTCTCTAGCCGTTGGTGGGTGGAAATGAAGGGGCCCATAAGGGTTAAAAAGAAGAATTCACCGTCGATATGGTGTCCTCTGTGATCTTCATTGCAATGCATTATTTTGTATCGCCCGTGTTGTGCTGTTCAAGATTCTATTACTTATCGCCCTGATATCTTCACCTATGATTGAGTGTTTGAAAATTAAGAAAATTGAATAGCCGAGGTAATGATATCAGATATGCATGTTCTAAGATGGATAAATAGATCAAAATTAAAAGTTAAAATTAATTGACACATCAAGAAAATCTTGAAACCTCTATTCCATTTTAATTGTCTTATTTTAAACATTTGTATTTTTTCAGAAACTCTCTATATAAGGCTTGTGATCTCATCAATTTTCAACATACTTTATGCTACTTCAATATGAATGAGAGAACTATTTTGAGACAATCTCAAAAATTCATATCAAGCAAATAATTTGGGACAAATAGAGTAATAATAAAAGAAGTCAATTTGAGAAAATTTGGGCAAGCACGTGGGGAGAAAAAATGACCCTTGTGTGAAAATAAAGTGTGAGGATGTAAGGACAAAGAACCAGAAAGAGAAGTGACTTTTAGAAAGTTGGACTGAAGGGGGTGTATGATTTTTTATTGCAGTTCTTAAATCCAGAGACTTTCCTGGAAATCCAATTGGACTATTGTTTGGAAGGGCGTGAGATCGGGAAAGTTTGACATCGTAGGAATGTCTAATTTCCAGATTTTTGCAAAACAGTCCTTCCTGGTTGCTTGTCCCGGGGATGTAAAATTTCCAGGCTCGATAGGAGACTGATTCTGGATCTAAAAATGTGAAGTTTTAAAGATAATCAAACATCACAATAGGAAATTTTATGAAATGTGCATTCAAATAACCAAACAACAAATATTTGGGTTCGCAGGAAGGTGTTTTCCCAGAAAATCCACTTCCTGTTCATGATATTTTTCCCATGAAGTGTCCCCAAAATTATCTTAGTCAAACTGGAATTCATTTGAATACTGTAATTTTCTTTTCTTAAAAAAAAAACTGTTTGTAGCCTGAACTTGCGTAGATTTAATTCTAGAAAGGAATCCCAGAATAACAATTTTGGTGGGTATTTATAATTTTGGTGGGTATTTGGAATTTCAGAGTCCCAAGTAGAGAATTCCGGTTTCACCAAACATGATATTCTTTGGTAATTCTGCAAATTTCCCAGAATTCCAATTCCACTATGAAATTTCAAGCCACATTAAAGGTCCTTAGAGTGTTGTTGGATGTGGCCTGAGAAAGGTGGGTTAGAACTTTGAACATGGGTGATGCTTTTTTGCGGCCAATAGACCAATTGTGTTTGATATTCACATTCTGGAAGTTGATTTGCAGTAAATAAGGCAGAAAATTGTATGTTGCCTGCCTGATTAGGTATCTGTTTGATGTAGGAGTCCAAATATGCATCCATATTCCATAATATGAGGTACACAACCTGTATTTCAAGATTAATTCTACGGAAAGTGACACATTAGAATTGAGTCGAACACAAGACTCTCGTTTTGAAATGAGTTTTTAGCCGTTGGACCAACATCTCTAGGTTATGAGACCTAGGCACTATTGGATGGGGTGGCAAATGGCAATGGATCCCATTTCACTTTGTAATTGGGCCTAAAACTAACCCTTTTATTAATTCGGCTCCTTATCTTAGACTGAAAAACTTGATTCATTTATTTGGTGGATATATAATTAGGCCTAGAAGCTAGGGCCCTAAAATCTGATTCTAACTTTGGTATTTAAAAAAAAAAAAAATTCATGAATTAATATTTAGTGTCTATGGAATTCACTGAAGATATGTTAATGTCATTCACATAGTTTGTAGAGTGTAAGTGTGATTTTCTAAGTTTTTTTGAAAAATTGATAAAAGTTGAATTTTCTAAGATAAAATCTATTATCGATTTTTTTTGTGAAAAATGAATAAAATGATATAAAAATATTTTTAGGATTAAATCAAGAGCACTTAATGTGATCATTTTCTAATATTTTAACATTTTATGAGATTCATAAATTTTTACAATAAAAAAATTATGAATTGTAATGGAGGATACATGTTTTTAGGGGATACTTGAGAACATAAATTTCATATTAAGTGTTTATTCATGTTGATTTCCTACTTTATAAATTTTTTAAACATTTTTTTCAAATTATTAGAACAGAGTTACAACACTCCATTAACCTCTATCTTTAAAAATATGCTCACATTAGGCTTTTTATTTTTTCTATTTTATCGTATTTTTTATATTATTCAAAATAAAAAAACAAGGAGATATGCCGGTATCCGCAATAATTGTTGTAGCATCGGCGAATACGTATCAGCCCTCCGCTTTTTAACCCCTATTACTACTGATGGGTCAACCTGGCTCTCTTCTGCTTTGCGCTTGGCTATGATTGTGGGGACCAATATAAGTTGTAGTTACCCAGGGCTTTTTTTATGTTAATATAAAATTATTGGATAATTTTTTTTCAATGATATTTAATTCAACCATTAAGATACATTAAATAAACATCAGAAGAGAGGAAATGATTTCAACAATTTAACTGTCATCAAATAAACCCCATATGGGGCCTTATACTTAGGACCAAGAGTTTAAATTTTGGATATTGATATTGGCCGAAAATTTTTTCTCCCTTAATTTAAAAGGAAAAAAAAACAATCTTTATCGGCTGATATATATTATATCAGCCGAGATTTGTTTCCCTGTTTAGGATCTTTTGGGTGGGTTGGCATTTCTTAGATTAAGAACAAAATGATCATAACAACGAAAAGAAAATACCATTTTCATTTATTTTCCAATATCCCTCCTCTAATAAATCATATCATCAAACAAAGTTTACTGATAATAACAACAAGTGAAGAGCCTAATACTATTGAATAACCACAAAATAACTCCATATCATAGACAATGAAAAAAAAAAAAAAAACAATCATAGAAAGCACTGCCTCTCGCCTAGCTCACGAATACAAGCAGTGGTGCCAAAACAAGTGAAACTCCAAACAACAAAGCATCCATCCTGTAAAATCCGGTTGCCGTGGCACCGGAGTTTTGTCTGGAGCTATTTGGCCCTGATGAACTGGTGGGTGTGAAAGGAGAGCCGCTGGGGGAGAGGCTACTTCCGGTGGAGACCGATACGGTGAGCTTCATTCCTTGGCTGCAGTGGCCGGGGGTTTGGCACAAGAAGTAATGATCTCCGGTCCTGTTGAGACTAATTCTAGTGTTTCCATCGCTGTATGAGTTGATGACATTGTTTGCAGTGCAGCTGTCATAGTCAGATTTTGGAACTTCATCCACCGAATGTGACCCACCGTAGGTGAATACTGTAACAACGAAAACAAAAATTATGATTTTTTCTCATTTTCATGTCAAATATAAGAGATTTTGTTAGGGGTTTAAAAATCGCTCGGCTGATATCATTCTAACTCCTTAATTTTTTTTCTAACCAAATTTCTTTTTTGAATTAAAAAAAAAATAACAAAAACAAGTTTTTGAAAAAAAATTAAAACATCAATCGATATTTGACCGATATGGCCAAATATCGGCCATGTATCGTTCACATGAAACACCGATACTTTTTTATTTAAAAAAAAAACTCAATATTTGAACTGATATTTATGATATCATAATCGTATGACCAATATGTATCATATCAACCAATAGATATCGACCTAGATAATCGATACGATACGTTTCAGTCGATATTAATACTTTGAATTTAGGTACTTTTGAAAAAGAAGGAAATAGAGGAGAAAAGTAAGAACAAAATTAAAATTTCCTTAAAATTTAGTGCACGGTGCACCATAAGAAGAACTCATGGTACAAAAATCAGTACTACGAAGAGAGCATGCCTATCAACATGACCAGTAATACACTCTGATTCAGCCTTGAGCCATGGTTAATTAGGTCCTCATATGAGATGAAATATCGGCCATTTAGTTTACATTAAAATTAATTTAAATTTGGATTGAGTCTCATAGATTCTAAAAGTATAATATAATTACATGTTTTGCGCGTTTAATATATAATACAATTATCATGTTTAATGCATAAACTTACCCTGTTTTATAAATATGATGGCTTAATGAATTGACACTTCATTTAAATAAAATATGTTGAACATGTAATGAGCAATTCTTATTTTATTTTTATTTAATAGATAAGATAGCCAACCATATAAACGCCTGCAAATTTCATCTACCAAAAGATTGTTGCCACATGGCTGGTGCAGGGAGCTAATAAAAAATTATAGATTTTTTTTTTTTAATCTATCTATCTATTTTGTTAGCCTCTGGTTAAATAGAATCACATATTCAAATATGGTTTGAAATTGATACAACTAAATATAGATGTATGATACATATTATATTGGTGACACGTGGTCATATCCGTTCAAAAAATATTTTTAGTAAAAAATATATATATATATATATATATATATATATATATATATATATATATATATATAATGTATCAGCAATAAATATTATCTCAACAGGGAGGCTTTCACATGCTTCGAACACTAGTTTAATGATGTAAGAGATTCTGAACACTTTAATTATAAAGAAAATATCTAGCAATATCTCGGCCTTATACGGCAATACGTGACCAAATAAGCTATATATATGATACTTCTGTGCTCAAACATATTGATGAGGTTCAATTAAAGAAAATCAGAAAATAGAAAAACCTTCAGTGTAATTGACTCTAAATTTGTAAAAATCGGCTAACATCGTGCAAACAAGGTCATAAAAACAACATAAAAAGGATTTTCACCTGCTTGACTGGTTGTACAGATAAACCAAAATTTTGGGCTCTTAGTTTGCTTAAAATTTTCGGCCTAATTTCAGATTCCAATCTTTTAATTTTAAAAATAAATATCAGTAGTTTTTGTTTTTGAAATACTCATATTGGATCCATATGGATCTGACAAATATTGAAAAATAGAATAAAATTTCGACGGAAATTTGAAACTCGGGTTAAAATACAAATGCATTTCATTTTAATCAATTCGACGGGCAAGTTGGTATACTTACCGAGTGTATCACCAACATGGAATGTCTTGCCGGAAGTCCATGTGGTGTAATCTACGTTAGTACTCCAGCCGGAGCTGCCCCCGACGGGATAATCCGTGGCAAAGGCGGTGGGAACTGCTAAAAGGAGGAATAGGAAGGCAACTGCTCCGGCCATGGCAATGCAAAGAAGGAGAAAATAGAACTAGTAATGCAAAGGTACGATGGAGAACTACAAAGGGTCATACCTTGTTATATAGCAATCTATGGCACATAAATTTAGTATTATTTTATTAAGATTAAGAGCAGGTAACCTCTAATATCTTTTATTTATTTAATTTCTTTTTGCTGGCCTCTTTATCTTATTTTCGCAGGCTTAATGTATTCTTTCCTCCCAGTCACCTAATCCATCTTTATAATGCCTAAATTTAGCAGCCGACTTGCGCCACAAGTAAGTAAGCAGCCATACTTATAAAATGAAGTTTAAAATTTCATCTGAAATTGATTCGTTGGGCCTTTAATGGGACAGAAGATAAATCTACTATATTATATTTATTATTATTTTAATTCCTAAATCAGGTGGTTAATCTAACAATAAGCACTACTCTGATCAATGTTAAATTTAATGCGAAATTCAGGCTATTGTCAATATGACTTGAAGAAGGGAAGGGTAATACATATGAGAATTGGTTAAAATTTAAAATTTTATCCGGAATCTATTTAAAAATATTTAAAATTTGATTCTAAAATTTTGAGAGAGAGTGGCTTAGAAAGAAATCTGGAATTTTAAATAATTTTTCCTCATTCTATTAAAAGAATGGCCATCAATTGTGACCTTGTATAAATTACGACTTGAGCCGAGCCAATTGGTCTGCGGCTTGAGCCGCATGGTTGAGATTAGGTAACAGAAACATTGGATTTGTTAAGGACGGACCACGTCACAGCGTAGAACGGACTCAACGGAGTCGATAATGATGGCTGGCTGAGGTTGTGGGGCCCTTTGTTAGAGAGAGTCGTTTATGTCAGTCTACGAGCGTCCATCACGTCCACCACGCGCCGTCCAGACATGAGAGAGAGACCCATGCGAAACTAACACGCATAGAACAATCCCAAGTCACACCTGATAACCAACCTTAGAAATGCATGTCGTTGACCCACTTCAATTTTCATGCTATTTAAAAAATACAAGAAAATTTAAGTTAGCAATCTTTTTATAGACATTTTGCATAATTTGATCAGATTTTATTGTATTGGCCATCAAATCGACTGACTGAAACCTTCGAAACCCTTAGAATAAAGTGTTCCACGAATCAATTCAAATAACAAAATGGACAATATAGTAAAACCCGTGTCGGATTATACAAAACAGGAGTACAAATATCGGCCGATACATATCCTATCGGCCGATATCGGCAAAAAAATGGAGGAAAGAGAAAAATATCGGCCGATACCGATTTTTAAACCCCTGATACAAAATACCTGTGGGAGGATCGCTGTGAAAAATTTATTCAACTTAGACTCAATCAAATAAGATTAAGTTAATTTAGTGTACGAGTTTCATCAATTTTTTTGAATTAAAAAAAAATTTAATTCTATAAGATATCGGGTTTTGAATTTTTGATACCATATATGGCTAACTTCTATTTCTGAAGGTAAATAAGTTTTAATTTTTTTTATTATATAATGAATTTATCATTTAATGATAATATATATTAAAAGAAAATATTTCTTATTTTATTAAAAAAGAAGTAACCCCACTATTATTTTTTTTGATGAAAACTCAAACACCATACTTAGATTTCAAAAGGAGGGGTATATGCAAATATTACAAAATATGGATGCCGCCTGTGCAAAATAAACTTCTTTCTTGAAAGTTCTTGTCTGTTCATATAATTCTTTTTCCCCGGTGAAAAGCTACCTCTCGAGGCTAATAATTTATGCCCAACCCAACCTAATCCAAACCATATGCCATGAGCATTCTCAGTTCTTTATTGGGTACATGTTTTTTTCAATGGTCCAATTTCTAGATGCCCACACATTCATCCACTTTATTTATAAATAAATTCCTGTCCACCTAATCCTGCTGACATTAGGTTAACTAAACATAATAAAAAAAACCAACCAATAAAACTGTATTTTATGAAAAAAAAAGAAAAGAAAAAGAAAATGGTTAGGCATTGAATGCCATAAAGTAAGAGTTTGGTGATTGAAATAGATAATTATGTTTTGAACAAATGTAATGACATTGTCAAGATTCGGTTCTCATTATGCTTTCAATAATTTCAAGTCACTAACATTACCGAACTTGTAAAGAAAGTAAAAGCATGAAAAGATCCCTTGGAGGCAATAGAAACATAAGACAATTTATGAAAAATCATTTATAATATTGTGATGTGAATGATGACATGAATGTGAAAGTGATTGTTAATTTTTTTTGAGAATTTAGTATAAACGAGTTAGATTGGAATCCTCCATTTGGATGTTTTGTTTGCCCTAGGACTATTTCAAAGAGCACACTACTTGAATCAATTGAGGTACGATGGTTCAATTGTTACAAACCAAAGGTCTAAAATAGTTTAAAATGCTTTTTATTTTTAATGTTCTTAAAACATAATATTTATTATACGAGGTGGTCTAGTAGTTGTTGCGATTAAATGTAATATGAAATGTTAGAGAGTCTGATCCACCGTGTTACAAAAAACGTGCATAGTTAGACATTTGATTATGAGCTATTAAATTATTCAAAATAGAATTGATTGAATCATAGAAATGAAGTTTAGAATTTTCTGTAATTTTTTGAAAAAAATTCAGAGAAGAGAGAAATATATCAACTGATACTCCTCATTGAGACCACTCATTTGATAGACTAAGACGAGGATGCCGGTCATGAGCAATTCACTAAGTGAAAGTGATTCCTTATTAATAATAAAAAACTATGTTAAATTTTCATCTATTGAGGCTTGAATTCGTCATATATGGATCCCTCAAAAAGCCAATCTGCCTATGTCCACATTTTTTCTATATTTCATCTCTCTCTCTCTCTTAATTTAATCAAGTCAACTAATCTTGCTGACTTCAAGTTATTAATAGATAAAATGATAGGCTTATTAGCAATTTCATGAAGATGAGCACTATATTATACTAGACAAACAGGTATTGAATGCTGTAAAAAATGAGGGGTTTGACTTCAACATGGTTCAATTATTAGACAACAACATTCATTTCACACCAAATTTGACTGATTCCTGTATGGATATACTCTTTTCTTGATGGGTAATTTATGAAGAAATCATAGTGGCTCGTAAACATGATCCACAAGTTTTGAATGTCTTTTTGTATTATCTATGATGAATTCAAGTTTACTTTCATAACCATCAATTATAGTTACATTTTTTTAATTTATACTATGAGAAATTGCAGGATACTCAGTGTAAAACCTCCACGGATGAGTCTACTATCCTTAGGGCACACCAAGATTAAGGCCATGGGGTTCGAAACCTACAACCTCGTGCTTCCTAAGGTGGATGTCAATCCAATTGAACTACCATGTGAATAATTATAATTACATTTTGAAGTTCAATATAATGTTTAATTGATATAAAATTGAATTCATTAGGCAATCTTTTCAATTATCTAATAATGAGTTTGAATTTATGTAATTCTTACATTTGTAAAAGAATAAAGTATTTTAGAGAGACATGTGTACGAGTTTGTAATTAGTTTCACATTTATTATATTTGAAATTTGTTAAGGAGAGGAATCTTAAAATACTTTTGAAAGTCTTAAGGAAAGAACTGATTTGAGTTTAATTAAGTTTATTTATACATTATTTGTGGAGTGATAAAAGACTTGGGCCCAAACTTATATAGAAGATAATTTTTAAAGAAATTGATCAACTGCATATAAGATGAAGAAACAAGTATCTTACACAAATTACTATATTATTATTATTATTATTATTATTCTTTTTGCATTTATGCGTGGGAAACTGCAGAATACCCAGCGTAAAATCTCCACGGGTGAGCCTATTATCTATAGGGCATATCAAAGTTAAGCCATGTGGACTCGAACCCATAACCTCCCACTTCGTAAAGCTGATTTTTTTAAAGCAACAAGTATCTTCCACAAATTACTATATTATTATCCTTCTTTTTTGTTTATTTAGAATTAGAGGAACCGAATTTTTTGAAATTTATTCATTTTTGAAGATGGATAGCCAAGAATTCACTGTTGAGCTCACTTGTGGGAAAACTTTTATTTTGTATAAAGTAGTTCTATTCGACTTGTTTCTGATGAGTTCAATCTCAAAACATGAACAAAATTGTCTCCAATTTTAATTTTGATCATATCTCAATAATTCAAAATATTTTTTTATACACCTCACAAAATAAAAGTCAAGATAACTTTTGCATCCCACATCAAATAAAAATAGTATGACAAGGACTTACATTTGTTATTATTTTACTTTAGGTGATTTCAAAGTTTGATAAAATTATCAATCAATCAACGTCAGCAATTTGAAGGGTAAGTCTTCTAAACGCTTTGGCTAAAATGCTTAGACAAACCGGGTTAAAGACTATATCCAATTCTATTATAATAATAATAATAAAGATAAATGAATAGATTATTACGAAAACTATTTGTTATAAAAAATGGAACCAATTGATTCATTTTAACCTTTAAATTTGTAAGATAAAATATTAGATGAGATACGTATTTTTACCAAATATTTTTATCATCTTAATATAAAAAGTATGGCCCAAACCTTGATTTTAATTGAGATCCTACCTTAGCCGATTAACAAAGTCAACGAAGTTAACAAGATTGATGGACACATGGCGAATCAATAAGCCACCACATGCACCAACTACCAAATAATTCAGTACTCTAATAATCTATCTAAAATAATATACATTGCTTGAATTAAATTTGAAGTCATGCATACTACATATTAATAAAAAAATCATCAAATCTTCAAACCAGACATTTGAAGATAATAACGTGCATGAATTGTAGCTCTTGTTGACCATTTCTTAGATATGAAAAATAGCTGTCAAATCAAATGCCATGGTTCTTCCACAAATTCTGCTGAAAGTTCTTCATAACAATCCAAAGTCCAAACATTAAAATATATTGTCATTGGGTTATCTATTTTCTTTTTTGTTGAAAAAATCTGTTTTATAAACTAGTAGTTGCTTTGTAATTGGATGTAGTCAACGTTCAAACTTTTAGGCTTTAGGATCAAACCTACGACAAATGTTAGTGAAATATTGATCAATATAATATTTAATGTATTGAGGGGTCATTAATATAATCATAATTATTATAATCGAAACTTCATGCCATCTATTTAAAGTTAGCCTTTTGAACTTTAATTTTTCAAAAATTAGTCACTGAGTGCTCCCGACATCATATAATTGAATATCAACTTCTAGAACTGAAGAAGATTGGTCAGTTCAATTTTCAATATTGTGAGCTGGTCCACGAACCGGACCACTAATATCATGCGAAATTTAAAATCCATGGCACCTGCAATTTGCAAGAAGCAACGATATGGTTTCTTTCTTTTTTATTCTTTTTCTGAAAAATACAATGGACAGCATTTCAATGAATTGTTAATGTCAATAATATTGTCAGGATACATCAAGTTTGGAATGATAGAGAAAAAAAGATCCTGTTCAACAATTACAGTACTGATAAATCTCACGTAAAAGATAAAATTCAAGAGTATTACGACAGGCACATGTCATTCTTCTTCATTATCAATCAAAATTCATCAATGGAACAGGAAAGAAAATTGAGGACCTGTACCTGTGCCTGTTGTCATGGTCAGAAGGTTACAGGTTCAACAAAGCTAACAACCTCAGGCAAGTGCTTATAGCAACATTTGAAGTTGGGTTTAAACAAACCGCCTTTGAACTTCCCAATAAAGAACTTGGACGCCTTTTGTATTGGAGTGAAACAAAAAAATGAATAAATTAAAGAAACAGCGAGTATACTAGCATGATTCTATAATTCCTGGAGACCGAAAGAGCAGATGCTATCCATCCCGTGTCTACTTTTGCCCTTTCCAATCCTTTTGTCTCAGAGCTTCAGCACTAATATTGTAGAAATTCAAGGCTGGCATGGGACTGAATTTCAGTAGGAACTCAAATGTTGAAGTGGGTCATGAATGTTGCCTCATGAGGAAATCTACATCATCTAGCTGATTTTCTGTGTCTTCTACGGCATTCAAAACAATCAGAACATGGGGTGTTGAACTTAGTTCTATTCTTAATGCTTGTTTGGAGCTTGCTTGGTGATACTTTCAGGTCTTCCACAAGTACCTGATGCAGCCTTTCATTCTCCTCCAGCAGCTCTTGAATAATTTGTTGGTGTTTCAATAGCTGAGTGCATAAAGAAACATCAAATTATTGACTGTATAATTGTACTTCTTGAAGCAGAGACTAAACAATTAGAGACCCAACAAATGTCACTTGTATGATTGTATTAAGAAACTAATGAAAGATATAACTGAATCTTTACATTAGGAATTTCACAACATTCTGTGTGATCAAATGTAAGAGCTCATGTGATTGGAGTAGAGATTTTTTGCAGTACAACACACTTGGGATTTCACACACAAGAAAGAAAGAAGATAATTGAACTCCTTAGGTACTTGTAAGTTGATAAAAACAGAACTGAATAAGGGAAAAGAAATCCATCTATAAAAAATCTGATGCACCTATAATCCTGATGACGCACAAGAGGAAGTATAGAGAGCGTGAGGGGCAGAACCAGCAAGCAGTCAAGCTCCAAGGGTCTACACAGACCCAACCATTTCTGATCCATTGCCCAGTTAAGCCACGTGGTGCTATCAAGACAAGTGTGAGCTAGAAAAGGCCAGTTCTAACTGCCATTTTTTTCCTGGACAGTTTTTTTTTTTTTTTAAAAAAAAAGAAGAAGCTTGAATCATAGTAAAATAAGAAATTGATAGGGTTTGCTGAAATTGTTTGTTTGGAAATTTCCCGAAAAACTAATCATAGGTTCTTCTCTTCATCGGAAAAATAGGGTCGTTATGCTCATTACTGAACTTGTTGAAGAGATGAATATAACCAAGGTATATCTTTTTGATCAAAGGTGGAATCGATCATCATCAGAAGAATTAGGACAAAAATGAGGATAATTCTGAGAAATGGAACTTCCATGGAAAGAAATAAATGAAACACTTTCATAAAAAATCTTGTAGAATCGAGAATGAAGTTTTCATTTTGTACATGCCAAAACATGAATTAGTAACTGCATCCAATCTCCGAAAAAAGTCTAATTGTCTTATTTCGATTTTGAGTCCTTAATATGAGCAACTAAAATCTTCTGATTACTGTCATTTTCAAAAGGCTTCTAGCAATTTTTAGAATAGATTCTGAATTTCTTGCATTTCTCTATCGTAAAAAAAAGAGAGATAATGTCCATCCCAGCCAATGTGTTCATGTCACTTTCAATTCAATTGCAATAGAAGGGGAAAGGCTTGGCATGAATTCCTAAGCCTTCTAGGCAATAAAATAGCCTACATTACATGCTTAAATCCGGTCATTTTTTAGTAGTATATTTTAGAACTGTACCAACCATCAACTTAAGTGATTTACGGTGTGTTTGGATTGGTAGAAAATTTTGGGGAGTTGTCTGGTAGGGGGTTCTCCAGCTGAGAGATTCTCCTATGATCTATCTAGTAGTCACAGGTGAAAAGGTAGAAGAAGAGGTGGGGTAAGAGAGGGGAAAGAATGAGTATAAACCCTTATTTCTACTCAAGCTACTGGTGACCCGCGTTTCTACTCAAGTAGCAGAGAAGGGGCTTAAGTTGAGCCAACTTTTCTACTGCCAAAGAGATTACCAAATGGGTGAAACCAGTAGAATTGATTTCTACTTATTTCACCCCATTCAAAGAACCCTTAACTGTATTTTGTGATTTCCTATTAATGCTGTTTGTTTGGATTTTGCCTTGGAGAATTTGGGACAAGTTTGATGTCAATGGGTGAAAATTCCACCTGTCATTTTAACTATAAGAATCAACTCCTTTAAAGCGAATATGGCAACATCACGGACTAGCTCTTCTCTTAGAGGCTCTGAGAAAACAGTGGACTAAGAAAAGCAATCTAGGGATTCGAATGCTCTGCTGACATCAATATATTAGCATGCATTTTAATGATAAAAGATGTAACAGTGGATGATAAACCATATATCTGATGCACTGAAGTGTCATAGCTATGGTATTAGCTTTTTTTATAGCAAACAAAATTCAATGATGCATCCAAGACATTCACGTGTATGCATATAAAGCCTCAAGCAAGAGAATGAGGGGTACCACTGTCATGGAATTAGAAACTTGCAATCAGCCACATCCATCTTATTACTACCAAATACAGATAGAACACAAACATTGAAAACAACTTACAACTTGAAGCACATTGTTTTCCAACCGTAATTGTCCAGCCTACAAAAAAATAATCATAAAAAAGAATGTCAGCTTATCATTCAAAAAAAGAATGTCCATCTTATCCCAACAATATTACATGTATAAAGGAAATAAAATTCATATAACAAGATAAAAAATATGCTTCAAATTTCAAGCATGAATACATTCCTAAGTGTCTTTGCTTTGTTTCACCTTGATTGATTTATGAGCTTCTGTTTACTAATCCAAGCAAAGACTTAAAATGAAATATTATTGTCAGAGTTTTTACATGCATGGTTCTGTAGCCATGGCTACCTAATCTAGACCATTCACTTGATGGGCCTCAATCATGGATTGAGAATATCCAAAATGTTGGAATTCCCTAGCCATCATCTATTCAAATGTTTGTAGGACCAATGCAAATGAATGCTGTGTTTCTGTTTGATTGTCAATATGGGGATGTCAGTCAAGAATAGTTGGACAGGTGAGGGCTTTAAGCTAAGGCTCAAACATCTAGCCATAAGAATAGTCTGGACAAATGAAACATGGCCCCCTATATATGCAAGTTCAAAGCTTGGGGATAATGAATAAAACCATAGAGCTTAGAGAAGATGCCCACAACTCTCTCTCTCTCTCTCTCTCTACATATCAACTGATTATTGAATGATCCTACAGGCCTACATATCCCACATGTGCCACAACTCTCTCTCTCTCTCTCTCTCTCTCTCTGTCTCTCTCCCCATATCAACTGATTATTGAATGATCCTACAGGCCTACATATCCCACATGTGCACAAGAATTGTGTAGCCCCACAAATGTCAATACGTGTATCTCTCTCTCTCTCTCTCCATATCAACTGATTATTGAATGATCCTACAGGCCTACATATCCCACATGTGCACAAGAATTGTGTAGCCCCACAAATGTCAGTACGTGTATCTGTACCAAGTTCAATAATAAATAAATAAAATTCAATAATCACTATAAGAAATTGACTGTAATAATTTACCGTCATCACACATACCATATCACCCAGCTCAATTTCCTCATTTTTTAGTATTGGATCCTGCAAGAAATTGCTGACAACCTTTTCAGAGTGACTGCCAAGGGCTACATCTGTAGTCCCTTTCGATGCAAAAGATTCATTTTTTGGATGTATATGTGAACTCTCATCTCCTGTTTGACCATGCAATGTGCTTTCAGAAGCTTTAGATGCCAACTGCAAGAAATTTCCTCCTGTGTTTTGCACATGTCCGGCAGAATTTCCACTTATCACTGGAATGCTGCTTTGCAAGGACCGTGCAATGGGACTCTGGCTATCAGATAAGCCAGGGGAAATTCCCAGTTTTGTTCATCATCTTCGCCATTGCTTGCTAGAAAATTTAACATGTATGAGAGAACAGAAAATCAAAATGGCGCTGTAAAACAAAAAAGGTGAATCGGACATACCATAACAGAAGATTGGATCTGATGCAAAACTCCTGGTTTTAGAGCAAGGCCTGTAATGAAATATAATATATTTAGCTCCCAGATAGTGACGATTATTGAACAGAGGTGTCTGCATAGATGCATGAATAAATGAGTTTTTGGTTTTTGACAATAACTTGCTAAGCAGATATCTCCGAATTCATGTTAGAGAATGAAAAGTTCCTGAAGACCTAGAATACCCTTTTCTTCCAGTGCCCTTTTTGAGAATAAAAGAGTGTTGTAAATCTTCATGAATTTTTCATTTCAATTTTTTTTTTAATTGAAAGAAAAAGGAGGTAAGAGCTGCCTACTCATAAGTTCTTGTGACTCAGACCTACAGTAACATTTTAACAGACATAATAACTAATGCATCTGAAACTGAAAATGATGGTAAACCATGCAAATTCTGGTCAGGACCGTTATATTTGTATGGACTACTGAAGCATCATATTTGGGTGTTAAACATCTGTTTCAAGTATCTTTTTCTTTTCCAATAATGTTCTCAAGTTTTCAGTTAGAAAAATCACCCGTTCACTCATTCTTATAGACAATGGCTGAAAACCTATGCTTCACAGTTTGCTTAACTCTAAACTACAAGGAATCCATGGTACTAGAAAAAAAATAACCACCTTGAACACAAAGGAAATTGCACTAAACAAATGAACTAAGGAAAAGTGTTCTAAAAAGAAAAAGTTCCAATCATATTAGAATTTTACGCTACCATATGATTATCAAATAAAATGATCACAACCACACTCCTTAACGGTGCACACTCTATGCACAACCCAACCATATAAGTCAAAAACATTTGTGGCCTTAATTGATCCACTCAATGTGACTTTTGCTAAGCTCAAATTCAAACATAAACCTTTCTAAGAGACCCATCATCATAGGCCAAAGACAATCCACATAAGGATGCATATGGTAAGAGGTGTACACTGTACAGTGGATCGTGTTGTAATTATCTTAACCAGGTTTTATCCTTGTTTGGGTCTTGGTACTCCTACAAACATCCAAAAAGAAATCCTACCAATTCCAAAACCATGGCCAACACCAACTCCACAGCCAATTCCTGCTTCAACATTCTTGACTCCCAATCTTCTTAACTGATGAACAAAACAAAGAAACAGAAGATGCAGCCACGCTTTGAAATTTCATAGACAGTATATAATGTAGAAAAGAAAAAAAAAACATGCAACTATGAAACTTCAACAATGCTTTCCATTTTCCATTAATTATGCATAAAACAAGAATCTCAAAAGCAAGTACTTTTAATGTCAAATATAAAAAATATACATGCTCAATGGTAATGTTAGAAACAAGAAACCATGAGGAAGTTCACTTACAGAGCTATTGACATGTCTTCCAGCACCAGAAAAAGCATCTGTCGCACCTCTGGTCGCGATCATAACTTGTTGTAGCATTGGAATTGCACCTAGTAATTAAAAGTTAGTCATACTTGATTGGAAGGAAACAGCTATAGAAACACTACATAAAAAGAGGGAGACATTGTGAAGTTCTTATCACTGCTACCAGAAATTGCATAATTCAAAGTAAATGGTGTTTTTTTTTATAACATGGGTATCCCCACCACACATTGGAGGTGAGACTAATCCCATAGGCATGTGTAAACCTCACAATCCACACACACCAGTTAAGTCTATGGGGAGTGGCGGATGGGGTTGAGTGTGAATCGAACTCAAGACCCCGCAGGGAGTGGCCAAATGTCATATTTAGCTACTTGCAAATCCATTTCCTAAGAACTAAATTCAATACAGAACTCAAAATTATTCTATGTATCACTTCAAAGGCTATCAAATTTTAAATGTCCATTTGACTCAAGCTTAATGTACCCGTCCGTGCATCTCAAAATGGGTTCAAATCCAGTACCAATCCAATTCATAGGATAACATTGAGTATGAGTGGGAGAAACAATATGAATGGAAGCTCTACTACAAATTAGTTCTCGGGTTCGACGGATAATTTCTCCGAAACTCTTTTGGTTAGAAACGTCAATCAAGTGTGACTTACCACGTAAATACCAAATAAGAAAATATATAAAAAAGGTAATCTCGTTTACATATATCAAAGTACAAGAAGAAGAGTGGAAAAAAAAGGAGTAGATGTGCGGAGGTGGGGGGAAGGCACCTAAGTTGAGGGGACGACCGACGCCGATGCCAATCCCGCAGCCGATACCAAAGCCAGTGAAGACCTGACCCACTTTCAGTGTAAACGGATTCTCCATTGATTGGGGATTTTCAGATGCAACCTCTCAATCCTCCAAAATCGCCTCCTCCCACTCTCACCCACTAACTCCGCCACGGTTTACTCTCCGTCGGAACCCGAAGGCACGGAAACGCCCTTTCTACTCCCTTACTTTGGGCCTGTTGGTGGGCTTAAACTCGGCTCAAGTTTGGCCCGAATCGGTCGAAGAGGAAGGGATTCAACTAGGCTTGCAATTTAGCAGGTAGGTCAAATTAAGATACAAATTATAGCCCAGCCATATATTATTAAATTTATCCAACTCATTGTTGGATTTTAGGAAGTTGGTCAAGTAGGGATCCAAACTATAGCTCGTCCATATTATATTAAATTCAAGTTATTAATTTTTTAACCAAACTTGGCCTTTTTCTAATCACAAATAACCTAAATCAGTTTTAAAATCTCAATACAATTTTGATTTGGACCAAATATCTCAAGTTAGGGATAAATTAGGTCATTGGCCATATAGTGAAAAAAAGGCAACATTTCTGTTTGGACCCCTTAGGGGCCATAGAGCCCCAAGATCACGCTCTCTCCTTGTTATGCCCACTTATCATTGTGAATTGGATCCATTACCAATTTAAAATTATTTTGAATTGATGTCATTATTGGATTAAAAAATAATCCAAAATTAGCCTTATTTTAATCATTAATCTTTCAACCTTGAAATTATAACTTTTTAAATCCAATTGATCTAATTTATAATGAGAAACATCATCGTAAAAATACCTTTCAAAATACCCATCCTCATATATTAGACCTCACTCCAGAACACATAAGGTCCAAGGCACGAACTCACCATCACGTGTAGGGCTGCAACTCGGGTTGGGTTTTGGCCCTACCCGCATGACCCGACCCGAGAAATCATGCGGGTCGGGTTACAATGGTCGGGCTGTAGGGTCGGGTCGGGTTGAGAAAAGAAAAACCCGACCGAAATTCGGGTCAGGTTGGGTTGAACCTTTTAAATTTCAACCCGACCCGACCCGAGAAAACCCAACCCGAGAAGACCCGACCCGACCCGACCCGCCATAACTTAATATAAAAGCTGCCTTAGTTCCAAACCCTAGCAGCAGAACGGGAGAGAGAGGAAAAGAAAGGGAAAAAAATGGGTGAGTTCAAGGAAAAGGGTAAAACGGCACTGAGAAAGATGAAAAGAAAGGGGAGAGAGGAAAGTTTGGCAGAGCTACTTAACGGGTAGGTGGAATTCCATTCTCTTCTTAACGGGTCTCGGCGTCGGTACCGCCCGCCATGGCTGCCGGTAATTTCTGATCTCTTGGATTCGCTTGCAATAGGAACTCAAAGTTTGAGAGAGGTTCATGAGCGCATGGCGGACGAAGAGGAGAGAAAGGGCTTACCGATGGTGAAAAGTCAGACACTGCTTAGTTAGAGATCAGGTCTGGAGGGGCTCTTAGCGAACAGTAGGTGTGTTGCTGGGTTTTCTTTCCAGCGGACGAAGGAAATGGGCGAGAGGGAAATATGGCCTAGGTAGGGCTGTAACTCGGGTCGGGTTTCTCGGGTTAAGGGTCGGGTCGGGTTGGGTTAAGGGTATTACAATCTCAGGTCAGGTCGGGTTCACTATCTCGGGTTTTTTTTCGGGTCGGGTCGGGTCGGGTTGAATATGGAGTGATTCGGGTTAGGATTGGGTTTATTAAAACCCGGCCCGCCCGACCCGAGTTGCAGCCCTAATCACGTGAAAGTGATTTTTATGGTTCTACAATGTTAAGGCTCGAAAGGCTAGTAAATAAAGATATATATATATAATCCAAGTAATTAGGGTAGGTATGCGAAGCTTGAACCTAATCTTGTCCAAATTAAAAATAATCATGATTCTTTAGCTTGAACTGAACCTATATATTATATTACATGAGTTAGGTTGGCTTGCCCATATTCCGAGCTAATTCATTTGAGTGTCCGGATCCAAGTAACACCTCTAGCTTGAATAGTTGAACTAAAAAACTCCATACTTGTGATTTGTTGGAAAGAAGTGAGGAAAAAGTCTTATTATTTGAATCCTCTTTTTGAGAGTAAGTAGGGTCCAAAGGGTGACAAAATTCTCTTCCTCGGAAAGATGGAGTTCTCTAACTTTGTCCTTCATGTAAGTACTCAAACTGCTTTAAATAATTTTTCCTAATTTTCTTATTTACCATAATTTTTTTTTTTAGGTTTATGTGTGGAAAACTCAGACACAGTCCTACTAAAATCTCTACAAGTGAGTCCACTACTATAACTAATTTTAAGACATGTCAAAGTGAAACCAACTTACCTATATCCTCTGAGAGGAAAGTAGTTTAATTGTAGATAGCTATTAACGCATTTATTCTTAATTTGTTCTTTTAAAGATAATGATACGAGATTTAAAGATAATGATAAGAATGAGATTAGTTTTTGATTAATTTTTTTAATCTAATGATGAGATCACTGTAATAACGTGGCAATCAAATTAAAAAGCCTAAAATTAGAAGCAAAATCAAATCCTTTTAACTTTCAGATTCCATTTACAATTTACATTGGCATTATCTTCATACTTCCTCAAAACTTTCACCTCATACCATTATTTTTTTTTCCTTTCTTTTTTGTTTTTCCAGCTCTCCTGCTTTGATTCTAATGCCAAACATAACTTCTTTGAAGCTGTCTTCCATAGATTGCTACTACAGAAAAGTCTTGATTTTGGTAATGGACCAGATTATGTTGGGCCCATGTTTGCCTCCATCAATCGTCAATAGTAAGGCCCAAACTGAACTTCATGGCCAAGTGCAGATTTTGTCCATTCTGGATCTGTTCAAGACTGCTACGGTTTTATACTCGGCCTAAATTTTCTGGATCTATCAGTATATGGGTGGGGCCAGAGCCTGATTTTGAAGACCGGTTAATAAACGGGCCTGTTGTGTACCATCCCAGGCCCTTGCCACCACTAAGATTAACCAAATTCCTTCTTCCATGCCTAAGGTACAAGACCCTCCTACTAGAAGACGACCTTTTCATTGATACCGGGCTCATGATACAATGCAAGGTGCTGCTTCTTTTACAGGGCTTGGTAATTTCTCCTCGACATCGTTTGGTAATGGATCCAACAGGAGCAACAATCTGATCATCTTTTACCAGAAAATCATCTTCCTTGCCTGTAAACTTACATTGACATGAAGAGCCTATTGAAACAGTTGTTTGGATAGGTCGAATTTCATCTTCTTCAATCTCAATTATAGCGTCTCTTGGCTCCATTCTTCCCAAGTTGGTGAGAATGTGAAGTTCTCTAGCTCCCCTTTCTAAATCATCATTGACCACAATTTCATTGTTGCTGCCTTGGATTTCCGTCGACGGGCCATGATCGGATGAGCTTTCTGGAGGTTGAGATGATGACTGACGAGGCATCGGACAAGTAGAATTTATACTTGCACGACACAATGGACAATTAGAGTGAGATCTCAACCATGTATCAATACATACGAGGTGAAAAGCATGGCTACACTTGGGAAGTAATCGTAGAGTCTCGTCTTCTCGAAACTCATTGAGACAAACTGCGCAATCGCTCCCTTCCACAAATCCATCACCCTTTTTGTACTTGCAAACTGCAATCGACTTAATAAGTGACTCATCTAGGCCCGTCGTCGCAATTTGCCAAGCTGCATGGTAGAAAGGATTACGGCCATCATCTGATTCTTCATCCGGGTCTTGTTGCAATCTTCCTCTCAATGCATCCAAGTTCTGACGGTACTTGGAAACGACTATATAGTAGCTTATAAGAAGGAAAACAGTAGCGAGAATGCCAATGAGAGCAATCACAAGAGGGGAGAAATTCAAGTTGGATTCTTCTATCGGGAACCCGGAAGGTAGGGGAGGAGGAGGAGGAGGGAAGATGATATAGCACCATTGTGGGCAATATAAGGTACAAAAGCCTTGGGAGCAATCCTTGCTATTGTAGTAAGGTGCCCATGTTTGCGGGTTATCCATAGAGGACATGGCAATCTCTACATTCACTTCAGACTTTGAATCTTTGAATCATAATATCTACGAATTGTTACCTAGAAATTGTAGCCTCAGCAGATGGTTGGACACTGGGAGTATGATTTCTACATGGTATATTGGAAGTAGTGAAATGCAAAGCAGGGGAAAACAGGGGAATGCGTGGAGAAAATTCTGTTTGGTGTCTTTTTTGAAGGAGAATGTGAGGTGAAAGTAGGTGAGAAGTGCTTTGAAGAAAAGCAAATGGAGAGAAGAGTTGGGGATTTTCTTATCTCTCTTTTGTTTCTTCTAGCTTGGACATAGAAGAGATAGGAATTGATTGTTTGTTGACAAAGAGCTGAAGTTGGTTACCAATGGAAGATGAGATTCTGAATCAAATATGTGCAGTGTTATCTAAGCTTTCTAATTAGACGGCATCTCATCAAGAAATTTCTTATATACCTTTTTTTAGAAGGAGGGCTCCACTTTTTGTTGGGTATGAACGAGTCCCATATCTATGAAAGAGAGAAAATTTAGAAGTTTATATGGAGCTGTATATCTCTATCTATCAGACTAGTCTTTGGATTGGAAGCCAAGTCCCAATAGTAGGTATCAGATTCACTTCATGTAGATTTAGAGATTCTCTAGCCCAAACGGGATGATTGAAAACTGTTTAATACTATAAATAATTTTAATTATGCCGGGACCATTATAAAAGCCAAAAAAAAAAAAATTCAATCTTTTAGATGTGGAGAAAAGAAGGGTTTGTTGTTGATGATGATTTGGAGAAGAGACCCTCGTCTTATTCTCTTCCACCAAACTTACCTCTTTCAATCTGGTGTTCTGATCAACCACCCCAAAACTTATGAGAGGCTCTTCTCTAAAATCCTTTTCTTTTGTTTCGTTCTCTGCAAGCTCACGTCAACAACATCTCAATCTTCCCAACTACTTTCAGTACTCTGCAAATTCACCCTCGACTCCCTCTGCCAATAATTGGGTCAGCCTTTTTTCTACCTTGGCTATTTCGTAATTTATGGAAATGCTGAGGAAAGTTTTGTTTGGTTCTTGTAAATGGTCTGCTTTCGCGTAAAACGTGACAGAGACCCAACAGCTTTCTCCAAACAGCTGAAAGAGACAGCTAATCAAAAGTAGGGATGATAATTGATAACTCAGTGAGAGAGTTCAGCCCGTGTTCATGTAAATGACCGAGTTTCAGCCCATCGGCTCATTTTTAGCCCATTTTATAAATGGATAGGCTCAAGCTTGCGATGCGGTTTTGTCACGGTTCATCACTGTTCATCACGGTTTTTTGCGGTTTTTTCACGGTTCCGATATCGGAGGAGACAGAAAATGCCGATATCGGTATGAGAGATAAAATTATCGGCCGATATATCGTCTGTATCGTATATCGGCCGATATTTACATATCGGCCGAGCCGATTTTTGAATCCCTGACTTGCGAGTCAAATCTGTAAAAGGCTATCGGGCATTTAGTAAGTATGAAGCTATATCAAGTCTAAATTAGATGTGACCAGTGACATGCGTCACATTTGATTTTTTTTTTTTAACTTTTTGTAAATAGCATAAAATAATCTATCATATGGATTGAAATAATATTTAATAAGTTACAAGGAGATTAAATTTTAACTAAAATTCATTTTCTTGTCATTTGATGTTAATGGTCAAAGTCATTAGATGTTTTTGAAAATTTTCAAATACGCTTCGTGATTTCGAAACCCATTGTAAAAATCTCTCAATCTCTCAAATCCAAATATAAAGACTAACTTCAAATTGATGGGATATTAGGCTATATAATGATGATGGTGATGCTCAGTGATTCAACTATTAAGATCAAGTGATTGAAAAATTAAATTTAAGGCCCAAAATTTGTCCAAGTTATTATTTATTAAATCCACTTTCAATCCATACAATTATATTTTTTTATCTAACAAATAAAAATTAGATCAGACAAGAGCACAAAGTGCGACCTTATAATCGGTTCCACCTAATCATTTCTCTTTTATTGTATTATTTTCTTTAAGCTCTCTATATCTAATATTATAATGTAATCCCCTCCCTCACTTAAAATCAAAATCATCTTATTAAAATTTGATGTTGGGTATTAATGAGGGCTTTACTCTCTTTTTTTCAATTGAAATGTGAAATTGGACATTAAAATGGGCTTTAAAGTTGTATTAAATTGTGCTCATCTATATGCAAACGCCAACAAGCAGGCTCAAGGTTTTCTTCTATCCAAAATGGAAGGCTTAAGTGTAACTTAAAAAAGCCCAAGGGAATATAGAAGGGCTTAAGCTTTGAGAATAAAATGTGCGGTTTGACACAGGAAAGCCTGGTCCAAATCCCCAGTCCTATGACCAGCCCTACGGTGTATTTGACCAATACTGGGCTCAGGCTCATGTTTTTAAGCTTGTTTATTAAACAGGTGGGCCTCAGGCTTGTAAACCCATTCGACTTTTTACTCATTTAATTAAATTATATATATCAATATATAGTAACACATATATTTTCATTTTATTATATTAGGCCCTATCTATATAACTTAATCCCCTGCCTCATTCAAAAGCAAAATCGGCTCATTGACGCTTTATACTTTGTTCAATTGACTATGTGGATACTGGATTCAAAGCCTTAACGTGGGCTTAAGGTTCACATTCTTTAAGAATGTTAATGTGAAATGAGCTTCAAAGGGCTGTATTGGGCTTTTTTTAATCCGAAAAAGCCCAACATGCTACAACCGAGCTTAGACTTTGAGAATATTGATGGTTTAGACTTGAGCTAAAAGGAAGCTCAACTCGAAACTATTTTGTACGGGACAATTCAACTGGCAGACACTTTAGCTCAGGAATAAGATATCTCATGTTTGAGTCCTATAGTTATCCAATGCCCGTGACTTGCGGAGATTTCCATATGTATATAAAGTTTTCTGCTATGCTCTAGCAGAAATATTGGTCTTGAGTTTCTCGAAACTAATTCTATGCAGCCCTAACAAGATCACTAACTGCTACAAAGACATTTCTCATTTTTGTGGAGTCCATCGACTGAAAGAACTTATTTTTAGAAAATTGTTGTTTAAATTTTATATAGATTAACAAAAATAAATGAAAAGAGCTTGAAAACCTTTATTTTAATTTAAAACATGCGGTGTTTAGATTCAATTATCTATTTTGTATATTTACATTTAATGAATAGAATTTTAAAAATCTATTTTTATATTAAATAGATCTAATAAAAAATAATTTTCAAGCCAAAATTGAAGCCCATCCATTCAATAGATGAAAAGCACAACTCGGCCTATTGGTGTTCATTTGTAGATTAATATACTTGGACAAAATGAGCCTATATCCCACTTGAAGGCCCAATTTCAAATTTCAATTAACATTTTCTTTAGTGAGTGAAGAGACTACACTATATATATGAGGTCTATAAAATTATATGTAATTATTGTTTTTATGTATAAATATATAGCGGGCTATTTGAGCTAAAAAGCCTGCACACTTTGTCCGAATTGTCTGAATTGACTTCACTTAATAGAAGTTTTGAGGTTTTGAAATTTAGCATCGTACTAAATTTTGAGTTTTTGAACTATGAGCAATATGTGTGTTAAAACTCGTTCATTTATCAACATATTTAAAATAAAATCGGATCAGATTCGAGCCCATGAATAGCCCCACTCAAGGTGTGGATGCATCTTAGGAAAAGCAAGTTACTGCAAAAGAAATAAGAATCCAAGAACAATTATCAGTTCCATGGACCCTACAATGTGGAAAATTTCTGTCTCTCTTCATATTCTGAAGTAAAGGGAATAAAGAAAGCATCCAACAATCAAAAGCACAAATAAAAGCACAAAACCAACTCACTTCACTAACCCAAGCTCAACAAAGATGGCTTCAAGCAAGACAGCCATTGGAGCCCTCAACTTCATAGCTATGCTCCTCTCAATCCCTATTATTGTCACCGGATTCCGGCTCTCATCGAAGGCCGACAACACCTGCGTAAAGCTCCTACAATGGCCGGTCATCATCTTGGGCATCTTGGTCTTAGTTGTAGCACTGATCGGTTTCATCGGTGCGATTTGGCGCGTCCAATGCTTGTTGCTCATGTATTTGATGGCGATGCTCTTAGTGATTATAATACTCGCCGGTGCAGTGGTTTTCATCTATATGATCACAAACAAGGGCTCAGGTCACCCGGTTCCGAACCGGTCATTCTTGGAGTATCGCTTGGAGGACTACTCGGGTTGGCTTCGTCCACGGGTAGTGAGTGCATACAAATGGGATCGGATCAAAAGCTGTCTCACCGTTACTAGCATGTGTTCCGAGTTGGATCAGCAATATCGGCTTCCTCAAGATTTCTTCAATGCACACATTAGCCCATTACAGGTATATCCATATTAATGTTGATTCTGTTCCCAGTTTCATATCTATATAAGACTCCATAAGTGGCAAAATTTCATTCTTAGGAAATGTTTTATCAATTCATTTCTACTTTATCTGTCGCAAATTTGAATTTTGAGTAAAAAAAAATTCTTTATCCATCTATTCATACGTGTTTCGTCACATGTGGCTCGATGAAGAATGAGACAATCAATAATGGGATTTTTTTTTTTTTTTTTGATAAATGAACTAAACAAAATTTTGTTTCTGAGTCAATCCTCTAAACTACTATTACACTCTCTGATAAACAAAACATCAAACCTTTTGATCCCAAATGACAAATTTAAATCAAAGTTTGGTTGGTTCAGTGTGACTACTAGAGAAGCATTTTCTTGATTCACAGATGAATCTCTCTGTTTTCGTTGGTTTTGCTCCAGCTTGAACTAATTATGTCTAGTTTTCTTGGAAATTACCGTACATGGAAATTGAAGAATGGTATCTTCATACTTTTTCCATAAAGATTACTTGGTTGCGAAGGCAAAAGACTTGTCAAAGACAAAAGGATCTGTTTGGTACTTTGGAACTCGTTATTGGAGCTAGAATATAGATCATAACTTTTTTACTTAGGGGAATTTCTTAGAGGAATTTGAATCCGATTCGAAACACTCAGACACATTATACCCTACTATTTATAGTGATTTGATACTCTGAAATTTGTTAGTGGAAATAGAATCTGATTCGAAACGCTTGACATAAGTTTGACTATGTACACAAAATTATATGGATTTAGAATTCTAATTTCACTAAAAAAAATTTGGGCTGTCCTACTATCTATAGTTATTTGGCAATACACTAACTATGGTTGATTGTTCTCGGGTTGTGGTTTTCAGTCAGGTTGCTGCAAGCCGCCGACGTCGTGCGGGTACACGTTCGTAAATCCGACATATTGGACAAGCCCAATAAACACCGCTGCGGACTTGGACTGCTTGCTATGGAGCAACGAGCAGACCCAACTGTGCTACACGTGCGATTCGTGTAAAGCTGGTTTACTTGCTAATCTCATGAGAGAATGGAAGAGGGCAGATTACATCTTAATGATCGTATTAGTTGCTCTAATTTTAGTTTATTTGATAGGATGGTGTGTATTTTGGAATGCAAAGGTGAGAGAGATGTCTCAGCCAAGGAGGAACAAGCAAGGTCATGAGTAACTAGAGACTGACTCGGTAATCAATTCCAAAGTATGAAACATTCGGTCCAACATAAATCGGTTTGGATCTAAAATTTTAGACCCGTTTAAATTTTCTAGATCCAATTTCGACCTATTAACATAGGACCATTTTCTTGATTTTCACAGTCATGGGCCATGTAATGTACATGATTTTCAAACTCTTTACTGTTCTGAGTAGTAGAAATAGTTCTGTTTTCTTATTGAGATGTTGAAAATGTTTCACTTTGGGAGTCGGGAAAGGAGAAACATGAATTGAAGACACTAATCAGGGAGCGCCGAAAGTGTATTGTTGATTTCTTTTCCATTAGCTAGTAAAGAAAGAGAATGGTTAAAATGTTTCCTCTCTTTCACTCTCCATGGTTTAAATCTAGCTTGAGTTAGGCCCAAATTCATTAGATATGAATGATTTTTTTTTTTTTTAAGACCAGGTATTTAATTGTCCGACTTGACTAATTCTTAGGGTATATGTAAATCTTTCAATCCACACACGCCGAATATAAACTAAAGGGAGTGATCCCTTTTTGGGTTGAGTGAGACTTGATTCTAAGATCTCCCTACAAACAAAGGTAGAAATTGACAATCAAACTAACCTCTTAAGATTTACATAGGAATGAAATTAAAGCATATGTTAGCAAGACAAGCCAAGTTCAAACTCTTTTATAGCCAATTTAACTAAATGTGTGGGCTTGAAGAGTTTAGTTGTACCCATTACAAAAATGAATGGACTTAAACACAATATTAGCATAATAGGCTATGTTAAGACTAATTTGTTAGCCTCTATAGCTAAAGAGGTGGGCTTGGACAGGTCAACCCAAACCATCACAAACAAATATATTAGCACAAACAGAGCCATATCTACTCATTTTTTTAGCATGCTTAGGTGAACGGGTGAATTGTGCAGCTCGGCCCGAATGCATCACAAACAAACGGGACTTAAATACATGACGGGCCCAGCTCAAACTCATTTTTTTGCCCATTTAGCCCGAATTTAAGATTTATCAACTTAAAGCCCAAAAATTTATCTTGGTCCCCTTATATTAAATTATAGTCTATCCACTTTATCTTATTAAAACTAATTTTTCCTTTACTTCATAATAATAATTTGGTGTGTCCTTTTTACCCTTTTCAATCCATGTGGATAACCTCATTTAATCATTTTTATTCTAATAAACTCATTATGTAGAGATAATATGCTGAACTATTAAGTAAAATTTAAAAAACCAAACCATTGCTTGAGCCGTTTTATATAATGATTTGATCAACTAATTCAGTACTGGATTAAAACGTTTCGAACAGCAATGTTGAGATAATATTATAAAAACATGTTAAATTATTAAAATTAAAAATAAATGTAATAGAAAATGAAAATTATATCACAAGTCATGTTGCCCATACTAGGGTATATCTAGCTACTTCTTTTCCTAGGACAACCCCACCCCCTCCATCCCCCCACCCATCCTCCCCCCTCTCTCTCTCTACTAGCCATTATGACCAAATTTGGGTGGCATTTGTAGATTGTATCAACTAAGATTGACGTGAATCTAAGTCATATCATTCAAATCAAACAACAATTACTTGAAAATCACTAAAAATCAAAGTAGTAATTTTTAATGACCTGAATTTTTTGTTTTGAGCATTACTCATTATATATCTTAAAAAAATTAGAACTAATCCAACTTAACCTGACCTTAAAATGAATATGGATTGAATTGGATTGAAGTGTCATCGAGTCCAAACCGATCTAACCTAATTTAAATTAAGAAACAGGCATCCAAGCATTATTTTAACTCATGTACGATCTCAAATTCAAAAATTTTAAGTGTGCAATAAAAAATCATGAGCCTTGGCCAAACTTAATTTGGGCTCTCACAAGTCTTAATTAATCTAAATGAGACTTGATTCTAGAAATAAATAAAGACACAAACAGACCTTTAAGTTTTCGAGTCCTTTCTCTATTTGCTTTTACCTCTCTTGTTCTTGCCCATTGCCCATGAGAAATTATTTTCTTTTACTTAAATTTTCATTATAGAAACACAATAAATACTTTTTTATTGGTAAAATACAATAAATACTTTCATAAAATCTTTTTTATCCACATTTAAACAAATAGTCAGCTTCAACAACTTCACTTCATGGTTAAGTAAACTTGGGCAGTTGGGTTGCATTTGGATGAGAGAGGTATAAGGGTAATTGGGGCCTATCCTTTGTTACTGTTGTTTGGTAACCAAGGGGTAAAATTAAAATTTAAATTTTTATCTATTTTTTCTCACTTTTGAAAACACTTTCATTTCAAGAGGTTTGCATATCACTGGGGCTACCTCTAGTCAGACATAACTTCAAATAACCCCTGCAAAATTGACCCCTCATTCAAACACAGCCTCGATGATGAGAATGAGTGGTTGATGATGAGAATGAGTGGCATGGCCATGTTGCTAAATAAACCCTAGATTTCTAGGGTTTTTGATCGCTTGGTTGGAGCCAATACCAATCAAGAAGCAAATGACAGAAAGTGACCATTGACAATCTACCCTAAAAGACAAAGCCACACTTGTCAAGAGAGCAGTAGAAACCTAATTCTAAACACTCGTTGCTTCTCATTGCACCATCGACCCATTCTAAACTTAGACCTCAAGTACCCAACAATGTTGACAAATTTTGATGGTGGGTCATGGAAATATGGCCTGCCTGTTACTTATATTTCTATTTTAACAATTTTAGAGACTTTTAAAATTATTAAACTTTTGAATGGATCACATACGTTTAGTTGATATTTTGAAAATACAGAAGAGCAATGACAGTGGAGATATAGAATTTAACTTTATTTAATTATTGTATATATTAAAAAAATTATAATAAGTTATTGATTTTTAATTCTGTCTTCAAGAATTTCTCTTAAATTATATCTACATCTATCTCAATCAATTATGTGATGCTTATCCAATGATAGACGTAAAGTTTTTCTAGAAAAAAAATCAATAGCTGCTCTTTGTAGTGATGTTGACTATATTTATAGATATTTGTTTGTATTTTAGAAAAAAATATATTTAAATTTTGAACATTTTCAATCAAATCCTTTCATTATTATATTGGACTGATATAAAATATAACAAAATATAAAATTATCAATTTTTAAAAGTAATTCTTAAAGATTAAAAATTTGACTATTTTTATTTTCTACTATTTTTAATAAATAAGATTGAGCTATATTGGCCAAAATGGGGCAAAATAGTTACTATTTTGGTCAAAGATTTTCAGTTGTCCTCTAAGCTAAAATTTTGATGTTATCTTAAAAATAAAACTCATTTTTGTCGTCCTATCATTTCCCTACCATAGATGTTTTTCTTCTAAAAATGAATTCAAATCTTATTAATACTCATCATTGGGTGTAGTTCAACTAGCTAACCTCCTATCTTAGGAAGCAGGAAGTATCAAGTTCGAGCTTCCATGGCCTAACTTGATGTACCCTAAGGCATTGTATATCACCCGTGGGAATTTTACGTTGAATTTTCTGCAGTTTTTCACACATAAATTCAAAAAAAAAATATTATAATAAGAAGCAAAGAACTAAATATTATTTGCTTCATTAACCCAAGACTTCCAATATTTCAGATGGGTTCTTGATTGTCAAGTCTAACTCAACTAATATTTAATTTTAATAAAAGTTAGAAAAAATTAAATCAAAATGTTATTGTATTCTTTATAAAAATTCAATATGCTGCAATAAGTTTAATAATTTAAAATTCCAAAAATACTTGGACTTTCATTTCTAGTGGGCCTAAAAAGATTCCACAAATGAAGACTAAACCTCTTTTTCTTAAAGTTGGAAAAGATAAATAGGAGGATGAAATCATGAGTTAGGTAGTATTAGGAAGGTGGGCCTACTTCAAAACCCATTTCTAAGAGGCCTTTAAGTATTGGATTGAAGCCTAGAGCTGCACTGTAAAGCCAGTGGACACCCAAAAGGAGAGGCCAACACACTGAAAAGAAACGTGGAATCATGAGTATAAACTTAAAAAGTAGAATCAACGAATACTTCATAATCCTCTATCTAATCAACTTTAGAGTTTTTAACAATTTCTTTCAAATAATTTATATGTTTAAAGATGATAATTTGCACATTAAAATATATAATATTTATCTACACATCTAAAGTATGAAACTCAATAAATGAAGCTCTGATGAATTTGTTGAAAATGTCTTTATATAAATATAAGACCTGTAAAAGTTCACTTTGATCGAATCAATTAAAAAATTTAACTAATCATGTTTATAGAGAACTTTAAAAATGTGGGTTGATTGATTCAAACAATGTAATTTCTGACAGATCATGTTAAAATAAAGAACTTTTAAATAGACTCATCATCACCTCATTTAATTAATTACATACGGTGGATATTCCACACCAACGTCCAAATGATCATTTCACTTATATGTTATTTTGTTATATGTAAAATTATAGATATATAAAAGAAAAATGATATGGTTAGATCGTCATCTTCGTCACTTATTTGATAAAATTTTAATTTTAAAATATATATAATTTTTAAAATAAGTAATGAAGTATAAAATATAATTGTGTTACAATTAGATCTCATACACTGATCATTTCTTTGAATCACATTAATAAAAGAAAACATTCAAATAAGTCTTATTTCAATCATAAATCAATAGAATCAATCAAATATGTAATGTGACAAAAATATAATTTGTGTGATATTGCTTGAATAAAAATCTCAAATAGAATTAAAAAATAATATTTAAATAATCTATGTCTTCAAACATGACAAGAATATTATATTTTAACCATGATTTCAACAAAAGTACTTGAAAGAAAGAAAGAAAAAGCAATGGCTCTCTACACAACCACTTTAGACACGAGTGAAGTTCACATTCACTCACTTCCAAACCCCAAAATGAGCTCTGACTCATCATAATACTTTTGCTTTAGGAAAAATAATAATAAAAAAAAGGGAGGAAGAAGAAGAGAGAAGTAAGCTATGTCTGGACGGCTGCGATTAAAAGAACAACAATTATTGGACTCATCAAACTACCACGTGTGCAAGGGCACCACAAAGCAACATACGCCACTCCGTCGACTTATTAATCCACGTAGATGTCCACTCTCACGCAATGTAAGAAAGTTTTAAATTAGTTGCACATTAATAAACTCATATAGAACATTTTATTACTTAATTAAAGACTTGAATGAATGAAAATTGTTTATGTTAAAGAGGTGAATTTTTTTAACATGTTCCAACTTGAAAATTTCATGTTTGAGTATATATATATATATATATATATATATATATATTTTAAAAAAATTCACTTTAATATGATTTGGCCAAATTTAAAATAAATCTAAACTGAATCAACAGATAAACAAGCTCTATGAAAACACTATCATTTGATTTATAACAAACTAATTCGAATATGATAATTTGAGAAAAGACAAGCCTAATGACCCCCCTCGTATACTAAAATTTCATCTATTAGAGATTTATATTTTGAATTCTAATTTTCCATTTGGTCCTTGGGCCTTCTTAAATGAGTTTCTCTTATTCGGTTATTAATTAAGACTATTTTTATCATCAATGAAATTATTTTAGATTCTTTTTATATAGTTGTTTCTAACTCTACATTTTAGAATTGAAATATTCATGCAATCTATAGTGTCTATCTGTGTCACCTAACCTTTATTTTTTATTTTTTTCTAATATTCCAATAACATGATCCACAAAGGCAAGCTCAATGCTAGTAACTGACGAAAACCTCACAACCTCTACACGCTACAAACGAGTCTTAAACAATTGTGCTAATTTTTTTGAAGAGCAAGGTGTCTGAGACCTCTTAGAATACACCTCATTAATCTTTAGAAACATATACAGACATCTTTATCTACATACACTCTAAATAATATTACAAAGAGTGACTTTTTTTATTTTGAAAGTGACTTGAATTTAAGATTTTTCGTATCTCAAATAAATTCTTGACTGTCAACTCAATCCTCACAAGTTTTATCCAATTGTACTATAGATTTTTATTTAATTCTCAAATATTATATAAACTTAAAACGTAATTCTTCACTTGCCCGTGGTCCACCTTTCTAGACCGAAGTACACAAGATTTTATTTTTGAGATTTCATTACACAAACAATAACACTATCTATTTATACACATTTTGAAGTTTAAACATTACAATCATATCTCACTTCCCCCATATTTACATTTACATTTAGCATTTACTGCCAAAGTCAAAACTTACTTGTACTTGTCACTAACTCCTTTTTCACCGCCCAAATCTCCAATTTTACATTTCTTGACTTCTTTTCCCTTTATTCACCTCTATGTACATTTTATTTTTCTTTTCAAATTCTATGTATAAAACAGAGGCCTTCTCTCGCTGTAAGCAACTGTGCTTGCAAACGAGTCAAGAATCGGAACTCAAGATAAAATATACACTTAGTCCATGACTTATGACGTGCATACACAGAGCATTGGATGTATGCTCCTCACTCAGTACTCCAACACAAGCCCTCCTCCCATTGGAGCTCTGTGAGGGATTCCCTTTCTTCTCTTTGCAGTTCTGAAGTTGGTCATTGTTGGAGGGGGTGTTGATGGTGTAAAGTTCTGAACCATCTTCTCTTGGCCATGGCTAGTCTTGCTGGAAAATGATTCCTCCGAGTCAGAACCCGGCGCCATTCCTCGCTTCTTGCTCCGATCCTTCGATGTTCCAGCAACCTGCGAGGAATCAAAGACGAGCCCACATAAGAATTACATTCTAATCTGCTATTTTGAATTTGGATAACAATTTCTTTATCTTAATGGATACCATCAGAACCAAGAAAGGGTAAAAATTTTGTTCGGGTTTTAGACCCACCCATCATGAAAAGGCAGTAGTTGCTTTGAATTCTTTTGGAAATGCTGAAATTGTTGCAGCAGAACAATTTTTGGATCAAAATTTCAATTAACTATCACTGATGTTTCAGCTCATTCCAGGCCAGTCAGTCTAAAGCTCTTTTAATTTTTAAATCAACAAAAGAAAAAAATCAATATCATCCGATATTTATTCTCCAATGAAAAAATAATAATTGGGCCAATGAGGAAAATGCCCCACTTTGCTGAAATCCAAGCAAATGCAGGCAGAAAATATTAATTGAATATTTCAAAAGAATCCAATTACATCATCAAATATAACATGGAGATATGATATTAGGTGAAGAAGATTTAATATATATATATATATACACCGTAAATTTGTGAAGTATACATTTTTCTTGCTGTAAATTCCAGGAAAAGAAGATAAAAAAAAAAAAAAAAGCCTGAGTCGAAGAAATGAAATTGGGTGGATGAAGTAGGAGTTCGGAAAAAATACCTTACAGCCAAGAGAACAGAATCTAAAGGAATCGAGAAGGCTCCGGCTGCAGATTTCGCATGTGTTGGTGACTCCCTTTCCCGGCCTCGGCTGCGGCCGCTCGTTCAAGAAGACGACCCTCGCGCTGTTGATGATGTAGGTCTGAACACCACTTATATCCAACACCTTTTGAATCTCACAAATCCTAATCACATCGTGGTAAGACGATCTCCTTATCTGTCAAAATAATTCAAGAACAAATTTTCTTTAACCCCAATTCAATTTAAATCATTCTCTAAATATATGATGCATCTACAGATAAAATACCTGTATTGCTCGATGGTCTCTGTGGTGAGTGAGGCAGAGAGAGCAGAGGCTTCCATTCATACAATCCAAGCAGTACATATTGCATTCGCTCTTGTGAGAATCTGCATGGAATTTGCATGGAATGAAGAAGCTTGTCTTCAGTAGCGGCCGGAGCCACGGCGGCCACATGTTGCCGTCGTCGATTTCATCCGGAGCTCCAGCTCCCTGAATTGTTTTGAAAGAAAAAAACAATGTTGAGCACAAAAGGCAATCATAGAACAGAGGAGATGGAAGGTGACATACACTAAATAAATAAATAAATAAAAATTATAGGGGCATTACGTACCATGATTCTTCTGTTCTTGGGTCTGAGGGTGGGTTCTTGATCAATTGCCAGTTTGGAATTCGGAGGAATAGATTTAGCAACCAAGGCAGGCTTTCTTCCTCTCTGTTTCTAACCTTCTCAACACTATATGAGAAAGAGAGATGAATGAATGTGGGCTTTCTTCTTTCTTTTTTCTCACCTTTTGTACACTGATATGAGAGAGAGAGAGAGAGAGAGAGGAGATCAATGAATGTGGACTTTCTTCCTGTTTCTTTCTCACCTTTACTGCAATGATATAGGGAGTGTAAGGGGGTAGATTGACCAATGAATGTGGGCTTTCTTCTTCTTCTTTCTTTCTTACCTTTTCCTACACTAGTAATCTAAGTACAATTGAGAGAGAGAGAGAGAGAGAGAGAGAGAGAGAGAGAGAGAGAGAGAATGAATGGAGAAGCATGGAGAGGGATGGAGAGGGCCAGTGGGGGTACTTGTAATGGATTTGGGCTTATCTGCTGAAAGAGATTCAAACCGAACCTGACTCCGAACCCAAACCAAAGATGCGTCGATTGCAAGGCAGTCCCACTTGTTAAAATAAATAATGCCTAAATTTAATTATTGTAAGTCATTAACTTTTTATAATATATTTTTTAAATTATAATTAAACATAATAGTTTCTTTTGAATTAGATCATCAGTAAAGATACAACTTATTATAAAAATTCAGTGTTTTTTAAAAAAATTAGTTCTTGCCCCCTTATCTTTTTTTAAGACCAAGGTACTCATGTATCTTATTTAACTAATCTCTGAGTCATATACGAATAAATGAGAAATAGTTGTTTTTGTGTTGATGGAATATAATCCCAAAGCTTTTTACATACAAAAGTGAATTTTGACAATCAAGCAAACCCAGTCAAAGTTAAATCTAATTCTTACCTTCTTGAACTACTATTTTCTTTAGTTTTTAAAATTATTTTGAAGTCTTCTCCTCAATATCATGGTTTTTAATAACTTTCAACCTTTTTAACATTTGTCATAGTAAAGAAGAATCAATTAATTGCCTCTCTTTGAAATTCAATTAGAAAAGTATACCATGATGTAATACTTTTCAATGTATTAAAAAAAATCCTAATTATTTAATAATAAATTTTAATGCTTATATGAGAAGTTTCAATATTGAATTATTTTATTTGGGTTGCATTGCTCATGAACAATGGTCTACTTCAAGTCCAATTGGACTCACAAGGTGAAGTCTGATGCATGATAGCAGTTGCATTTCAAATATATTTTTGAGATGATATCTTTTATAAAAAAAATTGAGTTTATTAAATTTAAAAATTCATAATTTTTAAGAATTTAAAGATCAACGACTAAAATAAAATTAGTTTTGAATAAAATTTTAATTCAAAATCAACTCGAAATGAATTCTATGAATATAATTTGCAAGAAATAGATTAGTGTGATTTTTAAACACCAATGAAGTCCAAGTGGGGATATCCTTGATGAACGTGTTGCTTAGCTGAAAATATTTCTATATTGTGTATTTTCAGTATTATATTTTTGGACAGTAGCAGAGCAGCGGACATACCAAAGAAAGTGTGGGGAAATTAGGTGGGCCACACATGTATAATATAAATAAGATCAATGGTCCAAATTATAAGTACATTTGTCTCTTCAGATTGTGAATGGACGGGTCTTATCTTTTAGCCAAAAGATGTTAAAAGTGTGGCCCACCTTTGTCTTTCAAACTTGCGTCATTTAGCATTAAGTTTGCTTATGCACTTGGATTACTGATTGGTTGGTGACTTGGTTCTTGCCTTTTTTCTTTTTTTTTTAATTTTAGACCCATTATCATATATATATATATATATATATATATATATATATATATATATATATATATATATATATATATATATTTACTTGTGGGAAAGCCACCGTAAAATCCCAATGAATGATATACAGTATCTTAAGAGTACATAAGTGAGGCTATAGAGACTTGAACTTGAGCTACAACTATGTATGTATATCAAAAAAAATTATCTCACCCTTTCTTTTCCAATAGAATTTTAGACTAAATAAAATTTAGAAAAAAATAGTTAATGAAGTTTTAAAAATTCAAATTGAGTTAAAAAGTCGCGTTTAATTTATTTTAAAATTAAATAATCATTTTAAACAATGAGACATTGCTTAGCCACTAAGTTGCCATTTGGTCTCGCATATAAAACCAATTTGAGTCCATCCATACCTACTCTCTCTCTCCTAATGAGAGAATTCTTTAGGATGAGAGAGAATGAAGAAGCAAATAGCAACCCTTGTCAAGTTCATCTCAATGCCATTAATTTGCATAGAAAAGTACCATTTAAAATAAGGACTATATTGTATTTTTGTCATCTTATAAATTAGATTATTTTAAATTTGAATTTAATTTGAAATATACTCACCATTAGATTAAGTCCAAGGCTAGTTTTAATCTTTTTGCGTTTAAAATTGTATTTAGAATGAGTTTTATAAGATGGGTTTTATGACTCTATCTGTATAAAATTTGATTTATCATCCACATGGTATAACTCAATTGGTTGCCTACTATTTTAGGAAGTAAGAGCTTATGAGTTCGAGCCCCCGTAACCTAACCTTGGTGTGCCATAGAGGTAGTGGGCTCATCCGTAGGATTTTAATAATACTGTGTTTGAGTTTTCCACACGTTAATCTAAAAAAAAAAATTGATTTATCAAATCAACTCGTTTTTAATATTTTTTATATAAATTCCACCAAAAATTAGTAAAGTCGTTTCAAATAATTAGTTCAGAATGATTGATTTCTCTTATCTAAAACGTGACCTTTGATTTGGCTTTTTTTTCTTTTTCCTTTTCAATTTAAGTTTCAACTATCGATTGAGTGCTGTCTCGTGTCATTTGAAAAATCCAATTGCCAATTAATATTTAATACATGGTTCTTTAGCAGTTCCTTCTCTATAAATCAAACGATATATTCAACAATGTTTTAACTTTTAAATGACCTTTAGATAATTAAGTCTTCAAAACAATCATGTCGTTTGAAAAAAATTAAGAATTTTGATTAGTTAATGAATTAAAGATTGTCTCAACTGCCCACTTAACATTTCATTATAGAGCTCATATTTTGTATGATATCAATTATTTATATCTTATACTTTATGATGATCTTAATTATATTGGTTGACTTCAAAAGTTCACATCGGATCTCCCCAAGGAGTCTAAGATAATAGTTGCCATTTCAAAAGAGAAGTCGATACAAATCTAAGAATTTTAGAGGAGATGAGTATTTTTTCTAAACTTTGTATATGATGTCGGTTGGGATTGGGTTTTTAATCCAAAAGATTAACGTGATAGATAGAGTGATCAAGTCTCATATAAGTCTTTAATTTTTCCCACTCACAATTGATGTAGAAATCTCGTTCATACCTAATCTGATAGGTGGAGTGATCTGGTCTCATATAATCCTAAGTTACTCCTTTCATAACCGATGTGAGATTTTCATTCACACTCCAACAATATCCTTAACATATGAGAGACATTATGCTATGCTATCATCTCAAAGGTAAGAATAACTTCAAATGATGATATTTAGAGAGTACAATAGGGTACATCTACTAAAAATATAAACCTTTTTCAAAATTTTATGAGTCAAATTATGAAATAAAGATATTTTCACTGAATTCATCACTATTTTAATTAATAGATGTGATGTCTGGATGTGGACCTAATGCACATGTGACGATTGTGTAGTGTATAAAGTAATATGATTAACCATGACATATATCATAATTTATTTTTTGAATAAGGAAAAAGTCCTATTAATATGCTCACGGATGAGCTCATTATTCCTAAAATACACCAAGGTTAGACTATGAAAGCTCGAACCCGCAACCTCCCGCTTCATGAGGCGGGAGGCAATGTATCGTGATTTTTAAATAGAGATATGTATGATTTATACCATTCTTTGCATAAGTCTCTTAAATCAAAATTGAAGTTGTATTTGTCATTATCTTTGGCCCACTTAAGAATTTTTATCTTAAAGATGTGATTATTCAATAGTAGTTCATCGGCTCAAACCATGCTTTGCTACTTTGCTTGCGTTCATGTATTGTTTTTTCTCTATTGTCTTAGAGTCTTGACTGTGGATAAATAAAAGATATGAAAGAGAAATTGAAAGGGAAATTGAAAGGGAAATGTATGGAAAATGGAGGCCCCCTTTCCTTTCAACTGTTTGGTTTGGTGTTGACTCCAAAACGGGTCAAATGGGTCGTTGAATCAACCAATGCAGGCCACAAGAGTGAACCAAGAAATTTATAGAAATAATTAGATGGAGGAGGATACCCCTATTATGACAAAGTCAAATTATACATCTTCACCCTTCATTGCTGAAATATAAAAGCTTATAATATAAAGAAATTTCAAAAGAGCATTATTGGTATTGTAGTAACTGACCTTATTATGTTTAAACCTAGTGCAACTTATCATTTCTCATTCTCATAAGTTATCAATATAATAAAAATGATTAGGCTCATCATCGTTCATCTCCATCAAATGAGATCCGTATCTAAGGAGACATGATATTAAATGAATTTTAGGAGCTACATTGTTGGGTCTAATATAAACAGAACCATATGAATATTTCTTGTTTGAAGTTTCATCTCTATTCAATGATCGTTTTTCTTGATTTTAAACTTTTAAATATCTATAGTATATACTCATTAAAATTTAAAAGTCAAGATTATAAGGTTGAGTAAATACTCAAATGTGCCAAACAATGAGGATAACATGCTAAATGTAAAGGTGGAACCTAGTTTTTATTCATGTCTTATTGAGACAATGAGCTCAAATGCTCAATGAGCTAGTAGGGTCAGGTTCATGGTAATCCACTTTGGAACTAAAAAATTTAAATTTGATTTCAGTTACTAATTTGACTCAAGAAAAATACCTGATATATAAGATACGGACCCATGGAGGAAAAAAATCTTTGATAAACTTTAAAAAATGGAAATAAAATAAAAAGTCCTATGAAATTGAAAAATAATGAGGTCCAAATTAAAATAAAATAATTTTTTTTATATAATTGCAAAGAAGACACATCTATTATATTGGAGTAGGATTCTAACCATCTATTATAATGGAGTAGATGTTCTAATGACTTATGCTAGAGGGTCAGTCTCACCTTTTCATAAAAAAAATGAAAAAATATGATCCATTAAATTGCCATTTAAAATTTTAGATTTATAGTTCAATAGCCCCACATGGAGGTCATCTATGAACTCTTGGATAACATGACATGCTTCAACATACTTATTTATACTTGGATGTTGCATTTTTATTTTTTTAAGGACATTTTTTATTGTAAAAATAAGTGACAAGGGAATGAAATGGATTGGATGAACTTAGACATTGTTCAAATTCAAATACATTCAGTCTATTTCATTCTATTTTCACTTATTCTTTAAATCAAATGAGTCTCCCGACAAGCTATTTAAAAGATATGTTTTTCATATAATAAAAATTAGAAAAAAAAACTTCGCTTTTAAAATTTTATATTTTTCTATTATTGGCCAAAACAATAACTATATTAGCAAAACAATACCTATATTGGTGAATCACTTTTAGTTGGGCAATGTCGCCAACCAGCGACAGTCAGCATTGGACCTTGTAAGGTACACAGATTTTGGAGTTTAATGATTGGGACAGATGAGTTTGAAATGGTATTTTTATAAAAAAAAAATAAGTTTATTAAATTTAAAAATTCATGATTTCGAAGATCTAAAGATACAGTCTCACTAAAACTCCAATGGATGTTACCTCTGACCCCATAAGACGCACCAAAGTAAGTTCACAAGAATTCGAACGTGGCACCTCCTACTTCCTGAAAAAGGAAAAAACAAGTCAAATTATCCCATGAGTGTAAATATGTGAGAGTAATTTCAGACCTCGATGGAAAAACATTAACGGTAGGCTATGTCACCTACCTTGAAAAGTAGGTGTTACAACAATGCCTATATTTAATTATTTTGTAAACATTTTTATGAGTTTTAAAATAAATATTATATTAAATAATATCAATATCAATCCATTAAATTTTAGATAAACATCTCACCAACCCTTTCATTCACTGATTCTTACCAAAAAGTTGGATTGAGTGACCGAATTTTAAGGCCTATAAGTGGCCAATTAAAAGTAGTCTAAACTCTAAACTCTAAATAGATTTGGTGGTTTCCATATTTTGTAGGCAAAAGTCTATGGTCAAAAGATTGAATAACTCTGCATTGAATGATATAAGTCAAGTATGGGCGAAATTAAGCATAACACATTATTATAAATATGTGTTTCGATTGGACATTAAAACTAAAGCTCTTCTCCATAGCTGATATGCTAATGTATTGATTTAACATATTTTTATTTTGATTTTAGGTTAGATCCGAACATTTGAGGATTTTAGAACGATGCCCATTCTCAGTACGGACAAAATTTGTTAGGAGGCACGTGATGAAGTGAAATTCCCATTTTACCCTTTCGGTGTACTGCTCATCAAGTATCGGTGTACTGATAACACGCTGCTTTGCATGTATATGACGTGTTATCGGTACATCGATACTTGATGAGTAGTACACCGGTAGAAGTAAAATGGGAATTTCACTTTATCCCGTATCTCTTAACAGATTTTGCCCGTATTAGGATGGCTGGCCATTTTAGAATTTCAATTGTTTTTCTCATTGTTCCCAATTTTTATATTTTCTTTATCTTTTAATTTTTCCCTGAATTCTCTAATTTGAGGTCTGACAAATATTTACCCTTGTATGATTTCCATATTTTTGAATTTTCAGACATTAATTCACTATTTTTTGACACACTTTAGACATATTCAATTTTTTTACTTGTAAGCACTAATATCCTATGAAAATTACCAAGATTTAAATCCATCATTTGTGTATATAGATTTTAATCTTTTTCCAAATTAATAAAGAAGAAAAACTTCATAAAATTTTTGATCGATACGGACATCATTGGCAGAGTTACACTAAACGAACTTGAGTGTTTTTTTTTTTTTTAAGTTAAAGCTATAAAAAAAAAAATTTGAGTCTTTAATCAAGTCTTATTAAGATGTAACTAGGTTTTATCATTTAAAACCATGTCAATTCGTTCCATGCACGTCGTACAGGTCCAGTTTACCAATGGCAATAGCTCATGTCCAGGCGATGGGCCTAAAAATCCAGGCCAAATCCAGAGCAGAGAAACTGGCACTTGGGCCAGACTTCGACAAGCCTGGTCCATACTCTGGGCTTACAAATTCAAATTTTGTTAGCGCCTTGCTTTCCAATTATACAGGTTCTAAACTCTTGATATACAATTGTTATATTGAATCCTTTCTTCTACATTCAATCCTTGCCAGGATATTGACCTGCGAACCTGAAGACCCTGGTTTGCATGTGAAAGGCCTTGCCCAAAACGGCCCATTTCAATCCTTGCCAGGAATTTTACATTGGGCTTCAATAATCTTAGGGGACAAAGTGATGGGCCAGATAAGAGGCAAACGAAAAAGGGGTCCGATTTCTGATTGCTGACCTCAGGACAAGTGGCAACAAACCTATTCAATTGGACAAGGGTTGTGGATATGATGGAGGTGTAAGAACTAAACTTGCTGTGTTTATAGTAACTAAGGGTGCTTGTACTGAAATGTTGGCCCAGTTGGAGGCTAATGTAATCACATACCCAGATGTGGATAGGTCGAGCCCATCTCACTCGGGCCTTGGCCCATGACATTGTTCAGTGGAATTCAATTGCTTGGATCATATTTTTTTATCCACACTGTTTAAGATTTCTTTGGTTGTTGGTTCAGTTTAAAAATGGTATCACGGGCCACACATATGTATGGGCCGTGGCCCGGTCAGGTGGCAAGAATAAGGGGACAAGTTGCAGATGTCATCCTCGTCATGCAGTTTTGCTTGGTAATCACAAGTGAAAAGGTATAAAAATAAAACAAGAAAAGGAAGAGAAACCATCCTCCTCCAGGTGAAACAGATTTTGACTTTAATGGAAAAAGAGAAGAAATGCCCATTTTCCCCTTCTTGTTTATAAAATACTAAAAGGGAGAAAGAAAAAAAAATCCCCTTGTTTCTCCTGCTTTCTCTTCATCCAAACAGACCTTCAATGTCAAATTTCTGATCACATATAGATTCACTTCTCCCAACTATCCCTATCTATCTTCTTTTTTTAAGATGTGTATCCTCATCCCATGTTGGAAGTGAGACTAATTCTATACGCATGTGTAAACCTTTCAATTCACATGAACTAGATAAATCGATGGAGAGTAATCCCATAAATAGTAGCTCGATGGAATTGAACATGAATCAAACTCAAGACTTCATTTCATGAGACGAACGTCTTGACCGTCAAACAAACCCTTCCAAATTATCTCTACCTAACTTTGAATGTGAACACGTTTTGTCCACAGCCCACATTCTAAGAGAAGTAAATGTCTCACCTGTATGAGGTACTCAGTCATGCCAGGGAAGTTTGGAGTATTTGTTGAATTGCTGTCCTCCTTGCTTGAAAATTGAAATGGTGATTTTGGTCTCTTTCTCTGAAGACAACATACCAAGATTTTGTGCCTAACTTAAATTAATGCTGAAGGAAAAAAATGCACTCATCAAGAGAATTGAAGAAAAAGGATTATTAATCAGGTGAAAAGATTTTTTAAACTATGAAGTCCATCAAAAATCATTTTGGCTATTAGATCAATCAAAATATATTTTTTAAAGGATACATAATTTAAAAAATTAAAAATGGTTTAAATTGATCAAATTGTATAAATTCGTAAGCTAAAAAAAATATTAATTAAAATTAAAGTGAAAGCAGATGAAGCATAAAAGAATGCAGAAAGGGCTAAGAGGTAAAGACCAAATATATGACATGAGGCATGAAAGAATGAAGGTGGTGTGCATGTCTTGTGTGGTGGTGGTGAAAAAGGAATCAGAGGCAAATTTACTCTTATTGTAAAAAACAAAGATAACAATAAACACAGTGACGACAACGTATACGACAACAGTAATAGATCCAAGTAAGTATCCATGATAAGTCCTAATGTCCTATAGTAAATCAATGAAGTAATTTTTTTTAAAAAAAAATCTCATAAGAACAAGATTCATGCTTTTAGAAATAATAAAAATGCAAACGTGACTTGTCTATCAAGGTAAAAGATATTGCTACTGGCAGTGCGATTCACCCGTGCGCAGGTGGGCAGTGGGCTTCGAAAGATATTTTTCAGATGATACTCTTGATGAAAAAATCAAGTTCATTGAATTTTAAGGGTCTAAAAATCAATGGTAAAAATATGACAGTACATAAATTTTAATTCAACACTGAGACCAACTCATAATAGACTCAAATTGGATAAGGATCTAATCCTTAGAGTAAGGTAAGATGTGAAAAAGATAAGGGTTCGAAATAGAGCCCAGATAAGGCTCACAAGATGGTCTAAAACTTTTGTTGTTCATGAGCCACATTGCTCAAGTGAACCTGGTTTATACTACCGGTATATGTGTGGTCAGAGCCACTCGTGCAAAACATATTTAATATTAATTTAGTGATTTTAATTTGGGCACTCTCAATTTTCATATAAATAGGTATTATTTGAACTTTTCACTATTATAATGGTTATCAGATATGTATTTGAAGGTATAATGGTATTTTTATAGTTCTATATTTGGAGTTCATCTACATAACTAGAGGGTCACTTGGGCTCCCATATGGGACTCACCTGAGTTCGAATTCATTCTCTCTCCTCCTAAAACCATTTATCCTTTTGAAGTCTATCTAGACTCAATTTCAACTCCTTTCGAATTGCTCTTATTAGATTAAAAAATCATTTAAAACTGATTTTATTTTAAAAATTGCTTTTTAAACCCTTCAAAATAGTTACTTTTCAAATCTAATGAATTTGATTTTTCATGAAAAATATTTTTCAAAATCACCTTATTCTCATTCATTCGGCCCTATCTCTATGATCCACACAGGGCCCAATGATAACTATTGCTAGTAGGTAATGTCATCCACCTGAAAACAATTCTTGATAGAGACTTAAGAGAGAGAGAATTATAATTTTATTTTAAAAAAATTAGTAAAATCATTTTCATCTCATAATAGACATAGGAGATAGGACACACCATCACCCTCGACTCATGAAAATCTTGTATGCTTATATATAATTATTTGCATATTTGCTATGACATGATTTAAAGAAGAAAAAAATTAAAATCAATACCTCCTCACGTATATGGCTAATCTGTTTCAAAGGTCCTTCCTTGTGAAATATCTGAGAATTTTCATTATGTTAGGCCAGCGATCCTTCCACGGGCATTTTGTGTTTAGCGATACGGGTTTTAGTGTATTTCTGATTTTACCCTTCGCATGAACAGTGAAATTTCAATGGACTGATTTTTACTGTTTAAGTGAATTTCAGCGAGCCGATTTGAAATTTCAGAGAGCCGAATTGCACTGTTCATGAATTTTGGCTAGCCGACTTGCAATTTCGATGAGCCAATTTGCACTGTTCATGAATTTTGGCGAGCTGATTTGCATTGTTTATGAATTTTGGCATTCTTTTTTTTCGGTACGGCAGGTAGAGGGTAAATTGGGCATCACAATAAAACCCGTATCGCTAAATACAAAATGCCCATTTGAGAATCGCTGACCTTCTAAGATTTGCCAAAACACTAAATATATGTTTGATGTTTTTTTGGGAAGAATCTTCAAAGATGTTACAAAATCTCCACTTTCCATACGTGGACTCGTCCTTAAGTTGTAACGGTAGAAATCAAAATAGTAGGTTGGCATGTCAGTACCATGTCACATGTTTGGCCAATTGGCCCTTCAGTTTTCTATTTTCTACTTAGTTCGAGAAAAAAAGGAGGAATTTAAATTGAGCCAATTGGCCCTTCAGTTTTCTATTTTCTACTTAGTTCGAGAAAAAAAAGGAGGAATTTAAATTGAGCCACACAAGACTTAGTCGTCAAGAATAGACGTGAGAGGTATTGAGTTCAAGTCACTTTATAAAAGAGTTACTTTCCATACTATTATCCAATGTGTAGATACGAAGGTTTGCACATATTTTAAATATTAATCAGGTGCTCTAAAAGGTCGGGAGAGTTTGATCTTAAAAAAAAGTATTAAAATTATAAATTTATAAATATTATATCATTAATAAAGATTGCTTTAGATAATATATAGTTTACTTTACACTTTATACGATTCTCTATCCATCTAATTATTTGTATAAACCTTTTCATATTAAATAAAAAAAAATAAGTTAAATACAATAGGCCATCAAATCAATATGGTCTATGAAAATATATTTTTGATGACTTAGAATCCAATTAACTTATCTTTTTGAGGCACAAAATTTAAAACCCATTTAATTTACAATAAATCAATTCCTAATTATAGTCAACATAATTTCAAACTCAAAATTATAGTTGGGCGATGCGACTTCTACACAATTGATATTGATAAGATTTTGATTCAACCGTATTAGTTGAGACTGTCATTCTCATTTATTTTTAATTGCTTTAATTTAACTTTTTCTTAACTAAATTGATAACTAGAAGTCAATTTGAACTTAGTTTAAATTGAGTGAGTCACCTTAACCTAATCACATATGGGTTTTACTAAGCTTTCCTCTACTAAAGTCCTAAGTCCAAGTTCACATTTGGATGGTTAAAAAGCCCAAGCTTGCTTGCAAGAGCATGTTTGTGGTGTACATGGACGGTTAGTAAAATTCTACATTGTCACTGGACCTTTTGGTCTTTAGGTTTATAAGCACATGAACACTCTCTTTTTTCAAATCAGTTTTTAAATATGAATTTTACTTATGTGTTTTACATGGTATCAAAGCAAGAGTATCACTGGGACAAGTCGAGTTCATATCTCTAACCCTGTATAGAGAGGAAGAGCCAAGTGTCTCCGGGTCTGGTGCTGAAGGGGAGTATTAGCAAATTCCCACATTGTCACTAGATCTTTGGGTCTTGGATTTTACAAGCACACATGGACACCTTCTTCTTTCAATCCAATTTTTAATGATGAATTTTACTTTAACATGCAAATCCACTTTTGTAAGATGATTTTATTTTTGAGTTAGTAATAGAATGAAATTCTCTGTGTAGACTATGGACTTTATTAATAATGATAAATAATAATAATAATAACAATATTCAAAAAAGCCCAATGGACTTTGTTGGGCTTTACCTAAATGCTGAATCCTGCCATTTATTAAATGGACAAAAACTGAGACCGAACCCAATCTGTCAATCGAACATACATGTTCAGGCCAGTTCACTGCATCGGGCCGGTCTTGAGCCCATGAGTAAAAAGCGGTAGTTACATTAGTGTCGCCTGAGAGGGTTTCGTTTAAATCCCGACTCTTCTCCTTCCTGCTCTCCCATTCCCTTTCAATCGATTCCATCCTCAGTGCTCACTAGTAAACCAACGAAAGAAAGTTTTAAATTAGGGAAGGGGCAAAACGCAATTACTCCAAAATACGAGAGGAAAAGATCCAACGAAGGACGGAAAGTAAGAAGGGATGGAATTCCTTACCGACGGAGAAGAATTCTGGAAATGCCGAAAGCACCCTTCCCAACCCCGTTACGGCGTTTGCCCCACCTGCCTCACCAACCGCCTCCTCCTCCTCTGCCCCAACTGCGCTGCCGTCCGCCCCTGTAGCTGCTCCCAACCCTCCGACGCTCCCTCCTCGTCTTCTGCCGACGGCGTCGGCAACCTCGGCACAGTCTCCTCCCTTATCGACGGCGAGCCCGCCTTCCGACGGTCCAGATCCGCCGCGTTCCATCTCCTGCGCCTGAGATCCGTCAACAGCCACGCTCCGACGCTCGAAACCCGATCAAAGCCGTCATTTTGGTCTTTCTTGAAATTGGAGAAGACGAAGAAGATGCCAGACGAAGCGAAGAGAGGCACGAATCTGACGAGGTCTAGATCGGCCGGGATTTCTTCTTGTAACTCTCATTCCAGCAAGTTTTCCGGCGTTGATGTTAGAGTGAAGGGGTGGAGCTGGTATTTTCAGAGCCCGATAAAGGCTTTCCGGCAGTCGAAGACGGCCAAAGTCGTACACCAGCGGTCGCCAATGTGCAGAGGTTGAAAAGACGGGAAAGAAAAAAAATATGTTTTTTTTATCTATATATTTTCTCCTTTTTCATAGATATTTATTTTTGTTTATGCTTTTTTATAGTAATTAATATGATTATCGTAATTTAAGGTGTAAATTATACTGTGATATGTGATATTTTGGTGATGTTTTGGATTGTGATAGTTCATAGTTCTATTGCTTGTTAGATGAATTTCCTTCTATAAGATGATAATATTTCGAATATTTTATTTATTATCAAAGTTGATGACTATGAATCCATGATTGTTTTAATCTTCAAATCTAATTTATTCAAATTATCTTATTAACTAATCATATAACATAATGCCTAATAAATATAAGCCCTTAATTTCAATTGTCATCAATAGTCTTTATTTAATGTTATAATTTTTTTATTCTCAAATTTAAAACTTTTCAATGATCAATATATGTGAAATGATAATATTGTAGAGCAGTATTTATTATTGATTTAAAATTTTCAACTTTTCAATCTAAATCAACGGTGGATTGTGTCGTGATCATTGGCCCTTGGATATCTGCAAATTAACACTTGAACATTTGATTTTTAGATTTTTGCCAATATTTGTAATTCAATCCAAACACATGATTGATAAAAAAAAAAATATCTTAAATTTTTTGTATAGGAAGGCACTTTTATGTTTATGTGATTAAAAATGATTAATTTTCATTACTCTCAAAGATTATAAAATGATAGAGATTATTATTTATGACTGGACCTCTAAGAATATCTTATTAATTCTCAAAATATATATTTTCTATTAATACATTTTAAATAAAACTCTGGAGAATAACCCTTTGATGGATTTTGAAGTAGGACAGATATGGATGACTCTTATCATTAATCTTTTTAAAAAGTTGCATGACACAGTTCATCTTATCATTTACAAAAGTCCCAACAAGATGACATGAAATATCATATTTTTTAAATAACTTTAATAAAATTAGGCATACATTTTTTTACTATTCATTTAAAAATATTTTATATTTTAAAAAAGTGCTAAAAGGTCTAATATTATTATAAATACATTGTTTGATAGACATTATGAAGTGTAGAAGATGTATTTAATACTTTAGATTGATTATAACTTATAATTTATTTTTTAACATTCACATCTTTCACTAAAAAAACATTCACATCGTCCTCCAGATCAAAGGTCTAAATATCGGCCGATACATATCGTATTGGCCGATATATATCGGTTTTTTTAAACAGAGTAATATCGGCCGATACGATAAGTATCGGCCGTACATACTGAATATCGGCTGATATGGCCGATATTCGGTCCGAAATATCGGTCACAATATCGGCCGATATTCATAAATATCGGTATTTAAAAAAAAAATTAAAACACCGATATAGTTTTTCGCGGTTTTTACACGGTTTTTCGCGGTTTTCCACGGTTTCCCAGGGTTTACGGTTCTCAGGGGTGTTCACGGTTTTTTACGGTTTGTGCGGTTTTTCGCGGTTCAGGGTTTATAGTTCTCAGGGGTGTTCACGGTTTTTTGCGGTTTTGTCGCGGTTCATCACTGTTCATCACGGTTTTTTTCGGTTTTTTCACGGTTCCGATATCGGAGGAGAGAGAAAATGCCGATATCGGTATGAGAGATAAAATTATCGGCCGAAATATCGTCCGTATCGGATATCGGCCGATATTTACATATCGACCGATATATTCGGCCGAGCTGATTTTTGAACCCCTGCTCCAGATACTATCATTATTATTATGACCTTTTATCTTTTCAATCTAAATTTCTAAGCTTCATCATTTTTTATTTATATACTATATTATTCAGTTTTATTAAAGTTATGTTTAGAGTAAGGAGTTAATTAAACAGAATTTTAAAGGAAAATAACTTTGGTATTACTTTTTTTGCAACAGAGCTATTATTAAAATTCAAATGAACACAGATATCAATGATATTTACCTTTAAAAAATAAATAAAATAATTTTTTAAATTCAAGATTTTAAAGATTAATTGAGTTTAAGTTTGATTCTGAGTCGGTCTTATCCAAGATGACTGCATACTACTATTTTTAACTCCATTCAAATTAAAATTCGAAAAGTAAAATTTTAGTGAATATATATAATTTTTAAATGTATGAAAAAAAAAAACTTTTTTCTAACAATTGTTTATCTTAAAGCTTTTTATAAGTGGATGTTTCATCGATCCTAGTGTCTATATTTTTTATTTTAATGTTACCCACTGTTTTTTGAGGATGGCAGGTGTCACATAAATGTTCCCTACCAAAGTACCAAGCAATGGCCACAAGATCTAAGAATCTCACATGCTAAACACTTTCTCATCTATGGTGGGGCCATGTTTGGATAGTTTGCATGGATGTATTCTCTGCAGTTATCCCCTCCGCTTATGCTCGTTTCTTTTCCAATACAAATCTTCAATCATTAAATGATTAAAGATTTAAATTATTCATTTTGGATAAATATCCACTTGATATAATAATGTATTTAAACTTAAATGTGGACAAGAAAAAATCCTCTCTTGGTGGGGACCCACTAGAGAGTCCCAAAATCCAACATTAGGTGCGACTCCGACTGCTACCCGACAGCCCCTCAAAACTAAAGTAAGAAGCACCTTCCAATTCCATGTTTGGAGATTGGGCCATCCATCACCCATTCCTCGGCCCGGCCCGGCCCGGCCTTTTACCCATCCTCTCTCTGCCCTTGGGATAAATTTTCTACTTTTCTTTCTACAAAAAACTTGAGAGGCTGAAGCTACTTTCCTGCTGCCCTTTAATCTGAATTCCCAGGTATATAGTTAAAGAGTGATTACTTGTACACTTATATGTGTAATATTATTTTATATATGATGAATTTATTAAAATGACTTTTGTCTGAATATGTTGTCTTAAAAATCATCTTGATTATATCAATGAAATTATATTTTTAAATATTATAAAGTTTAAGAAATAAAAAATATAATTTAATTGATTTAATCGAAGTGATTTTTTTAATCATATATTCAAGAAAAGACCTTTTAATGAACGACTTATGTCTAGACGTAGATATACCAATGTGTAGATGATCATTTTACTTTTTTTTTCAATACACAGAGGATATCATTTCGTATGAAAAGAAAAGTAGAAACAAACTGTCTAGTCATAGTTTGAACCATAAATAAAATCAAAATTGAAAATAGAAAAGTGTACATCCGATGTTTCAATACTTATAAAGATGTTGTTTTGAAAAATCTCAATTAATGGTAAAAATATAGGGAAAACTTATTAAAAAAAATCCCACAATTGGGTGAAGATTCCACAATGACAATGATGGTAACGATAGAAAAGACGGTTCAATCGACATAGTTATGCTTTGTCCAATCATGTGGTGCTTTGGATAAATTAAGGATGTTATAATTTATTAAAAGTCAGTTACTCTCGACATTCCTAACTAATCAATGTAAAGATAATACTATGAACTATCAACATGAAATAATAGACTATTACATAGAATAGTCAATAGCTAAGTTTTAAATCAAATGAATATCACGTTAACAGTGTTTACCTTTCATGGCTAGGTCAACCAATTATCTCGACTTAAATGTATTGGTGCTCCCACAGTGTGTTACGAAGTGAGAGGCTCACCCTATAATTAAACAATTATATAGATGGATAGATTATCAGGTGAACTAATGGAAAAAAAAAAAAATAGGACTTGTCAAATCATTTTATCCCTTCATTTTTTAAATCAAAATAAATAACTGAAGAAATATTTTTACCTATCATAATTAATTTAGTGGTGAAAATATATTAATGAACATTATAAAAGATTATGATCTAAAAAAAACATAAGAATAATTTCATCATCATATAAGTTATTTATCTAATCAACTTAGAGTTGGTCTTTATATTTTAACTTGAAAATTTATTTTCATGCACTGTCTATCTATTAAATGCCCATTCGACTTGAATTACCATTTTTAATATATAAAAAATTCTATTAATTTATGTTTATTGTGGTAATGAACTCCAAGGAGTTAAGATATTCTCCCCTCTCATGCTTTAGGTTAGTTAAATACGAAATTTGTATGCAAACATTCTTTATATTTGCTCTTATGGAGAGCTGCAATTGATCATAAACTCATCATTAGGATCCAAGTTTTTAAAAAGAAAACAGAGAAATTACTCAACTAATAATGAGGAAGAAGAAGAGTAAAAAATTTTGAAAAAGAAAATTCACAGTTAGATGGGATAAAGATTCCATAATAAAGATGATGGTAGTGATAGAAAAGATGGTTCATCCAAAATAATCATGATTTGTCTAATCATGTGGAGCCCAATTATAGATTGATTGGATGAAATTTAATATTATATATTTCACTTATTGAAGAAAGTCAAGGTATGAAAATGTTGTGTCTGCTCTGTTCTTTCCAATCCATCGTCTAAAATGGACCAAGTTCAATGAAGAATGCAATTCTATTGTGACTTATGATAAGTCAATTTCACTCGTATTTAATTTAGATCATTATCTTTAATTTTACTTATATTTGAGTCTCGTCAAATTCATCACAATCCAACTCATTTTTAACTCGTATCAATAATTAAAGAAAAGTGTTTATATATAATTCACGTAATTCGGGCCAATCAGGTTATAACTTTTTTAGGCCAACCGATATTAAAAATAGGTCAAGCTGTTTTAGTCCATACCAACTCATATATCAAATGGGTTAGAGTTAGACATCCCACATTTTGAATCGGGCTAGTCGAGTTTGAGTTGATCTTGATCCAAGTTGGTGCCTCTACCACTCTAGTTATTGGATTATCAGATGTGAATATGGTAAGATCCTAAATTTGAGTTTGAATACAGGTCCAAAATTTTCAATGGATAAAAAATTATATCTAAATCTATTTATTGGAACTTATGGCAAAATCAGGGTCCGGCAGAGTTAAATTGTTGGTGTTTCTTTGTAAAAGCTTTCTTTGTTAAGCTAATGATTTGATTAAAGATGTTGAAGTGGGAGGCTTTGTTTGGAAGAGTAAAAAGCAGTTTGGATTTCGGAGACATGAGTGGAGAAAAGGAGAGATGTAGAATGTTTGAAACTTTTGTTTTTCACTTTGAGAATTTGACCATTTCCAAGGTTTAATGTAAGATAAAGTTCAAACTTCATACAAAGCTACCTTTTTGCAGACAAACAAGAAACACAGTGAAAAGCCCTACCCAACAAGTTAAGAATATATTCATAAATTATTAATTAAAGCTTTTTATATGAAACTATTTTTTTTGTAATTTATGTATAGAAAATCATTGGAAACCTAACATAAAATCCTCAGGTTACGTTATAAATGTTCGAACTTAGTATCTCTCACTTCTTGAAGTGGAAATGAAAATACAGTTTACCCTAGTGATGTCACATATTTGTAATATTAAATTTAACCATGCTACATCTATTCTTTTAAATTTGGATCCACTTAAGGAATAAATATATTACTCAACCTTAATATAAGATAAGTATAAATATGATAAAAGATTTATCTATTCATTTAACTTTAAAATAATTTATCAATAGTTACTTTAAACCATTTGAAAATTCATATTATTCTATATCTGTCAACTTGTGTCTATGTTAAATGGATTGGAGATGTCATGATAGAGAATATATCTTGCTTACCGACATGGGCAATTCAAATTGAATGATTGTAATAATTTGATTTGTATTTGATCAAAATGAGATAACAACTCAATTTCAATTTGAACTCTGCATTAAAAGTTTAAAAAAAAAAATTCAAAAAATAAGAATCAAAGTCATTTTTGAATAATTTTGTCGAGTCATTCGTTTTACTAAAGACACTCACTTTTTTTAAATTATTCATATTCTCAACTATTTTAAATAGTCAATAAAAATTAAGAGTTTAAAAGACAAATCCACAATTTAAACAATACACGCTATCTATGTACCAACCCTATAATTTTCTTGTAGAATAGAATGGCACCAACCCTACCCTATCACTTTTTGTTTGAGGGGTATAGGAGAAGGGTAGGGTTGTTATCGAAAAGATGTCATAACTAATTAAAACTATTTTTGACACATGAAATTGCATATAGACATAACAACAATTATTATGTTATAAACAATAAGTGACGCAAGAAGTTGTCCTGACTCAAAAGCTGACAGACAGAGAATTAAAATAATATTATTGATAACAATAGCAAAGATAATGACATTTGAATGAAATTGGTGATATAAAAAGGTATATATTTTAAATTACTTTGTGTAGTGACTCAAAGAAGAGAGAGGATCAGAGAATTACTGCAACAAATTGAGTCATTTGAACTGTTCTTTCAAAGACTACCAACCTGTCCTCTTCAAATTGCTAGCTGATAGAGTTGAACTCGGATCGATTTTTAATAAATTTAATTAAATTTATATCAAAATCTATTAAATTTGATCCAATTTAATTCAAATTACTCAATATAATCTAATTCAAATTACTGACCTAACTCAATTCAAATGCTATTTTATAATTTGGTGTACTTTGATCGTATTGAGTTAATTTATATTTCTCAACTCAATGTGGTTTAAAATTCATTCAAATTTCTTTTTTCCAACTCAACTTGATTCGAATTTTATAAATACATAATCCAAACTCACTGATTTCTTGAATTAGATAAGATGGGTCAGATTAGAATTTGACTCAAGTTTCACCCCTACAAACATGCAAGTAAATCTCACCCTTCCAATTTGTGGGCCCATTGGCCAAACAAAGTATCTAGAGAATTATCACAATGGACAAAGTGGTAAGCAATCAGCATCCCAAATTCAAAAGGCAAAAACACAGAAAAGCTAAGATGGATGTTGCACTGGTGGGCCACGTGATTAGGACGGCTTTCACACATGCCACGTGTCCAAACCGACACCCGAATAGAGAAGATTAAAAGAAAAAAAAGGCAAATTGTCAATCGTGTGAGAAGATCTCACGTCCAATCTAACATGCTTTTTCTCTTCTTTCCACGTGCTGCGTGTGTCTCGACTCGTGATGCTGTCGTTTCTTCATTGGCTAAATTCGACATTGCGTCATACATTCGAGTTGTAAACGGGTCGGATTCAAAACTCCAAAATCAATTTTTTTTAAATAATTTAAGTATGGTTTAAATGGTAAAATATTTTATGATTTGAGCTTAAATATGACTATATTTTCAAGGTTAAATTGTGTATTTGTATATAATCTAATTTCATTCAAAATAAAAAACCATAAAGGAGAAATAGTGTAAATCTTGAAATCTATAGTTAAGTATTTAATATTTAGTTTGAGATGTTCTAAAAAAGTTGGCTTGTGATTTTTAATAGAGATATTGTGTAATTTTTATAGAATGGATCTTACATAATTAAATGGAATAGATAGAGGAATTTATGGGTGATATAGACAATTATTTAATTTATTATTATAATTTTGTAAGATAGATTTATGACTACTCGACTCTACTTTATCGTAGTATTGTTCGCTTTGGGCTTTATCTGACCCGTACAGTTTTGCTACATGGCCAGGGCTCAAAGCAAAATTGTGTTGATCGAGTAGGGTCCAAAGCAGACAATATTACGATAGGGTAAGGTCGGGTCGTCACAAGATTATAAATGATTAATAATTTTATAGTAATTGAATTTTTAAAAGTCTAAAATCATATGACTAATATGACCAGATGAGAGTCAAATTTTATACTTCCAATGCCCTTGTGCTTTTCACATATGTCATCAGAAAATATATGATTTACTTCAGAGGCTTGCATGGTTCGTTTAATCATTTCAATATTTGAAATTTTAAGAGTAAAAATAAATTATAGAATAAAAAAATAATGTGTAGAGGCGATAATAAGTTAAATCAGATTGAGTTTGTGTTATAAGTAGTAACAAAGTATTTTACTTTACTTGAATTTTTAATTATTGTCCATTTGAATTTGAATTTATTCAATTTAATAAAAATTAAAGATAAAAGGATATTCTTTCGTGTGAATGTATTATACTATAAAAATTAAAACAGTAGACTAAGACTTTTGAATTTGGGTGAGGTGAATAAGGTAAAATTAATATAGTTATTTAATCATTATTTTTAATTTGATTTTACATAAGTTGAGTTAATTTTAAAATTTTAGAAAAAATGTATGATTCAAACTTAATTTTTTTTAGTAAAAATTCAATAATTTGTATTTTCAGGTGAGGACACTTAAAATAAACATTAAAATATTTAACCTAAATTTAAAAGAAATTAACTTGAATAGACTATTAGGTGAGCATTTTGTAATTTTCAATTTTTTTATTTATATAAAGTAAATATCATTTCCGGGGCAGGCAAAAGAAACGGGTGTGGGGTTGATGAGGCCGACCCCGTTGCCCGAGGCCTGTCAAACTCCTCTCGAATAATCAATCCAAACCGTCCATTTCACTCTCGATGAAAAACCAGGAAGGCACGTAAGGTCGAGTGAAATTAGGAAGAAAAAAACAAAAGAAGGCAGAAGGAATCCGAAATCGGGATTCCGTCGCGATTTTTCGTGGAATCAAGAGGAGATTGAAATCGATTCAGATTCGAGACTCCGAATTCCCCAAATCCATTCAAGCGAAAATGGGTGCCGGGTACGAGGCTCGAACTCTGGTTTTCTCCTACGGCACACTCATGAAGGGCTTCCCCAACCACGGCCTCCTTCTTGACCTCATCAGCTCCGGCGACGCCATTTTGGTCGGCTCTTACTCCACCGTCGATCCCTACCCCCTCGTCTGTGGGCCTTACCGCGTCCCTTTCCTCCTCAACCTCCCCGGCCTCGGCCACCACATCTCCGGCGAGCTCTACGCCGTCTCCACCCACGCCCTCTCCCGCTTGGACGAGCTCGAGGGCACGTGTCTCGGCCACTACGAGAGGCTTCCCATTGTCGTCGCACGTGCGAAAGTGAACGGACGGCAGGAGGAGGAGGTTGTGGGTGCGGAGGCGTACTATGCCCACCGAAGCTACGCCGAGGGGCTGTGGAAGAGATGTGGGGAGATGGGGCTGACGTCATATACGGAAGAGGTGGCGGAAGGTTACGTCAAGAGGGCGGAAAGGCCGTTGGACGTCTCGTTTCTCGACCACATTCATCGTTTCATTTCGTCCGACGTCTCCGACGACGGTGTTCATTTTCCCCGTTGAAGATAAGCAGCCAGAGAATTAGAGAAAATTACTCGTGTTAGATTTGTTGAATTTTACTTGGCTCTATTTTTCGTTGTAGATTTGTTGAATTTCTCTTGCTTGAGGTTAAAAAGGAACCATCTTCTTAATTTTTATCGGTGTTTTAAGTGTTTTAATCAAATTAATTTGAATTAATCTCGAAAATAATATTTTTGTTAAGACAATTTAATTTGTCAAAAACTATTCATTTATATTTTGATTGTTTCTCTGTCTAAGAACATCACTTTTCCAATTGCTATTAATCTATTATAATATTATAATTGTAATATATTTTTGTTTCTTCTATATTTGTAATAATTTATTTTTCGCTGTAACAATAAGCACGTGAGAACTTAATCAGATCCAATCACAATAAAAATGGTTTAGTCAACTGCTTAATTTATGAATACCTCTTTCTCTGTGATTAAGGGTGTAAGATAATGGGGTTGTTTGAAGAACATTAAAATAAGAGTAAACTTTAAATTGCTTTGACAGTCAACTTTTAAGTCGAGTGCATTAAGAAATCATTATCGTCAAAGGGGACAGAATTTTTTTCAGAGAAGATCTTTGGTTGGGGGACAGACAATTGAGAGAATCTTTTTCTAGATTATTTAGAGCTGCTAGGAACAAACATGCTTCAGTTCAAGATATGGTGAAGGTGGATAGGCTCGGTACTTCGTGGATTTTCGACTTTAGGAGAGAACTTCATACCTTTGAGAGTGATTCCTTAAATGACCTTAAGGCGAAACTGAGAGAGGTCAAGTTAGATGTGGAGAGTAGTGATGAATGGGTGTGGATGGGGAATCCTTCTGGGGTTTTTTCAGTTAAGTCGCTGTCTGAGCTTACCCAACAATGTTTGGAGGGTCACTTTGTTCCTCAGGCCATTATTTGGAATAATTTGGCTCCTCCTAGAGTTCAGATGTTCACCTGGTGTGGGGCAAAACGAAGGATTCTGACTAGATTGGAACTTAATCGTAGGGGACTCTTGGGCCCTGATGGGGATTCTTTTTGTCCTCTTTGCGAATTGACCGAAGAGTCTTTGGACCATCTTTTTGTCACTTGTCCAGTGGCTTGGAGACTCTGGAGTAGGTTCGTAAACCTGTTGGGAGTTTCGTGGGTCAGCCCTGGTTCGTGGGAGGGTTTGTTGGAATCTTAGTCGCTAGCTCGGTTGCATCGTCGTAAGAAAATGGTGTGGAATACTATTCTGGCGGCAGTACTATGGTCGATTTGGAGAGAGAGGAACTCTAGGGTTTTTAGGGTAATAGGGTGGAGTTCGGCGAGCTTTTTGATATTGCAAAATGGAGATTATGTTCGTGGATTTGCCCTAATAAGGAATTCAAAGATTTCAAAGCGGAGGATTTGTGCCTTTCTTTAGATGGTTGTTTGGACCCCACACTTAAGAAAGGCAAATCGAAGTTAGATTGGGCACCTCCGCCCTCCGGCTCTTGGAAGTTTAATGTCGACGGATCATCCAAAGGTAAACCAAGACCGGCCGGGATTGGGGGCGCACTTAGGAATCATTTGGGTTTCACTCATATCGCGTTTTCAGAGTCTGTTGGAATTACGGAGTGTAATGAGACGGAACTTCTCGGTATTAGGAGAGCTCTTTCCTGAGGGACTTTTATAGGGGGGAGAAGTTAATTATCGAAAGTGATTCTTCCAATGCTATCAAATGGGCCAAGGGTTTGAAACGTCCACCTTGGAGACTGATCACCTTAGTAAGGGAGATTAAGGAATTATCAATGGGCTTGGATGTATCTTTCTCTCAGATTAGTAGATCAGCAAATGGGGTAGCAGATTTCCTCGCTAAGAACGGTGTTGATGGGGCGACCCGTGGCACTTTCTTCATCTCGGCTGAGTAGTTTTTTTGGGACGTTGCTTGTTGATGTTTTTGTTGGATTTTCTTTTCCTCTTTGGTTGGGAGGGGGCTTATTTCTCATAGACTACCACCATTTTATCTTTCTTTGTCCTGTAATCGTTTTATTTAATGAACTGTTTAAAAAAATAAAATTATGTGTCTATTTGACAATGGAAGGAAGATAATGAGGTTGGATTCTCGGATTTTTCTTGGATTTCTCCTGTTTTGAACTCTCCCAAGAAGACAAAATTCATTGGTTTTTTCCTTGGATTTCTCTTTTTACAACTTTCCCCAGAAAACAAAATTCATTGGAATGCGTAGCCACGAAAATCTATTTCTCCCACGCGTGTGAAATTTTTGATGGGAAGAATCGTGCATATGCCACTCACCGTTATTCGACATGTGAAAAATCTCAAAGGAACGAAAACTAAAATTAGACTGACTTAATTATAGGTGAAATTAAAAAAAAAATGGTTTTGAATTTAGTTTTTTATTGAATGAGAAAATTATAAATTTTAATTTAATCTAATTCTAACCAAATGGACATGGCATGAAATATGAAATTTTAAAAAACTGGGTCTCATAATCTTAAAAAGCTTTGCCAGTCTTAGAATTCTATTAACTTAGTGAGTTTTTTTAAAACTAAAATTAGTTTAAATTAACTTTAAGTGTTGATCTTGAAATCATATGGTGTTTAAAACATCACTTCATTGATCCAATCAGAATGATTCTTAATGGACTTTGTACAGAAACAAACCCCTTTTCAATAGACCCATTAGTACTCTGTTTGGTGAGTCCTATGCGTAAGTGTAAAAAGTATGCACACACTATTATTTATTAAAAAATAATAAATAAATAAATGAGATGTTTTACTCTCATATGACGAAATCATCGTTATTGCAAATTCGGCTATGAGATATTTACAATAAAATAGAGAATGGTCTAGGCATAATGTGTTAAAGCAATGTTTTAAAAATTCTATCTTAATTAAAGAATATTTTTCACAGTTTAACATAATTAAGTTAAACCGCTTTGTACAGTTTGAAACTGTGATGTTTACAAAGTATTATAGTAACAAAATATATTGAAATATTTGACAAAGTAAATCATGAAAACATGAAACAGTGAAATCATATTACAACCGTAACACTGTAATATTAAACATTGGGAAAGGGCAATTTTAATGAAGAGAAGAGAAGAAAAAAATTGGAAAAACCAAATCGTCTTAAAAAAAGACAATTTGTTTTTGTTTTTTAATGATAAAAATGTCCAAGTCTTTTAGAACACTCGACTAATCGTCATAGCATATACAAGTCTTCTTATCTACACACCGGATAACACTACAGAATGTGACCCTTTGGGATAAAATAAGAATTGAACTCAAAACTCCCGCTTCTTGAGATATTTGAACACTTCTTTATAGTATCTACAAAAAAATATTTATAATAGATTATTTGACAATCATTGACCATTAAATTACAGTATAAAGTGCATATATAAAGAATTGAACGACACTAAAATTCATCCAACAATGAACACACTTCATTCATGTTTAGGTGTGACTTGGTTCCCATCATCAATCGTCAAAGAATGTTTAGGACTAAAGTTGGTAATAATTTGATCTAATATCATGAAATGAATGATGTACAACCAACTTGAATTTGGTTTTGACTAAAAAGGAAATGGCAGATAACGTAGAGAATTGTGCTATTCGTGATACAAAAAGTAGAGCATCAAGGAACCGAAAAGAAATTGTATTATGTTATGCAATGCTCTCCATGGATACTTTGTAATGACACAGACATTAATGGAGATCAGTATTGGATGTGGTGGGCCACTAAGAGGATCCACCATTCTGCTTTTCAAGTTTTCTCTGTCGACCCTTTCGTACCTTGTGGCTGTGTCGGTGGTGTTTCGTGTACTACTGTGTCCTGGATTTCTTGGTATTAGTTCCATCTCCTGGTGAGAGTTTTGGTGCCACAACCACCCCATCACTTCTGATGGGTAAATGCCATAAGAATGTTGCAGAAGCAAAATGAGACCAAAAAAAAGTTCTGTTCTTCTCAACTTGATTGGTTTTAATCATGTCTTTTCAATCCACTAGTCTGTCGTTTCTTCACACCCTCTGTGTTTTGTCCATCTCTTATCTGATTTACTAGCCTTCAGATGCTTTGCAGTAGATTCTATCTTTTCACTCGAATTGTACTTGAAAAGTCTCAAGCAATTCTGTAATTTAGATAGAATTGTGTATGCTAAGATGGATGAACAAAATAGTATTAAAAGATAATTAGGAACGAACACATTAAAGAGATTGAAAAGAATGCTAAGCAGATGATAAAATGAGGGAAAGCCATTTAAGAGCCAAAAAATGGCCAGAGTGTGAGAACTTGAAAGAATGCATTTAGGACTAATGGGAAGGAAAACCTTTAAAACATGGATCGAAGAGGTAAAAGAAGGATATGATGGATTGCATGGGAACTGACTGAATGATACTTGGTAGAATAGAATGGAAGAAGAAACTAAAAAACCGACCCTAGATAGATGGCATTAGTGCATTGATGACGAAGATATATTTAAGCCAACTAAACTGGTCATTTCAATTGCTTACTGATCCAATCAATAATTGTTACTGACCTAATAAATTGAAAAGTAAGGTACCCCGAAAAGTATAGAAAGATCCAAATCCTCAGCATCAACCATGACAACAAATTATTGAAGGCTTACCATTTAGTAGAATCAATGAGATCTATCAAAACTATAAGACTTCATCTAGAGCAATGGTTTAATTGACAAAGTACAAGATAAACATAGAGCTTGTAATGTCCATTAAGTTTTACAAAAATGGATTCTGGAATCTGGATGGTGGTTGAAGTTATAAATGTTACCTCAGATTTTCTAATGAGGTATAAAAGCAAAAGCATGCTAATGCTTTGAAGTGGTAATGAGCTACAGGTCCATGTCAAAAGAAGAGAGCCATGCCAATTGGTGTTTGAGACAACAGTTAGCCCTGCAACGTTGGGCCATGTTATAATGAATAGGTAGATAACTCAATGGTGAAGAGATGCATACGTAATAATGAATATATGCTATAACAAGAAAAGATGGAATAGAAATGAGTGGGAGGAGAGAGGATGTCAAAGATGTGGATTGAGGTCGTAAGTTATGATATGGTAGAATGTGGGGTGACAAAAAACATAATTGCTGATAAGGTGAGTGGATAAGAGAAACTCAAAAAGCCAAACACCGGACAGGACAAAGAGTTCAACGATGATGATGATGATGACAAAGACTTAAGATCCAAAAACTCGTTGAAATATGGTCTTTCCCAATTAAAATGTTAAAGGAAACCAAATTTAGTTCAGAGATAAACTTCATAAATCATTCAGAAGACAAATGGAAGGCGTGCTTACAAAATTCAAATAACAATAAAATGATTATAAGATACCTGTCACTCATTGATCGGCAGAATCATCAATTTCCATTAGATGTTGCTTCCTGCATAAGATATGAGAATGAATAGTTCTGAAAATTGTACTCAAATGCTCATTTGTACTAATTTTTTGTTTAGGTGTTGTAAAGCACCTCATATGGGGATACTACATTGAAATAGAGTCTCAAGGAAAAGATGAAGAAACCAACAGATTACCATAACGGTGAATGACTTATACCAAGGCCATTGCAGGTAAGTATCATTCCTTTGAATCTGGTAAGATATTCCTGTAACCACATCACAAAACATCCAAACAATTACTTAGGTTTCAATTCCAGAGATAATATACCATAATCAGCATTTCTTCATTGTCAGGAAAAACTTCTTACCCGCAAAGTGTATTTCTCAATCTCGTAATTACCAGTTATATCATAATCTAGTCGCTTAGCTGGATCACTCAATACTGGGGAAAAGAAGAAGAAAAAGAAACGTATCAATGGAGTTTCAGTCATTTTTTACATTACTGTATGGATTTTTTGCATTTCAGGCAATTTTAGTTAAGGGGTGCTTACCTGGGAATACTGAAACAAAAAATTTCAGCTGATATTTATCGGATTACAAGGAAGGGGGTGCAATATGCTGTAGATATTGTGAAATGACAATTTTTTCCCGGAAATGGGCCCAAAATTGATTAACTTACAATTTCATCTGAAATTTGGATATGTATATATAGTTTGAGAACCAAACATAACTGAAATCTGATATACACTGGCTTGCCCCAGGACTGGAATATCAAACTTCACTCATATTTTGAACTCAGGGTTGACGCATCACCCAATTTCCCATCGAATAAACACTGAGCAAAATTTCAGCAAATGTCCTCCAAACCAATTTACATAGTCCATGGTCCCTCAATGAATCTTTGAACTTGGAGGGTTTATGTACTTGTTCAATCTTCTTCTTCTGATGGGGTTGAATGACTTTATCCAGCTGCAAGTGGCACGCACGAAAGCGACTGGTTCTTTCTTGGCCCCTTATTAACTCTCTCTCTCTCTCTCTCTCTCTCACACACACACACACACACACAACACAGACCCCTCTTTCCTAGTTCTGTCAAATCCCAATCTGTGGAGAATTGGTGAGAGTGATCAGACCATCCATTTGAGAGATCAGTTGAAGGTCTACTGATCCAGTGGATTTGATTGCTAACATGCATTGTGTGGGAAATCTCAGAGCTGGAAACTTAAGCAAGCAAACAGCCCCAAGAGCTACAGCTGTTGATCTTTATTTTAAAAACTGCATGATGATCTCATATGAAATTTGCCTAAAAAAGACAATAAAAGGGTTTGAGAAATATACCTTTGTAAGCTTCATTAATCTCCTGAAATTTTTCAGTGACAGAACTTTCGCCATTGTGTTTGTCAGGATGCCACTTCTAAGGGGAGAAAAGAAGAAAATAGAGTTAGACATTTCAGCAGGTCTACAAATGTCAAGTGAAAAAATCATTTAACAGAAAACTAGTAGAGTGCACAAAGATAAGTAAAATATACAAATAAATAAAAAATGTCGAAAATACCAACCAAAGCAAGTCTTCGATAATTTAGTCTGATTTTTTCAACTGTTGCATCATACTCGACCTCAAGCACCTTATAGTAATCCTTGAGTAAGAAAAGAATTTCCAATCAGAAACACCAACAGATTCATGATCTGCAATTTTGATATGGTTAAAAAAGTACACCATTTACCATACAATTCCTTGGTATATGATAACTGGTCATACCCACACTTTATATATAGGATATGGAAAAAAAAAAAAAAAAGCTACAGTTTGTTAACCTCTATGCTCATGGCTCTATCCCGTAGAGCTCAATTGTCATCTTCCTATTAAAAGGGATAATTTATGAAACATCAAGGATGGAGATCCCATGGGATCACCAATATTTTGCACCTGGAGAAATATTCTCACCCTTAACCTCGTGGAAAAGAATCCAATCATATGAGAAAAAATTGGCTGCGACCATCACAGGAAATTCAGTCAGAAAATGACAAATGAGCCCTATGTGGTGAGCATGTCAGAGATTTGGTCATTACACAACATTTAACTGTTTATCAAGCAAACTAACATTGCAAATAGGTATTTAATGGAACATATTTAGTTGCATAACTCAGCAATTCAAGGAATTCTTTATGCTGCAGTAGATAAGCAAGACCAGTCAGTGCAAAGAATGCCCCACTGATTGGAAAATATTTGACAGTTAAATGGGCTTTTTTTTATGACGAAGAACCTTAGAACCCCCACCTCTCCCCGAGTACGAGGGCTTTGGATAAATTCTTGATGCACACAACAAATCAGAGTCCAGAAGTTCAATTCTTCTTTACATCAACAAATCTCTTTTTGACTATCATTTCTTAAAAAAGCAACAAACTCAAGATCTCACTATACCTGCTCTGAGAGACGAAGAAGAAGAAGAAGAAGAAGAAGAAGTAATCCCCTTATGAGATCTACTGAAAATTTGAAAAAAATGGAAGTGATCCACCTGGATCGGATTGGAATGACCGTACTAATCTGGCATGTCCATCCGATCGAACCAGATCTGGTTGGATCCAGTTCGGTATGTTTTGGCCAGAAACTAAGGTCTCACTTAGGAGTATTTTAGAATCCCTTAAATAAATTGTGAGTTACCAATAACAGTTAGGGTGGTGGTCTTCATTGTGCACCTCCATTTTACCCTTCAACAAAAACCAGTTCCTGCATTCCTTGCAGTAAAACAGGAGAAAGTGATCGAAATTGCAATAATGACGCTTCATGCCAATGTCATTATTCCAATACTTGGGTGCACCTTTTGGGTGTTTACAAAGACACACTGAGCATTTGAAAGATGCAATCATGGAAGCAATCAAAACATAAATGAATTATCTTTTGCCAACCTTGTTACATATATGGAGTTCAAAACTTTTATTTCATTAAGTATGTTTTTATTTTAAATAGGGAATTAATTATGTTGAAGCAACCCATGGTCTTCTAATTGCATGATCGTATCTTTTAGATGCTCGATGTGCCTCCGCAAACACCCAAAAAAATGCACCCTGCAATGAAGACACTAGCCTAAAGAGTCATCACTGTCACTCTCATCACTATCTCAAGTTTCAATGTAAGGAATGTAGAAATTGATTTTTGTCAAAGGGGAAATGAAGGTGCATAATTACAATTACCACCCCAACTGTCAGCGGTAAGCCTTCAAAATTTCATTTTAATTCTAAAATACTCCTTCATAAGATCCTAGTTTCTAACCATAAGATACCAGACTAGATCTGGTTCATTCCAGTCCAACCTAGCCAAATTGCTCCCCTTAGTTCCCACTTCCCATATATCTAACATGAAAATTGTGTGTGTGTGTGTGTGTCTATATATACAAAATTCACCGATAAAGCATTTGCATCAAGTTTGGTGCAAACTCTGGCTTGTGGGACCCAATGGATCAATTTCCTCTCTCACACCCACCTACCTCCCATAAGTTGCACCATACCTAATTTGACACTCATCTTACTTTTAAAGCCCATTGATCTAACCAGATGAAATTTCCACTATCAGATAAAGTTGAAACTTTGAAGGTCTCAAAAAACATGACTTCACTTATCTAATCAAGATGAAACTTTATAGGTTCAATATATAAGTTTAGGCCTTTCAAACCAACCCATCCATGTGTGCCAAGCAAAGCCATCGGGTTGTTTCCAGCAAACTTTGGTACAAACTAGTTTGTGGATGATCCTATATATGTAAACTTCGATTTGTGGGACCCATTAGTAAATCCAATGGAGAGAGAGAGAGAGATGGAAAATTTTGCTTCTTTTTTTCTCATTTCTTATATAAAAAATATACCTATAGATAGAAAATAGACTTAATGAGATACTAATTATTAAAATTTCAACCAAAAAATTCAAGGATGTTTGGTAATTTCAGCCATTAAAGATTAAGTGGCTAGAAGTTGAGTTTTGGGATGTGGTTACATTTTTTATTTAAGAAACAAATCTTAAAAAAAAAAACAAAACATTGAGAGAGAGAGTGTTTTCCTCCGGTGATGTCGCCAAGAGTGACAGTTGCCCTTGGTCCTATGGGGCCCACGGGGGTACGGCCCAATGCATATGAGGCCCATTGAATTTGAAAAGACATAATTTTCAAGGGTCCAAAGAAGATGGTGAAAACAGGGTAAATTTTAGATGGACTTTTAAGCCAACGGTGAGATCAACTCAAAATGGGTTCAAACTGGATATAGATACAATTCACAGGTGTTAGATGAGTGTAAGAAAAATATCTTGTAAATTTGAGTCCTAGTGGGCCCCACATGAGGACCAAGGGTGACTGTCACTCATGTGAAAATTTTATATAGCCTGTCAAGGCAGCCACCAACAAATTTGAAGTCCATTGCATTTTGACGAAATGCTGGTCAACAAATTTCCTCTTGTTTTCTTTCCTGTTGCTTTTTTAGTGTACTAGATTGTTGGGCTTTCCTCTTGTTTTATTTCTTGTTGCTATTTTTATGTTTTCTTTTTTGTACTCGCACCCCTAGTGCATTCTTTTTTATTAATATGATAACCATTTAAAAAAAAAGAGAGTGAATAAAGCATGTAGACCTTGAATTTAGGTTTTTATGTTCATAAAACATACTATGGTCCTGGAATTAGAAAGATTTCCTTCACTTGCATAGACAAACAATGTTAATTTTCCAAACTCCAACTGCAATCTAGCTTAGGTTATTCTGGTTTAGAAGTATACAAACCTTTACAATTCAACTGATGGATTTCCTAGATCAGTTGACTTGCATACCATCTGTTTTCCTAGCACAACAACTTATCAAATTTGTGCCATACATGCTTAACTGTTTCCATGGCTGCTAACCAAAACCCGAGTTGCAAGTAGGAGTGTTAAAAAAAGGGCAATAAAAGGAAACAAAAAACAAATTTGGAACGTAATATGGCATACATTAAGATGTATGACTCTTGAAGATTACTCCTTTTAGGAAGAAATTAAAAACCTGCATTCAAAATGTCCAATATTACCAAGCAGGTAAATTGACGTGGGGAAAACACTGTCCGGCCTCAAACATTCCAAATGAGTGATTTGGGGCAGATAAGGCAGAAATTTGGATCAGACAGGATGTGGGTTACATCCAAACACAAGCATTGGAGACTGGAAATCCCAACATGACAAGTATTTTTGAAAGAGATAACAATGAGCATTCAATTTTTGAGCTTAGAAACAAGCAAGAATGTTCAAGAAAAAAGGGCAATGAAAAGAGACATAAAACAAGATTCAAAGAGCAATATGGCATACATTGAGATGTATAATTCCTAAAGATTACTCTTTACAGAAGAAATTAAAAATCTGAATTCAAAGCTCCCAACATTACCAGGCAGGTAGATTGACATTGGAAAATTCTGGGTATGACCAAAACATCCCAAATGAGTGATTTGGGGTAAAATAGGAAAAGATGTGGATCAGTTAGCATGTGGGTTTCATTCAGACACAAGCATCAGAGACTCTGAATCCCAAACAAAACAAGTTTTTTGAAAGACATAATACTGACCATTCAATTTTTAACTTTTAGACAAGTGAGAATGTTTAAAAAAAAATGCCAATGAAAGGAAACATAGAACAAGATTTTGGTGAGTACTCTTCTAGAAAAACTTGAATTCATAAATCAAACATTACCAAGCGGGTAAATTGACAATGGAAACATTCTGGGTCTGAACCGAAAAATTCCAAAGAGTGATTTGGGGCAGAAAAAGCAGAAATACAGATAAGACAGAATTTGGGTTACATCAAAAATCTCCTAAATTCATTTTAATTGATACAAACATGGCAGAAATACAGATAAGACAGAATTTGGGTTACATAAAAAATCTCCTAAATTCATTTTAATTAATATAAACATGGCATGCGTAAAACAATAAAAGAAAGAAATTAAGATGAATTAATTAAAAAGGCAATGAAAGGAAACATAAAACAAGATTTGGATAGCAATATGGCATGCATTAATAGGTATAATTACTCAAGATTATCCTTTTTGGAAGAAATTAAAAACCTGAAAATTCATAACTCCCAACATTACCAAGCAGGTAAGTTGACATTGGGAAAATCCAGGTCCAAAGCGAAAATTTCCAGATGAATGATTTAGGGCAGTAAAAGGCAGAAACTTGGATAAGACAGAATGTGGGCTATATCCAAACATCCCCTAAATTCATCTTGACTAATTCAAATGAAATATAAGGAAATGCAGGTATTGCACATCACACAATAAGGAAAAAATAAAAAATAAAATAGAAAAACCCTATAAATATTATGATCAGTTTAGGTGAATGGAAAGGAAAGACCTTTCAGGCAAAAGAATCATCTTTGAACTGCAGTTACAAAAGGGTTTGGGGGGGAAAACAGGAGAAAGGTTCTTTGATATAAGAGAAGAAAAGAATTTCAACAGTTTCATTAAGGAGAAGAAGTGTCCACCATTTTATTCTTTTTTTTTTTTTACCTTCCTGCTTTCATCGCTGCTTTCCATCTGCTAGAGTACGCCGTCGATGGAATCGTCTCCGAAGTGGGAAATACTTCATTGATAGGAATATCTGCGGAGATGAGAAGAAGAAGAACAAGAAGAAAACGTGCAGAAGCGGCAGCCAAACAGGAGAAATGAAAATCTGAGAATGGGGACGAAACAGCAAAGGAGAAAATCAGGAAATAGAAAAGAAGACGAAAAATTGGACAGGAATGAAAATGAAACGGGTCCGAGTCGGACCCATGACCGCAACTGCTTTGTCCCATCCTTGGATCGGAAAACGTACGATAGATTATCATGAGAGTATTAATTTATAACAATTGAACTCAATTAAATTATTTTAATCTTTGATTTTTAAAATAAAAAATAAATTATTAGATAAATATTTTTACCCATCGTAGATTAATCTGAAGATGCATCAAATGGATATCAACTAAAGTTGAATCTAAAATTACTGAAGAAAATAATACTTATAGTGGTTTTCCAATTAAGTTTGAATATTCAAAAGAAAGTAGGTTCGATTTTTTTTCAGTTTACTCTTAGTTTAAATTGTTGTAGTAAACGTATTCTTCTTCTATAATTCAAATGGTATGCAAATGCAAGGATGTGCATATTCTTAACTCCAAAATCTAACCAATTTTATAAGTAGAGGAACGCTCCTCTGTTGTGGTATTACTAATAAGTGTAATGATTTAACTCTCCAATAAAATATTGTCCATTTTTAATCTATATGGGCCGCATGATTCTGTTCTGTGCCTAATTCAATCCAAGGCCCAAAAGACATTTTTGTTGGAAGAGGGGGCTCTCTCCTCATATATCTCTTTCCATATCTCTTTCTTGTGCGGTATGGGATGCCTAGGTGGGTTGTGGCCAGGAACATCACAATCTATCCCCTTAAGTTTAGAGTCGTCCTCGACTCGACTACAACACAAGGACCCACACAGATAAAGAGGTGAACAGTTGGCCCATTATATCAATTTGCCAAATCCAATTTTAAAAAGGACCAATATAAATTAATAGGTTAAATAACTTAGATAATAGTGAAATAAAAAATTATATAAAATATAATTTATATTTTTATAGAATAATAAAAGAAAACTACAGTTTAAGTCTAAAGGAACTTGCGATGGATAAGCCAACAAATACAATTTAACCTAGAAATTGGCTCCGGTACTAAAAACCCAATTGGGGCAGCTCGAGTTTAACAAATTTAGGTTGAGCCAGACATGGGCTCGAACTCAAGTCTTATAATTACATTTTGGGTCTGCAATTGGGAAAGCCCAAAACCCGGCCTGGACCACCCAAGTTGCAGCCCTACAGTGTTCTCATGCCAAGAAATTCCTGTACCATTGAGCTGCTATGGCAGTATGGTACATGATCCGGCCATTGACCGAGTCAAGTCTATCGCGATTCAAACTTAGCCAATAAAACAATAAGCATGTCAAGCGTTCACAGTTTCAAATTTTGGTGGACATCAAATTTTCAATCTAAAGACGAAGAAAAAAAACAGTGTTGATAAAAATCTGAAAAAAAATTGTGGGTTAATTTTGAAACTTGAAAGAAAATTTTAAAATTTGACAAAAAATTCAGCTGATACAATTTTTCTTAAAAATATCGATAAAAAAGATATTATGTTTTAGCCTTAGATATTTTAATTGATATTTTGAATTTAGTTCAAAATTTAAAAATGTCAATCAATGTACTACACTAGCATGTCGAATTTTTATTTTTACTCCTCTCCTCTTCTTTTTTAAACTTTAATTTTCAATTCGTATCGTTCATTTATCTTAGATAGTCGTTTGTAACCTACTATCTTCTACCATCTTCATAATAAAATTTCAAAATTCCATCTATCCTCCATTAACGTTCATGCTAAAAATTATCCCAACTAAGATCTTCTATAAAAAGGTCTTCTACATCGATGCTGATGTGGAGCAAGATCTGGCCATCCATCACATTAGGTCTATTGTAGATATAGTTGGTCCAATAAAATGATAAGATAGAGGATCATTAAAATAAATCTCAGCCCTTAAAAAAAATCAACGACTACTTTCTACAAATGGTAGAAGGTACACTAAAAAATAAGTTCTGTCACACATAATTGCACCCATTTTCATACATAAAATGATGCAACAATTAAAATAACTACGTTCACAAGCACGTAATAGTATGAATGAATGGTGCAATGATTAACTTAATGATGTTCACTAATACGTGATCAAACCCATGCATAAAAGGTCGAAACAACAGATTAACTTTAAGATCTAAATATTAAATTTAGATCAAATTAAAACACAGTATTTCAGCAAAATGGAAACAGTTGAATTAGAGAACTTTAAATATTACATGACTTCATATATTGCATTGCCCACATTAATTAGAGATTTAAACCCAGTGCAGCACAGCACCTTATTCATAACACACTCATTGAGTTTGGGTTTTTTTTATTAAGATAATTATTTTTTAGAAGATAAGTTTTTTTATTGAAGAGAGTTTTCCTCTCATGGAATGTAGCCACCATGCCCTGCACCATATCCACCTCCAGCGCCACCGCCACCTCCATACCCGCCACCATGTTCCCCACCGGCTCCATAGCCGGCACCACCACCTGAGCCCCCACCACTCCCATACCCGGCTCCATGCTCACCTCCAGCGCCATAGCCTGCACCGCCCCCACTACCGCCACCTCCACCGCCACCATGCTCCCCTCCAGCTCCATAACCAGCCCCACTGCCGCCTCCACCGCCACTTCCATAGCCTCCTCCATGCTCTCCTCCAGCTACGTAGCCACTTCCACCACCACCACCGGCTCCTCCACCAGTACCATAGCCACCTCCATGTTCTCCACCAGCACCGTAGCCAGCACCACCACCGCTACCACTACCTCCACCGTAGCCGCCACCATGTTCTCCACCGGCACCGTAGCCAGCACCACCACCGGTACCACCACCTCCACCGTAGCCACCACCATGTTCTCCACCTCCACCGGCACCATAGCCAGCTCCGCCACCGCTACCACCACCTGCACCATAGCCACCGCCATGTTCTCCACCAGCACCATAGCCAGCTCCACCACCGCTACCACCACCTCCACCATAGCCACCGCCATGCTGTCCACCGGCACCATAGCCAGCTCCACCACCACTGCCACCACCGCCACCGTAGCCAGCACCATGTTCTCCACCAGCCCCATACCCGGCACCACCACCACTGCCACCACCGCCACCGTAGCCAGCACCATGTTCTCCACCAGCCCCATATCCAGCACCACCACCACTGCCACCTCCACCTCCACTCCCGTACCCAGAACCATGGTCTACTCCTCCACCATGTCCCGCACCTCCGCCACCACCGCTCCCTCCTCCACCACCATGTTCTCCTCCTGCACCATAGCCACCACCGGCTCCTCCGCCAGCACCTCCACCACTACCATATCCAGCTCCATGGTCTGCTACACCCCCATAACCACCTCCTGCTCCTCCACCGCCACCATAACCTCCCCCAGCTCCACCACCAGCTCCAACGCCGTGGCCAGCTCCATAGCCGGCTCCTTCTTCGAAAGTCAAGATGGCTCTAGCTGCAGAACAAATGCCAACACCCAAGAGCAAAAAGAAAGCAATGGTTACAACTCTCTTAGCAGCAGTAGTCATGGCTACTTCAAGTTTGAGTGAAGAGAGAGGAATGGGGTTTGGCATTTATAGGATTGGGAGAGGGAGTCCAAAAGCGCGTATTTAGTTCATGAAGTTGTTGAACCACATGGCTAATGGCCCAGCACCAAAAACATTCTCAGTATTGCGCCTTTGCTGTCCTGCATATCCAAGGATTTTATATTTTTAATCTTTCTATATATTTCCTTCAGGCATTCTTCCTCTATTTCCCTACCTTTTTCTTTTTTTGTTATCCTGCCACCTTATGGAACTCAAATCACTCGCTCTGCATTCACACGACTACAGAGACATGAATGAAAGATTTAACTATGGAACTGAGTCACTGACTCAAGAGGATTGAGCTCGAGTCATATCCCCGAAATATATGCCAAGGTTTTATCAGATTTCAGGAAGGCGATGTGAAATTTAGCAAAATATTTGTTTTTTTTTTTTTTTTGGAAATGGGTTCATGATTGATATCCCCGAAATTCTGAAAATATCAGCATAAATATTTCTGAAAAGAAATAAAAATTAGGTCCCAAAATCCAAAATAACTGCCGATATTAATTATCCAAGTCCAGATCTATTCTGCTTCAGTAGAATTGTACGTGAATTGACCCAGACTCAACCCAGCTTCAATGCTTAATCATTACATGTTGCCAAGTACACAGAGAACTATCCCACAGTCATTGAATCTAATTATCGGCTGAATGTAACAGTGAAATTATAACTCTTTACTCAAGTTCTCAACTGATGTTAATTGTCACTTCGTATGTTTGTATCAATTCTTGCTTCTTACATTAAAGCCAAGCACTATGGGAAAAAATCCCTCTCTGCATGTTTTTTTGACCATTTATTTTATAACATGCATGGTTACATTCATAATCCACCATCCAATGGATTTAATAACGCTGTTACTGTTCTTTACTTTATTATTAAATCCTGTTACCTACCATCGTATCCTTAATCCCGAAGTCATTAGTTTAACAAATTAGTTGTTTATATGCTCTACAACAGGCAAAGATCTCAATTACTCTTCTGCATATTTTGTATACAACTGAAGAACAAGTTTTAGCTTGCTTTTTATAATTAAATCTGATTCTATCATGCCGATTAAATCTGAGAATATAACGGAGGTGTAGCTGAATTGTAACGAAGAAAAAGAGAGAACCAGTTGTATCACGTTGGAACTTCACCATTTTCATGTATTGGATTACAAAATCTCCAAAATATATTAAATTCTTTTAAGCTGTCGGTGAGTTTCAAATGGACAATTAGTTCATAACAAATTTTGTCAAATTCAAGTGACGACTCGAAATTGATGATACTGCTTTAAAAAATATATATATAGATGGATGGTGATCATGTACCAATATTCTATTTATTTGAAGTCAATTTTTTAAATTTTTTTTCAAAAGTAGAAATAAATTAGTTGCAAAATAAATGTTGAGAGTTAGTGATATAAAATGAGTTGAAAAATAAATGTTACAAGATATAAAAAGACAATGACTCAAATTTCCAAAGAGCTATTGACGGCTATAAATTTACTAAAATAGCTGGCAAGTCAAGAATCCATTTGACATATAAGAGATCTTAAGTTTAAATCGCTCTTAATATAAAATGACCACTTTTCATAATATTATTCATTGTATATAGATGGAGAGATTCGTACGTACTCTAAAAATTAGTCTGACTGCTCTAATAGATTTGAATACTTTAATCTTAAAAAATTTAAATCTAACTTAAATCTTTTTAAAATTTCCTTACAAAGTGAAGTTAGACTAACACCAATTGCACTCCAACACTAATCCCAGATGCAGCCCTACAGATCCCACCTAGCAGAGGTGTTGCAGAGAGTGTAGAGCTGCCGACAAAATTGGAGAAAAGTCGCCACACTCTCCAAACAAAAGAATATGGATTGGGTCCACAGAATTAGAAAAGAGGGTCTTCCGTATGCCGACCCACTTACTTACTGAGGCTATGCCCATCATTGCTACTCCCTAGCCCCTACCCAAGTAAGTACCTAACCCTTTTTAGATTTTTGGCCTGACCCATGTTGGTTTATTCCCTTGGCTTCATCACATGCGTGAGAGGACTTTTGCTGAATTTGGAAGACGACCTAGTAGTGCTCAAACATGGATGTGGAGTGGCGCTAACATGAATCACTTTAGCAGTTAAAAAAAAAATAGAATTTACAAATTATTTTGACTAAATTTTCTAAAAATTCTATATGACATTTCCCCTTAATAGGATATGAGACCTCTATAATTAAGTATGATCCATAGGAAGCAACATAAATACTAAAATTGTTGAATTTTATCACAAATTGATCATGCTAGACATCTCATCCTAACTTTGAATTGTAATGAACATAAGTGATTGATTTATAAGATAGAATAATTTGATCACACTCTTTATTCATATGCTACTATTTACTTAACCACGTAAGAATAAAAATTTATTTAATGAACAGTCTCATATTAAATCTCAATAGAAAATTCCTAGTCTATTTTATGAAAACGACCATGGCCTTGTTCTACACTCTTATCACTCCAACAAAAGTTAGGAGTAACCCACAAATCATTTAAAAGGAAACATTTGATGGATGTGACTAACCAATTTTAATGGGTGAGCCACTGCCAATCAACACATACATGCGCGTATGTAACAACAGTGTGTTAAAAGCTGACCCCTTAATGTAGATTTCCTGCACTCAATTTATTAGAAAGCCCATTTATTTAAATATGTAGTTTACTAAAAATCAATTCATATTTTTAAAGATTATAATTTTACAGATGAAAAGAGTAGTTTGAAGTGATTAAATTTTTGAATAATTTTAAAAATGAGGTTTGATTGATCCGATCATAATAATTTTTTGTGGGTTATTTGAAGCTTAGCTTACCAAGTGCTTGTCTCTTTTAACTCAGAAAAAATGTTCTTTTCTTCGATAGATTTATACTTATTGAATTGATATTATTTTATCCATTTTCACCATTAAAGTGATCATACTGGATATAAATATTTATCAAATTATTTATTTTTATATAAAGAGTCTCATATTTTACAGTTTGATGGTCTATAAATTTATGAATGATATAACCCATCGTCGGACTCACAATCTAGTGCTTCTTAAAATGGTTGGTTGTGAGCTGGAGATCCATCAAATGAGCATGCTTGTATGGGCACATGACTCTGCTACAGGATCTCACCAACCCTAACTAAGTGCCTGCTTTTTCAATGCTTTGCCACCATCCATGTTCCCATCACTTTATCTGTTCTTCTACAGATATATTCACATTGACGTGCATGATCAATCAATGTCTCTAAGTTTCTTAGTTATAATCCATTTTATGTGTTTCATTTTATAGATTAAGAACTCATTTGAGATGATTTGATCTAGCAAATTTCAAGAGTTGAACAATTAGAAATTGCATGCATTGTATAAATTAGCTGTAATCAACATAATAAGAGTCCAAGTATAGGATTCACTCTTTGCCTATTTTAGAGTTTAATAAACAATTAACGTATTAAGTTCTTTTGACTTCGGGATGATCAAGGATAAGAAGGTGCACGACTGAATATAGCAATACATTAAACAACAGTAATTAACGTTGTTAAACCCATAAGGTGGATTATGGATGTAACCATGCACATTATAAAAATAAATATTAAAAATGAAAAAGAAGAAGCAAAAGAGTGACTTTTCATAGTGTAGTGGTTGAAGGTTGTACGACAGAAAGATCCCTAAGTTGGCTTACATGTTAGAAACAAAAATCGATGAATACATAAGAAGTGAGAATTAACATCAATTAAAACCTTGAGAAAATTTATGATATTAAGAAGTGAGAATTAACATCAATTAATGGCTTGATAGAGTCGATTAATGCATTCATGCCACGAAAAAGCCTGAAACATAACCACTTAAGGTTTTAAAACATAGCTGACATAACTTAGATCAGTCTGTATTATGACTCAGCTATTCAAATTTGATTCTTGCTGAGTTACAGATCGACTCTGATAAGTAAACTCCTGCATACACTATTGTGTGAATGCGGGTCGAGTGAGTTCGAAATCCATAAGTTGGCAGGATAAGAAAAAAAGGGAGGGAAATAGAAGAAGATGAATGCTGGAAAGATAGACAAAAAACGAATCTTCGGATATGAAGGACAGCAAAAGAGCAATATTAAGAATGTTTTTGGTGGTGGGCCCTACAGTCATTTGGTTCAACCACTTCATGAACTAAATAAGCGCTTTTGGACCCCCTCTCCCAAGTCCCAACCCTATAAATACCAAACCCCATTCCTCTCTCTTCACTCAAACTTGAAGTAGCCATGACTACTACTGCTAAGAGAGTTGTAACCATTGCTTTCTTTTTGCTCTTGGGTGTTGGCATTTGCTCTGCAGCTAGAGCCATCTTGACTTTCGAAGAAGGAGCCGGCTATGGAGCTGGCCACGGCAATGGAGCTGGTGGTGGAGCTGGGGGAGGCTATGGTGGTGGTGGAGGAGCAGGAGGTGGTTATGGGGGTGTAGCAGACCATGGAGCTGGGTATGGTAGTGGTGGAGGTGCTGGCGGAGGAGCCGGTGGTGGCTATGGTGCAGGAGGAGAACATGGTGGTGGAGGAGGCAGCGGTGGTGGTGGAGGTGCCGGACATGGTGGAGGAGTAGACCATGGTTCTGGGTACGGAACTGGAGGTGGAGGTGGCAGTGGTGGTGGTGCCGGGTATGGGGTTGGTGGAGAACATGGTGCTGGCTATGGTGGAGGTGGTGGCAGTGGTGGTGGAGCTGGCTATGGTGCTGGTGGAGAGCATGGAGGCGGTTATGGTGCAGGTGGAGGCAATGGCGGTGGTTCTGGCTATGGCGCTGGTGGAGAGAATGGTGGTGGCTATGGTGGAGGTGGTGGTAGCGGTGGTGGAGCTGGCTATGGCGCTGGTGGAGAACATGGCGGTGGTTATGGTGCAGGTGGTGGTAGCGGTGGAGGAGCAGGCTATGGTGCTGGTGGAGAACATGGTGGTGGCTACGGTGGGGGTGCCGGTACCGGTGGTGGAGCTGGCTCTGGTTCCGGTGCTGGTGCTGGTGGAGGAGGTGGTAGCGGTGGTGGTGCTGGCTATGGTGCTGGTGGAGAACATGGAGGTGGCTATGGTACTGGTGGAGGAGCCGGTGGTGGTGGTGGAAGTGGCTATGGAGCTGGAGGAGAGCATGGAGGAGGCTATGGAAGTGGCGGTGGAGCCGGCGGTGGGGCTGGCTATGGAGCTGGAGGGGAGCATGGTGGGGGTGGAGGTGGCGGTAGTGGGGGCGGTGCAGGCTATGGAGCTGGAGGTGAACATGGAGCTGGGTATGGGAGTGGTGGGGGCTCGGGTGGTGGTGCCGGCTATGGAGCCGGTGGGGACCATGGTGGCGGGTATGGAGGTGGCGGTGGCGCTGGAGGTGGGTACGGTGAAGGGCATGGTGGCTACATTCCTTGAGAAGAAAACTCTCTTCACTGAAAAAATTAGTGTGTTATGATTTATGAATAAGATGCTACATTGTGTTTAAATCTGGAAATCTCTAATCATTGTGGGCAATGCAATGCATCAAGTCATGTAATGTTTAAAGCTCTAAATTAACTTTTTCCATCTCGTGGAAATATGGTGATTTACTTTTATCTAAATTTAATATTTTAGATTTTAGAGTTAATCTTTTGTGTCAACCTTTTACGTATGGTTTAATCACGTATTAGTGAACACCATTAAGTTAATCATTGCACATTTCATGCATGCAATTACGTTCTTGTGAACGTAGTTATTTTAATTTTTGCCACCTTTAATGCATGAAATGGGTGCGCTTGCGTGTTAGTGAACCACTTTTAAGTGGTTTTTACCATTTGTAGTAAGTACTAAACGCTTATTTTTCGAAGGCCCTAGATTAGTTTAATGATGAATGGTCGGATCTTGTGCATTTAGATAAGTCTTTGACTCGATTTTAAAAATTCAATAAGATAAATTATATTATCGAGTCACTAAAATTAGAAATCTGTTGAATCAGTTTCGAAACCTATTGGTGTAGGCCAGCCACTCCAATGGGTGAATGTGCAGGACAGCAAAAGCGCAAATTAGAAAGAGTCTAACCACAGTATTGTTGATATGGGTTGGGCCACAAAGTGAGGCACTCAACAACTCTAGCCATGTGCCTCACCCACTCACTCATCCAAGACAAGTTTTTGGACCCCCCACATTCATACCCGATTCCCATGCCTTTAAGTACCAATCTTGACCTTGTAACTTATCCATCAAGCCATCATGGCCAGGCATAGATTTCGAATCGTTGCCATCTTTATAATTTTACGGAGGTGGTGGTGGATCAGGGGGTGGCTATGGTTTCGGAGATGAGGAGGATATGGAGGTCCAGGTGGACATGGTGGCGGTTCTGGGTATGGTACCGGAGGAGAACATGGTGGTGGATATGATGGAGGAGGTGGAAATGGTGGTGGATACGGCGGAGGAGGTGGAGGTGGGTCAGGCTTTGGTGCTGGTTTTAAGCACGGTGGCAAAAGAGTAGAAACAGTTATGACCGAATTTTCACTCGTATCAGAACCAAAATAGTCAAACAAAACGTTAAACAATTGCTAAAGTATTCTTTAACTGTACTTCATTGAATCCAAAACCAACTTATACCCTAAAAAATATATGTCTAATGTTGAAAAATTAATAATTTAATATTATTTATAATATAATATTCATGTCCTAAGTTCACGGTTGAACCTTATTTAACTCGATCCATCCTATCAGTATGTCTTCTATAAAAAGTTAGTAACATTGGCTTTAACCTCCCACAGAATCCATTAAAAAAAAAAGATTTTATGCTATGAGAGCCAGAGAGAATTGCTTATAATTAAATGTGAGCTCTACTAATTTAGGTTATTTACATTTTTTAATAAATATCTATTAACATAAAAATTAGTCAATATCTTAGAATATAAATCTTTTCCATGAAATTTGCTAGACCAAGTAAGGCACTTGTAATGAAATTGAATAAACCATGTCACATGCAAGAGAAAGAGAATTCACATTGAAACCACCTCAAAATCCACATACAATTGAGGAAAAAGATGGTTTAGACTAATTATATACTACATTAGACAAGGACACTTAGCCATAAAATATCAATGTTAATGACTGTAAAGTGAAAGTAAGTTATTTAAATCTAATACATAAATTTGATTTTGATTTTAAGGTATTCTAAATTTTTCATTTTATATGCTAAGATTATTGACTGGTATAACATAATATTTTTAGAAACTAATTTCTGTTAAAATATTAAAATAATAAATTTATATTATTTTAGCTCTATTATCTTGAGGTTTTTTTTTAACTATAACTCAAATTTTAGCTATATATGTTAGAGTCATCATAAGTTTTGATCCGTTTATTTATAGATAAAAGTCAAAATGTTTTTAAAAAATAAAATAAAATTTACATGCCAGGCTGATATTGATATTCCGTGTTTAAGACCCAAAATTGATTAAAATTTTCTAAACTTTAAAAAAATTAAAGTTGACCCAAAGCTATTTTAAATCAATTTTGACCAAAAAATTAAATCATCTAAATAAATTTCACATTTCAAATATTATAACATTTGGGAGAGGAAATTTGGTTTTATATGATTGGTAGGGAGAAAAGGAGGGTGTGATGATATACAAGTTGAAGGGTTTAAAACATTTGTTGAAATATGTTGACTATAATTAGAGTTGGATAAGCAAGAGTTTAGGGTCTAATTCGGTCAAAGTCAGAAACGGCTTTGGGCCGGCTCACAACTCCAAATCCACCTCTGAAGACCCAACTTCATTTGCCCTCCAACGTCGAAACTCCAAACCAGAGGAGGAAGGAAGGAGTTGCAGAAAGCCACAAAACCATCTCCAAATTACAGTTTACAACTCCTTCTGGCCCCATTCCTTTCCAAGGAAATGCAGAAGAAGATCTGAATCCTCCTCTCCTCTCAATTCTGCCGGGCCATTTTCAAAATTTATTAGATGGGCTATTAACGGTTACGGTTGACTTTCTATAAGTGCATCATGAGTATGTCGTGCCTCAAGTGCAACACATTGCCAAGGACCCTGTCGGAGCGGGAGCGGGAGCGAGAGCGAAAGCGGTTTGACGGCCAGGCCGAGAGAATGATCCCGCGCCACTCCAGCCAAAAGAGTTGGTCGGGTTGGCTCAATCAGCGCCCCCGTGAAGATGAGAGAAAGGACATGCATAAGCGCACCAGCAGTGCAGCTGCCGCCTTACAAATGTACATGGAGACGGTGGCGGAGGAGGAACAACCCACCAGCGCAGAGCCGCGGTTGATTCGCAGCTCCGGCATGAGAAGAGATTGGAGCTTTGAGAAATTGAGTGAGGGGTAAAATTGGAAAGAAAAATTAGAATATGTGGGGACTCTGTTTCTAATTTACAGTGTTTGGTCTTCCTCGTCTTGTCCTCTGAGTGAAGGATGGGGCTTGCTTGTAGGGAGAGTTACTTAAATACCCTCTGTTTCTACAAATTGCTTTAAAAAAAATTAAGGAATTCTCTCATTTATTTAGCCATGCAGTCTCATGAATATTATGTTTCATGATTTGATTCTTAGAATTTTATTTTATTTTATTTATTTAAGCGGTTTGATTCTTAGAATTGTTCATCTTTTGAGATTTTATGTAAAAGACCCAGGAAATCTATATTTTTAGTGTATAGATAATAGATTGAATCATGAGTATCGCAATTATAAATTAATAATTCCAATATTTTTGCAATGTTACTGTTGGCATACACATGGGTTTTATTTGATTTGACTCATGTTAAAATGAGAGTTTCCTAATAAGAACATATATTGAAATATTGATTGTTTACATAATGACTGTTGTTGATTGATTATGAGAACCATCATGTACATGAATTTGAGAATAAATTAGTTATTTATTTATTTTTAATGAAAGGGTTTATCCAGGCTAACCAAAAGCAAGATACAGCAAAGTGAGAGCCTTTCATAGAAGCCCAATTGTGGCCATGTCTTTGCATGCATGCAAGTTAGCCATGCAATGCCGAATACTTGTCAAGCAGTGGACACTGACAGGTATAGCCGCCCTAAAATTCCATTTCTGCACTTTTCACTCAAATTCCTTTATGTAAACTTCTACAAAACATCAGATCTCTCTACTTCAGAGATTCAAGGCACACCTGTCAGCCAAATGTCAAAACAACCTCTCTCCCCTTACCTTTTCTCTTATATATAAATCTCAAGTTCAGGTCTTCAGCTCCCTCACAATTCAAAAGCAAACCAAGGGTTCTTTTCTGAGCTGATATATCAAGGTACTTTGGCAACAATATTCACTTAGAGAGATCAATAAATCAATCAGTCAATCCATCGGCAATGGAAGCTCTGGCCAGAGATATGGAGAGGATGATGCTCGACTTCCCGGAGGAAATGGAGAAGATGATGTTCGACTTGCCGGAGGACATGGAGATAATGCTGCAGCCTCCTGCACGTGACTACGTTAAGAACAACAGGGCCATGTTCCGGACTCCGGCCGATGTCTTTGAGTACCCGGATTTTTATTCCTTTCATATCGACATGCCTGGTTTGGATGTCGACAACATTAAAGTATAATAGTTATTTATATTTTATTATCTATTACTTTATTTCATATTTATTTAATAATTAATAATTTGACAAACCTTATTTAATTCACTCTTCTCTTAAGATGATTCAGTGGACAGTCCGGTTCTAATAACATTACTAAAGATAGTTTGTTTGTATTAACAATCAGGTGAAGGTGGAAGACGGGGTTCTGCATGTGCTGGGGAAGAAACAGAAGAAGGCGGCGACGGGTGAAGAAGGGGAGAAAGAAAGTGGGAAGGTGATAAGGTTAGAGAGGAGAAGGGCACGATACCTGCGAAAATTCTCTCTCCCTCGCGACTCCAATCCAGATGAAGTGACGGCTTCTTACAAAGATGGTGTTTTAACAGTGATTGTGAAAAGAAAGGCAGCAGAAGATCCATCCAAGCCCAAGACCATCACAGTTGCTGTCTCCTAAGCCCTCTTTCACTATTTGCTTGTATTTCTCTCTGTTTTTCTTTTGGTATATCATCAAGTAGTTGTGTCATGTGTGTGGATGAATAGTCGACTAGTGTCTTTTGTATTGAGTCTTCTACTCAAAGAATAAGGGCAAGTGGTGTGGGATGGCTATATATGGCTGGCTATGTCACTAAATATAGCCAGTCATATAATTAAATAGTATTTTTTTTATGACATGGCTGGTTATAATTTTTAGCCAGCCTCATCACACGGTATAGTGTTAACTAGAATGGCTATTTTTTAATATTTTATTATTATTTTTTTATGTACATTTTTTTAACAAATTTAAAAAAATATATATATAAAGACATTATATATTTTCTCACATTTAATTAAATAAATTAACAAAACATATATATTTTCTCACATTTAATTAAATAAATTAAAAAACATACATATTCTCTCACAAGAAATTAAATATATTAAAAAGACATACAGAATAATTTTAATTTTTTGTACAGAATAATTTTAATTTTTTGTTTCTCATATATTTTGTTTACAAATGTAAAGGAAAAAAAATCAAAAGGTAAAGAGTTATTTTTTATTTTTTTATAAAAAATAAAATAATAAAGTAAAGAAAAAAATAATTATTTGCCCTAATATACAAATTATACCCAAAAACAAAACAAAAAAATCCAAAATAATCAAATAAATAAATAAAAAGAGAAAATCAAAAAAATCAAAAACTATATACAAGTTATATATATATATATATATATATAAAGAGGAGAGAGAGAGAATGGCTGGCTACATGGTTGCTACCTGTAGCCATCCATTTAGCCATCAGTGATGTGGGCCCCACATTTAGCCATTGCTACACCACACATGCACGGTGGCCATATGGCCACTACACCACTTGCTCTAACAAAGGTTGGTGGCTTTGGTTTTGCTGTTTATGACTGTTTAAATCTACTTTTATTAAAGGTAATGTTTAAAATTATAGCAACTTCTTTTTATTTTCATATTTTCATATTGTCATATAAATGGATGGATCTAATCTCCTTTTGATTATAAAGAGTTTTTAAGTTTATGGATGGGTCAAACATGTACTTTGGTGGTCTTCATGAGCTATGTAACTTATCTGATTATCTTTCAGATGGAACTCTCATTATATAAATTTAGTGTGTTTTAAGGATAGTGCATTTTAAGGGTAGTGCAGTCTTATAGATGTTTTAAGGGTAGTGCAGTCTAGTAGGTGTTTTACACACTGGGTATTCCACAGTTTTCTACACGTAATTTTAAAAAAAAAAAATACAATTTTTTAAATTTTATATTTTTTTTTAGTGTGTTTTAAGGACAGTGCGTTTTAAGGGTAGTGCAGTCTTATAGATGTTTTAAGGGTAGTGCAGTCTAGTAGGTGTTTTACACACTGGGTATTCCACAGTTTTCTACATGTAATTTTTTAAAAAAAAAATACAATTTTTTGAATTTTATATTTTTTTTCATACGCACAAATGCCTATAGTATTGATTGTCTTTTAAAAAAATTGCAAGTTAAAATTTGGTTTGATTTCAATTGTTATAGTTTATAGTCACTCTACAGACCAAAAATTAATTTGGATTCGAAATTGTAATTCGGGTCTGGACCTGAATTTATGGGCCTATCCAAATACCCGACTATTTGGCATCTGTAGGGTTCCCCCCGCCAAAGCAGGTCAAAGTATTGCATGATTTACCAGATGCTTTTTCCTTTCTTTTTGACCCTGGGTTGCTGTGCCTCACAAAAGTGGCAAGTGCTATCTGTCCATTGCTCTCTCCTATGACAAATTTTCCCCTTTTTAGGGTTGGGGTTTGGAGATTTTTTATTTATTTAGGAGAGTTAGATTTAATATGTAAAATTTTATTTAAATTAGTATAATTCCTTTTTAGAGATGTTTTGTTAAGTAAATTTGTACATTTAAAAAATATTTATTTGTCAAATTATTTAATAAATAAATTAGATTCATTGACCCATAATAAAGAAACGATTTATAAAAAAATGGAAGTCTTCACTATTTTTAAACTCTTAATATTTTACAAGTATTGATCTATATATTGAAAATATTTCTCAGTATTTTATAATAGACTATTTTTTAACTCTTAATAATTTACAAGTATTGATCTATATTTTAGATTTTGGTGTACTTTCCATTTTAAAATTTTAAACATGAAAAAATGATTTTCTTTTTTATAAAATAGAGATTGTTTGTTCAACAATGTGGGTTTCAGTAAAAAAATTAATTCAAATTATGAAGTCGCATATTTCATTAAGTTTGAGCTACAGACAATAAGTCAAATATGTGCTTAACTCAATAATTTTAAATTCCCGTAATTTTATCCATGTGTTCTAAAGGCCTGACCTGGACATCTTAGGTCTTAAAAAAACTCTATAACTGAGTCAAATTTTTATAAAAAAAATATATTTTTTAATTAAATTCAGGTATAGATAGATATAAAACTTATATGATATAATTATATATTTGGTAAATATTACATGGCATCACGTTGGATAGTCTCAAATATTCATTTTGGATTTGAAGTTGCCCTCAGGTCCTATAAATACAAGTTTATTCAAATTTGGCTTTTAACAAATCCAAGTTTTTGGTTCCTCATTCGGGTTGGTTCAAAACCCGACCCAGCTCTTCCAGTTTTTAGCCCTATATATCAAGATCTAAGCCAATGATTAATTTTCAGGCCTGCAAGGGAAAGTGCACCTAATTGAGGAACAATTTGGGTTTATCATCCTTTAATTTATCGTTTTTTACTTTTAACCTCACCTGACCAAAGAAAATCTTTGGTCGTCAAAGCTTGAAACTAGTATGATCCTTAACTCAGTGAGTTTTAACCCAATCATGGTCATTTTCAGACCGTATTTGGTGGGATCCAATTTTTATCCGACCCAACATACAACCCTATTTCTCAGCCAATTAAACTCAGAACATGGATTTTTAATTTCCGCTCTTTACGAAAAGCAGGGGCATTTTAGTAAATATAGTATTATCTGAAAAGTAGAAAGAAGGAAGACTTGGTATTCCTGCTTGTCTTGGCCTGGAAAGTGGAGATCTCCCGAACAAGCAACTGAAAATATTTTCCGGTGTTTCATCTTCCTCTGCTTTCTCAGTGTCTCCTTTTTTTCCCCAATTCTTTAACAAATGTCTCACACAATGTCTGTATTGTAGCAGCTGCTTTCTCCAATACAAGCTCATTCTACTTTTCTGGCTTCTCCCCATCTTCATTTCCAGCTTCCCAAACATCTCCTACCTACTCTTTCAGCTCTCACCAACCATGCTCTCGTCCAAAACGAAGTAAGTTTTGCTTTTTCTTTACCAGATCTGATCTGGGTCCTCTTTTTTCTCTTGATTTTGCCTGAAAGATGGGTCTTTTTTACTCTCATTTGTTTTTATTTTTAAATATTTTGGTTGTTTTTGTTGTTAGCTCAATTGATTGTTTGTGTGTTAAAATTCAAAAATGAAAAAGATAAAATAAAAGTGAAAAAAAAGTCCGATCATAGTTCATTTGAAATTCAAAAAAAAAACACACACACACGCACACGCACACACATTATTTGGATTCAAGGTGGAACCTTTTAACATTTCATGCTTTTTTGGCATCATTTATATCTGGAATTTTCTTCCTATGGATTTTATTTTAATATGCTGGTGCCATGATCTGCAAGTTCTCTCTCTCTCTCTCTGCCCCCAGGATTTTGCCTGAAACATGCAAGCTTTTTAATCTCCGTTTATCTAAAGAATTTTTGTTGTTGTTGTTGTTGCTGTAATGCGTATCTAGTTCTTCATTTGGATTTGATTTACCGGAGTGTATTCAAGGTATACTCTTTTTAGTTTTTGTTGTTGGCTTAGCATTATTTATATCTGGGTTTTTCTTCTTATGGACTTATTTTTTATGTAATTTTGGTTGTTGCTGTGATGTGCATCTGGTTTTTCAGTTGTTGGATTTGACTTCATTTGTATGGATTCAAGGCGGATTACTTTTTTACTTTTTCTTGCTTATTTGGCATTATCTGTATCTGGATTTTTCTTCCTGTGTGTTTTCCCTCGGCTTTCTTAGTGGATCTGGTAGCTAAATTAGCAGTAGGGACTAGGAATTTTTGGCATCACCTGGTTTTAGGTTCAAGGTAGCTGTTTTTTGAAATTTTCTGGTTTTTGGCATGATTGGTTTATTGTTCTATTTTGTTTGATCTGTTTGTTTAATGGTTTTTGGGATTTTTTCCGTCACCATTTGGTGGTAGTTTAGTTCGGATGGTTGGGATAATGTTAGGATTGGATTCAGTCAGTTGTACATTAGGTTAACCCTAGATTATTGAGGTAAGATTGATTACGTTTGACATGATCTCTGTATCATGTACATGTATATACAAGATACATTTTGTGATAATGATTGTATTCCTTTTATTCATTTTGTGATATTCTTTTGTTATATTTCAAAAAAAAAAAAATCTGAGATTTGGATTTGGACAGAACTGGCTTGTCTGAGACTATGCCCAACAAAACATCACCAGCAACCCCTAGAGTAAGCAGAATAGCCAAGGCACAGGCTAAATCAGACTCCAATTCACCTTCTCCCCTGCAAAATCCACGCCTTTCAATTGACCGATCGCCTAGATCCATTGATTCAAAGCCTTTTGCTGAAAAGCGGTCGCCAAAGACTAGTACCCCACCTGATGTAAGTTGGAGCTAACAAATTAAATCCCTGAAACCTGATTCTTTTATTTATGGGTTCTGTTTAATTTCTTTATTTCTCACTGGCATTGGCATATTGGTTTTGATTTTAGAAACTACAACGACCTTTGAAGGCATCAGAGCTCCAAGCACAACTTGGGCTGGTTCAAGAAGACCTGAAGAAGGCGAAGGAGCGGGTGGCAGCCGTTGAGAAAGAGAAGGCCCGAGCAGTTGAGGAATTGAGAGAGGCAAAGAGGTTAGCTGATGAAGCAAATAAGAAGCTCAGTGAGGCCCTTGTTGCTCAGAAACGAGCTGAGGAGAGTTCTGAGATAGAAAAATTTCGGGCTGACGAATTGGAGCAGGCGGGTATTGAGGCAGCTCAGAAGAAGGAAGAGGAATGGCAACAAGAACTTGAGGCAGTTCGAAACCAGCATGCCATAGATGTTGCTGCATTGCTTTCTGCAAAACAGGAGCTTGAAAGAGTCAAACATGAGCTGGCAATGACATCTGAAGCTAAAAACACAGCACTTAGCCATGCCGATGATGCGATGAAGATTGCCGAGATCAACGCTGAGAAGGTGGAGTTTCTATCTGCAGAAGTTAAACGCTTGAAAGGATTGCTAGACTCGAAGCTGGAGGCGAAGTCAAATGAGACTGCTGAGATGGTTAAGAAGTTGAATTCGGAGATTGATTTGTTGAGAGATGAACTTGAGAGAGCAAAAACTGCCGAGGAGAAATTGTCCGAGAGGGAAGCTGTGATTGAAGGGCTTAAGACTGAGGTGATCAATGCAAAGAGAGCCGCATCGGATGCAGGTAATTTAGTGGATGAGTTGAAGAAGAAAATTGAGTTGTTAGAAACACAAATTGAAGAAGCCACTCAATCTGAGAAATCATCATTGGAATCCCTTGCCTTGCTGATGAAGCAGTTGGAGGGCAATAATGCTTCATTGCGGGAGTCCGAATCTGAGATTGCTTCTCTAAGAGAAAATATTGAATCCTTGGAGATTTCAGTTGGCAGACATAAGGTGGATCTTGAAGAGTCTGATCGGCGACTTGACATGGCAAAGCAAGAGGTAAAGGAAATGGCAAAAACTGCAAAAACTTTAAAGTCTGAGCTTGAAAGTGTGAAAGAGGATAAAGCACAGGCAGTGAGCAATGAAGTGCTTGCACTTTCAAGCGTTCAAAGCTTGACGGAGGAGAAGAACAAGCTGATAAATGAGTTGGCTGCCTCTAGAGAAGAAGAAGAGAAGAGTAAAAATGCTATGGAAACTCTAGCATCGGCATTGCATGAAGTATCTATGGAAGCTAGAGATGCAAAGAAGAAACTTGCAGCGAATGAGGTGGATCTTGGAAATGCTGAAGCTAAAATAGAAGATCTGAAATCAGTGTTAAATGCTACTAAAGATAAGTATGAAGCCAAGCTTGATGAAATGAAAGAAGACAAGAGTCATCTCGAAAAGCTGGTTGAAGAATCTCGTGATGAAGTAAAAAGTTCTAAGGCTAAATTGGATGAAAAAGAGCTTGATTTTGCAGCTGCTGTAAAGAAATCAGAAGAACAATTTGCTGCTGTCAAAAGAGAAATGGACATGCTAGCTGAAAATTCAAAGGCCGAGTGGCATGAGAAAGAGCTTGGCTTTATCAGTGCTATAAAAAAATCAGAAGAAGAAATCACTACCCTCAGAGCAGAGATAAATAGGCTAGTTAATTTACTTGCAGAAGCAGAAGAAGCAGCACAGGCAGCGAGGGAAGACAGGGAGCAGCTTAGGAATACATTGAAACTGACCGAGTCTGAGGCTGGTGCCACAAAAGAAACTGCAGAGAAAGCAAAGGAAGATAGCTTGCGCCTAAAGGAAAAGTTGCTCGACAAAGAAAATGAACTGCAATGCATCACCCAAGAGAATGATGATCTTCGAACCCGAGAAGCTGCTGCCCTTCAGAAAGTTGAAGAACTCACTAAGCTGCTGGCAGAAGCCTCAGAAAATAAGACAGAAGATAATGGGGAGCTATCAAACAGTGAAAAATCTTATGATTTACTGCCAAAGGTGGTGGAATTTGTGAAGAATGGGAAAGAAAGTGATGACAGAAAATCGAGGCTAGAACTACCCTCGGAACAGATTGACAAACATGGAGATCGAGAAGATCTAATTGATAAATGGCAACGTTGTGGAACCAAAAGAGGAGAATGGCAACAGAAATGCCAAAGAAAGAGAAGAATTGGAGGTCTCTGTCGAGGTCGAAGATAAAATGAGCGATGACTGCAAGGTTGCCAAGGAATTGTCACCTGAGGCAGAGCCGGGGCCAGAATCAAATGGAGATGAATCCGACTTGAAGATTGATGGTGATAGCTTTGATCAGCCAAATGAGTTGTCATCAGAGAGAGTTGAAAATGGAGGAAACTCTCCATCAAGGGAACACAAAAAGAAGAAGCCCTTCATACGCAAGTTTGGCAATCTATTGAAAAAGAAGAGCCATCCGAAGTAGTGGTAATCGTCTTGAGGTACTTACTTCTGTCATTACTAATCAGTATTCTGTTGTGTGGTTGTGGTTTGGGCCTTCAAATCGTGTTCGTTGTTCTGCTGCTTTGATACCATTTTTTCATGTACCAGTTTTTTAATTTTAGCAATATAAGAGATGTTTGTGAAATTATCCATTCCCATTGGAGGAGGATGATATTTTTAATCTTTCTTCAATTGGAAGGAGTTGTGGCTTATAAATTTGTATGTTTATCCTATCCTTTATATTGAGAAAACATTCACTTCATGTTAAGGGTCATGAAGCAAGATTCTTCGAGATCTTACGGTGTCTTAAGCAGGATTCTGGGCTGATTAGTATTTAATTTCACGTTCCTGAACCATTGACTCAAACAAATACTACTCTTTTAGCTAGAGGGACTAGCTACATTCATTAGCTATAGTTGTTAATTCCGTTCTTAATAGGTAAAGATGCTCCAACATTTGAAAAATAAGCAGGAATGCCAATTGGTGAATGTCCAATAGTAAATATGAAAAAGGCGAAGTGACATTTCACTACTGGTGCAGCAGATATTCTGAGCTTTCAAGTTTATACCCTCCACAAGTGGATCCTACTTAACCATCATTTCTGATGTTTCTCACCTTATGGGAAGTAACTCATGAGACTATTACCACCATTTACTGTCTGTAATAATTCCTCACAAAGTCATTATTAGGATGTACAATGGATCATTGCAGTTTTTGTGAATGGGGTCAATATATTCAGTGATTTCTAGGACATGACATTTAATGGTCTCCACGCTCATTCGGCTCCTTTATAAATTGGCTCATGGCATCTTCTGGACTTCATAAACTGTAATAATGGCAAATTCAAATTCGTGTGAGTGATGTTGTGCAGTGATCAACTGCCCATCCATCCATCGTAAGGCTCAAATTTAAGAAAATAGACAAACACCCTCTAAATATAATAATAAACTGCTGCTGATAGCAACTAAAAAGAAGAGGTAGACTTTTAACAACTTGAATTAAAATGGGTAACACTGTAGGTGGAAAATGGAGATGAGCTCAATGCAAAATTCAGAAAACCAATGAGTGAAATCTCATTTTGTCCAAACAAATGGGAAGAGTGAAAGAATGAAAAATTGAAATAAATTTGAATTAAAAAAAAAAAAAAGATATTTGATTCATTTTTAGTGCCCAAAGGATAAAAGTGTTGTGTATCGATCACTTTCTCTTTAACAAATGAAATGATGATGATGATAATCACGTGAGAGTCAGCCCCTCATGCTATGTGTAGGTTGGGCAATGTCATGTTCGATACCATTTATGCTATTATCATTATTATTATTGGCTGTGAAAAGGATACAGGGTATAGACAGGCACATGGGACTTGCACTCTGGGGAGGGACTACAATAAGCTAATATAATTGAGGCACAGGTTTTCGTAACTCAATTTTAATTAATGTCATATTTAGCTAAAATAAAAAAATTATTATAAATATAAAAAATGTTAAAATGTAATTTCACTAAAGGTATACAACTACTTGATTTAAACTATGTAAAATAGATGGTCAAGTAGAGCTCACTAGTTTTATTTACTCAAATTTAGTGATAAATATTTTTAAATAAAACTTACTTCTTGATGATCGATATACCAAGAATATCTATCTTACTTATTTTGGTAATGTTATTATGCCCAAAAAATAATATATTATTAAATAAAAGTAAGTTATGGGGGGGTTGATTGTGGAGGTGGTGGGCAATAATTAGGGTTGGGGGCATGAAAGTGATGGTTGCTCTTAGATTGAAAATTTCCCCAATGTTAAGTTTTGTTGCTATCATGGTAGTTAAATAGGCATGCATCTCTTCCTCCCTACCATTCCTCATTCTCTTAGTCTTGGATCATATTTATTGAGTTTGTCAGTGTTTGGTACAATCAATGGTAGGGCTAAGTTACAATATTCAATGTTTTAAAAATTAAATATTACTCAATTATTTTATTAAATTTTTATTAATTAGATTCATTTTTACTATTGAAATGACATGGTAAGATCATTTTTCAAAGATGAAACTTTCCGATGTGTTAAAATTGAGGGTCGATGTTCCTTTGATCCAAACCGTTCATCCGTAAAACCAAAGGAGACTAAGTACATTTAGGGAAATTCACAGCCTGAGAAATTCAACGACACTGACTCTCTCCCGTCTTCATCATCTAATTGGTAGGTATTTACACGTGTATATCGACCTTTGACTTACATACTACTTTTAAACTATCATGCACTTGCCACACGTGATAGTATTTACTATTTAGATTGGAAAAACATATTGAGCATTTCAATACTCAAAATGAAAGATTAAAATAAAAAGAAAAGGAAATTCAAATAATGTCCACCACAAGAATCACGTGAATAGATGACAAAGTGAGAGACTTCTGTGAGCTGATTTCACCATGAAAGTAAAAAGATAGGAATGGAGGTGCACTCAAAGACGGACAAAAGGATAAAATAAGTCATGATGGAACCATTAAAGAAAGAATAACAGAAGTAGAATAAAAAAGTATTGATGGACGAGAGAGTTCACATCCACTGAGATTCCTAGGCTGTGTTTGGATGAAGGGTAATTTTTCAGGAGTTATCTCTCACTTGGAGTCACCCTTGAATACTCCCAAGTTTCAATGAGATATTAAAAAAAGGTGATGAAAGAGGTAATTTTTTTAATTTTTACCCTGAGTACCTGGAGTAATTTTTGGGTTACCAAGCAAGGGTAAGAGGGAAGGGGGAGGGGTGACCCCATCCAAATGCAGCCCTAACATATTTAAGATTCCTTATTGAATTGTAAATTTATAGGCATTGCTTTGTATATTTTCAGTATAACATAATAAAATCTCTCTTTCTTTCCCATAGTTTTTTTCTTCAAGAGTTTTCCATATAAATCGTTGTCTCTTACTTGTGACTGATTTTCTACAAAAAGTCAATTCTAGAATGGATAGAGTTTCTGTGCAAATGATAATGATGATTGTAATAGAAAGATGTTGCTGGTTGCAACCTTGTAGTTGCAGCTTGGGATATCCTCTACCTCGATGAAAGACGGTATTGGATATGAAGCACACAGACCATGTAGACAAAACTCCTGACAGAATAAGGTACCCAAAACCAGCTTTGCCTCAAATTGCTTAAAGGGCACTGAAATTGTTGTTCATTCAACTTAATTGCTATGAATTTCCATTGTTACCATTTCCATTCATCTCAACATGAAAGCGTAACACTGAATGCACCAACGATGACTATCAGAATCTTATTGGTGCAGCAGAAACTTATCTTCTACTTGTTCATTAGACAATCCAAACTCATAGTTTGAATTTCATCCAATTGTTTGCCTCGATAAAGAGTTGGAGATACAACAAGAGTTTGGACGTTTTAGTTGTTTCTTCTGGAATCGAAGATTTTGATGTCTTAGTTGGTTTCGTATGTTCTATTTTGATATTACAGAAAAAAAAACTTTCAAAAGTAGGTACATAAGAACTCCTCATTTCTCTGAAGTCTTTTATGTTAGGGTTTTTCTTTTCTTTTTTAGAGGGCTTCTTTAATTGTCATTGCCTTGAAAATATGTTGGGTACTAACATAAACATTCAATTGAGGGATAGAGGTAACTTAAAAATGTGCCCAAGTAGACCAAAACAGAGATCAAAGTTTTCTTATTCCTGTTGTTATGCCTGAATGGAACATCTTTGCATATTAGGAAGGGAATTAACATATAACAACTATAACCCTAGCTAAAAGGTAGTATTTGTATTAAGTTACTAGCTCTGGGAGGCAAAATCAATAGCTAATCAGCTCGTAGTCCCTGCTCAAAACACCGTAAGCATCTCAAACAAACTTGCGTCACAACCCTTAATAAAATTTGAAGAAAATGATTTCTCAATGAAAAGGACAGATAAACAATAAAATTTATAAGCCACAACTCCTTCCAATAAAAGAAAAAAAATCATCTGCCTCAATCGGAACGGGTACTTTCACAAGCATCTCTTATATTGCTAAATTGAATAACTGGTACATGAAAAAATTGTATCAAGCAGCAAAACGATGAAAACTATTTGAAGGCTCAAACTGTAACAACACAACAGAATATTGATCAGAAATGACAAGACTAAGTACCTTAACTCCAATGATCAGAAATGACAAGAGTAAGTACCTTTACTCCAATTACTACTTTGGATTGCTCTTCTTCTTCAATAGACTCCCAAACTTGCGTAATAAGGGCTTCTTTTTGTGCTGTTGCCTCAATGGAGAGCTTCCACCATTGTCAATTGTCTCTGATGACAACCCATTTATCTGATCAAAGCTATCACGGTCAATCTTCGAGTCAGATTCACCTTCATGTGATTCTGGCCCTGGCTCTGCCTCAGGTGATGAGTCCACGGCAATCTTGCAGTTATCCCACATTTTAACTTCAACCTTGACACAGTCATCGTCTTCTTTTTCTTCTCTCTCTTTCATATTTGCCTTACCATTCTCTCCTATTTGTTCAACCACATTGGCATTCTTGGATAGATCTCCTTCCTGATGTTTCTCAATCTGTTCCAAGGGTAGTTGCACTATAGATCTTTCCTCATAACTTTCTTTCCTATTCTCCACAAATTCCTCCATCTTTGGCAGTAAATCATAAGATTTTTCACTGTTTGATAACTCACCATCATCTTCCATCTTATTTTCTGTGGCCTCTGCCAGCAACTTACTGAGCTCTTCAATTTTCACAAGCGCAGCAGCTTCTCGGGTTCGAAGGTCATCGTTCTCTTGGGTGATACATTGCAGTTCATTTTCTTTATCAAGCAACTTACCCTTAAGTTGCAGGCTATCTTCCTTCGCTTTCTCTGCAGCTTCTTTTGCAGAACCAGCCCCATACTGAGCTAGTTTTAATGTATTCCGCAGCTGTTCCCCTTCTTCCCTTGCCACCTGTGCTGCTACTTCTGCTTCCGAAAGTAAATTAACTAACCTATCTATCTCTGCTCTGAGGGCATTGATTTCTTCTTCCGATTTTTTTATAGCACTAATAAAACCAAGCTCTTTGTTGTGCCACTCAGCCTTTGAATTTTCAGCTTGCAAGTCCATCTCTCTTTCGAGTGCATCAAATTGTTCTTCTGATTTCTTTATAGCATTTGCAAAATCAAGTTCCTTTTCATCCAATTTAGCCTTTGAGTTTTTTATTTCGTCCTCTGATTCTTCAAGCAACTTTTCGAGATGACTCATCTCCTCTTTCATTTCATCAAGCTTGGCTTCATACTTCTCTTTAGTAGCATTTAATACTAACTTTAAATCTTCTATTTTAGCTTCAGCATTTCCAATTTCTGCCTCATTTGTTGCAAGCTTCTCCTTTGCATCTCTACCTTCCATAGATACTTCATGCAATGCTGTTGCTAGAGTTTCCATAGCATGTTTACTCTTCTCTTCTTCGTCTCTAGAGGCTGCCAACTCATTTATCAATTTGTTCTTCTCCTCCGTCAAGCTCTGAACACTCGAGAGTGCAAGCATTTCATTGCTCACTGCCTGTGTTTTTTCCTCTTTCATGCTTTCAAGCTGAGATGTTAAAGACTCCGCAGCTTTTGCCATTTCCTTTGCTTCTTGCTTTACCATTTCAAGACGCCTATCTGACTCTTCAAGATCTACCTTATGTCTGCCAACTGAAATCTCCAGAGACTCAACGTTTTCTCTTAGAGAAGAAATCTCAGATTTGGCCTCTTGCAATGAAGAATTGTTCCCCTCCAACTGCTTAATAAGCAAGGCATGGGATTCCGATGCTGATTTCTCATATTGAGTGGCTTCTTCAATTTGCATTTCTAACAACTCCACTTTCTTCTTCAACTCATCCACTAAATTATCTGCATCTGATACAGCTCTCTTTGCGCTGATCACCTGAGTCTTGAGCCCTTCAATCACAGCTTCCCTCTCGGACAATTTCTCCTCAGCAATTTTTGCTCTCTCAAGTTCTTCTCTCAAGAAATCGATCTTTGAATTTAAATTCTTAACTATCTCAGCAGTCTCGTTGGACTTCGCCTCCAGCTTCGAGTCCTGTAATCCTTTCAAGCGGTTAACTTCAGCAGATAGAAACTCCACCTTTTCAGCATTGATCTCAGCTTTCTTCGTTGCATCATCAGCATGGCTGAGTGCTGTGTTTTTGGCTTCAGATGTCACTGCCAGCTCATGTTTGACTCTTTCAAGCTCCTGTTTTGCAGAAAGAATGGCAGCAATGTCTATGGCGTGCTTGTTTTGAACTGCTTCAAGTTCTTTTTGCCATTCCTCTTCCTTCTTTTGAGCTGCCTCAATAGCCGCCTGCTCCAATTCATCAGCCCGGAACTTCTCTATCTCAGAACTCTCCTCAGCTCGTTTCTGAGCAACAAGGGCCTCACTGAGCTTCTCATTCACCTCATCTACTAATCTCTTCGCCTCTTTCAATTCCTCAACTGCTCGGGCTTTCTCTTTTTCAACAGCTACCAATTGCTCCTTCGCCTTCTTGAGGTCTTCCTGAGCCAGCCCAAGTTGTGCTTGAAGCTCCGACGACTTGAAAGGGCGCTGTAGTTTCTAAAATCAAAACCAAAATGCCAATGTCAGTGAGCTATAAAGGAAATTAAATAGAAGCCTGAAAATAAAAAGAATCGGGTTTCAGGGTTTTAAGTTATTATCTCCAACTTACATCAGGTGGGGTACTAATCTTTGGTGTACGGCGTTCAGCAGAAGACTTTGAATCAACTGATCTAGGAGAACGGTCAATTGAAAGGCACGTATTTTGCAGGGAAGAAGGTGAATTTGAGGATGATTTAGCTGGCGTCTTGGCTACTTTGCTTACTCTAGTGGTTGCCGGTGATGTTTTGTTGGGTAGAGTCTCAGATGAGCCAGTTCTGTCCAAAATTCAAATATTTTAAGCATTCTTCTTTCTTCTTCTTTTTTTTTTTCAAAAAAAAGATAACCAAAGAAAATGTCATAATTCCATGACCAGATGGAGCCCATTCAATAAGCACAGACAAAGATCAAGCTAAGAACAAAACTACCATCCACAATAAATTGCTACCAATTGTGATGAAAAAAAAAAACCCAAAAACCATAAAACAGCCATCTTGAATATAAAACAAGGTCATACCAAAATCTCTACTCCTAATTTAGCTACTAGATCTACTAAGAAAGCAGAGAGGGGAAAATCCATAGGAAGAAAGACCCAGATACAAATAATACCAAAAAAGCAATAAAAACTAAAAGTATTCCACCTTAAATTCAATTCAACACAATCAAATCCAGATGAAGAAACTAGATGCACCAGCCAAATTATCAGAAAAAAAAAAAAAATAGGAGGAAAAACCCAGATAGAAACAATTCCAAAAAGAAGTACGATTTTTTTAAAAAAAATCCACCTTGAATCGAATCCAGCAAAATCAGACCCAAATGAAGAACTAGTTACATACCAAAAAAATTCACAAGAGAAAAAATGAAGAGCAAAAGCTTGAATTTTTCGGGTAAAATTCCGAGAGGAAAAGAAAAGAGGATTTCCACATCACAGCAACAACCAAATTAAAAAAAAAAAGTGAGAAAAGCCAGATACAAATGATGCGAGAAAAAAAACAAGAGGAATACTCAAAAAGATTCCACCTTGAATCCAATCCAAAACAATCAAAACCAAATGAATAAACTAGATAAACATCATATATTTTAGGATCCTTTTTCTTTTGAATTTCAAATATACTATGATCCAATCCTTGCTTATTTATCTTTCCATTTTGAATTACAAAGTGCAAAATAACGAGTACCCTTACAGTAGAAATAACCAAAAAAAAAAACAAGAGAGTAAAAAAGACTGCATCTTCCAGGCAAAATCCAAAGAGAAAAGGAGACCCAGATCAGATCTGGTAAATAAAAGGCAAAACTTACTTGGTTTTAGAGGAGAGCATGGTTGGTGAGAGCTGAAAGAGTAGGAAGAAGATGTTTGGGAAGCTGGAAATGCAGATGGGGAGAAGCTAGAAAAGTAGAATGAACTTAGATTGGAGAAAGCGGCTGCTACAATACAAGTATTGTGCGAGAGAATTTTAAGAAATTGGGGAGAAAAACAAGAAGATGCTGAGACTGGAGACTGGCGAGGAAGAGAAAAGGCAGGAAAATGATTTTAGTTGTTTGTTTGGGAGATTTCCCCACCTTCCAGCCAGGAGAAAAAGAAAAGTTGGAATATCTATCCAATCCTCTCTACTTTCTAACTTTTCAGACAGTAACATGGTCATTAAACAAAAATCTCAGTGAGGTTTTTCTCTAAAAAATATAGACTAATATATGCCATAAAATGCTCATAGAGCCCTGCGATAGAAAGATTCCTGTTTGAATGGTTTGTATATAAAGTTTTAACTTCATCAGATTACTTTAGTCTTTTGATTTAAAAATTTAAAAATTATTAATCTATAGTCATCAAATTTAAAATACTAAGATTATACAGTTTAAATTATCAATTAAAAATAAAATTTTACATACTTTATATCCATATAATTATCTATCAATAAATCTGAATATATAGACAATATTCCATTTAATAATATATTTCATTAAAGTGCCCTACTTAAAATGCCTCACTACACTTACTTTGGGTAAAATTCCCCACTTTTATTGATCGTTACTTTGTTAAATATATATAATAAAAAAAAAAAACGCCATAATGATTGAGAAATGGAAATCTAATAAGTCTGGTTAAAAAATTGGAATCTGAGACTCATTTATTGGTATTGACTCAATTATTTTAAAGCAGATTACTAATATTTTTGTCTTTTTCCAATATGAAATATCAAATTTTTGAAAATTTAATAAACATTAAAATGATATTTCAAGAATATCGTCCTATCATCTGAAATTTTAATTTATACATTTTTTTTACCTCAATGTGGCCTTTTTCACTTTTTTCTTAACTTTCAACAAGGAATGTTCTTTTGTACTTTTATTTGCATTGATGTATCATAGTACTTATTCACATGAAAATTTGTGGTCCCAAGTCCCAACCATGTTTATCCAAGAAGCTAAATTAAGGTTCAAAACTTTTAAAACTTTGGTTTTATAGATTTAAATCTTATTAACATTAAATTAACATGATTAATTTTAGAAGTGCAACTTAGGCAGGTTTAAACTAACATGCATGAAAAAAATCCAAAGAAGTTCAGATTTGAGTTAACATAAGATTCAGCAGCTCATTTTTTAACCTAAAATGTTAGATCCCGGTGCCATGCAGAGTCTAATACATAAAAGCCTGAGTTTGACTCGAAAGTTTGAATTTAAACAATAATTTATAAAATCTATTTTAATAAATATTTCATATAAATATAAATTTATGTATATGATTTATATTTTTATAAAATAATACGAAATATTTCAACTTGAATTCCAAATAAACCCAAGTCCAAAAAAATTTAAATATAAATCTCGAACTTAAAATCAGACTCAGATTCTACAAATAGAGTTCAATCTAAGACTGGACTTAAGCCCATTAATTGAATTTCGAGCTCAACTTGACCAAATATAAAACTCGATCAGGTTGACATGAGTTGAAACCTATTAATTTTGTAAAATTAGAATTTATTTCATAAACAAAAAGTGATTCCACCAAAAGAGCTTTACTAGCAAAATTATCTTCTTCAAAATTACACTAAGTGGGTTCTATATTTCAAAATCAGAATCGAGACTTTTGCTTGCCCTAGTGATTTATTTTTGAAAAAAATAATAACAACAACAATATTAAAATGATATCTTGAAAAGTAAAATGTGCATCTCACTTTAATAGTTTGGTTTTATATCAACATTAATAGCTTTTATACCATTCCTCTTTTACAAAATTCATTAATTAATTTTTGTTTCATAGATTGTAATATCCTAATCTTGATTAGTACTTAATTATGTATTAATTAGCCGTTAATTTTGTTTAGTGAACTGTTAACTTGAGAGATTAACAGGTGGGTTATATTTTGAGTTAAAGTTTGACTCGATCCGAGTTCGGAATCTGTGGATCCAACTCGTTGAATGTTGTGGTGAAGTTAATATTATTCGAATTTTTCTCTTGTTGAGGTATTAAAAGTCACCTATTTTTGGTAAATAGTCATTTGAAAGATTTAACTTTTCAAATTTCACACATTTGTTCAGATTTGAATTTAGAGTTCAACGGTTTTTATAGTTAGTCGTTTGGACTTCCAGAAGTGTGTTTTCAAAAGTTTGAGAGTGTTAAAAAACTTTGAAGTTTTAAAGTATTTTTAACAGATTATTATAATTAGTTTGAATTTTCAATTTAAGAAGTTTTGGAAATACACAGTGTTTAAAAAATAACTTTAAAGTTTTAAAAGAGATATTGAGCACTGAGTTTTTGAAAATTATCAGTGAAGTATTGAACTGGTGCACCACTCAAAATTATCAATGCACCACTCAATTCAAAAGTAGGTACACCGCTAACATTTATTTTTTAAAGAGATACGAAAGATGAAAGATAAAACGAGCTATTCATTTAAAATTTTAAAAACTCGTGTCAAACTCGTGTCTCCTGACGGAAAAACCCCGTGTCAGAATTGGCCGCCATAAATAATAGACGTGCAAAACTTAATTTTATTATAACTTGCTCTCTACACTTGATCATTTGTAAAAAAATTCAAACTCAAAAGCAAAACAAAGTTAAAATCCAAAAGGTGTGGAAGTACTATAATTGTAGAAACCACATGGCTATTATTGGGCATTGTGGCAGCTCTCCATGCGACGTTGAATTATTATTGGGAATCGGTCCATCTATGTACTAAAACCAGGTGTAGTGGGTTCAGGGCTTAAAAGTCTTGGTACTCTTGTGGAAAATAGATTAGGTTAGATAGTAAGTTTAATATGTGATAAAATAAATTAAATGGATAGATGGATTCAAACGGTTTAAGATGTCGGTTTAATTATCTTAATCTTTAACTTTCAAAATAAAAAAGTAAATTATTATAAATATTTTTATCTATCAAAGTTCATCAAACAATAAAAATATATCAAATAACTATTACTGTAAATTACATCTAGATTTAAAAATAAATGATAGTCAATGGGTTTCGGTTTATGCTCAAACTCGTCTGGCCCAAACACTTTCCATGGAGTTATTATCTCATCGATTCACCTGTGTGATGTGGATTGAGAGATTTATATATATTCGTGGGATTGGTCCTCCTTTCAATATAAAGTGACGATATCTATATTATGAAAAAAATGTTTTGAAATAAGCTATAGTTTTTTCAACCGAATATGTAGCAAATGACTATGCTAATGAGGATTAACGGATAATCTAAATTTTATTTTTAAAATTTTAATTGTTATGAATTATTGATTTTCATAATCTATGTCATAACATAATGATATTGGTGGGGAAGTGATTGCAGCAGCTGCAAAGGCACGTTTGCTTGTAAGACATTCCCACATGGAAGTGTCTCGTGCTTCCAACTTATTTGCACGATGTTTCCATCTTCTTTAATTTTGTCCACCATGAAGTTGATGGCTATCGATCCCAGGGGTCGAAATATCGGCCGATATATATCTTATCGGTCAATATGTATCGATTTTTTATGGTCGAACGATATCGGTCGATACGATATGTATCGGCCGTACAAAAAGGTTATCGGTCGATATGACCGATATTCGGTCCGAATATCGGTCACTGTATCGGCCAATATGCATAAAAATCGGTATTTAAAATTTATTTAATTTTTTTAAAAAAAAACCGATACTATTTTTTGAGGTTTTTTATGATTTTTCGAGGTTTTTTACGGTTTTGAATATCGGATAAGAGAGAAATGCAATAAAATAGAAAAAAGAGATGAGAGAGAAAATTATCGGCCGATATGCATATCGGCCGAATCATTTTTTTGACCCCTGATCGATCTAATATGGTTAGATGTCTACTTTCAAGATATTTGCAAATTATTTTTACCTGTTTTCTATTTTGTAAGAAAATTGAAAAGAAGCTTTTAAATTTTAAATTAAAAGTACATCAACCAGATAAATTCAAATTATAAATCTCTTAATCACAGATCATTACAAACTTAGAATAATATGAACTTTAATATATTCTAACATGTGGGCTGAAAGCTAACATTCAATCTCACTTCATGTTGTTTCCATCTATCTTTTAACTTTGTGAGATCAAGATAAATAGTATTAATATTTTTATTATTATCATCATCACCATTAAAATCAAAATTTTATCTATTTTAAAATCTTCTTTTATTTTTTTTTTAATATTTTTAGTGGTCTACCTATCTTCTTTATACCTGCAACTTGTAGCTTTTGCAACTTGTAGCTATTTCAACCCTATGCATTAAATAAAGCTACACTCAATGCTCCTAAATTACACCCTTATGATTAAATAAAGCTAGTAATGCAACTTGTTTCTAACCCAACTTAGACCTCCGGTCTACTTGGGACTAGGCTCAAGCTCAAATTTGAGCTAAAAAAAACATTTAAATTTGGACTAGTCTTGGGCCTTTCATTCTTAGGGCCGTCAAAACCCAAAAAGCTGAGTTAGACATCGGCTGAGTTAAACTCTTAAACCCAAAGACTTACAATACCCAATATATTATAATAACAATTTTAATCTCCATATATCATTAAATTTTGACCACTTATATAATCTTTGACTATAATTTTTCTATAAATTCTCTCGTGACTCTCCACTTATAGAAAGTTTTTACTGCTAACTATGTCACTTATTTCTCATACTTCAACTCTATTACCCTATTTTAGAATTTAAAACTGATATTGTTGTTTTGAGTGATAAAGCCTGCAATCTATAATTTATTTTTTCCTTAAATGATTTTGTTTTGACTTTCATATGATGGGCAGATTAGGAGTGAAAGATCACTTTAAACTTAATTTATGTGATAAATGTATTGAAACTTGTACTTGTGATTTATATGCAAAATCTTATTAAAATCTTACGTGCAATGAGCCTAACAATGTAAACAACTCTGGTTTAATGCCATAGATTAGTAGTACTGAGATTTAGAGCTAAATTAAGTAAAGGTCTGCATGGGCCCTACCTTATTTATTTATAATGTCAAATAATTTAAACCCCACACTCAATCTCAAATAATTCAAACTTACATAGGCTTGAGATGCACATGGTCCCATAATTGCATTCCACGCTCTTCCCAACCACCACAAGTACCCAATTTAAGAACACCCATTTCTAAATGTTTGGAGTACACCTTGGGTTATGGCTAACCCAAGGCCAATTAACTCTGTTCAAATATGAATTTATTTAAATAAAAAAAGAAAAAGAAAATTTAAATTATACTAGCATCAAGTTTGCATAGACACCACTTAAGGTGACATGAATAAGTGGGTTTGAAGGTATTAGTTTCTATACGATACATACAAAATTTTATCTTAGATTAAATAAATGAAGAAATGTTTTTTAAGACTTTCAGAATTTCACATTTATTTAATGGCGAAAATTATATACACCCCCTCACTGTTTATATATTTATTTAATTATTTTTTTGGGACTTAATTATTAAAATGATTAGGTTTTGGTAATAGAAATCAATCTTAAGTGCTTTTTTCTTAAAACAAACCAATACAATCTACACTTTATATGGACATAATTGTTTACTTAATTATACGATTATAATTAGACTAAATTAAAAACAGTTAGATCATAGATGAGTCAAAAGAAAAAAAATTCAAATATAGATTTAGTTAGGGGTCAATAAAAGTGACAAAAAGTACATCCGATCTGCCGGATTCGAACCAGCGACCTAAGGATTACACTGCTTCAAACTACAGTCCTCCGCTCTACCAACTGAGCTAAGATCGGTTACAATCATTGGAAAGCATAAAATATTATTTATAATCGTTTTTTATAGGAAAAGTTTCCATTCCCTTAATCTATCTGCTAAGTGTAGGGCTGCAACTCGGGTCTGGTTTTGGCCCGACCCAATAAATCATGCGGGTCGAGTTGAGAATTTCGGATCAACGAGTTGGGTCAGGTTGAGAAGATAAAAACCCATATGAAATTTGGATCCGGTTGGATTGAAGGTTTTACAAGTTAACCTGACCCGACCCGACACAACTCGACTAAATTTAAGTTAAAATGGGTTCAAAATGCGGGTCGGATTAGAATTCGTGTCTAGTCGGGTTGAGAATACGGGTCAGGTCAGGTAGGGTCGGGTTCCATATTATCAACTCCAGTCGAGTTGAGTTTTAAGGAACCCGACTCGCTCGACCCGAGTTGCAGCCCTACTGCTAACGTTGGTTGCCGAAGTTTAAAATTCGAAGAAACTAGAATTGGAATTTGAGTTAGGCTTAACTCAAGTTTATATAACATGATTTAAAAATAAATTCAGGTTTAAGTTGACCTAAGCTCAGTCTAAGATCATTTTAAGGTGTCAAAACCAAGTTCAAATTTGAATTTCGATGAGGTGAAATTTGTAAGGGTTGATAGTGATAATGGAATTGTGGCTAATGAGGATGATAGACTAATAAAAATACACTTTAAGCCTAAAAAGAAGTTGAGCTTGGATAAGTTAGAATATACATTTTAGGCTTGAAATAGAGCTCAGTTCTTACAATTAAGTAATTAGCCCCTTTAGTGAAACACAGACAACTCAGTACGAGTCCAAAACGAGCCTGACTTCTAAATTTGGATCCCAGCCAGAAGCCCTACAAACCCAGACGACGTCTGCGCCCATACAGGTTGAGGGCTTCAGTTCTTTCCGTCATAATATTTTTAGAATTATTTTCTTTCAATTTTAGATATGCTCCCTCTGTCCCAAATTAATTGTTATATAAGGATTTTGAAATTGTCTCAAAATAGTTATCTCATTTATATTGGAATAGTATAAAGTGTGTTGAAAATAATGAGATTACACAGAGTACTAACTTACATAGAGAATTCCTTAAAAAATATAAATATTTCCAATGAAATAACTAAAATGACATCGATGGAGTAATTTTTTTTACTCTATTAGAAATTTCTCAACAAAGAAACCTCTTTATCTTTATTTGAAAGCAAAGGCTCCCTTTAAAACTTATCCATGAACTTGAATTCAGGGCTTCAAAGGGAGAAAGGCCATAAAGTTTCATATTAAAAGGAATAAATCATATGATTATATGAATTTATTCAATCATTTTTATATAATTGAATTCTTAATCATTATAAAATATGAATTTATGATGTTTTTTTAGTAAAGCATCTAATCAAAAGATCACCACGTTAGCAGATATTTATAGATTTTATTCAGATATTTTTGTTTAGATATGAGCTGGAACATAAATAACAGAAACATGGCTGACTTTTATTTTATTAATTTTTTTTTTTGTTTAGATATTTAGCTGGAACATAGATTTTTATTTTTTTAAATTTAAAAATTTGATTTCGACCTACATTGGCATTAGTGTTAGTTTCTCCCATGATGGATCAGCATGGGTGACAAAACATATGGTATGGTATTTCATACCACTAAAGTTTAGCGTATGAAATCATTAAATGTGAGATGTTTTCCATCCAACCAATTAAAGCAATTAGTTGTAGGCCGACAATCACTAATATGATGTGAACGGTGCGGATTGCTTATGCAAACTTTGATTAATGAGATTTATAATCGAAATGTAAGTGGGTCTTCGAATTTTAGTTTGGTTTGTAAAAAATCACAAGAAAGATTTTTTAGATTTAAAAATTTAGACTTTAAAAATCTGATTTTTGGAAGATATTCACTTTTTATAATCTATTTTATAAAGCTAATATGATTAAATAAAAAGAATTTCTAATGAATTCTATCATCTACCATGTAATCAGTCAATCTTCTCATTCAACAGAGGCGATGGACTCGACAAGACACGCTTACTTATCGCCGTTAGTTTCGAAAGTAACCGACAGATTATTTTTTATATAAATCTATAGAAAAATGTGACAAAACCACGTTCATAGATCCTTGCTTCTCTCTCTCTCTCTCTCTCTCTCACAGGAGACCATTAAAAAAAAAAAAAGTGAAATCATTTCTAAATCCAGATCTAGCCTTTTTTAATGTTTGTTTGAAACATTTTTTAGCTAGATTAATCATAAATAAGTCAAAACTCTAATAGATTGTTTTTATTTAAAAATAAAATAAAAACTAAAATAATTAATGAATTATATTTTAAACAATATAATAATTCCATAACAATCTGTCATTCATCTAAACACACCTTGTGTCAAAACTTATCCTTTTAAGTCACTGTAGTTCTAATATTCAACTTCCGTAGATGTAGTTCAGCTGCTTGCCTCTAGTCTTAAGGAGTGAGAGATTGAAGGTTCGATCACTCGTGACCTAACTTTGGTGTACCTTAAGGATAGTGAACTCAGAGAATTTTAAACTTTTTGATAGGACTTTACACATTGATCTAAAGAAAATTCTAATATTCAAACTTTAACCCTTCTGGAGGACTATCAGAGTCAATTCTACGTTCCATTTGACACGTGTGAGATGAAATAAAACAGGTGAGCAATTGTAAGTTTGTAACAACCATTTGTTTTGCATGAAAATGAGATAATACCTCTGTTACATTTTTCTAAATTTATTGAATTTAATCTTTTTTTAGCTCTGAAGGATAATGGCTGAGTATACAAGTAGACATATTCTGCGCATGGCCGTCTTGACCATTAGTCAAGAAAGGCGGTCGCCTTAGGCCCCCGGATGAATGAAGGCCTCTCTCACCGTGGTGCACTGTGTATTTCTAAAATTTATCAAATTGAATATTCGGACTAATTACGATAACTTGATAAAAATACTTTAAGACTTTAAGTTCTTTGGGCACTCCCAAATTTTTAAAACACAGTCTTTTACAAATAAAGGTATTCCTCAGCTGTGTCAAAAACACACTTCCGAAAGTCCAAACAACAAACTGTAAAAACCGTTGAACTCCAAATTCAAAGCTGAACAAATATGTGATATTTAAAATCTTAAATCTTTCAAATGATTGTTTACAAAAAATATGTGATCTTTTCCCATCCCAAATCCCGTCCCTTTTCAAAACAAAAAAAATCCAGTTAAACAATCACTTAAAAGATCTAAGTTTTCAAATTTCATATATTTGTTTAGTTTTGAATTTGTAGTTCAACGGGTTTCACGGTTAGTTGTTTGGACTTTCGGAAGTGTATTTTTGGCACAGTCGAGGAATACCTTTTATTTGTAACATACTGTGTTTTAAATATTTGGGAGTGTCAAAAGACCTTAAAGTCTTAAGTATTTTTATCAGATTATCGTAATTAGTCCGGATATTCAATTTGAGAAATCTTGAAAATACATAGTGTTTAAAAAATAATTTTAAAATTTTAAAGGTGATTTTATTATTCAAAACTATAGGAATTATATAGTTTTTTTTAACTAATGCACTATGCATATGTAGACCGTCCTGACGAATGGAATTTATGCATGAACTCCAAGAAGGCCCATTTAAATTTTTTGTCTTAGGCCTCAACTTGTTTCTAGACGGCCCTGATTCTGCGTGCAAGTATAAAAAAGGCTTTTTAAATGTAATAATATATAAATTAATTAAAATATATTTAGATCATTAATTTATATTTTTTTTTCAACATCTTATGTATTGTTTTAGTTAAGAACGTCTTTTCGCATTTTTTTTTTCAAAAACTTTGATGAGTCATTTAAAATATATGACTTTTTCCAATTTTATCCTTTTAATAGGTCTTAGAATTTAGATGATCCTATCATTTTATAGTTGCCATAAAAATAATGTATTATCATTAATTGAATCACTTTGATATATTGCTAGTTAAGCTTAAGATTTATTTGATCATCTTAATTTTCTATTTTAAATTTTAAGATTTAACTATATGATAATAAATTTATAAAATTTGTGAAAAGTTATTTAATAAATATTTCAAAGAAACTTCTTAATAGATAAAGTGCATGAAATATTAAAATTTAAAAACAAAGTTCAAATATGTAAAGAACTTAAGCATGTATATAATAAAATTATTATTAATACGGAAAACTACATGTGTATATATTTTTTAGAAGAAGCAAAGTTCAGATCCAAGTTTTGCACCATCTCCAGTTGTATGAAGACACGTGTAACGAAAAAGCTTAGCACACGTAACTGAATTCGTGCCCCACCACATGCAGTCCTTTTGCTGATCCTCCAGAGTCACGTGCAATCAACACGTGTCGAGTTCAAGTTCTCTTTCCTTAACGCCGTCCGCTGACTGACGGGCACATGTAACAGCTATAAATTAATAAGAACTGAAGTCACGAAAAGAAGAAAAACACTACTTTTCGTTGCGGTCTTTCCAGACCAAGCCATGAAAGCTATTCTTCTCAGAACGGGTTCTGGTGCGAACCAACCTGCGATCTCCATCCCTTCTCCTAAAGCTACTTTATCCGGTCAAGATCCCGGTGCCGGAATCTCCTTCTTCGGTAAGACCACCTCGCCGTCGTCGAGATCGGGGCTGCATTTCGATATACAAGAGAAAAGGCATCTCCCGTCGAAATTCCGACGCGCGTTATCCGACAGTGACCTGAACAGATTCGAATACACGAATTTCGGCCGGGTTCGGACTCTGAGTTCGATCTTCTCTCGTTCATTTCCGGCGAGGATAGACGAGGAAGATGATCTCTATTTGCAGAGAAAGGCCAACGAGGATGAAATATCTGTGAGCCTGAAGTGGAGAGAATTCGATCTAGGAATTTCGGATCGAGTTGCTGAAATTTTGCCTGTGGATGAGATCTCTGCAGAGGAAACGGAGATCTCGGGAGGTGGAACGGGGAAAGGGAGAAAGAACGGAGGAGGAGGAGATGATAGAAGCAGAGACAGTGACTGGAACGGCGACCGGAGCGAGATCAGAGCGTATTACGAGGAGATGTTGAAAGCGGATCCTCTCAATCCGCTTCTTCTCACAAACTACGGAAAGTTCTTGCACGAGGTATACCGTTTTCCCTTCCACGTTAAAAAATGGCATTTTCATTTCTAAATCTTATCTTTCACCCTTAAATTAAACAAATATTAATGTCCATTAGATTATTTAATTTTAAAATTCAGAAAGTAATTAGTAAAGATGATTTCTTCGTGAATTTGAGTTTTGTTGTTGGGTGGAAGGTGGAGAGAGATTATGAAAAGGCAGAAGAGTGCTACGGGAAAGCAATTTTGACAAGTTCCGGAGATGGAGAGGTGTTGTCACTGTACGGAAAGCTGATATGGGAGACGCAGAGGGACGAAGCAAGGGCCAAGGGCTACTTCGACCGTGCCGTGGAGGCCGCGCCCGATAACTGGTAAGAATCCATAACAGATGGATCGTATTACCTGATTTTTCCAAGAAAATAGTGAGTTTATTATAAAGAAAAAGGCAACTGACTGCACTTACACGGGTTGCAATTTTCAACACTTTTCTCAGACGAAACTATTATTCTTTATTTGTTAAGAAGAATACAAATATGTAAGGATTCACATCTGACGAATTGATCAGTGCAAAGATACTTTTATTTTTTGCAAACAAAAAATAAATGAAATACCTATTCAATTTGTCCAAAGAAATAGGTAGAGGGAAAGAAGAAGGATTTAATTTTCTTTTAGATAGAATAGATATTTCATTATTTTCTATGCATCAAGAGCAAAAGTGTTGGTGTACCAATCACTTCTCCCATTTTTGACCCAATTTAAATAAATTTGGGTACATATATAATTTTGAATTTTTTTTAGTAACTTGAAATAAATTTAGATTGGTTCTGATTGAACCCAACTAGGCTCGAATTTAAAAAATCCATTTAGACACTATCTTTTTTTTTTTAAAAAAAAAATTTAACCCATGTACTTTATTAAATTTAATAATATTAGTCTGTTGCCTTTAATTTTCTATAGTCTAATAGCTTCGTATAAAAGAAAAGTCATCCTATTTCTTTATCTTTTTATAACATGGTTGTTCCTATTCTAAAAAGTGAGATTAATTCCATAAGCATGTGTAAACCTCTTAATTCACATACACCTATTAAGTCTATGAAAGTGATCCGTTGGAATTGAACACAAATTAAATTCAACACTTCACTTCATGAGATAGGCATCTCGATCCTTATATATTTTTTTTTAAGTCAAGGTTAATTTAGATCTTAATGTATTAATGATATTGATGTACAATTATTTATTGTGATGTTTGAACTTGAGAAAGTGCTTTTTAATTGACTCTCTAAATAATTGAGTGACACAGGCACTTGTAGCAATTAGATATAGGAGAAGCCATCAATTATTATATATAAAAGGAATTTGAAAACTTGAAACTTAGTCTCGACTTAAAAACCTCACCGAATCATAAAACTTGAATGAGCTGTGTCATCTCAATTTTAGAAATTCAGATAACTTGTTGATTTTCATACTCATAATCCTATCAAATTCACTAAGAAAAAACTAATTCTCTCTCCATATATCTATCTGTTTGACTTTGCTGGAATGGATGATGCTGATGCAGCTATGTTCTTGGATCATACGCCAGTTTCATGTGGAATGTGGAAAATGAAGACGAAGAAGAGGAAGAAGAGAAAATGGTAGGATCCATATCCACTCCTTTAATCAATGTCTTCTAAGGATCATCTTTTTTGTTCCTCGTTATCTTTTGAAGCTGAGAGAGAGCGACTGACGACTTCTTCGTCTCCAATCTAATCCGGGCCCAGCCCATCTTGTATGTATAATTGCCAATAAATTATAATTAATGCAGTTATTATCATAGTTATTTAACAAAATAACAAGCAGATGAAGAAGATAATGATGTTTAGGTTGCGTCTATTGTACAGTATTAGTTGAAGAATGACCGCACAACTGTTTAAATAATCTTCCTTTTTTTCTTTGTTTCTTGTGTTTGTTTCCTTAGTTGGTCTTCTGTAATCTTATCTGCTAAATCTTGTCTGCTGCTGAAGATGAAAAGAAGAAATGATTGAAAAATAAAAAAATGGTCTGTGCTCTACAGCTATTCCAAAGGCTAGCTAAAGCTCAAGATGACATTTATATTTGACTAAGTCTATTCTATTCAAGATGATGAATGACCGGAAGGATACAAAATGCGGCCGAACTGTATAAGATAAGGGTGTCTTATAGATATAATTCAGTATTTTTGGGCGCTAGTGAGAAGCAAACAAGTCAATTCGGGGCAAGGGTCGGGCTCAGACCCTTAAATTACAAATCACGCTAGGGCTCATGTTGGCACCAACATAAACCATTTGAATTGCAACCCCATTTGAATAAGTGACTAATAAGTTTCACTTCCATTTAATCATCTTGTCTTTAATTTTAACTTCTGAAAAATTAATTACTAGTAACAATTTATTTTTCTTTTATAAGCAATGTGGGGAGGAGCAATGTTTAAAAATCAATCCGTGGATTAAATTGTCTTACAAAAAGGTTAAGTTAGAGAGGGTTGAATCAAGATTCAATTGTAGTCAAATTCAATCAAACCCATAGCATCAGTGTGATGACAAAAATAATGTGAATGAATTAACTAATGATGTGATACCCCCTTCCCAGTTGGGCTGAGGAGCACACCACCGATGTAGGGAGTCCAACATCGGTAGTGAAGAATGAATTGTTGGGATTTATTTGAGGCCACCCCATGTACTCTAGTGTGACGCGTTTTGAGCCGGACTATATGGGCCTGGGCCCAAGAGCAAAACTGTGCGGGTTCGCTTGTGTGCGAGGCCCATAGCGGACAATATCATACTGAGTTGGACCCTAAGTCTTATTTTCGGGTCAGACCATGACAAATGACAACTAAAATAATAAAATATAAAATCAAATTGCAGGTCAACTATTTCTAAGTCGATTCTTTTAAGAGAACTGAACTTGAACTATACAAGGTCAAAGTTGAAATTTTGGAAAACTCTAAGTTGCTTTTGTAGAAATTTTTTTGGGGGTTTCTATTGTTGAAGAATTCTCTTATATTTGTTTCGTAATTGAAGAAAAATAGTTCGAAAGAGAAAATAAATAAATAAAGGAAGAGAAAGAGAGTGGGCCCCTCTCCAATGAAAATCAAATTGAAGCTTGAAAAGAGAAATTCAAGATCCAAACCCACCTTAGGTAAGAATGGCCTTTTTGGGAATTAAAGCTTGAATAGGAAATCTCATTTATTGAGATTTAATTTTGTTACCAACGTGTCTAAATTTCTTAAAGTACCTTACTAATTTTTTGAATATATGCAAACCTTTTTATTTATATTTGTTAAAAGTGACTCGAACTTAAGACTATTCGCATCTCAGACAAATTCTTTGACCGCCAAGCCAGCGGGTTCCATAGCGTCTATGTATATGTAGATATTTAATGGTTTATAACTTGTCGATTTTCAGACTCATAATCCTATCAAATTCACTAAGAAAAAACTAATTCTCTCTCTATATATCTATCTGTTTGACTTTGCTGAATGGACGATGCTGATGCAGCTATGTTCTTGGATCATACGCGAGTTTCATGTGGGATGTGGAAAATGAAGACGAAGAAGGGGAAGAAGAAAAAATGGTAGGATCCATATCCACTCCTTTAGGCAATGTCTTCTAACGATCATCTTTTTTGTTCCTCGCTATCTTTCGAAGCTAACAGAGATCGACTGACGACTTCTTCGTGTCCAATCTAATCCGGGCCCAGCCCATCTTGTATGTACAATTGCCAATAAATTATAATTAATGCAGTTATTATCATAACTATTTAACAAAATAACAAGCAGATGAAGAAGATAACGATGTTTAGGTTGCTTCTCTTGTACAGTATTAGTTGAGAGAATGAACGCACAACTGTTTAAATAATCTTCCTTTTTTCTTTTGTTTCTTGTGCTTTTTTCCCTAGTTGGTCTTCTGTAATCTTATCTGCTAAATCTTGTCTGCTGCTGAAGATGACAAGAAGAAAGGATTGAAAATTAAAAAATGGTCTGTGCTATGCAGCTATTCCAAAGGCTAGCTAAAGCTCAAGATGACATTTATATTTGACAAGTCTATTAGTATTTTATTCTATTCAAGATGATGAATTTGACCAGGAGGATACAAAATGCGGCCGAACTGTATAAGATAGGGGTGCACTATAGAATAATTCAGTATTTTTGTGCTGTAGTGAGAAGCAAACAAGTCAATTCGGGCCAAGGGTCGGGCTCAGACCCTTAAATTACAAATCAGGCTAGGGCTCATATTGGCACCAAGCCACCAACACAAACCATTTGAGTTGCAACCCCATTTGAACATGTGACTGATAAAGTATCACGTCCATTTAATTATCTTGTCTTTAACTACCAGTGACAATTCATTTTTCTTTTATAAGCAATATGGGGAGGAGCAATGTTTAAAAATCAATCCGTGGATTAAATCGTCTCATAAAAAGATTAGGTTAGAGAGGATTGAATCAAGATTCAATTGCAGTCAAATTCAATCAAACCTATGGTATTAGCGTGATGGCAAAAATAATGTGATTGAATTAACTAATGATAATTAAAACAATAAAATGTAAAATCAAATTGTAGGTCAACTCGGGTCAATTTTTTTAAGAGATCTGAATATGAATTATACAAAGTTAAAGTTGTAACTTTTAGAAAACAAAAAGTTGCTTTTGAATGAGGAGAATTTTATTTTTGGGGATTCTCTTATTGAAGAATTCTCTTATATTTTTTCGTAATTTAAGGAAAAAAGTTTGAATGAGAAAATAAATAAATAAAGGAAGAGAAAGAGAGAGGAGCCCTCTCCAATAGAAATCAAATTAAAGCTTGAAAAGAGAAATTCAAGATCCAACGGTACATGGAGACATCAATCTTTCATTTTCTTTGTGTTAGAGACTAGAGGCACCATTAAAAAAATTAAAATAGCACACGCACAAACACAGCAGCAATAGATCTATTGGAAAGTTGTTGATTTAATTAAGTGACCTATTAAAGATTATCTTATTGAATTAATCAAAGTTACGCTTTTCAAGCATTTTAAAATATGATAATTTAAGTTATTTTAAATTTTTTAACTTTTTGCAGTCTTCAAAATCATAACTTGATTGTTGTGGTGAAAATAATTTTGATCGGCTCATACTCAAATAAAGACCTTAAGTCATCAAATCCTCTTTGCAGTGGTTCTCATCCTAGATTTAAAAGATAAATCTTTATTTACCTAATTCAAATGGTCTCCAATGAATCAAATCCAACTATGTTACTCACACTTCTTTTTATAAATTTTTTCATTGCTATGACATGTGGTTGTTAATATGAAATTCATCACGAAATTAAGTAAAGATAAATGTATATGAAGGGGCTTACTAGATTAAAAGGGTCTGTTGGCAAGTTCGGATCGGCCCCATTGGACATGTATAAACAAAGCCAAATCCTAGCTGATTGTGAGTTCATTTTTCATCCAATTCTACAAGCAAGATTCAAATATTTATATTTAAAATTAAAAAATTCAACTATAGATAGTGAATATGCATGACATAATTACCAAAGTCAACTTCTCTAAAAAATTAAACAAATCGAAGTTATACATTCAAATTCATATATTCTTTTTCCAATTTACGTGTAGAAAAACGGTAGGAAACTCAGCATAAAATTTCCATAGATGATACCCACTGCCCTTAGAACACACTAGGTGAGATCATGGAGACTCGAACTTTTTAGATTGGGCTTCTTGAATTTTCAAACTTTGTATCAATATTTGTACATATAAAGAGTGTCATGCCTCGACCTGAAGGGTGGGCCCGAAACGCGACTGATTTTTTTTTTTTTCTTAAAAATAAACTGAACCACAAGCATGCGCACTCTAATTGGGCCGGATCAACAGTTGGGCCCAGAAGTCACACATGACCCCGTTATGTAGACTCAAACATGTACCATATGCCTGCCCCATAAAAATAGACATACAATATCAACACATAATATGCTCAAATCAAATCCATCATTGATTAATATAAGGCATAAGAAAACCAATCGTTGATTCAACATTCGAAACATTGTCTAAAGGGGCAACATAGCCTATTACAACAAATTAACATGAATGAAGTACTGCATCCGGTACTTAATAAAAATCAATGGTTCCAAGAACCAACAGGGAAAAATCAGGGCATTCCCCTCCGGGGGAATCCCAAGACACTGCCTTAGCTTAAACATCTTAAGCCTGAAAGAGAGGGTCCTCCTCCTCAGGTTCATCGCCTGAAAGGTGAGTGGTGTGAGCTAACTAGCCCAGTGAAGGATAATTAACAATGCAAATTAAGTAAATATAAAACAGGTTAGCAACAGTTCAATAATATCACATGCTTGATAAAAATAAGCATAATCTCAAGTAATACATCAACATCATCAAATACTGCCATTTTCCACCGTAACGCCTGCCGACTACACTGAGACCAGTATTAAGTCCCGACACGGTCAAAATACATCCTTGCAAGTACATCTCCGGCTCTAACTTAGCCGATACTGACACCCTCAAGTCAGCAACTGACGACAGCATGGTCCGCCCATGGTCCAATAGACATAAACCATCTCTCATATGGCCGATATTGGTTCAATAACCCAGGTACGTGGAAGCAGTCTTACATACACATACGATCAACACCGTAATATCAAATCATCACAACACTCTTACCATAGTGCATCATATATAGGCACATGAGTGGGTTCATCAAAACCGAAACCACTCATTGCTCAATATAACACCTGTTTACAAAATCTGCAGAGTTAAGTTCCCTCACCGTTATGTGTGGTTTACGCGGTCTCTGTTCAAACAACACACAAGTGCACAATCAATATACATAACAGATACGTACACATATGTAGTATTTGGAAATCATACGTTTTCCCACAAAATATCCGAGGTATATGGAATTGAGTCTCCTACTGGGATTCTATCCTTTTTAAATTATCATAATCCACAATATAATAATAAATAAAAAGGGGCTCAGTCCAAACTCATATTGTCTTCTGGGCATTGACCAGATTGACTTATTGAGTTAGGTCTAGATCCTCGGGTCACTTCTGGGTTGTCTTCTGGATAGCACCAGATCTGACATTTTGAGTAGGCCTCGAGGTCACCCAATGCCCGACTATATAGCGTCGGCCTGAAAGTGAATCACTCAGTGCCCGACCAATAGGGTCGGCCTAGAAGCGGATACAAATAGTATTTACACTATAAGTAATAAGAGAAGAGGGTTAGTACAATTTTAATTAACAAAAAGGGGTACCAATCATCACATCACATAATCTAACAAAATAATAATAATTTTTTTTTGAATAAAATAATAATATTTATTTATTCAATCATTTAATTAATTATTTATCTATTTTTTTTCAAAGGGAACCAACATTTCAAATCACAATCAACAATAATATCAAATAAAAATATTTTTTTGAATAAAATAATAATATTTAATTATTTAATCATTTATTCATTATTTATCTATTTTTTTTTCAAAGGGAACCAACATTTAAAATAATAAGCAACTATAATCTCAAATAATTTTTTTTTTTCCTTTTTTTTCTTCTTCTTCTTCTTCCCCGTTCACTGTCTGCAACAGACAGTGAACAGTAAAATCGAAAATGGGAAAATGGCGATTTTCTGGACTCGATTTTTACATCTGACCGGTCCGATGGATTCCTCTGGGAGTCCTCTTTCCATTAGGAGAGGTTTGGAGCTTTGAAACTCAGTAAGTCATCCGATCTTAACACCCGAAGCTCACTGATACGAGGAACCCTAGAATTTTCCCTAAATTTTGAAATCGTTTTTCTCACTGAAAACAAAGCCAAATTCAAATTTTTTTATTCCAAACCGATCGAAATTGAAAGGGGAATGCAGTGGTTACCTTGGATTGAGTTTCTGGGCTGAAATCCGGATTTTTTTTGAAATCTCCCTCTAAGTTATTGTTACAAAAAGAGGGTTGGCCGGCTGGATTTTTGGAGAACAGAGACAGAGAGAAGAGAAGAAGTTTTGGGAGTTCAAACCAATGGAGAATGCTGGAATTTATAGGTTTTTTGGCTAGGAAATCCGGCGCACGCGCGATGGGACGGGACGACGGTGAATCGCCGGAAAATCGGGCAGTAGGGCACGCCGCACGCCGCTGACCCTGCTACAGTAACCACAGGTTTTCTGCTGTTTGCAGATCAGCCCTCCAATATTTTTCAAATTGCAGAAAAGCCCCTAGTTTAAAAAAAAACCTGATTTTTAACTAAAACATGTTTTTAAAAGTTCAAAAATTTTGATCCAACCTTACAGATAGGTTGGAATTTAAAAATCTTAATCACCATAAAAATTTTGGAATTTATCTCTGACTAAAATTATTTATTTAAATAAAAACCATAAATTTATACTATTTACTTAAATAAAGAATTGTTAAAATAAGCAACTTAGAGACATCATTTTGAGACAAAATGAAATAACTAGACCATTCTTAAAATGGTCTACCATAAAATACTAATTTCAAATTTTATTTCATTATCAAAACCCTTTAAAATAATTAATACTCCCTTTCGGGGTTTTGACGGGCGGGATTTAAATACCATTTTCTGAAAATAAATTCATTTTAAAATCAGAAATGCAAATCCTTTATTTAGGAGAATATTATTTAGCAATAATATACACATATCAACAATATTTATAAAAATATACACAACAAGTGGTAAATTATCAAAATGCCCCTCCAGCTCGACGAGTTGAATCATTGAGTTTTCGGGCTCAGATTGGGCCAAACTTGGGCTTTTCTCAAAGCCCTGACCTGAAATCCTCGAGATTAATCGGTTAAACAAACTTAACAAGTTAAAACACGCGTAATCTGGGGCAGGGTATTACAAAGAGATATCAAATCATATTTTGTGCCTAGGGCTGCAACTCGGGTCGGGTTTTGGCCCGACCCGAGAAATCATGTGGGTCGGGTCGAGAATTTCGGATCAACTGGTCGGGTTGAGTTGAGAAGATAAAAACCAGTATGAAATTCGGATCGGGTCAGGTTGAAGATTTTACAAGTTAGCCCGACCCGACCTAACCCGATCTGACCAGGTTAAAATTAGGCTAAAATAGGTTCAGAATGTGAGTCGAATCAGAATTCGGGTTAGAATTTGGGTCGAGTCAGGTTATGAAGTTCTGGTTGAAAATTCAGGCCGGATCGGGATCGAGTTCCATATATATCAACTCAAGTCGAGTTGGATTTTAAAGAACCTAACCCGCCCGACACGAGTTAGATTTTAAGGAACGTGACCTGTCCAACCCGAGTTGCAGCCCTATTTATGCTATAGGGCCACATTCTTCACTGTATTTTCTAATCAAGCAATGTTGTTTGTGCATTTGAAATCCAATGGGAAGGACAATTGTGTTTTTTTGGCCTGAAGGTGATGTTAATGCCACGTAGGCCCTTGCAGCCAAGTGTTAGATGTATCCAAGTAGAGAGTCCATGAACCTAACTCTACAAAGGTGAGGACTTCTTCATTGAGCTCCACTGATTTGAATTCATGGTATGATCTGGCAAGAAGTCTGTTAATGCCTGTCCTTTGACCATAACATTCACCACTCAATAACAAAAATACATTATGCACCCTGTTTTTCTTTCACTAAAAAATTACATTTTTCATTGTGTAATTAACCAATGATAAAAAATCTCATAGAATTTTTCTAAATTAATAATTTCAAAAAATTAACTCATATATTTATTTTAACTTTAAAAAAAATATCTCTGCAATTGCTCATTATCATACTTTAAATGAACAAATCTTTCCAAACTTATAGAAAATTTAAAATTTTGTAACATATTCAGTTGAATAATTATAAATATTTGAATTAATCAAATAAAAAATAACATAAAATAGAGCCGACTTATATCTCTGCCCTCTTTTCCTCTCAAAGAAGAAAATACTAGTGTATATAAAATGGAAAATACTTAAAGTAATGCTCCACCAAGGTCAGTGTGGCATGTGCGGCACCGAACCCGTATTCCTGCGTACAAACTCTAATCTCCGTCGGCTGTTCCAATCACATCCTTTCTACTTTCTAGGGTTCGTTGGTTTTCTCACGTCTTTAACGTCCCCTTTACGTTCTTTTCAAATCCAAAACCGCTGATCTTTATTTTTTTCTTTTCCTTCCAAGGACGAAAATGGCGAAGAAGAGAACGAAAGAAGAAAAGCAACCGTTGGACATTTTCCGATCCCTCTTCGGAAAATCTCAGAAAGAAGAAGAAAAGGAAAAAGAAGAAATCGCTCTCCCCCTCTTCTCCAACAATCCCTACCGTCGAAAACCCAAATCAGAAAACCCTAAAGAAGCCGACGGATGTGGCGAATCCCTCTCTCAGGCGAATCTTACCGATTTGGTAAAGACCAGCAAGAAAAAGAGGCAAATAGAGCCAATACCCATTTTGAATCCTGACACCGACATCGATTTGAAGACCACCAACAAGCGAAAGAAACCTACTAACGAACGAACTGAAGAAGAAGAAGCGAATGGGGTTGGTGAAAAGAAGAACAAGAAGAAGAGGAAGAGAGATGAGATTGAGGAGGAATATGAAGCGAGGAAGTACGGTGAGGTGGCTGAGAAGATTGATGATGTAGTAGGTGTAAATCTCGGGAAGAAGAGGAAAGCGGCTGACGAGTATTCACAGATGGTTGTCTCCAAGGAAGGTTATGACGATGACAGCAAGCTTCAGAGGACGGTGTTTGTCGGGAACCTGCCGCTGAAAGTGAAGAAGAAATCTCTGTTGAAAGAATTTAGAAACTTTGGAGAGATTGAGTCGATTAGGATCCGCTCTGTCCCAATCATTGATGTAAGTTGTGTTTTTTGACATTTCTTTTTCTTCCCCCCTCCTTTGCTGAATAAAAATTCTTGATCTCTTTTGTTCTCTATTCTACTAATTTCTAATTTATATTTTTTTGAATTTGTTTATCCTGTTGATCAGAGCAAAATCCCAAGAAAGGGTGCTGTCATCAAGGGAAAATTTAATGAGTCTGTTGACAGGTTTGATTCCCATGAATCTTGAATCCAATGTCTCTTTTATATTGTTCTATTGGTTCTGGCAATGGTTCCAGATACAGAAAAAGTATATTCTTATTTGAGAAAATATCCAATAAATCCATTTGAACTGCAATAGTAATTGAACCCACCTTTGTTTGCTCCACTTACATGTGTTGTAAATGGCTGTACAAGACAGATTTACACAATCTGCATAAGGCCAAAAGGGGCCTTCCTATACACTCTTTGGAGTGTCCTCTACTTGGCATGTGAAAAAAGTGATCTCTTTCAGTGTTTGTCATTGTAAACTATGTTTGAAGTAGAACAAGTGAGTACTCAAAGTATTTTCAAAACACTACCAACCTAACATTGGATGTCTTTAGATGGGATGAATGAGTAGAAAGTAGGTGATTCTAGTTATTTCACCCGTTTGGCCCCACTTAAGCCCCCTTTTTAGTCCTCAAATAGAATCTTGGGTTGCTTGCAACACTTCTTTCCCCTCTGTCCCTTATGTTCCCTCCTTGTACTTTTTCATTAGTGATTACCAAACAGGTTTTAGGAGAATCTCTCAACAAGGAAACACTACACAATAGAATCCTAAAAATTTCTCCCATTTCAAACACACCCATTGAAGTGATGAACATAACAGTTGCATTTGAATTGGGAGAAAGTTTGTAGTAGAAGGTGTGGGGGATTCTACTATCCATATTGTAGTAGAAAACTTTTAGTCAATGATCATAGAAATTCTTTTCTACCAAAATGGTAGAACCATCTTTCGTCATGGTAGGCAAAAATGATGATCTGGCCTTATGTTATCTCTGTACTATTTCTCCTAAAAGGAAATTACCAAACATGCCCCTCTTTTTTTCTAGTTTCTCCCAATCCAAACAGACCCACCATCTCATGACAGGACTCCGAAATAAGTGGCTAAAAAGAATTTGGTCTAATTACATGATCTTCAATCACTGTTATGATTATCAAATCAAATGGAAATTTAGATCATTTATTTATTGGGGCTAATTCCTATGTATCCATCCAAGAAGCATGTTGATCAGCTAAGGCTAAAGAAGCCCCAATAGATGGTTCCACTACTATTGCAGCACAACCCACTGGATTAAATGAGTCATTGTCTGGTGGAATTGGTGCATCTCATTGTGTTGTTGCTATTTGTGATGGAAATTGGTTACTCCTGCAGTGTGCATGCTTACATTGTTTTCGAAGATGAGCAATCAGCACAGGCTGCTCTGTCACATAATATGGCAAAGGTATGTTTCTGGTCCCATCTGATGTCTGTTGAGGGGGTTGTAATTTTTGGCTTTCACGCAGACTATGTTCAGAAAACAAATCCCAAATGGGTGATGATGCACATGAGTCAAAATATTTGTCTTAATCATTTTGTTTTTTGTGTTTTGTGTAGATTGGAGAAAACCACATCCGTGTTGATAGAGCATGCCCACCTCGCAAGAAATTGAAAGGAGAAAATGCTGCTCCACTTTATGATAATAAAAGGACTGTTTTTGTTGGTAACCTCCCATTTGACGTGAAGGTAATTTTGTTTTGCAGCTTGTTCTTTTTATTTATTTATTTTTTGTTTGCATTATTGCTGAAGCTGTTATCCTGTGTCCCTTCATTGTCACTACAGGACGAAGAACTATATCAGTTGTTTTGTGGGATTAACCAGTTGGAATCTAGCATTGAAGCCATCCGTGTCGTTCGAGATCCACACACAAGCTTGGGGAAGGGCATTGCTTACATCCTGTTCAAAGCACGAGTAAGATTTATTTTTCCACATTGGATATATCATTGACTCACCATTTGCATGTTTGCTGTGCTACATGTTTTTGACATCTTAATATCAAATCTGTGGAGGATCATTTATTGAGGCTTTGCATCTGGGCACCATCACTATCATCAAATCCCAATTTTCCATCTACATGGGAGTATGCCTGTTAATCTGAATCTGATCAACATTGGAAACTGTACTGAATAAATGATAATTGGATCAGTTAATAAGCTAAACTAAGAAATATGTCCATTAAAGCAGCAAAAGCCAAATCATGCTATTGAGTTAGTTGGTACTAAATCACTCTAGTACCAAGTGGCCTGTTATGATTGTAGGCTGGAGCATGTTTGGACGTTGTGCTAATTACATTAAGTAATTACTATTTTACCACAACATTGGTCGGTTTTTTTTAATCAATGCTAGCATTGCTGGATAACCTATGTATGCTGTATAGGTTTGAATAAGCCATCAACATGATTTGCTGAGACACTTTTTGCCAAAGACATCAATGCCTTTCTTCTTACTTTGATAGACATGTGATTTTGTGTGGGCACATGGCACTGTTGATAGTAAGTGTAGGGGTTGGTGGATTAGCCATGTGAGAATTCTCAGCTGGACTGGTCATTCTTAGCCATCTGATCCAAGGTGACATGATACTCACATAGGCTTCAACCCTTGGTTCCAAGAAGACAATTCTTTTTGTGAATTACCTTGATTTGCCTCATGCTGACACCTGAAGTCCCCACTCAAAGTAGAATCCAATCATCCGAAGGTTCAAAAAGGTAATGACTTCTTGAGAGAGAAATCATTTCTTTCTTTTGGAGGTGCAATTACACTTATCAGATTATTTATCTTTGTCAAAGATTCCCAGTCAAGGAGCTCCTAAATTTGTGCATCCATCCCCCTTTCTCTTCTTCCAAGCCTGAAAAAAAAAGAGGAGAAAGAAAGAAGAAAAGAAGTAGAGATGTTTCTGATGGTGGGATAGGAGAGGTGCAAGAAGAAATTCCATCTAGTTAAATAGGACGTGACCATGTAAAATCATCTTTAAAGCTTAGAGATCTTGGAATTAGAAACATGATGAAAATAAATGATTCATTTTTTCACAAATGTAGGTATGTGGATTTGGGATAAAACTAGCTCTTTGGAGGAAGGTTGTAACTTCAAAATATGGGAATAGAATGGTGGTGGGGGGAGGATTGGCAGTGTGGAAAGGGATTTCTAAGATAGAGGAGGGTTGGGGGTGGGAGAGATTCTATAAGGGGGAGTGGTGTGGAAGGGAAGAAATCCTCCTTTAATGGTTGTTTTGTTCATGTTTCCACTGAAACTCTAGAAACAATAGTCCATTAGATATAAGCCAAATGCAACATCTGGTTAAACCCTGGCCTTTTAAAGGCACTACCCTAATTACAAATTCACAACTCAATATGAAAGGAGAAAACTTATCTAACTGGTGGTTGATCAGCTTGTTGGGTTGTGATTGATTCTTTTTATTTATGGTTTTTTTTTTTTTTTTTAATTATATGTTCTTCTTGACCAGTTTCTTGAAGCATCAGAAGTTCTTGCTTTTGAATTTTGGGATCAGGCTCCCATTAGGCTTGAAGTAGTCTTGTAACTTCATTGAATTCATTTGGCAACCCAAAGGCCTATTTGGTAGCACAGAATTCTTAGATGGAATAGGCACTGTGTGGAATTACAAAATTCCTGGAAGGGTTCCATGTTCGGTGAAGCCGGAATTCTTTAGTAGGAAATACCATATCCCACAGAACTTCATTTCTAGAGGCTTAATAAATTCTCATAGGAAGGTTTGATTTTTAGAATTCCAGCGTCTGAATAAGTTAGTAGAATTCTCAAATTCTAGCAAATAGTTTCAAGCCTTGAAACACAAGCTGGATTCTCCAAATTTAGAAGTGGTAGAATCTGCTGATTCCAAATTTGGAATGCAATAAATCAGTTTTACTTTCAGAAAAAAAAGGGTATACAAGGTCTGTTGGAATTTTCTATCAAACAGGGCCGGGCTGGAGAAAATTGGCCTTGAGTTTGCTTCCTTTGTCTACTTTTACTTTCTCCTCAACCAACCATCGCTCATTATTTGTTCAAATCTCACAAACAAAAGTGGGATAGACTCAAATGGCTTTTGCCGGATTTAGTATTAACTGATTCTGCCTCATGATTGTCTTTTGCCAAACCATATTGATGAAGATCGTGCAGTGGCATGAATTCCATAAATGCTTGTATTGTGTGGAACAGTTATTATTCACATTACTGTATAAAAAATTGGCAAAGTTTAATCATATAAAAATACCATAAAGGCCCAACTTATACCTTGATGCATCAAATGTTGATATTTGCATTTCAGAGTTCAGAGACTGGAACCTTTAAAATTCATTCGTTGATCAAATTCTAGGACCAATAATCATACATTTTAGTGAATAAACATCCTAAATGATTATGTTGTTTAGATTCTCTCTCAAATTTTTATCTTCTGTAGATAGTTGTGCAGGGAATGTTGATCTATAATTTTTGTAATTTGCTTGTAAAGAAATTATTTTAGTGTCAAGAGATCCTTAACAGAAGGCTTGCAGGATGCTGCCAACTTGGTTGTCAAGAAAAAGAACTTAAAGCTCCGAGATCGTGATTTGAGGCTCTACCATGCAAGATTGGATTCTTCCACACCCTCAAAGCGAAAAAGGGAGTTGTCTGCTTGGCAGGATAAGTCCCCAAACAAGAAGTTGGCATTGTACTCCAACGATAAACCATCCAACGATAGCAAACCCAAGGCGAAGGCTGCTTCTCTTTCATATCAAGGATTACGAGCAAGTAAATCTGGCATCCAGAAGAAGGTGAGCACCCAGCAAAGAATTGAGGTCCAAAAGAAATCTAAACCAGAGAGAGTGGCAGGAATTGAAAAAAAGATGCGCAAAACTAAACGCCCATCAGTTGCCGCAAGGAAGGCGAAGATGGCTGCTGCAGCTGGTGGTGGTGGAGCTGCAAGACAGACAGTGAAAAAGCGCAAACTGGAAAGCAGAACACCCGAAAGTTTACACAATAACAAGAAAGCTAGAAGATTCAAGTAGTTGAGTTCTCAAAACTGTAGCGCTTGGAACAATCCAGCTCCATTTAGATGTTGTATACTCTGTTGATTTTATCAATGTTACAGCCCATGTATTAAATTGCAAGTCGATAAATAGGGATTTAGAGATTTTGATAACCTTTTTGGCATCTGTTTTTCTTGTTCAATGCAACGCCAAATGATGATTAAATGCCGTTGACTTTGTAATGCGGCTGAACAATTGTATGCACTATCGGGGCCTATTTCTCAAGACTAGACGATGGACACGGCACGAATCAAGAAAAAGAGGGAAGATATTGGCTTTTTAAATGTATTATTATTTATTAACCTGATATTTCAGTTTTGAAAAAATGATGTGTATTAAAGTTATGATCTCTCAGGTTATCCAAAACTATTAGATTGGAATGATTTTGAACAGTGTATTTAATTTATAAAAAGTCAGCCATTGGTGACATGTATTCAATCTAGCTGTGATATCACTCTTAAGCTTGATTGATATGAAATATGAAGGCATTTTGGATGGCGGAGGGCTTTGACAAAAAGAATGTTTATGGTTTAAAGCCTTGAATACTCGACCGAGTTGATCTAAGTTGACTTGTAAAATTTTAAGTTGAGTGAGTTTATGAATTTTTTTATCGACTTGAAGAGTTCATCCGTATTATTTGATTTAATAAAAAAACTGAATTTCATAAAAAAATAGAAATATTAAAAAAGGATAAACACCTTTAAAATCATATCAATCACATTACGAACTCTTCATATCATTTAATAAACATTTATCTATCATCTCATTAATTTATTCCACAATAAACTCCAAAATGGATATAATGGGAGAAAACCCGCCTTTAATTAAATTTTCAAAGAAAACTTGAAAAATCATACAAACACTTTATAAACTATATCAATCATATAAAGATATCCTCATTCAATTCCGTAAGTACTCAATATTATTTTACTAAATTATTATATTATCTTAGAGCAAAAATTCAAATAAAATTGATGAAAATATGATCAAATTTTAACGAAAACAGTTTGAAATTGACAAATATTTTTCACACATAAATAACTTCTTCTAAACCTTTTTAAAATCACATTCAATACAAGAGTCAACTTAAAAATGGTCAAAAACAATTTCTTTAAATAATAAAAATTGAATACGACCAATACTATTTGCAACAAAACAGTTGAATTATCAGCCATATCTGCTGCTACTGTTATCATACATATGATACGTTATATATCGGCCGATACATATCTAACATACAAAAAACTAATACGTACCGGCTGATTTTATGACCTTTAGACTAGTCACTTAGTTGCAATTGAAAGCCGAGAGAATAACAATCTTCACGACTTGAGGCAGAGCCTCATTAGGGTTGAAACTTGAAACTGTATTTTCCAACTCCATTCCAACATCAAAATATTGGACTGAAAGCTTACATTCTCATGCCGTCTCAACTACCCAATATAATAGCCACCATCCATTCAATGTGTTAAAAGATATAAAAACTTCTTAGTGGTAACCTAAAACATAACAAAATTACAATCGCCACGCAATTCGTGGGTGATTCATAATTACAAATGATCAAATACAAATGGGACAGGGCTTCAATGATAACAATCATGAGCAACTGAATACATGTGCATAGCACAAGATTAACTGAAACATACATTGGTGCAGAAAGTGGAAGTATATTTATATGAACAACACTGAGAAAGTAATGTAGAAAATTACTGAAGCATTGGCATGGTAGTCTGGATTTACTGAGAAGCGATATCGGCAGGAAGGACCTTCTGAAGAAGCAATAATCTCACAAATCTGTGGAGCCACTGAGTTGTGCTGAACATGAACTGCATTTATTTTACATTGCACAGTACAGATATTGCGAGACCTGCATTGTAGCTCTCCAATGGGTGATCCACACAACCGGCACCCATGTAGGTTTATATCTTGTTCTTGCTTATCAATGTTGGGGTGACTGAAACAACCCCAATGAGAAACAGAGTCGCAAACGATTGGAAATCATAAAGGTCGCCCACTGACCTCAACTCTCCAATAGCAATTCCAGCCTGCATGAAGAAGATAAGAGATTGTTTTGAGCAGTGTTCTAAATATCAACTGAATTGTACAATTCAACTCAGTTGAACCTGAACTGCTCTCTAAAGAGGATTCAATCTTTAGGCCGGTTTGAATTTTTCAACTATTGCAATCTATTTTTTAGTTCTTCTCCTCTTCCTTTCGTCAAACATATCAATTTGCACCATTGTTATTATATACCATAGTTGACTGTGAGAATCAATTTTAGCTGGGCAACATCACCCATGAGTGACAGTCTACAGTGGGGCTTTGTAATTCCCAATGCATGGGGATGCGTATGTTCCGAAGGTATTTTTAGGATGATACTTCTCACAAAAAATCAGGTCCACTGGATTTGCAATACCATGATTTTCAAAGGTCCAAAGATCAACCGTCAAAATGAGGTCAATTTTGGATGGATTTTAATCCAACGGTGATATCAACTTGAAAATTGGTTTGAATTTGGGTACATATAAAATTAACACAGGCTGGGAGGGGTAGAAGAGAGTGTGATGGGGATATTACTCATGGGCAAGTCATCCAACTGAAATTTTTTCTTTAATGTGATTTTTCGTTTTTTAAATAAATTTTAGCTAAGTTAGCATCATAGTTCAATGCTTAGACTGAACCATCATAGAAAACAATTCAATCAATGGTTTGTTGTTTTAAAACATTGGTTTTAAGACCACCTTTGTGTTTAAGAGAGAAACATAAGATGAAATTAAAAAAGACATATATTGAAACATGAGCAAAATTGAAGGGCTCTCGTACCCTGACAGTGACGTATGCAGCCGGAATGAGACCGATGAAGGTTGCCAACAAGAAAATATGGTAAGGCACGTCCACAATTGGTGATGCTACATTGATGAATGTATTTGGCAAAGTAGGGGTAACTCTTAGGAAGACCATGTAATTCAGAAGACTCTCCCTTCTTTTAGCCACCTGAAAGAAAGGTCCCATGTATAAGCCGGGGTGAAACATATAAAATAAAGGTATATGTTGCTGTCTGAGGTAGGCCATTTACCTGGGCTTGGAAGAAGCTCAATTTGTCGGGCCACAATGAAAATATCAAGGGCCTTCCAATCAGTTTTGATAGGAAAAAGCAGGACGATGCACCAGCAGTAGCAGCAAAGACCACCAGAGCCACACCCTTGATTACTCCAAATAGGGCTCCAGCAAGAAGAGACATAAAAATGGTTCCAGGAATCATGAAAGTCTGCATAAAAATATAAACCATGCAATACCCCACCAGCACCTGTACAGTGTAGTTGCTAGTGTAGCTTTCAAGATGATCCCTAAACAAAAGAGCAGTCAGGTAAGTGAATATGTAATGGAAGATTTCATAATTCTCACTGTAGAATTCCATGTTTGAGAAAATAAGAATTCTTCTGATAGAAATAATGAAAGAGCAAAAAATTCCAATTCCATATTTGGTGCCCATGCTCTGTTTAATAGAGCAGTCACATGAGCCAAGTCATTGCGGTCATAAATCAAACCAATTGTAATGGTTATTTTGCAAGAAACAAGAGATATCGACACATGGATATAATTTATTAAACAGATCCTCCACGAGAAAAGGTTGAAACAAGCTCAATATTTTTGCTCAATATAAAAGCTCCATTATTTTTCTATATTACAGGGGAAAACTCTAACCTTTCTATAAGTTCTTAAAAAAAAAAAAAAAAAACTTTGTACTCTAAATCAGCTGATGTGCATGGGTTCAATTTAACATCTTCACAATATGGAAAAAGATGGGGCATTTTTCAGATTAAGCAAAATATTGGTGCCCCTTCCAAAATTTCCCAAAGTTAGAGCAGAGAATTGAAAATTAAATATCAAATTCACATTCTACATGCAAATCCAAAGCAGAAGAAAAAAGGAGGATGATAATGGATTCGTAAGTCCAAAGATCTGATCTGAAAAAAATGGGGTTCAATGTAAATCTTCAAACCATTAAATTTTTTTTTGAACTGAATCTGTATCAGAATTAAATATCTGATTGTTTTCATATAATATTTGGATGTGGCTAAATCCAAATTTGGTTACTCCCTAACTCTAATGGCATATGTGTGATGAACACAAAATAAATAAAACATAAAAGCAGCAGTATAAGTAAAGTAGTGCAAGAAACTAGAGAGAGAGAGAGAGAGAGAGAGAGAGAGAGATGCAAATTCGAATCCGAATTCGGATCATGAATCAGATTCAGATGCGAATTAGGATGTAAGCATCTACAGGAGAATTCAGATTCAGGTTCTACTTCTACATCCAGGATTAAGATTCGAATTGTACTCATATCCTAGCCATTTACATCTTAAAAAAAAACAGATCTCATTCACTAAGAAACTCAGAAACGTAGAAGGTCGTACCGAAGGGTTCGGAGATCGTGGAGGTTTGAAGGGAGCTTCAGGAAGCTGTAATCTGAAGCCGGCATCGTCAGATAAACGAAGAAAAGCCCCAAGGCGAAGCCCGCAACTACCGCACAAACGCCTCCGATCTCCCAAAAACTGAGCGGAAACTTCCGTCGCACGCCTCCGATCTTCCTCTCTCCCATTTCCGCTTCCTTCTCCATCTTCTTCTTCTTTTTTATAAAAGGCAAAAAAATTAGGATTTTCAGAAAATTTCAACAAGAAGAAGAACAAGAGAGAATCCTAGCCCAAATCCTTACCCTAACCCTAAAAATTCAAACGGGAAGGGAGGATTTGGGGTTAGGATTTTTCTTTTTCTTTTTCTTTTCCTTTTTTCTCTCTTTTTTATTTGGTTGGGAAGTGAAATGAGAATATTTGAAACGGAAAGCGGACGCAAGGAAGATATCTCTGGGAAGGAAGATACCGTTTTCCGTTCGAAGAATAAGTCTGCCACGTCATCCACAAGTAACACGTGGCCAACTGGCTCCCGGTCCCACGGCCCTGCAATCATTGGCCTGTCGAATATACGTCACATGCGTTTATCAAGCGAAAATACTAATAAGATTATCTACAGGCTGTCATAATTTTATAGAATATTATTTATTAAATATAAATAAAAATTCTACTTAAATTTATTTTAAGACAGACAAATTATATGAATTCTCTTTTGAGTTTATCCTTTCCCTAAGAATGATTTATGTGTAGCCTTAAATGTATATAGTATTAGGACTGCACTTTTAGTCTAAAAGACTAGATTTATAGGTTAAATCTTTAAATTATTTTTTCTTAAAATCTATGTAAGGCTTTTATTCACACCCCAACATATGACTCATTAAATATCTCATGATAGAAGTGATCATAAGTAGGCATCATCAATGCCATCATTTCTTTAAGATGGGAAAAAAAATGATAATATGACTAACGCACAATCTTCATAGTTGCAACAGTGAGCACTTGACATTGTACTAAAGACTCTGATTGTGCTTTGTGTCTGCTTTTTCAGAGAGAGTAAATTGTATTGCCCCCAATTTGGGTTGGCACCTAAAATTAGTTTTTTCGATGGACAAACTGTTTATCAGATGTTGGTAGGACTTGAATACACAATCATAAGGCTGCAATTACTGCTAATGATCAATTGTGCCAGTGGTTCTCTTAAAAAATACTCTATTAACAGTCTCAGACAGGAATTTAAATTTTGGTATCAACTATTATCCGATATTTCGACTGAAAATTTTTTCTCTTCTATTTTTTTTTAAATCACTTTTATTGGCCACTGTCGGCGTTATATATTGGATATCATCTTTCTTCTGGAGACAAAAAATATATATATAAGAGGTTCAGACAAATTGAAAATATTGTGCCATTTTAGGCCACATTGAATGTATTGCAACCCAACCTATCAAACAGCTAAATTGTAGTTGACATGCTTTTGGGCTCAGGCTTGAAGAAAGGAAAACTGGGCTTGAACCCAACCTATGAGCACCTTTTAGTTAAGTATTCCCTCAATCCTTGTAAACAAATAGACTTGAATGTGTCACGCCCCGACCCGAAGGATGGGCCCGGAACGCGACTGATTTTTTTTTTTTTTTTTGAAAGATAAACTAAACCAACTCACAAGCATTCTAACTGGGCCAAATCAACAGTTAGGCCCAGAGGTCATACATGATCCCAACATGTGGACTCAAACACATACCATAAGTCTACTCCACATAAGAGACATAATAATATCAATAACATCAACACATAACATGCTCAAATCAAATCCAACATTGATTATTACAAAACATCGATCAAAGCCACTACGGAGGCATCAAAGTTTAGTACATCAAATTAACACAAATTAAGTACCACATCCGGTACTTAATAAAAGTAAATGGTTCCAAGAACCAACAAGAGAAGATTAGGGCATTCCCCTCCGGGGGAATCCGAAACACTGCTTCAGCTTATCCACCCTAAGCTTGATAAAGAGGGTCCTCCTCCTCGGGTTCATAGCCTGAAAGGTGAGTGGTGTGAGCTAACTAGCCCAGTGAAGAAAATATAACAATGCAGTTTAAGTAAAGATATAACAGGTTAGCAACAGTTCAATATCACATGCTTGATAACAAAAAACATAATCTCATATAAACCATCAACATCATCAATTACTGCTATCATCCATCGTAACGCCTGCCGACTACGCTGAGACCAGTATTAAGTCCCGACACGGTCAAAATACATCCTTGCAAGTACATCTCCGGCTCTGACTTAGCCGATACTGACATCCTCAAGCTAACAACTGACGACATCATAGTCCGCCCATGGTCCAGTAGACCCATATGGCCGATATTGGTTCAATAGCCCAGGTACGTGGAAGCAGTCTTACATACTCATACGATCAATATCGTAATATCACAATCATCATCAGCACTCTTACCATAGTGCATCATGTCTAGGCACATGAGTGGGTTCATCAAAACTGAAACCACTCATTACTCAATACTCATCTCATCATAAAACCTGTTGTAAAACCCCTGCCACCGATGTGGGAAGAGTCCCACATCGGTAGTGGAGGCAAGGATGGGAGTGCTTATATGTGAGGCCAAGCCTCTTAACTCGTATGACGCGTTTTGGGCCTGGCCAGGTGGGTCCGAGCCCAAATGCAAAACCGTGCAGGTGCGAGCATGTGTGCGAGGCCCAAAGCGGACAATATCACACTGAGTCAAGCCCTAAGCCCTGTATTCGGGTCGGGTCGTTACAAATGGTATCAGAGCCGAGTTCAACACTCAGACTGTGGGGGTCCTTTCCTCTTTCCCTGATGTTGTCGAGCTGGGGGCGGCTCCAGGCTTTAGGGGGCGTGATTGTAAAACCCCTGCCACCTGATGTGGGAAGAGTCCCACATCGGTAGTGGAGGCAAGGAGGGGAGTGCTTATATGTGAGGCCAAGCCTCTTAACTCGTGTGACGCGTTTTGGGCCGGGCAAGGTGGGCCCGGGCCCAAATGCAAAACCGTGTGGATGCGAGCATGTGTGCGAGGCCCAGAGCGGACAATATCACACTGAGTCAAACCCTAAGCCCTGTATTCGGGTCGGGTCGTTACACTTGTTTACAAAATCTGCAGAGTTAAGTTCCCTCACCGTGATGTGTGGTTTACGCGATCTCTGTTCAAACAACTCACAAGTGCACAATAATATACATAACAAATACGTACACATACATAGTATTTGAAATCATACGTTTTCCCACAAAATATCCAGGGTTCATAGAATTGAGTCTCCTACTTGGTTTCTATCCTTTTTAAATTATCATAATCCACAAGATAATAATAAATAAAGGGGCTCAGTCCAAAACTCATATTGTCTTCTGGGCAGTGACCAGATTGACTTATTGAGTTAGGTCTAGATCCTCGGGTCACTTCTCGGTTGTCTTCTGGATAGGACCAGATCTGACATTTTGAGTTAGACCTCGAGATCACCCAGTGCCCGACTATATAGTGTCGGCCTGAAAGTGAATCACTCAGTGCCCGACCAATAGGGTCGGCCTGGAAGCGGATACAATAGTATTTACACTATAAGTAATAAGAGAAGAGGGTTAGTACAATTTTAATTAACAAAATGGGGTACTAACATCACATCACATAATCTAACAAAATTTAAATTTTTTTTGAATAAAATAATAATATTTATTTATTCAAAAATTTATATATATATATATATATATATATATATATATATATATATATATATATATATTTTTTTTTTTTTTTCAAAGGGAACCAACATCACAAACACAATTATCAGCATAATCTTAAAAAAAAAAAATTCCTTTTTTTTCCTCTTCTTCTTCCTCCCGTTCACTGTCTGCAACAGACAGTGAACGGCCGGAAAACGTGAAAAACGAATTTGAAAATGGAGGGTTTTCCCAGATTCGATTTTTATATCTGACCGGTCTGATGGATTCCTCCAGGAGTCCTCTTTCCATAGGGAGAGGTTGGAGCATTGAAACTCAATAAGCCATCCGATCTTATCACCGAAAACTTACTGATACAAAGAAAATCGGGTTTTTCCTTAGATTTCAAACTTGATTTTCTTGCTCAAAACAGGGTCAAATTTAGATTTTCTGGATTCAAAACTGAATGAAATTTGAAAATGAATGCAATGGTTACCTTTAATTGAGCTCCTGGGCTGAAATCTGGTCTTTGAAAAATTTTCCCTAAAAGTTACGGTTACTGAAAACAGAGAAAAAGGGGGTCGGCCGGTCGGGTTTCAGCTGGGCTGAGAACAGAGAGAGAGGAGAAGGTTTGTGGGAGTTTAGAATCGAAGGCTGAGGTTCCTTTTATAGAAAAATGGCCGGAATTTCGGGTCACCCGGCCACTGCATGCAGCAACATGCGGTGCCTGGTGACGCTTGCAACAGTAACAATTTTTGGGGGTTGCAGATCAGCCCTCTTGAATTTCTGTTTTTGCAATTTAGTCCAGGTTTAAGTAAAAAGCCGATTTTACACTAAAGGCATGATTTTAAAAGCTCAAAAACTCAATCCAACCTTACAGATAGGTTGGGTTTTGAAAACCTTGGTCACCATAAAATTTTGGAATTTATCTCTTATTAAAAACCATTTATTTAAACAAAAATCATAATTTACCAATATTTACTTATTTAAACAAATGTAAAAATAACCAATTTATAAATCTCATTTTGGGGTGCCAAAGAATAACTAGACCATTTTTAAAATGGTCTAACACAAAATACTAGTTTTGAAATTTATCTCATTTTCAAAATCACTTAAAATAATTATTTCTCCCTTTCGGAGTTTTGACGGGCAGATTTAAAATTCTATTTTCTGAAAATAAAATTATTTTAAAATCAGAAATGCAAATCCTTTATTAAGGAGAATATTATCCACCAATATTATACACATAATAACATAATTTATAAAATAAACACAACAAGCGGTAAATTACCAAAATGCCCCTCCAGCCGAAAGAGCTGGATCATTGAGCTCACGAACTCGGATTGGGCCACACTTGGGCTTTCCTCAAAGCCCTAACCGTAATCCTCAAGATTAACCGGTTAAACGGGATTATTAAGCTAAAACACGCCTAATCTGGAGAGGGTATTACAGAATGTGAATTGGACTGAAGGGTTGGGCTCAGGCTCATATTTTGAGCCCATCTAATAAATAGGTAGACTCAAGCTTTTAACTAAAGCCATCTAACCGACTATTTATTTATATATAAGAAAAAAATCTTGTATACTTTTAAAAGTACATACATCATCATATACTTGGTTAAATTTTAAAAGGAGCCTTTTATTTACCTCTCTACGTTATAAAATCTTACTAAAGTTGAATAGTGTAGTAAGTCTGTATGAAAGAAACCCTCTACATTTAAATATAATTATTACATCATTATATTAAGCCCTATATATAATAATAATAATAATAATAATGTAATCTGTTTCGTCAAAATCAAATATCATCACTTGGAATTTAAATTTGTGCCTTATTGTGGGCTTTACAGTTTCTTCAATTGAAATACAAATTAGGCCTAAAGTAGACTTTAGAGTCACGAGTATCTAATTCGCAAATAGACTCTAAGAGGTGGGCTTGGGCTTTTCATCATTCCAAATGATTGGGCCTGGCCTTTAGACTAGAAAAGCTTCGTGTGCGATGGATGGGCTCAAACTTCGAGGATACAAATAGGCTTAGGTCTACCTTGTATGTGTTTCTAAAGTCTAAACAAAAATATGCATAAAATAGATTTTTTTTTTCCTATTTTTATTATCTTTTATATTTTTTTCAAAATGAAAACTTTTTGGGGGCCAATATTGTCATGTAGTGGCCATTTTCTACTAATATGGACTGTATGAGAGTTTTATAACTTTTTTTTTTTAATAATCAAAGTGTCCAGACCTCTTAAAGTACTTAACTAATCTTCAGGGTACGTGGAAGTGGTCTATTAGAGTGAATGACAATTGAACTCACAACTCTTGTTTCCTGAGATGGGTTGTTGATCATCACTCTAACTCTTTCGACTTGGTAGAGGAACCTCTTTTGTAAATGGAAAAGCTGGTCCATTTGAATTTTTAAAAATTTTAAATCTAAATCAGCTGTGATTACCGTCGGCAATTTGATATTTCAACGAAACATGATCATTACATAATAAATAAGTATATCTTAGAATTAAATGAATCCACAAGTGTCACAGTTTACAACATAAATCATATGTTTCATAAATGATTAACAGCTTATTATTAGAAAATTATCCTTGTAATCTTTCACCTGACAAACAATTAATTATGCTTATATCAACATCAATCGAAGATTAATGCTTTAACAACATCATACGTTCGTCGTATCAAATTTAACAATTGATTAAACTGAAATACATTATTTTCTTCACCTTTCCATACCCAATACTTACCACCCCCTTCAGTAGTTCAGTCAACCCTAAACAACTTAGTAAAGGATAAATACGAACATCATCACTACAATAATCAATTTATCCTCATCACTATAAATGATGCAATAAGTTGCTGATTTGGGTTGAAATCCCACTTATCATGTAGAAGTAGATAGGTTAATTCATTTTCAATTTAAATAGGATGCTTATTAATTTCGTCTGACAATATATTTAATTATTTGTGCTCATCTTACTGATCCATTGAGTTCCCAAATTCGTAGCTCCTCTTCTCATAGAAGTACATGATTAGAAGGAAGCTTCAGAGAGAGATTTTGGGGTGTTAGGTGGGCTAGGTCCTTGCAACAGTCAATGGCTTGTAGCCGAAGGAATGATGAACTTCACCTAATGGCTAACAAATAATTAGACTTTGTTAAAAACACACATAAATACAAGAATATAGAATTCTAGAAGGTAGCCCTTATCCAATAATTCACTCCATTGAGGTGACACATGAAGACCACTTTAGAAAAGAATATCCCACATACTTTGTTAGATCAAATAGATTGCTTCACATTTTCCAACTATCCAATGTCGAACCCTTTCATTAATTAATGAAAACATTTTATTAAAGAATATGATGAGTAATTAAACGAAATCATTTCTAGAAAAATTAGGGTAAATAGAAAATTGTATATTTATCATGGACTGAGTCCTATTGATTTAGGTTTATGGATGATATAATTTAAGGAAAACTCTTTGTCATAATCACTATTTTATTGTGAGATGAATCATGAAAATCAATGATATTCGACAATCAAATTTTTATAAAATCACAAAGGTAAAATAATCAGATGAGGTCCAAATCTTATACATCCAATATTTTTCTAATTTTTTATATGTTCGTACCAAAACATATATGGCAACTTTAATATTGAAGAGCAGCCTCTCCAGACAAAAAGACTTGAACTCAGAAATTTTCATTAGACAAAGTCCAACTAACTTGTTTTTAAATAATATACAATTTATCTTGCTGCATGAAAAAGTAATTTCTCTCTTAAAAAATGCTTAATACAACCAATACCATCTATTTTAGGAAAGTTTTACATGAAGTGGAGCTTTGTATAACGATATTATTTTGATAGCTTTTTACACAGCTAAGAATCAAAATGAAAAAAAAAAAAAAAATCATAAATGAATTTTCTTTTCCTGATGTGCAAAGGGTCCCTTTTATCTCGAATTCATCTGCAAATCTGCCTTAGTATTCGTTTGGCCAAGAAGGCGACGTGGGTTGACTGCAAAAAATAGAGAAAAATAAAGGATTTAAGTTAATTTATCATAAGAACATGCAAAACAAGAATAAAATAGGAGAAAAATGTGAGAAATGATCAGATGTATGAGACTCAACGGTAATACTATCAAGTTCTGCATCTCAGCCATCAATTCGTCAAATGTGTGGTTGAAATGTAGGGCCTGATGATATCATTATCAAGTCTTCTATCATTTCTCAATGTAGAAAATGAATGTATAGGAAATGATTAGGAAAAACCCAAATAAAATGAGATTTGCGTACTTAATGATATTTAAGCAATAATCACTGGCTTGATCCTCTAGGTTGAGTTCTCCCCAAGCATCAAATGGTGTCGAGGTGGATGAATTGTTGGAGATTTCAGATGGGTTGACTTGATTTCGCAATTTGTCAAGGTCGACGAACTCGGGGGTGGATGGAACTGGTGTAGTTGCAGGCATTGTAGGTGAAATAGAACAAGAGAGAGTCATTTGATTATCATTGTTGTTGTTGATTTTCATGCCGAAACCATCAGAATCTGCTAGTCTTTGTTGTCCATCAAATCGAACGCATGATTCCTCAAGAGCCGGATAATCATAAGTTGGTTGTTGAATTCCCGAGTTTGAAAGATTAGATTGAATTGGAGTTGGGTTCTGAACAACACCAAGAGATCCATTGAGAAGTCCATCCAATTGGCAGTTCAATCGCGAGAGATCGTTGAAATGGTAATCTTGCAGCAAGGGCAATCCCATGAGATTGAATGCTTCTAAATTTTGAGGGATGGTGCCAGTCATGGTGCTGCGGAGAATGTTCTGCAACAGCTGAATTCTTTCTAATTGCGCGGCGTTAGCCTGAAGCACGAGAGCGCTGTCCAAAGGATTCATCAAATTCAGAAAGTTGGAGGAGGCAAGCAGATGAGCAAGACTTCCAAAGAGATTCAGATCAGTTCTTGGCTTGTGAGTTACTGGGTCAATTCCCATTTGAAGGAGTTTCTTCTTCAGATATGTGTTCCAATAGTTCTTGATTTCGTTGTCCGTCCGGCCGGGAAGACGGGCAGCAATGGCAGACCACCTATTAGAGGCCAAAATAACTTCAAATAATGAACTTTGGTATCGAAAGAAGAGGAGACAGAGGCGGTGAGAATTACTTATTTCCAAGATGAGAATGAAGTTTGATGATGATCTGCTCTTCTTCATCTGTGAACTTCCCTCTCTTGATATCGGGCCGGAGATAATTAGTCCACCGGAGCCGGCAGCTTTTCCCACATCTCTTTAGCCCGGCAAGCTTCGGAAGCGCCCGCCAGCTTCCATGTCCATGCCTCTGGATGTAATCCACAAGCTTCTGGTCCTCCTCTGGAGTCCACGGACCCTTCTTTATTCCTTCTTCATCACAACAAGGAGCCCTCCCCATGATCGATTCCTGCAAAAATGTCGGCTATTTTGATCATACATATTTATCGAAATTTCAAATATTAGCTGAAATATTTTTATTGTTTATAAAGCCCAAAAATTAAAATTTCATTGCTACCCATGTTAGTTTTATCAGAATTATAAGTAAACTCAATATCTACCGACGTCCTCTTTTTAGTAGAGACTTAGATAGAAACACTTCGGCCGATATTTCAACTTATATTAGTTTTATTATGATTACGAGAAGACTCAATATTTATCAACTTTCTCATTTCAAACTGAATTTTTAAATTTTAAATTTTAGAGGATATTTAAAATTTAGAGAGAGTGTAAAAATAAAAACATAAGAGCGAATAAAGAGAGTTAGAAATATCGACCGATATTTCAACCTATGATGAACACCTCACGTTTATGGACTTTCTCATTTCAGTGTAAACTGAAATTTTAGAATTTAGTCGATATTTGAAACTTAAGATGTGGTGAGAATGGAGAGATAAGAGCTAAGATGATGAAGAGATGCAGAGACAAACCTGAGAGTAGAAGGTGGTATTGTGAAGATTGATTATCAATTAGTGTGGAAATGGAGGGAATGTTGAGATTTATATAGGTTTTAGGGGGTGTTGAAATTAACGACTTTGTGTGTGGAAGACGCATTTTACGTCGTCATGGGCCATAGAAATTTTCTTTTTTTTTTATCAGGCTCTCTTGTCACACTTTGTTTATGTTGTATTAGTTGAATTCCAATTTGACCCTCTGCATTGTCAAAATGGGTCCTATTTTACATAAATAAACCAATTAAGAAAGAACAAATTGAAGAACAAATGATATGTTTAAATTTATTTCTCTTCATAGAAATAAGATGGGTAAATGGAGTCCATCAAATGAAATGAAAGTATGTCTAGATTAAAGGTTAAATTCTGTAAAATGATTTTAAATGTTATTAAAGTTATCTAAAATTTGAGACTAGAATTAATCCAACTAAACTTATTTGTGCTAACTTTGGTGCAATGTAGCATCTATAAAATGATCCAACCATCAAACTAACCAAGATGAAGTGCAAACTAATGATTCACAAAATGATAACAATGCTGAAAATGACATTTTCAAAGAATAAAAATAATTATAAATTTTTAACAAATCGAACAATTCTAAAAATGGAACTGTCTTAACAAATGGATTCAGATCAGGACATGGTCCAAACATGTAGTTTGATTCGATTTTTAGAACATATGTTTGATATTATGATGCCCACCATGGTCCACAGCAGGATAATGGGTTCATTGCATCCGATGGATCCAAAAAAGTTTGAAAATTGAAGTGAATGGGTAGATCCAAATTAGGTTAAATATTCCACTTGGCAGGTTGCTAGTGGTCAACCATTTGAATTTACAATTGCTTGGAAGGAGTAGACAAAAGAGTACAAGACTTTCTTTTTTTTTTTTCCTCATCTCAGACAGTCAGACACCCAGGTACTCGCACCCCCTGCCGTCACCGCTCACCGGGGTGTGGCTGCTCAATTAGATGTCATAACCGACAAAAAGGGATTTAGAAATTGGAGATTAACATGTTTAATAATATAATTTTTTAAAATATTTATATTGAGATTTATAGATGACTTGCCACATATTTGATTGGATTTAATATAAATTGTAACGATCCTGCCCTATGTAGCATGACATTATTCATTTTAGGTGCCCATATACTCGTATAGGTTTGCACAGGGTTAAAGATATCAGCCGATACGAAACGTATTATATATCGGCGATTTATATCAGTTTAAGATTGGCCGATATGATTAATATCAATCTTTTTAAAAAAAATTAAAATAAATCAAAACGGTAGTAGGCTCGGGTCGATATCTCGCCCGATATCGGACCAATATCGGCCTAATATTTACAGTTTTCAATTTTTTTAAAAAAAATCCAACTATCTTTTGAGTTATTTATTTATTTTTTAATTCAGATAAAATAAAATAATAATAAAATATCAATATTTAAAAAAGAATACAAAAGAGGAGAGAGAAACTTATCGACCTATATGATATTTATATATCGGCCGATATCTCCACCAAGCCGAATTTTGCACCCATGGTTTTAGATGCTCTAATCTCAGGAGATGCTCTAATCTCAGGATGAGGAGTTGTGATGGCCCACATCCAGTGGAGAAGGGAGAAAACTCCAAACTTCGTTCATATTAGAGAGAAAAAATCAGCAATATTGGCTCTATTTCCATAGTTCAATGCTTCACATGAAAAGAAAATCCTCTATGTAACTTTCTATTCAAATATTTTTCTCACCTTTTTCAAAATTTCCCATTCTTATAAGAACATGAGTTGAATCAAGCTCATATCAGTCATTAAAAAGTTCAAGACAGATTGAACCAAATTAGGAAAGCAATACATTATTATTGAAATATTTTGATTTTTCAAATTTGTATAATTTATTATTTGTTTGTAAAGAATAATTCCATGGAATATCACAGCCATCTGATCAAAAGATGGCATGGGAATCATCATCTTAATAATAGTATATCCTACAAATGCTTTGCACCATCTTGGTTTGGTGATGTTTCACACCAAATAATTCCACTTTTCATTTTATTTAAACACTGAACTATCCACACTTATAATTATGTAATGAACTTCACACAATATACAATGTAATTTCCCTTTCATTCATGTGATTTCTTTTGTTGTTGGTTAAGTTTATTTCCAACCTAACTTACATTGTTGCAACCATATTATTGCCGGATTCTTCATTTCCTAATCACTGTCATTATCATTAAGTACTCATATCATGGGTCCACTCAATCTTAATTTAATGAAGAAAAATCATCATCTAACACATTCAATATTATCCAACTCAAATTTTATTAATCAGTAACAAAGACAACAAAGAATTTTGTTACTGAACCTCAATAATTTCTATTAATTTTTAGAGCTTATCAGGAGCAGGAGTTAAAAAATTGTCAGCAAATATCATATCGATTGATATGGTCCAATTTTTTTAAAAAGCTAGAAAAAAAAAAAGAAAGAAAAATCCAATTTTCTTAATTCTAGAAAATGGGCCTTTATTATGATGCCTAACATGAATTGACTGTTGAGATCTTGATCTAATACATATTAGGCCATACACTATACGATTGTATCAATCAATCTATAATTTAAATTTATTTATTTGATTTTTTTATTATCCTCAATCTAAGACCTCACATTCTTTACTATTATTTTTAGAAGAAAAAAAATTATATTTGGCTCTTACTATGTCTTCATTGCCTAGTTCAGTTCAGCCTCCTTCACCAAACAACTATTAAAATAGTTACGAAGCAGCCAACTTCTGCAGTCCTTCATTCTTGGGTCGTGAGACACACATGCAAATTTTATTTAGCTAAGAATTTAAAAATCATGAAACAAGCATAAGAGAACATATCTTCAATGAATTTTTATCAACGGATCAACTAATAAAAATATATTTAATCAATCAATATATTTATCTAGCTACTTTGGATAAGGTTGTATTCTATCAAGTACTTAACATTGTATCCCACCAGATTAGTTGTGACTTATTTTTTATTTTAAGAAGGTTTTCAGTTTCGGCGTGATGAACCAACATGGAAGTTTATATTAAAAGTAGACTTCACATTTAAAATGTACTCAATTTTACCATCACTTACCACTTATTCAACCTCATTTAATCATTTTTTTAAAACTATATCCAACCAACAGGGGTCTATCATAATAAATAAGATAGTATTTCGTTATATATTGGTAACACTGAATAAATTATTTTCACGTGAGGGAAAAAATATAAATCTATTGAACCATATTCCACAAAAGAAAATCTACTTATGATGGTTCATATGTATATAAAATAGATCATGCAAACACTGGGCAACCAAAATTTCTAGATACTGTCAAAATCAATCTGTCATATTCATATGGACGTAGTCAATGCGAATAGTTGAAGGTTGTTATCGTATCATTGCCTTAGGCAACGAGAGAAGCTATTTCAGCATTCAAACTTCAAACTTCCTAAACTATCCCTGCCACCTTCTTATATTGCTGCCGCAGCCAATTATAAGATAAGGAATTAATGGTCTAGATTTCTCAAAATTGCATATCTAAACCCTTAGACGCATTGGGTTGCAATCCACAGTGTGAATTGTCAAAAATAAAGAAAGCATAATGCAGCAAAAATTAGAAAAACTAGGATAAAATTCATGTATTTTGACTAAATCTATGTTTATAAGGGTTAACTCTCCTTATTTCTGTATTTGGCATGTGTGTATTGGGAAGTTTACACATGTTTGAAGGATTAGTTAGGTGGAACACCTAAAAAATTCAGGTGAAAAGCTTGGATACCTTGTCTTCAAAAAAAGAGGTTAGAATAATTTTACTATATTCAAGAATAGAATTGTACCGGTGTTCTTTACAAGAAATCCGCTTTTTAAAGTCGAATTCAAAGATTTATCCTATTTACTTGACTCAAGTAGATTCGAGGACAAATTTGAATTTTGATTCTCTAAACTTCAATGAAAACAAATATATAGACAAGCAACTATTGTAAATTGATAATTCAATACCTTTAGGGGAGCCATACAGACACCCGGATTTTCTTTTCCGGCACACCTTTTTTCAAAAATTTGGGTGAAATGACGCTGTTGCCCTTCCACTTCAAAGTCTACCGCATCCATCGAACTCCTCTCCTTCGTTCGAAGGAGAGTAGCACCGAACACAATTTGTGAGGGGAGAAGAAAATCGGTGGGCCCCACCGTTGATCGAAACAAGTTATAGTGGATTCCACCGGTAGAAACTTTTCCGATCACCCGATCTAAGGCCAAGAAGAAGATCTGGCGGCAGTAGAAAGATACAGATCCACTGCCGCCAAATCTTCTTCTCGGCCTTAGATCGGGTGATTAGAAAAGTTTCTGCCAACATGACCCACCATATCCCTTCCATTTTTTGATGGTTTATCCATCTATACCATTAGATCTCTGATCAGATTTGCGTGGGATCTTCCTCCAGCCAATTTCTTCTGCTGCTAATTTGGGCAACTGAAACCTAATTTTTTTCATTTTTTTCTTAGATCCAAGTAGATCCTACACTTCTGGCCCTAGGATCGACACCACTATGATAGCCCCTGGCCCACCTATGGACGGATAAGAAAGACCCTATGTTTCGATCAACGGTGGGGCCCACCAATTTTCTTCTCCCCCCACAAACTGTGTTCGACGCTATTCTCCTTCGAACGAAGGAGAGGAGTTCGGTGCATGCGGTAGACTTTGAAGTGTAAGGGCAAAAGCGTCATTTCTCTCAAATTTTTGAAAAAGAGTGTGTAGAGATAGAAAACTCGAGTGTCTGTATGGCTCTCCTACCTTTATTTGATAATTAAAATTGATGTTATTAATTTTGGTGGCACTTTGGAAATTCTGATTTGAAATATGGGTAGGTTGACTTTGGTTCTATGGTCCATTTCTACAAGCTAATGCTCCCTCTAGGTAGTTTCCATGGAGGCAAAGAGTCTGACATCACCTCTGCATTAGGTCAAAATGGAGTTACAATAGTAGGATTTGCTGTTACCTTTTTTCTCTTGTCCTTACCTCATTAGCTACATTTTACAAGTCTCTTCTAATTAACAAAACCATTAGTAAATTCATTCAACATTATTTACCAAACCCTCAGAATCTCATAATCTTTCAACTCTTTCCTACTAGGCTTTCTTATCCAACTTGGTTTCCTAGAAAGAGGACCATAGACTTGAAAAAATCTATATATATATAATAAAAAAAATCATGTTCTTTGTTCATTTATTTAGTATTTGACATATTTGCAGTTGGATTTGATGAGAAGTATAAGATTTGATAGTTCAATAATTTATGTTCTTGACTTCTTTAATGTTTAATCCTTTTCATAGTATACTTGCTGAAGGGCGGCCCAACTGGCCAAGTTCACGAATGGGAAGACCAAAACTAGCCAAAAAGTCACATATTGCACCACCACATGCTCCACCCTTCATGTTGAGTGACACATCTCATTTTGTCTCAATCATAAATGGAGCTTCAGTTCATAGTTTAACATATTTTGAAATTTAGACTCAGTATAAAATCTAATTATGTTGAATAATTTAGACAATTTTTTTAATTCAATTTGAAAAAAATAATTGGAATAAATCGTTGACTGGGACCTAGAAGGCAGTCAACGATTTATTCTGGGCTGGGCCTTGCTTCCTGGAGTGTGGTTTGTGGGTTGTTTTTCTTTTTCTTTGCCTGGCCCGGTATGTGAGTATGCCGATAATCTCATGTCCAAAATCCAAATACTGTTGGTACTAATTTCAATCCACATTTTCCAATTTGTTTTAATATTCACTTGAACGTGGACTTTAGACTTTTGTCTTTCCCAGCCATCTGTTTGATTTCTTGTTTGACTATTTTCTAAATCATCCCCTCTATTGCTGGGCCCACCAAATAAACCGCTAGACAATCCAACATTGTATCAATGTGGGACCCAGCAAGCCACTTTTCCCTCATGCACCATCAACAGTGCCATCTTGGCGGGCTTCTAAAGAAAATGTATGAACAGAGAATGTTCCATTGGAGCTGATCTAGTAAACACATCTAACAAGTTATAGAAGAGAGTGAGTTCCAAAATAAATATTATGAGAACTATTCATTATTTAAAATAAAATTATCTTAGCTCTTCATCTAGATTGAGCAAAATTTAATTTGACTCAATCATCCAAACTGAATTCGAGTATCTTAAATGAGTATGGGTTTAAATTTTTATGATTTGAATTCGAAATATAGCCGAATCCATTAACTTATTTAATAAAAAAAAATAAGTAATGAGTTGAAAGTTGTTGTTCTAAACTCAAAATCAGTTGAATCGTTGCCAGATATTCCCATTACATGGATCCAAACCTGAGATTGATGCCAACAGAAAAGTAACTCTGTAACGTCATTGAAACGATAAATATGGTCTCACATGGATAAATAGAGTGGTAAATTCTTCGACGGCAAGCAACTCTCCCTGTACAACAAAGGCTATGTGACATTGACTGCATTTCTCTTCAACACTCTTGTAACATATTTTTCATGCACAGCTCATCAGGTTTCACATTTTAGTTTTTTTTATAGAATAGTTACACCTAAATTAGATAATTGATATGATATTTTTAACTCTCAAAAATTCAAATTTTATTTAACGGTGAAAATTTATAGAATTAGATCAATGGGTCATCTAACTCAGATCAATATTAATTCAGATAAAGATGTAATCTACAGGAGATGGGTGGATGTAAGATGGAAAGAGAAACGTGATTGCATCCTTGGTGGGCCTTACATTACTAAAACCTCATGAAATTTAATGAGCATAAAAGTTTAGGAGAGAATTTTCATATGATAACGTCACCGACTATACCAAATATATACCAAATTTATTTGAAAAGAGTTAGGTGATTACATATGTTAAGATATACCCACCAACTACTTGTGTCTCTTCCTTGCATGGACCAAAGAGAGATGGATTTTGTGTAGGGCTTCTTGTTGTTTAGCAGCTAACTTTAGTAGGGCATCAAATAAGACCCCTTTTTTGTCCAAAGTAATGGACTAATATATGTGCATATAATCATTTATTTTTTTCTTCAAATAAATCCTTCTTGACTTTAAGATGCCATCATCTTATGTGTAAACTTGAGGTCATCGATGATGAGGAATGCTAAGATTTATCATTTTTAATTATCTTAGTCTTATATTGATGTATTATAGGTAATTCGAGGGGTCGAAGTCTGCTATTCAATACCACTCAAAAAAAGTCTGCTATTCAATGAGGTTGTTGAAGTGGGTCGAAGAGAATGATGAAAACAAATCTCATATGATCATTTAGCCTTTGTGCTTTTGAGTCTAAAAGTATTGATTCTTATAAGATATTGGTTTTTCATAGCACATCTAACAGAGTTATGATGATAAGACGAAGGAATTTCACTTGAATTATATCATTTATAGAATTCATTATCTATCTTAGTCAATCATGTGGAGTCCTTATATAAATCTCAGTTCTCCAGTGTTTCATTATCACTTGAAAATGTTTTAAATACTGAAAAAATCACATAAACACTCTAAAGACAATAACAATAACATCAAGGCATTTTTAATTCAATTTCATAAACATTTAATATTATTTCATTATTTTTTATAAAAAAAGGCCAAAATGGAGACTATCTTATATCAAAAAATTTAAAAATAGTAAAAATATCTTAGACTAGACAAATCTAAAGGAAAATGAGTTTAGAAAGATAAATATCTTTCAAAAAGTAAGGACTTACTTTTAAACCTTGTTAAAATCATACCTAATGCAAGATTTAAAGTGAAAAAATTCTAATTCACGCCTACTATAATAGATACTTATTGTATCGAACAATACATATCGACCCAGTGATGTAATGTACATGCGTTCTCTTATTATTTGATATTAACAATTCTTTCCATTAGTTCTAAGAGCATGCACCTAATACTTGCTCATAGGTACATGTTCACTAAAAATTGGAGGATATAATCTCATTTCAAACTATCAAGCTAAGCTACCAAATGTATTAAATCCTAGTCATTCATTTCAATTGTTAAAAATAAGAGGATATTCATTAACAATTGGAGGACATAAATCAATCGATGGTAAAGAAGGAAATAATTCTCTCCTGTTTCAAGGCCCTAACTGAACAGTACCTTTGAGAAAGCGAGCTCAACTTCTCAACAGAGACTGCTCCGTTTTGGGTTCTTGTGCTTTCCCTCTTGGATCTACGGTCTCCTATTTTGCATTGCTACCAGCTGATCCTTCTTTCTTGCTTCAAGCAGAACTTGATTGTCAACAGGATCCTCTTGCCTGATCCTATGTCTTTTTCAGCCCTTACTTACCCCTCCTGCCATTGGAGCATCAAGACCCATGCCCGTGCCGTGATTGAGCTGTTAAGTTGCCTCAGCATCAAGCATTTGTACATTGCTAACAAAAGATATTTTCCCTTTATGAGTCTCAAATCTTGGACTAACACTTGCAACTGCTCCCGTTTTGTCTTTTTTTTTTTTTGTTCGGGAGTTTTTACTGAATTATAGATTTGTTTTTTGATCCCTTCGGGAATATCCACCTGACCTGAGCTGTGGGTTTTTCTTTTGGCTTTAATTCCGAGCTCATTTTTGTATTTTTTGAAGGATTTTTTTCAGTTTTTGAATGAATCTTACCTATCGTTCAAATAAAAAAAAGCCAGTCCAAGCCCAAAAATGGCTGAATGAAGATTGGACCCCAACGTTGGTGTTGCACAGTCTCAATCAAAGTGAAGCCTATTGGACCTGGTCAACATATAGGGCTGGGCCACTCAGGGCTTAGTGATGGAATGGGCGACAGGGCCTAGCCTTTGTAGACCTCATTTTCATGGGTTGAACCGTATCGGTTTGCATTCGAAATTTCAAATGGACAAATTTCTAACCCCATATAAAGTCTTGAGTCAGACCTCGGCACTTCTGTATCTACTTTGTGGGCTTGAATCTTTAGGCTTGCAGTCAAATTGGTCCAATTCGCATCCCTAATTATGATGGGTGATGTTGGATTATAGGTCAGCCAGCATAACCCAACTTCGTAACCAAGCTCTGATGCATTCAGCTGATCATGGGTCAACACAGGGTCTGAGTCTGATTAGGTAAATGGATCGGGCCCAATACAACATCAGTCTTCTCTACAATCTATATTAAAAATTTATGATTATTGATTGAGACTTGAGAGATTAGACCACTGCATTGTGTAGAATTTGAAATCTAAAGGGACTATGATTCTAATTGTAAATAAAAACTTTGCATCAAGTTTTTTATTATTATGAATGAAATCTAATAATCTAGGAATATTTTCTCTTTCCATGTTATTCTCATAAGTCATAACGAAATGTCTCAATTAAATAAAATGAAAGATTGATAGGAGATTCTACTCCGATTATTTATTTATTTATTTTAAATAAGATGGTAATACATGTTTAACAAACTAATTTCTTTTAAATGTTCATAGCAGCAACTTTTTTTAATTATTCAGGGTCATTAGATCCCACTTCATCATTAAATATTATATAATTTAAATTAAATCATAAAAGTTTATGACTCAAATTCTTTAAATATATTTTATATTTACTTCTCCCTACCTTGGTACTCTACCATACGCCATTCTTTAATTATTCAGGGTCATTAGATCCCTTACCCTTTTCCAAGTTGTTTGCGCTTGTGCACATGGGTAACCGACCTACATCCAATTTTCACATTAAAAAAAATAAAAAAATTATTGTGATGCAAAGTACCACTTTTAAGTTCAGGTACTTGGGACTGAGTTTTGGGCTTTCAAAATTGGCATTTATAATCCAAGCCTGGCTTAATTTTTTATTGGGCTTATTTTATGTTCAAGACTTCAAGTCCAAACTCATTCTGTATTCCAACTAAAATAGGATTTTGAGCCCTTCTTTTCTTGAGTTGGGCTTTGCTATCCTTGAACATAGCTAAACACTACCACGTAAATCTCTATACTGTGATATTGATTTTTTTCCTATTTTTTTTCTTTCTTCAATATTATTGTTTATGTGAAATTGGAAAGTCGTTTCCTCTCAATAGTCCTCTTTCTTATCTACTCTATGATCTGAAAGTTTACTAGCTTTGTTCCATCAGTAGAAGAAGAGGAAGGAGGAGAAGAAGCCCCTTTTTTTAGGCATCTTGGACCTGGTTCAACGTCATTATGTCCAATAACAAAACTGGGATGAAGCTGGCAAATAGGACACCCATTCTAAGAAAGAAAACTATTGGTTGTGACTAAAATTTTGATCATAAACAGCTAAAGAAGGACCAATTTTTCAGTCAATACAATCGACCCATTCTACAGCCAATATATGATTTAATACTCTTTATATTGACCCATCCTGTACTCAAAATACATCACCGGCCAAATTTTAGAACTCAAGTCCCATCATATCAACAGTTTGGATAATTTTTTCGGTAACCCAGATTAGAGTCATAAAACAATGTAAATGCAAAGGAAGAACACAAAGAATTTAAGTGGACCCCAAATAAGGGCACTTTGGCCAACATAATTATGCACAAAAGGAAGAAATTATCGAAAATTTTACTAAATATTAAAAGAAAATTGGCAGAAAAACTCAAAATATTAAAACATTTAATTAAGTTCGGACCAAAAAAAGTTACATTGTGGCCCATGCAGGTCTCGAACCTGCGACCTTCGCGTTATTAGCACGACGCTCTAACCAACTGAGCTAATAGGCCGGCATCGAAATGTGGTTGCTGTTTAAATAATTCAATCTAGGCCTTTTTCTTTTTATTTTTTCCATTTAATTACCCTCTCAATTATGTTTAAGCTTCAATCTCTATCTCTAATCTCTGCTGCTATAAACGTTCGAAACTGACTTTTTCATCTATGTAACCATAGATAAATTTTAGCTATTTATTTATTTTAATGATTATTGGTATGAAGCATAATTGAAATGCACTTTGTGCAAGTATATTGGTCAAATTTTATTAGAAATATTTATAATTTATAATTTTTCAGGTAGATTTCTTTTTTTTTTTGAATTTATGTGTGGGAAACCCTGGGATACTCAGCGTAAAACCTCTACGGATGAGCTTAGTACCCCTAGAGCACACCAAGGTTAGACCATGGGGGCTCGAATCACTTCGTAAGGTGAAAGGCAACCAGCTAAGCAACACCCATGCGGGTAGAACTTTCTTTTCTTTTACTTGTATAAAACAATTTTAGACGTATCTTTTAAAATCACTAAATTTACTATAAAAGTCATTTTTCATTTTTTATCAGTTTTTATATATTAATATGATATAGTTGAATCGAATCTTTCGACTCATCAAATTTCACCTAAGAATCTATCTTCCTTTGAATTATCATAATCATAACATTTTAACATGAACTCGAAGCCTTTGGTAAATACTCATCTGCTTCTAATATTCAATCCACATGTTAAAATAGTGCAATGCACACCAATCTACTGTTCCAAGCTATGTTTGAAACTTTGAATTATAAATTAGAATAACATGTTCTGTAGTTTTGAGACTTCAGTTGATCATCAAAAGGGCTCCGAAGATAGGCCATGGTCGAAATATCGTTATCAGCTGATAACTTTCTCTCTTCTATTTTTTTTCTTTTCTTTTTTTTAAAAAAAAAAATCACCTTTATTGGCTGATATAGGTGATAAATATCGGATATCGGCTGATAAAAGTAATCTCGGCCGATACGATATTTATCGGTCAAAATTATTACCCTTGAACTATATACTCGTGGATAAAAGGACCTTGGCCCATGAATGGATCGAGTAGGCCCGCTTAGATTTTGAAATCAACATCCAACAACCACCCAAATAGGGTGGCTGAGAGCCATCTTAGATCCCATTACAAATCACATGCATCCACAACATAGGGTATTAAGATTAACCCGTTTATTATCATCCATCACAAATTCACAATCAAGTATTTCATAATTTGATGAGAAAAGGAGAGCACAATAAAACAAACTTCAGCATTTTGGACATTTCAAGCCCATATATTTATTTTTTTAAATTTTTAGTTGAAATCGGCTGAAATTTTGGTCCTAGAAGAATTTTTTGCGTTTTCTACTCCTTTTTATAGAAAAAAAAAAATTCAGATCTTCGTCCAAATTATAAAACTTTTTTAGGCTCCAGCTCGAAGTAGGATTGTAACCACGCTTGACCTTGAGTTTAGGTTAGGGGTATAAATCTCGCGGTATCGATAAGAGAAAAAAGAAATAGGCCGATTTCTTTGTTTTTTTTTTTAAATAATAATCATAAGAATAACGGTTGTGGGCCCAGTTGATATCTCGGCCGATATTTGTTCATGTCAAACGAATATTGGCTAGATATCAGCTGATATTTATATTTTTTATTAAAAAAAGTCTTTTTTAATTTTTTTTTAAAACGACCGAAATTTTAAAATAAAATAAATTGGAAGAGAGAAAAAATCTCGATGGATATGAAAAATCGGCCTAAATGCAAGGCCAATTTTTGGTTTAGGTTGACAGAAAAAAGCCTAAAGCGTATTGGGCTTGAGCTATAAATTTTAATGGAATTTTGATTTTGGGACTAAACTCACATATTTGAATTCAAATTTTATATTTTGGACCTAATAATAAATTCAAGACAATTTAAATCTAATTTTATTAAACGTTTTTATATAAATTAGAGTTAGATCCAAGTAGCATCAACTCCCATACGATATGGACTTGCTCATGGTGCCCAATAATCTCGTCATTCCCTAACCACACAAGGCATGCATGGATAAGAATTAAGATACGCTTTACTTCTTTTGCCTTTTGTCGGGTATGGATTCGGGTCGGAGACTTTCGGCCTCATTTAGTTGATAAAGTGAATGTAAAGTGATTGAATTGAAGCTTCCTTCAGTGGGCCACACAATAACTGTGGCCGTCCATTACATATTTATGATGCGTTTTTTGCCATTAATTTTTAATGGGGACAATTCATGAGGTTGTTAGTCGTTGCATACTTGCATGATAAGGCTAACGAGACTTTTCCAAGTTTCAGATTTTTTCTATAAATAGTTATGGTCTTTAAATAATTGAGTGTATTAAATAAAAGAATACATGGATTTAAATGGTTTTGTTAATATAATTTGTGTTTTTTACTTTAATAAAAGATAAACAATAATAACATTTTTAATTATTAATTGAGATACCTTCACCTGTTGAAAATATATCATCACTCGAGACATTTTAAATATTATTGAAAAATAAATATATGGCAATTTACAATATGTATTAATAGATTATTGAAAATGTGATGTGTGAGATAATAGAGGGAGATTTGGTACATGTCTTAAAATATCTAAAGTATGAGTTAATGAATTGTTTTACTTCTTTATTTTTTTAAGATAAAATAAATAAATAAATACATTTTTTTACTATGCTGATCTAATTGATAACGAAGATACATCAAATTTAACATAAAAAATGGTTGAGTCTAAGCTTAGAAGAGAAATTAACATTTTTAACTGTTTGATATTATCTTGAAATAGACCACAGATAGAGTTCTTCATACTTCTCAGCTGATGGACAATTCATTTGATTTAAATTTATAGGATTAGATTAGATATCTTAAATAATATTTAGATAAAGAAATTATAAAAGAATTTTCTATTATTTATTTATTTTAAAGCACCTAATTAGTCCTTAAGGCATGTGCAAATTCTTCCCATTCATATATAATGAATAATATTATGAGAAATGGTCATGATCTTTTTTGTGTTGAGCCTCACTTGAATCAATGACGATTTGTGCTGAGATTGACTTAAATTTAAGATCTCTCATTTCTCAAGCGAGTTCTTAACCACCAAACCGACTCTAACATATTAGAATTTTATTTCATTTATTTGATAACTTTGAAAGATAATATACAGAAGAAAAAAAATAAAGAAAGAAGAAGAGAGGAGAGAAAATTATAATATTTTTAGGTCAACCATTCTCCCACGGAAGCATGTATCTCATTATTTTCTTTTATAAATATTAGTTTTGACTCTTTCAATCATTTGAAAAGGTAAGAAAGAAGAAAAATGTTGTTTTATTCAATTTCCAAAATATCTTCGAGAGTCGAGTCCTCCTCCACTCCAATGGACAATGTATTATTCCAATTTTGTAAAGAATAACAAAGTTCTCCTGTCCTTGAACAAGTGAAAACCCTCTCTTATTCTTGATGCATTTGTGGGAGAGAGGAGAGGTATAAAAGGTGGAGGAGACGAGTCCTTGAGAGTTTGAGGTCGCAGAATCCTCCTCTCTTTCCTTTCTTCGTATCCCTCACTCTCTACTGAATGGCTGCTTCTGCTAATTTCTCCTTATCTTCAATTGAAAAATCCCACCTTTTTTCTTCTTATTCCTTCCCATCTCCTAAAACCCCTTCTTCTCCCTCTCCTTTCGTAAAAACGTCCCCTTTTTTCTTCCCCAAAAACCCCTCTCTCTCTCACCCTCTCTCCTTTCCGCTTTCTTCCAAGCTCTCCTCTTCCAAATCACCCATCTCTTCCTTCTTCCCCGAAAACTCCGATTCCACTGCCTTCGACACCGACAAGCCCCGTGAAGAATGTGGCGTAGTTGGCATCTACGGCGATCCAGAAGCCTCCCGTCTCTGCTACCTCGCCCTCCACTGCCCTCCAGCACCGCGGCCAGGAAGGCGCTGGCATCGTCACCGTCCACAATAAAATCCTCCAATCCATCACTGGCCTCGGCCTCGTCTCCGAAGTCTTCAGCGAGTCAAAACTCGATCAGCTCCCTGGCTCCTCTGCCATCGGCCACGTCCGCTACTCCACCGCTGGGCTCCTCCATGCTCAAAAACGTCCAGCCCTTCGTCGCTGGCTACCGATTTGGCTCCGTCGGTGTTGCCCACAATGGCAATTTAGTCAATTACCGCACCCTGAGGCATAAGCTTGAAGACCAAGGTTCCATTTTTAATACATCTTCCGACACTGAGGTGATTCTCCACCTCATCGCCATCTCAAAAGTCCGGCCGTTCCTCAAGAGAATTGTTTCCGCTTGCGAGCAGCTCCAAGGAGCCTACTCGTTGGTGTTTCTCACTGAGGACAAGCTCGTTGCCGTCCGTGACCCATTCGGTTTCCGTCCGCTTGTGATGGGCCGGCGTCCGAATGGCGCCATCGTGTTTGCATCTGAAACGTGTGCTCTTGACCTCATTGAGGCAAATTATGAGCGGGAGGTGGACCCGGGTGAAGTCGTCATCGTCGATGCAGATGGTGTCAGCACGCTCTGCCTCCTTCCTCACCAAAACCGGAAAGCATGCGTCTTTGAACACATATACTTCTCACTTCCCAATTCTGTTGTCTTCGGCCGCTCCGTCTATGAGTCCCGCTATGCCTTTGGGCAAATCCTCGCCACTCAGGCACCTGCCGAATGCGATGTTGTAATAGCAGTCCCTGACTCGGGTGTGGTTGCTGCTCTTGGGTATGCCACCAAGGCCGGTATCCCGTTCCAACAAGGCCTAATCAGGTCCCACTATGTTGGCCGGACATTCATCGAGCCTTCCCAAAAGATACGTGACTTCGGTGTCAAGCTCAAGCTCGCACCTGTCCGGGCCGTCTTGGAGGGTAAACGTGTTGTTGTTGTGGATGACTCGATTGTAAGGGGAACAACATCTTCGAAAATTGTCCGGCTGTTGAAAGAGGCCGGTGCGAAAGAAGTCCACATGAGAATTGCGAGCCCGCCAATTACCGGTTCCTGTTACTACGGCGTTGACACTCCAAGCTCGGAAGAGCTAATTTCTAATAGAATGAGTGTGGAGGAAGTTCGGCAATTTATTGGGTCGGATTCACTTGCATTCCTTTCATTGAAGAGCTTGAGGGAATTGCTGGGGGAGGAGGCCCCGAGCTTTTGTGATGCTTGTTTCTCTGGGAACTATCCAATCCTCCCCAAGGAGTCCAAGGTGAAACGGATTGGTGATTTTGTCGATGATGGGTTGAATGGAATCATCGATATGGGATGGACTGAGGCTCCGGTTCATCAAACCGTGGTGAAATCAACTGAACCTGTATAGCAATCTTCATCATTTTTTTCAGAAACTTAGCTTAGAAGTCAGAATTCAGAGCTCAACTTGATAAGTAAATGGTATTGCCATCTTCAAAGATATATCTCAATATAATTTTTCAAGATGAATTATGGTGTTTGGATCACATCTCTTAAGTTGTTTTCCCCCCTGATATCTCACACAATCTTGTAGGTTCTTATTTTTATTTATAATCATTTTTGTTTTTGAATGAAGAATGGAGAATTTTGTGGGTGAATTATCTGGAATTATTTACTGTTAATGATTTTAAATGGCACATTAATGCTTTCTAAGTTTATTTGGAGTTGCTTCTAACTTGTTTGAAATTTTACTTTGATTCTTGTGTTTAATCAACTTTACTCAACTGTCTTGACAATGCTTATTGAGTGAGATGTACACCTTGCAACCGCTACGATTACTCCCTTCCACTAAGACCACCAAAAACCCCCCCAAAACCCACAAAAATACACCAACAATGTAGGCAAACGTGTCTGTGTTGAACACTTCATTTTTATGCGTAAAATCCATATCCTTTTCCTATTGATGATATGTCTCTTCTGTGTCTGGATGTCATAGATCCTCTAAGAGACTAAGAACAACCATAGGGGCAGCAACGTAAAGGCCTTAACTTAGTTCTATAGCACCAACTGTCTTCTAAACTTCTTTTTTTAAACAGTAACATAAATTGTGTTAGAGAGACAAGTATACAAGTATTCCAAATACAAAAAGGTGTGCACAAAATCACAGAAAGCTTATTGAGGAGATTGCTAACCTTTGTAGGGTTGGTTGGTTTTCATTTATTCACATCTCTTAAGGGGGGCAAATGGAGAAACTGATGCATTAGTGAAAGAGGGGTACTAACTGGCGATCTCAACTTCTGTAATTCTTTCTCTCTATTATGGGGCTGTCCCTCCCTCGTTGGGTGCTTTCTCCAGTAAGGTGTTTCTCAGTTTTGGCCCCTTGGGCTTTTTGTCTTAGTAAGCCTGTTTCTGGTCTGTTGTGTATTTCCCTGGTTTGCTCTCCTCCTCTGGCTTGTTGGTTTTGGGCCTGTTGTATCCTCTCTCTTCTTCTAATAAATTATTATCACCACTTCAAAAAAAAAGCACAGAAAGCTTATGAAAGAATCATTCCTTCCGACTCCTACTTCTGCCAAAAAATCAGCCACCCCATTTGCTGAGCACTTGACATGCCTGAGAGTAACCTCATCTCCATGTGTAATTGCTTCACATCTCCCAAAATCAGATAGGCTTCCATAGGTACTTTTTCTTTCCTTTAGCCCATGCAATTGCATTAGCTAACTACCCTTAAGTATCAACCTCCCCTTGCCCATACTAACTTGTTTGAAGTTTAACTTTAGTTCTTATGTTACAACCTCACTTAAACCTTTTTCTCAAAGGTAGTTGTTATTGATGGAGATGTACATGTTGCAACTGCTATAATACTGCCATGCATGAAGGCCAAGAAAAAACCCCAGAAGCCATAAAATATGTACCAACACCTTCTACAAATATACTCTAAGGATCAACCACAGGGGCAGCAACTGAAGGCCTTAACCTGGTTCTATCTGCACCACCTGGGTTTGTGACCCTTCTTTAGTAAGAGTATCTGCAGCTTCCATGGACATGGGATCTATCTTATCCACTGTATTATTGTACAGGACTCTCCTTCAATTAGTTGTTTCTTGCCAAGGATGATTAATTTCCTGAGTCCAAGCTAGAGAGGTTGGAGCACTGCCTCAAATTTCATTTACATATCCCATATTGTTTGGGAAGACATGATTCTAACTGCTAATTCAATTCTTTCCATCCACATCACTGTCCAAGGGAAATTCACTAAACAAATAAAGATCAAAGAATGCAGTTTCAGCACTTTAATTAAGTTACTATACCTTTCAAAAGAAGTTATTTTATATGAAACAATGCTATGAATTGTATAGTATGGACATCTGATAGGCAGTTAGCCCTTACGAAAATTTTGTCAAATCCATCTTACGAGTGTCAACCCTTAATAGATGAGACAAATGGCTTTTATGATGATGATGATGATGATGAATGCTTGTCTCTTAAGCTCTATTTGATTCCATGAAAGTGCTTTCTTGGAAATTGATCATTTCTTATTCTCGAGAAGAGATGGATTTAATCACCTTTTGGTTAAAACTAAAGTGTGGTTATATTTCAAGAAAGTACTTTCCTTTCCATGTATCCAAAATGAGCCTTAGTATGGTTTGGAGTGATTAGGACATTGGTTTGAGGTGATGAAAGAAAGTTATGGTATCAATTGTTAGTGGGCGACACCTATTTTTTTCATCTTCTTCGTTTGAAAATGGTTGCTTGAGGTAAGCACTTAAAAGGAGAGATTAGAAGGGAAAGATGACAAGCAAGAAGAGTGGCTACATCAAAAAATGGTTATTTTCCAATAAAGTATTTCCATGCATCCAATCAAAGCCTCGTTACACACATTCTAAGAAGTAGAGAGTGACGATTTGGGCTACAATTCTAAGAATGTAAGTAGGGAACGGAAATTAGGGCATTGATTTGGGGTGAGGGAATGAATTTATGGTGTTGATCATTAGAGCGCAAGCCACAAGCCTTATTAAATTGCGATCACAGGATAGGAGGAAGAATATAGAAATGATGAAGAAGATAATAGGAGAGAAGACCGGCTGCTTCAGTAATCACTAGATTTGGAAGGATGTCAGTTGTCTTCTTCGAGTTGTTGGTACAATAAAACTAAACTCGCATGCATACTCATACACCCACAAAAACTAATTGAAGTATCTTAAAGTCACTTGAGAATAATGTAAATCTGGAGAGAAATATTTTCCCTATTTACGCTGAATTTTGACAGGTACATTCAGTCATACTGTCGTACTGGATTTTGTACTATGATGAGCTTGACTGGCCTGAATTGGGTTCAAACCTTGAATTTTGATTTTCCTGCATAGGATGTAATCAACAAGTGAATTTTTGTGGAGCAATTTTTACCTCATTATTTGGTTTCCGTAAACAGAAATCAAGGGTGTCCTTCATACATTTTGTCAACTCAATTATGCTTAGCTTCTGCAATCTTTTTAACATTTTGAAGCAGATGATTACTTTTTGGTGGTTCAGCTCTGCTTGTAGAGGCTGCTAAACATTCAAGCAGGCTTTTGTTACTCTTCTCTTTTGCTGATCCATTAAGTTTTGGTATTCAGACATAATTCCTTTTCTTTTTCAATGTAATCTAACATATTGCAAAGAAGAGTCTGAAAAAAAAAAACATATCCCTTCAATGTAATCTTATTGCAGGATACTTGTAATCTTATGTTCTAATTGCGTGTCTGTTTTTGGAGTTCTTGCTATTCATATGTTAGTACCACAACTTCAGCCACCTCGATTGATATCGACTCTTTTCATCAGTTTTCTTTATGAAACATTCAGTTTTTTTCTTCTTTTTTATTATTTAAATTTTACTCATTTAGTAGCAGAGACGAGGAATTGAAAGTCAGAATATCATCTTCTAGAGTGTATGGCATGTAAGAAAATGAAACCATAGGCCATTTCTTTCTTCATGGAACATATTCATCTTCAGCCAAAACGAATCCTTTTTCAGTATTCCTTTCATGGAATAAGCTATGTATGAAGAAATTAGTAAAAGAAGGCCAAATATTTCTTCACTGCCCTTTTATTCTCCCGTTTTCTGCGCCCATGTACAAGTGCCTAATTTGTGGCCCATCAGTGGTAAATCCAAATCATTAAAATTATTTTTTATTTTGAACTTAGGTAGAACCTTTACTCATGTCTTTTTGATGCATTGTAAAGCTTGGATTGCTCACGGCAAGTAAAAATATTTATGGAATTTATGTTGTCTTTTATCATATCTTTGTTTTTTTTTTCCCCCTTTGCTTGGGCCCAATTAAGAAAAAGAATTACCAAAACATATTATATGCCATGTACCCCACATTTGATCCTTTATAGAAGGTTGGCCTCATTGTGTCAAATAAAGGGCCAACACATCATGTATTTAGGGTTAATTTCGTAGAGAATCAAAGTGTATAAAGCAAAATCTTATTTATCCAAGTTTATAGAAAGTGCCGAACCAAACACTCAATTGGGAGGATGTGTTTCCTCTAGAACTAGACTTTCCTAGAGCAGTCTAAAGCATCTTCTCTTTTCAATATTCTAGATTTTTCAATATTTTTTAGATTTTTTATGGGGTTTAAATTTTGATCAATATTTGAAATAACATCTGCGTCGTTGTGTAAACCAATAAAGACTAATACAATGCTAGTTTCAATTTTTTAAACATGAATATAGTATCTGTTATTGATCTTGTTCATAGATATTATTGGTTCGTGATAATATCAAAATATTTTAAAGTTTAAAGTGTTTACTATAAAATTATAAAAAAATCTTGCGAAAAATATTATTCAAAAATAGTCAAATGAAATGATAGTTAAAATTGAAACTACCATTAATATTTGAAGAAAGAGGGTTTGAGTCATACAAAACGGTTTATGAGTTTATACAACTATGAGAAATTTTAAAAAAAACTGATAATATCGAGATGTTATTGTGATATTATCCGAATATCTAAAACTAAATGGTATTATCAGTATTTTCATTATAAAAATATAAGAAAAATAAAAATTACCGAAAGTATTTGTTACATTATGAAAAGGAGGTAATTGATTATAGTAGAAATTCATTTCAGCATGTCAGTATTTACATGCCTCTCTAAGCATGGTATTAGCATAGTCTAATATCAGAGATTTTCTATTTTATTCTTAATAATTCTTCATCTAAAATGATAAATAATTTTATTATATTATGTAAAAGATAAAATTATTTTAAATAAAAAAATTAAATAATAATGTCTTTTACTTCTATTTTTTTTTTTTCCAAATGTCTCTATCAAGTAACTATAGCCACACAGAAGTGCATCTTTTGATCCCAATCCATGCAACTGGCAGTGTAGGAATCTAATGCTTGGGCCCACTTGAATACTGATACCTGGTCAAAGGTCCTCTTGTTATACAAGTCCTAAAATGTGTAGAAACCACTTGCTATGTTGTCATTTTGTGGGCTTAAACGGATGGCAATGAGCCGGACTCAGGTTGGGCCTATGCATCACCAAGCCTGAGCAAGATTTAAAACATGGAAACCTAAGCCCCAGCCCCAAATGAGTTTAAGATATGGTCTCAACCCTAGCCCCTAAAGCCCAAGTGAGATTCAATCTGTTTAGTATGAGGAACGTATGTATCACATTACCTGATTCATTCTCTCTTTTAAAAAACCAATATTAGCCAATACTATACAGTATTAGCCGATAAATCATCTAATATTGATGCTTCACACTTTCCATAAACACTAAGATACTATCGATCTATATTATACACTGAGTCATATTAAGTAACTATATCAACCAAAATTCATAAATGAGTATCATCTAAATTGACCCAAATTTGTCTAAAATATGATGAAATTTCAGGTGAAGTATATGAAAGCTAACCTGATAATTTTTTTTTTGAAAAATGGAGTTCCATATTTGCCGATATTCAACCGGCCCGAACCCAATAAAACAATATTTCAGATTTGGGCCAAAATTTGTAAATGAGAGCTGATAGCTCCATCTTTTCGGTCTTTTTTAATTGAGAGATGTTATGTTTAGTTGAAGTTCTACCTTTTAATCTTAATCCACAGTTAATTGGCCTTCCAGGAAGTAGGAAAGATAATTAAAGAAGCTACTATATAAAATTACAGTTCCTAGATACTTTTAGCATTTCTACAGACATTTAAAAGGATGAATTGTAGATAGAGTTAGGTTTTATTAGACAAATTGCAGAGTGACAAAAAAGTCTCATCAAGCGTTTTTAACAATAGAATCTTACACAAATTAAATAGATGGCTGAAATGACATTTCACTCAGGTCGTCCATTTGATTTACATGAGATCACATGGCTATAGGTATGCACAAAGACTAATAGGGTTTTTTTTCATGATGAAGATGATGATAATGGCATTAGACATCTTTTCAGACCTTTTTTGAAACAAATTCTATGGGAGGATCCCCATTTTCATAATTTTCTCCTCTAAATCATTCGGAAAATGAGAATGCATCATCTCCTCCATCCATAATACAAAATTGAAATTTAGATTTTAGAAGAGAGCATATTTAATATTTTAAATGTTGCTAATAGCTGACAAAAAAATTCAGAATAAGCAGCATCTAACAAAGTTCAAACCATATGCAAGTCAACAAAAAATGGTTCAACCAAGAGGATCCACTGTGGGTGCAAACTCATAAAACGTTTGTTTCTGGCTAGAAAATACTCACTCATTAAGCTACAACTGAAGGCTTTGAAGCAGCAGAGAGGCGGGATCTCTTCTTGGCCAAACTCTCACTCCTCCGTTCACGCTGTTCTTTCAATCAGGGTAGCGAGCAGCTTCTGATACTCTGCAGCTTCAGCTTTGGCCTTGGCAATCCTCCTCTTCTTTTCAGCAATCCTAGCACGTTTCCTCTGTAATGTCAATGGGGTTACAAGCCTCTGTATCTTTGGTGCCTTGCTGCACTTCTTCCCTGGCAATAACAATAGATGCACAACAGCTAAAAGACATAATCCACTGCTCATTTAAAATGAATCTTAACAAGCAAAATATGAAAACATAATCACGGATTTACATGAACAGGAATTATACATGCATGCACAAAAACATGTGCAAATTAATCATCTAAATCTAGGGGTGTAACCTGGGTTGGGCTCTTCCCAAAACAGAATGATCCAATTCAAATTTGGGTTTGAGTTGGGTTGAATAACTGGATTGGGTTAGGGTTGAATCGGACCCATCCAAATTCCAAACCCAACAAAAATAGCCATATGTTTTTTTTTTTAGGTTGGCTTGGGTTAGCAATGTGTAATAGAGGTTGAGTTGGTTTAGGGTTGAGGTCAACCAACCCAAGTTGCAACATATCTAAATCAAGGCACCAACATAGCAGCAATCACACATTGTAGCTGTGTGTGTGAGAAAGAGAGAGAGAGATACCAGACTTGGTTGTAAATGTTCGCCGGTATGTGTTCACATACTTGCGCACATCATCTTCTTTAGAGAGGTTGAACAGCTTGCGGATCTTAGACGCCCTCTTTGGACCTCGCATCCTTGGCTTCTCTATGTCGGTCAAACCAGGCAAATCATTCTCCCCTGCTCCCAAAAATCACCACAATCAGCAAGAACTAATTTAGTTTACAGAAGCCATTCTTTTTCCCTTCAAACAAAACGTCTTTCAAAGATTTAAAACTAAGATGAACACTTGTAATGCTAACTCTCTCCAATTTTTTTCCTTTTGACATAAAACAGTGACAACCACTCAAGTCGCATATGCACATACCTATTGAAATAATAATAATGAGAATGATATGGGCATGTTATATTTGGATCACCGGATAAAAACAGAATTTTTCGGAGAAGATACTAGGGTTTTTTCTTTTCCTTTTTTTCCTTTTTTGTGGCTGACTGTTGGGATGAGATATTTGCAAGGGAAGTTTTAACTGTTGGCAGTTGACAGATCATTAGACCTCGACTATCTGAATTTGCATTGCTCTCTATAGATGGCAATGTTTGAAAAGAAAATTTGAGTTTTGAGTAACAGAAAAAAATTCACCTGGGAACCCTTGCACCCCATGTGGAGCCCACTAGAGTCGAAATTCACAACATCTTCTTACACCTATCTATCCCCTGTGAATTTCTATCCGTACTCAATTTGAACACAGTTCAAGTTGATCTCACCATTGGACTAAAAATTCATCAAAAAAATGACCCCAATTTGACCGTTGATAAATAAACACTTGAAAATGATGGCTTTTCAAATCCAATGGACCTGACTTTTAATGAGTATCATCTTGAAAATACCTTTCAAAGCCATCCATTCTCATGCATTAGACCCCACCTCTGTGGACCCCACATACTTGTAGACAACATGGCCAGGGGAAACTGATTCTTGGGTAACATTCTATGGTCAATTAAGTTTAACCATCAACAGAAACAGAATATAAGCTACGGCCTGGAACTTTTATATGGTCTACACAAAATTACCTTTTTTGACAATAACCAAGTTCAAAACTGAAAGATCAGGACTGATGATGCACCCACGAACAGACTTCCGGCGGCGCTCTCCATTGCGCCTCCCATAACCACGAAAGCAGGGTGTCCCTGCTCAAAAGTATTATTTGTTAGATAAAAACAGAGTATTAACCAAAAACGTACAAAAATTAAAGGGATATTTTGAAAAATCCCCAATCTTTTTTCTTAATCTGAAAAAAGCTCCATAGTTTTCTTTATTCAGAAAAGGTCCCAAACTTTCCATAAGTTCTTTGAAAAAAGCATCTTTGCCCAAATTACAATTTTCATCTATCACTTTCAAAATTAAGTTAGATATAGCTTTTAGCACCATCAAGATAAAAGAAATTAAAATGTACATATAGATTGGCTAAAGTATCAAAAATTCAGCCTTATATAAAAAGTTTTAGCCAACTAATCTATGCCCATGAAATCAATGGTTGTAATTGAAAAATCAAATAGCTAGGAATGGTATTTGCCTTTAAATTTTTGCATTTTGACAGATCTAGAGGTCTACTATCAATGTGTGTGGTTTAATGAAGTCTAAAGTCATATCCAACAATAATTTTTGAAAAACGATATATTAAAATCCATGTAGCATACATTAAATTGGGATGAAGAAGACATTTATCAAAAAATTGAAGTTTGACAAAGTTTTTGGCCTCATCCAAATAGAGTAAATTAAAGGGCACCTCTAGATTAACTAAAATATTATAATTCAACATTATATAAAAAAAATTAGCCATATAATCAAAGTTGAAAACTCAAATGGTTAAAATTATTAAATGCCTCTAAATTTTTGTACGTTAGTAAATTTAGAATTCTAATTTCATTTTGTACAATAGAATGTGGAATACAACTATTCTCAACTACAAACTTGAAAAGATTGATTTAGATCCATGTAAAAGGAATTAAATTTGGGCAAAGAGGGCTTTTTCTAAAGAACTTATGAAAAGTTTGGGTCTTTTTTCAAAATATAGGAAAACAACAGGGACTTTTTCACATTAAGCAAAAGGATTGGGACTTCCTTAAAATATCCCAAAATTAAATTAACAGACAGAAAAAGCACCTCTGTGCAACAGCAGACGAACACGACCAGGAGTCAGTACTCCCTGTTTCATTGGGAAACCCTGCTTATCACATCCTCCCATAATTTTGAATACATATCCCTTGAATTCCTGTAGACAAGTGGGGATATAAAAAAAAAAATTAAGCAACAAAACAGATGTCTGCAGATTTAGTCAATTGATACTAAACACCAAAGAAAAAGACAATGCCCTACTTTATGGTGTATTTTTCCATAAAAATCAAATATAATCACTAGTTTCTATGATGTTTATAATGACAATTTGTGATTATATCTTGTTTTACAGCAAGCTACATGGATCTTGAAAAATATACCTCACCAAGAGCATCTCCGCTAACTTCCTGAGAAATCCTCTTGTCGTAGAAGGCCCGGCTGCTCAAAACAATACATTGTCAATGAAATAGAAAGCAATGAGCAGTAAGAAGAATCTCTAGTTACACTGCTCAAAAAAAAAGAATCTCTAGATACACGCTAACAGATAAGAATCATAATAGAAAACTAAATTGCATAAGAATGATATGGGTGTCAGTCTGTCAGAATTATTCTGGTGTTGATTTGGTGCGAAGATACAATATCAAATACTAAAAAGGCACTGAACCCCTGTAGTTAGATTAAAGAATTAGTATCTTTTAACTTTTCTTTGAGAGGAAATAATTATCTTAGAGCTAAGAAACCATCACCGTCATTGAAGCTTTAACCCTTCTCTTTGTGGTCATCTTTGGAAAATCCTACTTCATGAATTATATTTAAACTAGAGATATTATAATTCAACAATCTAATGTCACTTTGGTAAGCTCCATTCCAAGATTTTATCCAATTCACCTCACTCCTTGTCCTTTCACCTGTTATGTACTTTTGACACTTGCGTTCTTTCTCTGCTATGCCATAAGCAGGGATAGAACATCTTAACCTCTATTCACAAATTTCCTTTTGGATGCAGCAGTCTCTTACCCATCCTTTTTCCTTCTACTGAGAAATAACACACAAGAAAGAAAAAGTAGCAGCCAACTGGAAAAACAGTAATGGCATTTGCCCAGATGCAATGACAACAAGAAGGAAACCATGATATCAGGCTTCAAGCTTATTTTTGGATGTTATTGCCATATCCAGTAGGGCGTACTAAATCACGTTTTTACAGACAATGCTCTTGGCAACCGAGATTCTGTTTGGATGCATGGATAAGAAGTGGCCATTAAATTGTTTATTTTCTAGAAAAGTACTTCACTTCCACGCATCCAAATGGACTCTATCACCTCAACCAGCCACTTCATTATTGGCGTCAATGACATGAAGCAACCTTTTTTTAAAATATTCCTAGATAGGAGTGAATTTAAAAAAAAAAGGAACTTCGCTTTAAGATTCATCCATATCAATACAGACAATAAATTTGACACATTCAAGAAAATAAACCCATCAACCAGAATCCATTAAAAGCCCTACATACAACTACTGAATCCCACATTCCAAATGAACGTGGATTTAACTCACTCAATTTATAGCTTTCCACATAAATGGAAAACCTATCATATGTAATATGCTACTTCTCACATGATGTGATTCATATCCTATGGCATCAAGAACACACAGCACGAAAGTAAAGCTATGTCATTTTCATTATCTTCTAATGCATAACCATTTATCGAGTGAGGATCATCTCTGGTAAATGCCATATGGATTTCCCAACAGCATATTAAAATAGGACACAAATACAAAGTTGTGGGGTGCAACAGCCTTGCAACATGAAGAGTCATGGTAGTTTGTGGCAAACACCACAGTAATTTTCCTATAGCATTTCAAACAAGACACAAGGCACGTAATGGGGCACGCCAATCAGATTAGATGAAATGAGACTCCATATAATACCAAAGTCAGGTAATGTAGAGATTCTAGACACTTGATCCAAGAGTTTGTAATGTATGGTTGTGTGTATACGGTTGAAAATTCATTTATGCCCTAGGTTAGATGTCTGATTGTCTATGAACTCTAGACAACCAAATTTTGGAATGAAGCTAATCTAGAAAGAATTCCCTTTCATTTGAGCTGAATTGTGTGTCATAAAAACATGTCATGTGCTCTATTTGAAAATGCCATAGGTAAATCCCTTCGATAATTGTCATACATGCACACTCTATGTGAAATGGCATACTCTTTTATATGACCATTTTAGCTACCTAATATAAAATCATAAAATGAATGATCGGATTATAAAAGAAAATAGTTTCAAGTTTCTCCATACATTTCATGAGGAATTGTCCATTGTAGACTGATTTGTTGTGAACCAGATATTCAACTTTTTGTAGGGTTTATATTAGATAGTGAGAATGAGTTAGTTCGGTAAATCAAACCTTGAAGAGGAAGTGTAACAAAATTTTACTTTAAAAAATACATTCAAAGTATGGTTATAAAGGCTATAAAGTTAAAAATTCCATGAAGCTCAAGCTTAATCTAACAGCAGCCATATCTCGAAAGAGTTCAATTGGGTATAAATCCAATTCCAGTTTGAACTTACACCCAAGAAAAATTCGCCATTCAGTTCACAACAGATAACTTCTCTGCATTTCATGACCTTAAATTATATGATGAAAAACTTCAGACAGGTTGACTTTTGAACTCAAATACAAATTTCAACCAAAAAGTTAAGGTACATATTTGGGCCCAAATGTGTATTTTTGGAAATATCAGCCGAAGTTTTTTGGTCCCAATTGAGACTGAAAATTCTCTTCACTGGAATTTGTAACTCAGCTTTTGAATGAAACTAATCAAACTGAGTATTCAATTACAATAGGCAGGGCATACTCCCTAGAATCACTTTAAGCCTCCTACAAATCCCTGTCACAACTGCTACAGCAAAATTTAACTTCCTTTCTAACAACGAACAGGGCATCCACCTCGGAACAAAGAGCACAAATTTCTTATCCCGTACTGCATTTCTTACGAAGCTAGCCCTTTGGCCCAATAGAGAGAAAAAAGAGGGCTTAAGAAGAAAGCGTACAGTTTCTGGTCGTCATCGATTTCCAGTTTCTTCTGGCAACCAGTGGTCGGATTTGCAATGTTGAACTGCCAAAAAAATGCATGAGATCGGAAAGGAAGGAAGAGAGAGAGAATAAAAAAACTTTATCATAATTTCAAAACTGCAGATTAAGCTAGAATGAGAGAGAACCTTCATTGTCAATTCCGAGGTAGTCTACGGTCGGAAAACCTCTGCAAAAATTAGGTTTAGGGTTTTCGAACGAGAAGAAGTGAAAGGAGGAAACAGGGAATCAAATGAGTGGGAAATAGGGTTTTATATGAAATTACCAAAACACCCGTCTCCAGTCAAATTTTGAACCATTATTGTTAAGGCCCAAAGTGGACGTAGGCTAGTCATGTGCTCAAAGCCTCAAAGGTTCAAACACAGTGGATTACTGTTAAGGCCCAAACTGGACGTGGGGCTGGTCTGGGCTCAAATGCAGTGGGAACTGGGATCCTGTTGTTAACAAATGGGCTTAATTACATAAATTTGATCAACAGGCTTATTTTTCTAAACAGTTTAATAAATAGGCAGATCTAGACTTTTCATCTATTTAAAGTGTGAGCTTGAGCTTTAGTGAAAAAACATAACGAGTTGAGATTGGGCTTGGGCTTTAAGAATACTTAAGTATCACCAGGTACTTAGACGTACCCATCAAATTGAGTTGTAAGTGAGTCTATTAAAAAAGCTCTTTCTATGAATATTATGTCTAATAAAAATTTACTTTTAACAGATTAATGATGTCGTATTTTTTATATATCATTTAATAATAAGATAATAGTTACTTTTTGAATTATCATGGTATCTTCACCCCCACATTGGAGGACACAGAGTCATCCACCAACCTTGTGTATCACAGAAAGATTAGCAGAAGTTTGAACTTGAGACGTCTGATTTAATTATTTAACAATAAAGTAACATTAAGTGTCATGATTGTACAAAATTAAATAAATGGTTGTCAGTGTAAAAACATTAAAAAAAAATTACCTTGTTTATCCCTTTTAAATCAATTTTTCTCTTAACTATCAATTTTATTTATAAATTAAAAGGACAAAAGTATCTAATTTTTTTTTTAATTTACGTGTGAAAAATCATGGGTAAAACCTCTACAAGCGAACCCACTATCCTTAGAAAAATACCAAGCTGCCTTGAGAGTTTGACTCTGCAATCTCTCAGTTTATGAGACAGGAGGCAACGGGTTGAATTAGACCCACGTGGGAATAAAAAATGTTGCTCTTAAGAGACATATTAATAATTTATACTTTAATTTGAGAAAAAATAATTAATTCTACAAAATATCGTATTATAATAATATAATAAAAATTGAGTTATGAGAATTTTTTAACTCAATTATGTTAGAATCAGAATTTTCGAAAAAATAAGAGAATCAAATCACGAGATTGAAAAAGGGGATTTGCAAGTCATGACTTAGGCATTGGTATCTTTATTGGGTTGTCGGGAGGAAAAAATGACACGTTTATTATATATATATAAAAAAAAAAAGTTACCAAATTTTGATATCCATTAGATACTCTGGATCTAAGGTTGAAATATCGGTCAATACATATCGTATCGGCCGATATGTATCGGTAGTATTGGCCGTACATACCAAATATCGGTCACAATATCGGTCGATATTCATAAATATTGATATTTAAATTTTTATTTTTATTTTTTTTAAAAAACACCGATATGGTTTTTGACGGTTTTTACACGGTTTTTCTTTTTTTTTTTTGCGGTTTTTAACAGTTTTCCGCGGTTTTTCATGGTTTTTAACGGTTCAGGGTTTACGGCTTTCACGGGTTTTCATAGTTTTTTACGATTTTTTGTGGTTTTTTACGGTTTTTTCACAGTTCTGATATCGGAGGAGATAAAAAATTATCGGCCGATATATCGGTGGAGACATTTTTTAAACCCCTGCTCTGGATTGGTGTTTTATGTGTTTGCTCACCCACTTTTAATGTGGATCATGTGAACTTAATATTGACTTTTATTGGTCAGGTGAGATTATAAGTAATATCATATGCATATAAATAATAAATTAAAATGAATTATTTATCTCACAAAATACATATGATGATACTCTCATAAAATTCAAACCCTAAACTTAGAACGTGGTTTATGATTTTATGCTTTTCAATCTAAATGCTCTTTTTTAGAAAAAAACCCATGTAGAAAATTACGAGATACCGAGCGTAAAACCTTTATAAGTAAATCCAATATTTAGAAAACACATCTAAAGTTAAACCATGAAAACTTAAACATACAATCTTCCGCTTTCTTTCCAGAGCTTTTGAAAATTATGGATCTACTTCTCATCACATGATGCTAAGTGCTAACCTATGAGTAGATGGGTAGATGGTCTTCTAAGGAAATATTTTAGACTATAAAATGTATCTTTGAAATTTTATATTAGACGTTGAGAGATTTTTAGAGGTATAAAAATTCATTTTTATTAAAAGAAATATATAGAAAAAGGTATTATAATTTTATTCTGAAATACAGTGAATCGTTTTAATCTTATTATGAATAAATATATATTATTGAACTAAATAAATCTCATATATTTATGGGTAATGATTTTTGCAAACACCACCCTTCCCACTCCCTCCCTCCAATTTTCTCCTATGGTGTAATCTTTTAAAATGAATTTCTAAATTTGACTCAACTTCTTTCCTCCCCTCTCTTTTCCCCTTTCCTAAAAACAAAAGCAAATTTAGAAATTTCTTTTAAATGAGTGCACCATAAGAGAAAATAGAGGTGCAAACTCATATTTATATGTGATTATTTATGTATTTATAAAATTATAGTGTTCAACATTGACAAGCTACAAATAAAATTTATTGAAAAGTTCAATACATTTTTTACATATATCTTTTTTCTTTTTTTTATGATGGTTAGTTATTTCATTTAAATGAGGAACCCAAAGTAGAATATAGAGAAAAATCCACAACTCGAGCTGGGTGAGGCAAACAAAAAGGATCAAACAAAAACTCATCTTTGAATGATCCGAAATAAGTAATTTTACGTAGTCTTTATCCCACCGATATATTCAAAATAATGAGAATCACTAGCTCCGAATCACTAGATCTTTAGAAGGTCTGCTCACAAGAGTGCTGTTCAACACATGAGGATGAGTGGAAATGAAGTGGAGCGGAGAACTATGTGTAGATGAGAGAGAAATTCTAAATTTATGTCGGTGTGTCCAATAGTAATTTTTTTTTTTCAAAATATGGATATGACATCTATTAGAGTCAATTTATTTAATATACAATATAACATTATATATGAATTATTGTGTCACGTCTACTTAGACACAATGGAGGTATCTCAATGAAGATTGATTTCATAGAGAGTGATTCGAGTTTAAATATAAATTAAATTCAAGACTTTATAACGTAAGAAAAATTTTGAACTGTCAGATCAAACCCTCTCTATTGCGTATCTAGGCTGCGTTTGGATGGGGGGTAAGCGGGGGTAACCCCCAGTTATCCCTACTTACCCCCATTTGGTAACAAGAGAGGAGGGGTAAAAATTCAAATTTTTACCCCTCCCCCCTCCCTTTCCAATACCCCCACGGGGCAAGGGGTATTCATTTTGAATACACCTCCTTACAACCCCCCCCCTACTTTTGCTTATGAATTTATTTTTTTTATATATTTTATTTATTTATTTATTTTGGTAAGTACTTGGTTTTTATTTTTTTTAAAAGTACTCTATTATTTCCATTTGATAAATCTCATATTACCAAACAACAAATTATATTTTTTTTATGAAGAGATATAATGAATTTTGTATTCATTTTTTGAAATTTAAAATAATAATAGTGGTTTTTATTTATTTTTTATTTTTAAGGAAACTTTTCCTCTATTTATCCCGTGCCTTCATCTATTTATCAATTATATATTATATAATTTTCTAAAACGTATTTGTCAACATATTCTATTTTTAAGAGGTGATTCTGTCGAAATTTCGATAGGGTCTCAAAACTCTGAAAAATTTGAGATTTATGATAATATCTTTCAGGATAATTAACAATTTATTCTATTAGAAGATTATTTTAAAAATGTGTCAACATTTTCAACGTAATGCATTTAGGTGAGGGGTAAATTTTTACAGGGGTTACCCTTGAGCAGGGGTAATTGTACGTAGGGGTAAACTGACATATTAACAATTTTATGAGAATTAATAATTTTATTAAATATATATAATATAAAAATAAAATTTCTGCAATATTTTTAACGTGATGCATTTGGATGAGGGGTAAATTTTTACAGGGGTTACCTTTGAGCAGGGGTAATTGTACGTAGGGGGCAGGGGTAATTGTACGTAGGGGTAAACTGACATATTAACAATTTTATGAGAATTAATAATTTTATTAAATCTATATAATATAAAAATAAGATTTCTGTAACATTTTCAAGGTGATGCATTTGGGTGAGGGGTAAATTTTTACAGGGGTTACCCTTGAGCAGGGGTAATTGTACGTAGGGGTAAACTGATATATTAATAATTTTATGAGAATTAATAATTTTATTAAATCTATATAATATAAAAATAAAATTTCTGCAACATTTTCAACGTGATGCATTTGGGTGGGGGTAAATTTTTACAGGGGTTACCCTTGAGTAGGGCTAATTGTACGTAGGGGTAAACTGACATATTAACAATTTTATTAGAATTAATAATTTTATTAAATCTATATAATATAAAAATAAAATTTCTTCAATGTGATGCATTTGGGTGAGGGGTAAATTTTTACAGGAGTTACCCTTAAGCAGGGGTAATTGTACGTAGGGGTAAACTGACATATTAATAATTTTATGAGAATTAATATTTTTATTAAATTCATATAATATAAAAAATAATAATTATAATTTTTATGAAGAGATATGTTGATATTTTTTATTTATTTATTGGGATTTAAAATAGTAATATAAAAAAAATCTTTATTTATATTTTTAATATTAGAATGCAAGTGTTCATTTTAAATTATAATTATGAAAAATAATTTATAGAAATTAGATAATATTATTATAAGTTATATTATTAGAATTTACTTCATAAATATTATTTATAATTATATTTTATAAAAAAAAATATTAATATATCATGTTACCCTTGCCTCTAGTTACCAAAAAAGATTTTTTACCCTTAGAGTAAGATTTACTTTACCACAATAATTACCAAACAAGATAAGGGTAATTCCAATTCAAGGGTCACCCCTACTCAAAGGTGACCCCTACTTAAAGGTAACCCCTGTAAAAATTACCCCCCATCCAAACGCAGCCCTAATGTCGAAAGAAAATATCATTTGAGTTTCACTTCTTCTATGTCACGTCTTCCGATTTGCCACATCAGCGGTCTGCCGAGTTGAGTCATCCTATTGGTATGGCCCACTTTATGTGAACAATAACTAATAAAATGATGACACCTGTACGTTAAAAGGAGAGGACAAGTTGATTTGATTTGAATAGAAATTACTTGTCGAGTGGTCCATATCAGCAAATCGCTCTCAAGTTACTGAGTTGGAGAGTGGTTGCAGAGGTTGCTTTGAACTTTGAATCCATCGCTATCTTTCTCTGATGCTTTAAGTGATATCTCGGGTTTTTGAAAAAAAAAATTGTTTCTCCCAAAATTAGATCAGATTTTAGTTAAATTTTCGATAATGTTTTAAATAAAATTAAGTTAATTTTGTCTACTTAATAATTTGCTAACAATAAATTAATTTAAAAATTAGATTCAATTTGAAGAAAAATCTAATTTGTAGATTGAGAAAGTTTGAAGTAAGAAGTTGTGAGTTCGAACTTCTACAGTCTAGTTTTAATGTACTCTAAAAGTAGTGAACTCATTCAAAGAAGTTTTACATTGAATATCTTATGATTTTCTACATATAAATTTAAAAAAAAAAAATTACAATGTAAATGAAGAAAGTCTGAAGTGTAAACTGGAAACGGAGCCAGGCAGATGATGAGCTCCAAAATAGGTTTGTGCCCAATTGAAAACTATATCTAACTAATCTTAAGTACAAAATATCATATAAACATGAATTTAAGTTAGATCTAAACAAAAAAGACTTCAAAATATCTTAAATTCCGTCACGAAATTCTGACAAAAAACATCGTCATGTTGATGGTTGCATTGTCGTGGCGTGCTGGCCTATTTCCTTCTTGAAATATGTAACATGCGTTACTTTTGTCTATTAGGAATAGGTAGGGTTTGTCTGATGCAGAAAACCTGCTGCTTGTACCAGTGGCACATACCAGCCAAGCATGGCTACCTCATGGACTCCTGAAACAACGAATGGACCAATTCTGCAAACTACTCTCACACTGGACAATCATAGCCTTAGATGATTTTTAGTAAAATTTATATTAAATAATGAAAATGAACTAATAAAATTCATTGTTTTAAAATAATCTAATTATATATGTAAAGGCTGGAAATAGCCATTTTTCTCCTCCTCTCATCTCATAACTTCAAAAGTTTTTAATGGTATGGATGATAGTTGATAGTTGATAGTTGATACAAATACAATTATGGAAGTACTATTAAATCTTATTAAAGAAAAAAAAAACAATTAAATAAAGTGATGGCACATAAAGAAGATTAGAAATGGATATGTGCAGAGTATGGTCCTGAAAAAATGGCTTTTTTGTGGGGAGCAGTGATGAAATGATGATGGTGGATGAATTACTAAATAGTGATGCACCTAAGTAGGTAGTACTTAGTAGGAAGTGTAGGCCAAGTCTAAGTGCACTTGACCTGTCTATGTCACTGTCATTCATGACCCATTGCATAGGTTGACCCACATAATTCATCACCCATCACTCCACCTCATCATGGCTCTTTTTTCTCCTTTTTTTTTTTTCCTTTCTTACCCAATGGCTGAAGATTCAGTTTTTTCTGAATGGGTCTTTTCATTTTAAATTTAATTTCAACGAAAAATAATGTATTGGATTTTATATAAAAGAAAAACCTCCTGAATGCAATATATTAGACATTAATGAATGCTCCTACACTGGAGGTCATGAATGATCTTCAATGCAAATGGATTATGTGAACCTGTGCATGCACCGTTCCTTTTTACAAAGGTTAAAGCCCCTTCTTTTATGTCTTCTCTTTTCAGTTCTGAATTTCTGATAAACAGCTGACATATTAATTATAGAAACACTCTTTTTTCGGTTAAGCAATTGATGGGAAGCTGGTGTCGTTGTGTGTTATTCCATCGGAACTTTGATTGATTCATGAGATAAAAGACGAATAGAGACGATGCTGTTTGGACAGAGACAAGAGACAAGAGAAAGAAATATCGATTCATATGGGCGAGATATCAATTATGTTTGTCGGGCCTAAGATCTAGGTATTTAGAAAGAGATCTTGGATGGACTAATTTTTTTTTTTTACCTCTACTGATGAAATGATACTTAAATCGAACATGAAAAATCAAGTTCAAAGTCAAATATATCTCAAAATAATAATTTAAAAAAATAAGTACATCTGACCGAATCGAAAAAGTTTAAATCATGTTGAGTAGGGCCTTGCTCTGAGATTCTCTAAAATTTCAAAGGTATTTGATGGAGTGAGATTTCAGAGGCATTTTGTGGCTGGATATATTAAATAGTTTAAGTGTGTAGGAATCCTTTTTGTCTAGGTCCTAGACGACTGCCTATGCTGTCTATGTTTAGAACCGGCCCTAAGATTGAGTAGAAGAGTACTGGACCTATTATGCCAAAGATCTCAACTCATTACTTCCATTTCTCATAGTCCAACATTCAAAGGAAGGAAAAAGCAACTATGAAAAGTATTTTATAAGATTTCATTTTTTAACATCATCAAAAGTTAAAATCTTATAGATTGAATTCTGATTCTTGAGTTAGAATTCTTTGTTTGGCTCTCTCATAAATCATGATTTAAAGTACTCCACTGGAAATCATATTGTTTTTAACTCTTCGTATTTTTCAAGGATCTATCTATCCTCTTGTCTAAGAATCATCATTCTCTACTGCCATGCAAGTTAGATGTTTAAATGTTTATGTATTTAATGGTCATTTTAATGCATGACAATGAGATTTCCATTTGTAACTACTGACATGGCCATGGCGCAACCATGCGGTGGCATTTAAGGGTAGCTTTTTGAATCTTTGTATCGTTTGTTTCTTGAGGGCTTTTGCAGATTTCATGGATTCCTGACGAGGTCTTAAAGTCAGTCTGCAATGAAATGGCAAAATAATTTTAAGCAGGGAAACCAAGTTTGCAGTCCCTGACGTGAATAGATAGCGACGTCTGTATGATCATTTACATTTCCTTCGTATCCTAGAAAGAAAAGGAAAGTGATTTTACTAGAACATTTTGTGTAATCCAATATGATTTTATTGTATTACTCATTTTATCCTTCAAATCGATTTGCCGAATCTTTTGAAGGGCAACATACGCAATATAGAAAAACTCGTGTCGAATTATATAAAATGACTATGGAAAGATCACTATCCCAAAGAAAGTCGTGTAAATGATACTACCTTCTTTTTTCCTTAACAAGTGCATCCATGGACGCATATAATACTCTTGAGAAATTATCCATTGTAGAACGGCTAATTAACTTTTAATAGGAATAATGTTAGATGATGAAAATGAATGAAAAGTGTAAAAATAATAAAAAAATCAATTAAAAATATTTGAATATGATTTTAAAGACAAAAAATATAACACCCTGTAACTCCACTTAATCCAAAAGAGTATATCTCAAAAGAAGTTTAAATTTGATACAAATTCAATTGATGGGATAATAATGAGTATGAGAGACTTCACATGGGATAATTTAATTGGTACGCTGGCTTAGAAATCAGAAGTCTTAAGTTCAAGTTCCGTAACTTGTATAGGGGATTGCAAATGTATGAAAGTAAAATATCAACAACAAAGTGCGTCTCGCTCAGTCAAATACGCTAAAACACATCATGCACATATATATATATACCACACTCTTACTTCAGTAGGAGAACTTTTCATGGTGATAGTTAATAACTATATACATTAAAATAACAAATATCTTAGGGTTTAGGCAACATTTTTTTTTTTTTTTTTTCAAGTCGAGTTAAAACTTTACAACATTATTCAAATCGATTGAATTTCAAATGAGTTTTTTGTTTTTGAGTTTTTAAAATCTATTTTGAACCAATTTCATCTATATAACTTTTACATGGGTGACGTCCTCACTTTGTGAGGTCACTAGCGCCTCAAAATCATACTTTTGTCTTCCCATGCCTATCTATCCTCTCTGAATTATATCTAATTTTATCTCATTTTTAATTGATCACATTATTAGATTAAAAATTCATCTAAAATTGATTTCATTATCAAAGTTAATTTTTAAACCCTTAAAAAGAATGACTTTCATTCAAATAAATTGCACATAATTTTTTAAATATCATCCTAAAATTATATTTCAAATGCACCCATCGTCTTATATTGAACTGAGCCCATGTGGTCCATGACAGCAGGCCTCACAAGTGAAATGGCTTGAATTTCATCTTATGCTGTTTTAGTTGCAAGATAACGATAGAATTCATTCAAAACGTTGAAAGTTGCATGAATGCAGACCGTCAAATGGATGGATTACAGGTCCAAATTTGCCGACCACTGCCTTCTCAATTAATCATAAATGAAAATTATAATAATACAAAGATGACTATTTAGACATTCTATTTTTTTTTAAGAGACACTCTATTTTAAAATTTTAAGTGAAAATTATCATTTTGCCAATCAGTTTTTTTTTAAAAAAAGACAATTTCTCCACACAAAACTAAAAGACAAAATGATAATTTCACATAAAATTTTAAAATGGAGTATCTTAAAAGAAAAGTCAGATGTTTAAATAGTTACCCTAATACAATCAGTTTAAGATAAATAGAAGATGACTGTTGAGATAAATAGATTTTTATATAAAAATTGTAAATTTTTTTAGTGAAAAATTAAAATTAAAAATAATGAAGATAATAATATTTTTTAATAATAGGAGAAACTGATGTATCTTACTTACGATCATGAAATAAAATAATAAATTCAATATCACCTATTATAGAAAATATTACATTCCTCTCAATTTTCAAACTTTTGTATTTAATAATTTTAAATCCCATAAACTTTTTCTTATATGCATACTTCACATGTAAATTACTGAAAATAAAATAAAATAAAAGCTTTACCAAGAGTTTAAAAGAAATTATCATGATCGAATTGTCAATTCCAAAAGCCCAGCAAATAAAGGGTGTTTTGGTAAAATTCAAATAAAGACAGAAGAATGATATCCATCGATTCTTGTGCAGATTAAAAAATCCTATAAATACTCTCGTCCCTCTCCATCGTCTTGTGCATCCCTCTGCAAATCTCTCTTCTTTTATCTGCTGTGTGTAACAAAAACGAGAAGAAGGAGAAGAATGAGCAGAACTGGTGAAATGGGTTTTTCTTCTCTTCTCTTTACGAAGAAAACCCATCTTTTTCTCTTCCTCTTTCTGTGTTTTTCTCTCCATCTTTGCTCTGGAAGTAGCAGAAAACTAGCTTCTTTAGTGAAGGAATCTCCCCTCGTACTCAGCTACCACAACGGGCCACTCCTCACTGGAAACCTCTCCTTCTCCATCCTTTTTTACGGGCGTTTCACCACTTCCCAGAGGGCGATTCTCCTCGATTTCTTTCACTCCCTTAACTTTTCACCACCCCAAAAACCCTCCGTTTCTTCCTGGTGGAGAACTCTCGAGTCGTACCAGACCTTACTCACGTCCAAAACTGCCCTCCAAAATCCAAATATTTACAGCACTGCCCCGCTCCTTGTCATGATTCGGAGGCAGACATTCGACGAGTCGTACTCGCTCGGGAAACTCTTGACTCGGGCGCAAATCTCCCAACTCGCTTCTTCCATAAGCTCGAAGGATAACGTGGCAGTGGTGTTCACGTCGGATGATGTGGCAGTGGATGGGTTCTGTACCAGCGGGTGCTCGCGCCACGGATCGGTGGATCGCGACTCAGTGTACGTGTGGGTGGGGAACTCAGTGAGTCAGTGTCCGGGTCAGTGTGCATGGCCGTTCCACCAGCCTATCTATGGGCCCCAGGGCCCACCTCTTATGGCCCCCAATGGCGACGTCGGAGCGGACGGGATGGTTATAGGGTTGGCCGCGGCCCTCTCTGCTGCTGTCACCAACCCGTTCCGGACGGGGTTCTTCCAGGGCCCCGCCTCGGCACCTCTCGAGGCATCGTCCGCTTGCACAGGGGCTTTCGGCAGCGGGGCCTATCCTGGCTATCCCGGCCAGCTGTTAGTGGACCCCACGACGGGTGGGAGCTACAATGCCAATGGGGTCCACGGGAGAAAGTACTTGCTCCCGGCCTTGTGGGACCCGCTCACCTCCAAATGCTCCACTCTAGTCTAGTTATCAAAGTTTAAAAACTCAAAAATTCAGACTCTGCTCTGGTAACTCAAATGAGTTATTCAAAATCACTGAAAAGAAAATTTGATGTAATTTGTTGGACTTCTTTCACTGAAAGTCCTATTAAAAGTCTGAATTTCTGGAGTTTTTAAAGTACGATATATTTTAGTAATATGAGTGTGTAAAAAGAAATAGGAGAAAATTTGAAAAATAATTTTCATTTGTTTGGTGAATTCGAGCTTCATTTCCTTGTGGTTTAATAGATTGTTACTTTGTATCAATATATGTAGCAATGTAATATCATGATATCAAGAAATGGGCTCTTCCTTATTTATCTTATATTTCTTAATTTGAAAATTCTTGTAATGAATAAATAAGCATTGAAAAAGTGAATTTTACAAAAAATAATAAGTTTTTATCACATGCAATTGTAACTATATGTATTTTTAATATAAATATATCTTTAATCAATATATAATTCAAATTTGTATAATTTGTGTACATGTAAATGATGGCAAGTTAGCAACCATCTAAATGCTAAAGTCCGAACCCAAATTGTCCTTTCAAGTAATAACACAATGGTTGCCCTCAAAATCAAGAGTAAAATAAGAAATCTAACTCTGAATATTGGAAATAATAGATTTTAAGTTTAGTTGCATGTTTTATAGAAATTATTCATGGATTGAAAAGAGTCCTTTTTGTAGGGCTTACGCTTATGATCTTTGGTCTTATTATTATTGTATGATTTCAATGTATATTGAGTTATGCATACCTTTGAGCGATTAAATTTTCACTTCCTTTAAAGTTTAGAGTAATTTCTTCAACTTAGTCTTTTCTATGGCAATTCAAGCACATAGTATTCCAACCACTTCAGACCCTAGACCCAAAATTGATCCCACAAAAAAAATGTTCTTCCAATTCACAATGAACTGATTCTCAATGGATAATACGTCCAATTTCCAAGATGAAATTAAGACTGCAAAATGGATTGAACCCAATCCGTGCCAACCTATTCTAACTTATAAATTTCTAACCCAAAGAAATCAAGATTCGGCCAACTTGGGCTCTAAAACTGGACCCAAATTTGAAATCAGGCCCCGTCGAAGCTGAAGCAATAGTCAGAGCTGACTTGAGCCCGATTTAAACCTGCAGTTCTTTACTTATTTTGACTGTGGAGGGAAATTTGAAACATCCCAAATAATGTGATTATTTTTTTCAGCAGTACTAGAGTTTCTCCCTTCTTAATATCATGATATAATATAACCTTTAAAAAACGTGATTTTTTTCTCCAGTGATGCAGGGACGAATGCGAACTTCCTAAGGAACACGTTGGCTGCTCGGCCCCATGAAATAATTTGTACAGTCAACAAGAGATTAAGGACTAATGACCCAGAAAACACTTCATAGATTCTGTTACCTAAATATCACATTCATTTGCAGGAATTGAATGCTGATAAAACATAAATTAAAAGCAGAATCAAGAAACCCAAAAAATAAAAATCGTAATAATTTAGATACAGAACTGACTAGGAAATCTGTGCTTTCAGTGGTTGAATACCTTACCGAGGGAAATGGAGAGGAATCTCCATCCAGTTCCGTCATGAAGATATGTCTTGAGAAGTTTGGGAAGTGGCATTCTTCATTTCTTGGTCAGAAGCAGTGGCAAGGCCATGCAACATTCGAAGAATCTCTGTCGCATCTTCCAAGTAGTACTTGGCTTTACTGGGCTTTTGGCCAACTGTGCAAGCAAAGACTTCTGCTACTGGGGAAAGCAAAGGCCCTGCCAAGGCATTGCTGAAGACTTCAAACATATCCTCATCCGACCTATCATCGCCGATGCATAGAACAAAATCCGGCAGCATGCCTTTCTGTTGCATTGTAGACAGAAGGCGTTCAGCTACGAGACCCTTATTTACACCCTGCAAAGAGAGTGACTTGAGGATTGAAATTTTGAACAAGAAAACAATTTAGAAATGTGAAAAGTATGAGGTGACTTGGTAAGTGAGGTAGATAGAGTGAAGTTCACGACTAACCGGCGGCTTGACTTCTACAATGTGCTGACCACTCTTGACCGAAACTGGTTCATTGGCAAGAACACTTTCTAGATGATCAAGAAGTTCCTTGGCCTGGCATGACCCAAAATCCGGATCAGCATATTGATAATGCCAGACAAGAGCACTCTCCTTGGTTTCTACCGTAGACCCATCTGTTGTCTCGGTGTACAACCTCATCACGGGCTCTGCAATCTGTTTCCAGTCGAAGTCCACTACAGGCACACAAGTCTCCCATTCCACGTCACGATTCAACCTTGATGCAGCATTCATTTTAGAATCAATCATTGAAAGAGTGTTAATTTCTTCAAAGATTTGCATGCAAAGATGCAGGAAGCATTGCTCATAAAAAGTACTTGAATGAGCAAAATGTGGTTTTCAAGTAGATGCTCGGTGTTCTAAAAGATATTGTCCATCACAAGTCAAAAAATAATACTGTTTTGCTAGAAAGAAAGATTAATTGAGGCCAGAAAGGTTTCCTTTTTTTAAAAAAAAAAATTTACATTTTGCTTATGTTCCATTCCAAATGATTGGGACAAAAAAAGGAGGAAGACAAAGAAGGCATGGAGAGCAAATTTCTATTAGGCTGGTGATCTCCGGCAGTTAGGATTTCTCAGGGTTTTGATTTCTGAATTTGTTCTTGTGTCTGTTTTATACCCTATTTATAGATTGAGATTCCTCCTTGGCTGCCAGTGAAACGGTTCCGAAAAATTAACACAAAACCTCTATTTGATAGAAGTGTTTTAAGAGATACCTGTTAGAGGGTCCTAAATAAGAGAGCCTTTGTGTTCTTACTTGTTGAAGTTCCTTGGTCATGCGAGTGGACCTCAAGTGGGCCCACATATTCCAACAAATGAAACCTAGGATATGATCTGATATACATTTTTATCACCATGTTTATTTCATCTCCGATGGCAGCCAGGAGAGCTTGAATTATTAAAAGAACAATAAAATCAGAACGACAGTAGAGGATGCAATTTTACGATTCAAGGATTACTAACTCTTTCAATAGAAAATTTGAATTGATGAAAGCAATGAAGTTGAGTTATAAAAATGAACGGTGAGGAGGGAAATGAGAAGTATGTACCTCATGAAATAGCCGTGCTCTGCTGCAATTCCTAATTTGTCGCAAGACAAAAACCAATCACTAAGATTTTGTTGGTCTCTTCCACTTACGAGAAAAACAACATTCTTGGGATCTCTGCATAAGCTGTTCAAAATAGCAATTGTATCAGGAGTTGGAATCTTGCTTATAGATGTTTGCAATGTCATGGTACCATCATAATCTAATAGAATTGCCCGGTTCTTGGATCTCTTGTAAGCTGAAACTATATGTTCAACTGACAACTTCCTGAAGTTTGGGTCGAGAGCAACAACCCTGAATCCCAACCCAAAGCCAATTCCCCAACACCTCCTCCTCACATGATCCTTACATGCCCTTCCAAGATCCTGCAAAAAGCTATGTGCCCAATACCCAACATCATGGGTACTAACATATCGAAAATGTTTCTCATGCCGCAGCTGTTTCTCAGAATCAGGCATCACCAAAGCCAAATTCATTGCTTCGGCCACAGCATCAATGTTCCATGGGTTAACGCGAATGGCACCACTAAGTGATGGAGAACATCCAATGAACTCGGAAACAACAAGCATGCTCTTTTTTGGCTCTGAAGAGCTGAGCTGCAAGCTCTCATCCAACTTCTCATTACCCTGTCTGCAGATAATATATTCATATGGTATGAGATTCATTCCATCCCTCACGGCAGTAACAAGACAACATTCCGCAATCACATAATAAGCAATTCTCTCATAAAACTGAAGTGGGCTATCAACCAAAATAACTGGCTCGTAGCCTGGCCTTCCAAAAGCCTCATTTATCCTCTTTGCTGTGGAATATGTCTCTAATTGCACTTCCTGCACGTCTTTTCCTCGGCCTCTTGCAGGGTTTGCAATTTGCACCAACACAACTTTTCCCGTACAATCCGGATGTTGAATAAGCAACTGTTCCATGGCCAGGAGCTTCAAGCTAATTCCTTTGAATATGTCCATGTCATCGACTCCGAGTAACACGGCCTTGTTCTTAAATCTGTCTCTAAGTTCCTTGACTTTAGATTCAGTCTCTGGAAGATTCATCACTGATTGAAGCTGGCCGAGGTGAATTCCAACAGGAAGAATTTTAATGCTGACCGTGCGGCCGTAGTAATCAAGACCAATATAACCCCTCTTTGATTCATAAGAAAGACCAAGCATTCGACCACAGCATGAAAGGAAGTGCCTGGCATAATCAAATGTGTGGAAGCCAATGAGATCAGAATTAAGTAAGGCGCGAAGAAGCTCATCCCTAACAGGAAGAGTTCGGTAAATCTCTGAAGAGGGGAATGGACTATGGAGGAAAAACCCAAGCTTTGCTCTGTTAAATCTCTTGCGTAAAAAGGTCGGCAACACCATCAAATGGTAGTCATGAACCCATACAAAATCATCATCGGGGCTTATCACTTCCATTACCTTGTCTGCAAAAATTTTGTTAACGGAAACATATGCCTGCCATAGGGACCGGTCAAAGCGCCCACCTAGGTCCGGCGAAAGTGGGAGCATGTAGTGGAAAAGTGGCCACAGTTGTTGTTTACAAAAACCATGATAGAATTTGCTGAAAAGATCAGGGGGAATAAATGCTGGCACACACTTGAAAGTCTCAAGCAGTGTTTGGGAAACATCATCTTGTTCACTTGAGTCAATTTCTTCTCTCAGGCAGCCAACATAGATAACCTCGAGATCTTCTCCAAGACCGTCTTTGAGCTGCAAAAGCAAGGAATCCTCATCCCAACTGAAGCTCCACCCTCCATCGTCCCTACGATGGACACGGAGTGGAAGCTGATTGCCTACGATGATAATTCGCTCTTGAGAGACAGAAGAGTGGGCATCGGAACCGACACTGTTGCAATTCTCATCATCTAAATCTGAGATGACACCGGCCACTGTCATGACTCTAGGAAGCCTCTTCCCAACACGACCAACAGTTGGAGAATCTCCAGACAAAAGGTCCAAAAGGTTTGAGTAAGATCTTGAAACCATTTTTAGAAGGCTGAAGAAAGTTGGGTTGGACAAAAACTCAAACTACTCGCGAGCGAAAAGGGACAGAGACAGAGTGAGGGAGTAATTATCCTTGTTCAAATGTAAGCAGCCAATCTCTACAGAAATCCCATAGCAAATGAAGAATAAGAGAAATGAAGCACGAAGCTCAAAACAAAGAAACCATGATGCAGCAAAAACACAATTTTTAAGATTTACGATTTATGATAAACATGGTTCGAGTCACCGTAGAATACAAGACATCATTACAATCCTCATTGAGCAGCACCCCAATAAAACCCCATAGCAAATGAAGCTAAGTAATTCAAAATCAGATCATCAGTCATAAATCTAAAACCTTGCAACATACAATCGTCGACCACTAATAGTTGGAGAAATGTCCCAACAATCCTTACAAATTCGAAACTGTTCCAGCTATTTCTAACGACCAAACGAACTCCAGGTCAATAAAAGGACCTATATTTCCTGCACCAATTGATAGTAGTAGACAAAACCAAGTTAGGTTTTCAATTCTCAAACAAATCTTTAGCTCCACCAAACATCAAATCAAGCAAAAACAAGAAGACCCAAATTCTGTAGGAGCTAATTCTACTTAGAAATCCCTAAATTCATGCTTCCTTAAAATCAAAAGCAAATTAGAAGCCACAGTTCCAATAATACCTTTAAGATAGTACAAATCAGCTCATCCTCCAGCAAGATTGGTTCATTAAACTTTAACACAGATAAAAATCTACAAAAAATTTGCACACTCAACAAAACTGAGATGTCTTAGTTTTCAATAAACAGCAGCAAGGATTACAAACTCAGCTTCAGACAATGAAAAACTCAGAGCAAAAACATCCAAACTCAAACACATGGCATGAAATCAAATAAAGAAGAGCTAAAAGCAGCAAGTTGACAAGGAATTGGAGGAGCCCGGATGGAAGAGGAGAGGTCTTGAAAAGACAAAAGAGCTGAGGAGGGTTGGCATAAGTAACAGGAAAGGAAACATACAAGTGGAGTAAAGAAAAGCAAAGTGCAGTGCAGAATTCATGGAGATTAGTGAAGCAAACCTTTGTGAGAGTGGAGAAAAGAGCAGAAGAGATAGATTCTCTTCTCTTCTCTTTTGGAAAAATGACGGGAACATTCACACGCAGACTCGCACTCTCCCTCCCTCCCTCCCTCTTGGCCGCAATGGGTCGGTTCTTGGGTTCGGAACGGGTTCTCTGGATGTAATAAGGTACCCTTTTTAGAGGGGGCAATGTGTGGGTCAGCTTGTCAGACCCAACAGAATCCAACCCAATCTCTCTCTACCCCAACGAGAGGTGGCAACGTGTCAAGTCAAGTTATTTAGATGTAATACCAATTTTTCATGGCCAAACTCAATCCGATCATAGTTTTATAAAAATATATAAAAATGAAATTTAATTGAAAATAAAAAAGGTCGGCTTTCCTTCCTTCTTTTTTTTTTTTTAAAAAAAAGGTATTGCCTTATGAGAAATAGAAACAATGTGTGCATAGGGTAGTTTTGACTTATTAGATACTTTGGTTAGGAATCTAAGGTCTTAGACTCGAGTCTCATGTTCATTTGATGCCGTAACCTGAAGGAAACTATATACATATGGAGTTTTATCCAATGAAAGGTGGGAGTCTTTGAAATTTTTCATCATTCAAAAAAAAAAAAGTAGAAAGAGTGTGGTAGGTTTTTCAGTTTTAGAAGCAGGATACATGGGTTAAAGTAAAATCATTGGACTAATAAAAGTGAAAATATGTAAGTATTTTAAATAGGGTTGGATCAGATTTAGTTCGAGACTCCTCTACCCAACCCAATCCAACTTAAATAAGATGAAATTAAATTATTCTAGGAAAGGCTTGATCTGAACCCAAACTTTTTGTGTTGGAATTAGTCAAATTTAAGAATTAGGTTAGAAGTTGCAACCCATAGACCTAAGAAAAGACCTTCAAATATGTTTGGCTCATTACAACACATAAATAGTTAGACCATCTTTTAGTTCGTCAATTAAATGGGTTTAAATCCTCTTAAATAGGAGTGCAACTAAGGTTAGAGATACTTTGAACCTAGATGAGCTGACTTGAAATACTTGAAGGCTAACCCAACTCATTTAAAATATGGGCATAACTCTAAAAGAACTCATTTTTATTTCGAATTAGACTAGGGCAAAACAAACCCATCAGCATTATATATATTGCCTCATTATGTTAATTTGATGACTTTTGAGAATATTTTTTAGAAAGATTATATTTTGGTGACAAAGACATCATGTTTATAATCGTGCAAAACGATTTAACTTAATGGTTAAATTTAATAAAAAAATAATTTATGAAAAATAATTTAATTTTTAAGAGATTAATTGTGACAATAGTGCTAAAGGGATGTTAAAAGGCAACTCTAGTGCCGACAATAAAGTAAGTGGAGTTGTTAAATGTTTTTTAATGGTTTCTTATGTTAGTATTTTACTTTTTAATAGCAGTTGCTAAGCTTAGACAGTTGGGCTTATTGGAAGTCTTTTTATAATGGTGTATGTAATGAATCATACAAGACACAACGACTTCCACATGTTACTCTCTCAGTGCTTCCCCTGTTTGCTTTTACTTCATCTTTTTCTTTATTCTTTTATTTTCTTTTTATGATTTTTTTCAATTTAAGTGTAGGAAACCGTGGGATCGTAAAACCCTCACACGTGAACCCACTATCTTTTAAGGCACACTAAAGTTAAGCCATGAGGGTTCGAACTCGCAACCTCCCACTTCTTACTTTTTATGATTGTTGTATTAAGATGTACGATACTTTTGAAAGAAAGCTATGAATTTTGTTGGCTGGTCTTTTGATATTGTCTAAATTTAGTATGTGTTATTAATTTTAAAATACTTTTTTAAAATCTCATAAATAATTAGTTGAAATTAGATGAAAATTAATGAATTCAGATTTTTTTACTATCTCTAGTACTCTGTATGTAATATGCTAGAAAATGTTTTTGTTTGAAATAAAAAATAGTATCAGGAGAAGAAATTGATAATGTGTTATTTATTATGAATTATATTATCTGTGAACAAGGTTTGCCAGGTTGCTCGCCCATCGCCTAGCTGTATTCAATGACAATTTCAAATCACTCTTTATTTTTTTTTAATTTAAATTCCATTTAATTGATATCTATTTCATATATTTTCCGTTTTTCAGTATTTGATTGAACACCATAAGTAAAAACATAATAATTCATCCAATGATTTTATGTTAATATTAAATGCAGCCCACTTCCGCTCAACCCTAATCCTTAGACATGCATCATGAACTTTAAAACAAAGATGGGTTTGGGTCAAGTCTGAGGCCCTCCACATAGTTAATGGATCTAAATTGCCCATTAGGGTTGCCAACATGCCAAGTTCGTGTTGGGCCCCACTTTGTCATTGTCAAGGTCCACTAAATAAATCGAACGGTCTGGGTCGATCCTATTACAGGCTGGATTTCAAAAAAATGACGCCAGCTCATATAAAAGAGAAATGGGTCACTTGAGATAAATCAAGTGAATTGAGTCATTGATTATGTAAGTTAAAAAACTTTTTTCTGGTGAATCATTGTGCAAGATGTTAATACATACAGATGAATACAAACTCCACGTCTATTCGTGTATAAGTTTTAAGATAGATTAATGGTAGGGCATCAATCTTTCCACAGGTGTTTTGTTTAAATAGACACAGAATTTTGTAGATCTTTCACTTTACTTTTGCTCTACTGTATTAAAAAAAAAAAAGGTCAGAAATTGGCTCACTTACCAGATTACTTTCATTTATCTAAGTGAGACTGTTTTTTTCTTATAGAACAACAAATCGAGTCACTGATCAAATCACTGACATTTTTTTTTTATATATAATTTTCAGTACGACAGGTGAAGGATATAATGAGTAACACAGTAAAACACATGTTGGGCGTTACAATAGATGAAGGGTATAATGAATAATACAGTAAAACCCACGAGAATTTCTACCTTAATGATATGATTAGACATGATTTTGTCATTTTTCTCATTTAATTATATATTTTTCAAACTCTCAAAATAATAATTAAGTGTTGTATGAAATCTATAATAGAAAATATAATGATACGTACTTATTACCATCTTTATTTTTTATAATATGAATTATACTTTATCTAAACCTCTGCCAGGCTAGGGGAATCCTAACTCATTGGCAGCCCAAGTAAATGATGGTTATGATATAACTAGAATTTGGTCAATTTGTCAAATGGAATAAGAGAATAAATGTGACACTTATAGTTGTTCCACTAAACTCAATTATTTGTCATTTTTATAATGTCAAACACTCTAAACACGGTAATGGACTCTTTCTTTGTTTTCGAATTTCTTTTTCTCCCATGTGATCAGTGCCACCACTTTTTATGTTTATTTATTGACATTTTCACTTGTAAGGAAGAAAATTTCTATCAATCTTTTTCATAAAGCATTTATTTTTATTTTAAATTTTTGACGGTGGAAGTGGGAATTTTTATGATGAAAGTGTTCGGGCCTTTTAAATCATTCGAATAGTTCTAAGCAAGCCTCTTTACCCATGCACATTGGGTAACTTTTTGAATAGTGAACTTTTGAGGTGAAGTAAAAATTAAATTCAAGACTCTCATTTCTTAAAACGGGTTTGTAGTCATTACTTCAACTCTTTTAGATTTAATAAGAGTGGAATTTATCTAAAGATACAATCAAATTTATTTATATACTTCTATTTCTTGAATTGTCATTTGATCCAATTTTACATTTTTATTATAATATCTATCATTAAATAAAGTTTACTTAGAAAAGTTATAGGTCCTCGAGGGGCCAATAAAAATTGTCAATATTTTGGCCATATTAGTCCATTTTAAGTGCTTAGTTTTTTATTTTTTAAATAAATTTTAATACAAACTCTAAAATTTTAATCAAAATTTTGGCCCAGCTCATAATATTGCTAATAGAAACTCTAATATTCTTGCGATATAACTCAGTTTTTGATAAACAAATGATAAAATATCAAAATATGATTGATTAAAATAATAGTTGTTAAAATCTAAGAAAACAACTTATCAAATTTGGTCTAATAATGAGTAATGAGGGACATCTCCATCCTACCAACTCTTATGATTAGTATTTAGTAGAGGTCATGACTCATGAGGCGAACTTCCTCAAGAGACTTCAACCTTTTTATGACTTGAATAAATTTGCATGGTTATCACAAGTTTTTATTTACGACGGGACATTTTATCTTTCTTTAATTATGTTCTAGTGAACTATTTGTATAGAAATTATCTTATGTTATCCTTTAAATCATAAAAAATAATATATATATATATATATATATATACTTCATAATGTATTTGACTCATCATCGGATGGATAAAACGAAAGGAGCGTGATAACCTTTATAAATTCATTAATCAAGTATTTTCATTTAATCTATCAAATAGTGGGTATAATGGTGCCTTACAATTGTTAAATGCTCATTGTTGCAGTTATAAAAATTGAAAAGAGATAAATTGTCAATCAATTAATAAAGAATTTAATAAAGTCATGTATAAGAGTGACAACTTGACATAGGTAATGAATAGTTCTATGATAATAATCTCTATTAAAGTTATATAGCATTAGCTTTACTAACTTTGTAAGAAAACTAGCTGCAAACATAAATGTTAGTCACTTCTAGGTTGAATCCTTCAAATTTAAGAGAAGAATAAGTACTTGTCACTTTTGTTGAATAAGAAAGCCATCAACTCATCTATTTGTTATTAATCAAAAGCACTTAATCAAGTTGAAAAGTATTTTTTAGATGATGCTATTAAAAATGTCGGATTCATTAGATATAGAAGTTATAATTTTCAATCTCAAAATCATGATCCGAATTGTAAAATAATTTGTAGGTCTTTTTCTTAGATCCGAATCGAGCATTCACTTCTCCATCTAGGATCGATACCACCATAATTGCCCCTAGCCCACCTATCTACGGCTAAGGAAGACCATGTGTTTCGATCAACGGTGGGGTCCACCAATTTTTTTTCTTATTTGGTCGATTGTTCTTTCGTATGAAGGAATGGTGGCTTTGGTGGAAGAGGAAGTGGAAGGACAAAACAGTAATTTCACCTAAAATTTTAGAATCGGATATATTGGGACAGAATTTCCAGATGTCTGTCTATATGTGCTGCGTATATATATACCTTTTTATACTTCATAATGTATTTGACTCGTCATCGGATGGACAAAACAAAAGGAGCGTGATAACCTTTATAAATTCGTTATCCAAGTACTTTTCATTTAATCTATCAAATAGTGGGTATAATAGTTCCTTACAATTGTTAAATGCTCATTGTTGCAGTTATAAAAATTGAAGAGAGATAAATTGTCAATCAACTAAAAAAGAATTTAATAAAGTCATGTATAAGAGTGACAACTTGAGATAGGTAATGAATAGTTCTATGATAATAATCTCTATTAAAGTTGGATAGCATTAGCTTGACTAACTTTGTAAGAAAAGTAGCCGCAAACAAAAATGTTAGTCACTTCTAGGTTGAATCCTTCAAATTTAAGAGAAGAATAAGTACTTGTCACTTTTGTTGAATAAGAAAGCCATCAACTTATCTATTTGTTGTTAATCAAAAGAACTTAATCAAGTTGAAAAGTATTTTTTAGATGATGCTATTAAAAATGTCGGATTAATTAGATATAGAAGTTATAATTTTCAATCTCAAAATCAACAGTAGGAATGGAGGTAGTTTTAGGCGCGACTTATAAATACCCGATTTTTCTTCCTCTACGTATCTGTTTTCGAATGATGCTATAGTAGAGTATTATTATTTAAATAATAAAATTTATTTTAAAACTTTAAAGTTATTTGTTGAGCAGTGTGTATTTTCAAAATTTCTCAAATTAAATATCTGGACTAATTACGATAATTTGATAAAAATACTTTAAGACTTCAAGGTCTTTTGACACTTCTAAATATTTAAAACACAATATTTTACAAATAAAGGTATCCTTCGGTTATGCCGAAAATATATTTGAGAGTGTCAAAAGCTAAGGTCCAAATATCGGCCGATACATATCGTATCGGCCGTACATACTGAATATCGGCCGATATGGCTGATATTCGGTCCGAAATATCGGTCACAATATCGGCCGATATTCATAAATATCGGTATTTAAAAAAAAAAAAAATTTAAAACACCGATACGGTTTTTCGCGGTTTTTACACGGTTTTTCGCGGTTTTTCGCGGTTTTCCAGGGTTTACGGTTCTCAGGGGGGTTCACGGTTTTTTGCGGTTTTCGAGGTTTTTCGCGGTTTTCCACGGTTTTCCGCGGTTCAGGGTTTACGGTTCTCAGTGGTGTTCACGGTTTTTTGCGATTTTTAACGGTTTTGTCACTGTTCATCACGGTTTTTTGTGGTTTTTTCACGGTTCCGATATCGGAGGAGAGAGAAAATTCCGATATCGGTATGAGAGATAAAAATATCAGCCGAAATATCGTCCGTATCGCATATCGGCCGAGCCGATTTTTGAACCCCTGGTCAAAAGACCTTGAAGTCTTAAAGTATTTTTATCAGGTTATCGTAATTAGTCTGAATATTCAATTTAAGAATTTTTTGAAATACACAGTGCTTAAAAAATAACTTTAAAATTTTAAAAGAGATTTTATTATTTAACTAATGCGGTATGCATTACTGTAGCATCGCCAAAATATATTGTTATTTTTTAAGCACCGTGTATTTCTAAAATTTCTCAAATTGAATATCTGGACTAATTACGATAACTTGATAAAAATATTTTAAGACTTTAAGGTCTTTTGACACTCTCAAATTTATTTTCGGCACAGCCGAGGGATACTCTTATTTGTAAAATACTGTGTTTTAAGTATTTAGGAATGTCAAAAGACCTTAAAGTCTTAAAGTATTTTTATTATATTATCGTAATTAGTCTGGATATTTAATTTGAGAAATTTTGAAAATACACATTACTCAAAAAATAACTTCAAAGTTTTAAAATAAATTTTATTATTTAAATAAGTGCTACTACTGTAGCATCATTCGAATGAACCCATACTTGAAATTTCACTTAGACACTGTAGCCTCATTCGAATGAATCATTTATTCATTCGAATGAATGGGGCTGAGCAGTATTCCGTGTTATTGTTCAGCCCATTCATTCGAATGAATTGAAATTATACTTGAGCATTCATTTAAATGAATGGGCCTAAGCAGCATTCTGTGTTACTGTTCAGCCCATTCATTCGAATGAATTGAAATTACACTTGGGCATTCATTCGAATGAATGCCAAAATTAACCGGCCGTTCATTCGAATGAATGAAAACACGGGGGTAAAATGGTAATTTGTCCACAAAAATCTGAAAACGGGTGTGTAGAGGTAAAAAAATCGGATGTTTGTAAGTCGCACCTAGTTTTATATGAATTTCAATTCAACGCTGAGATCAAACTCAAAATGAGCAAATTGAGTAGGGATCGATCAATTCATAAAATAGGTAGGATGTGAGAGGGGAGTAAGGGGTTTAAATGGGAATTGAAACTTAATTAACTATTATAAATGAAGTGAAATCAATTATATTAGAAATATTATGGTCCTATTGGAAAATTTACATTCATTAAAATAACTTATTGAATGGTAGACTCTCAGCATAAAATTGAGAGGGATAATCATGAATGTTCCTAATCAGGTATTAAGAAAGTTGATCTATGCTCATCTGAATGTCTAATCAATGACGTGAAATTGAACCCTTTTTATGCCATGCGTAGGATTAATGATGGAGGGCACAGTAATAAAATAAAGGGTTCAACCACCAAACGTAAATGGCTGTAAGAGTTGAGGTGATGGAGACCATTTGGTATAGACATGACTAAACTATAGGAAGAAAAGACAGCCGATTCCAAAGCACAGTAGACCTTTGATGGGCAACTAAAATTTGCAAGATGACTTTTGAAAAAAAAAAATGAATGGCAATTAAAAAACATTTTTTAAAGATTTCTTCATGAAAATATTTCTAATTTCTGTTTTTATTAAAATATTTGCAATTTTTTTTTAAATGAGAGTGCTTTATACGTCGGGTACAGTTCAATGCTTTTCATGAAGAAAGGTTGTCAGACACCAGAGATTTTTTTAAGTGACAAAGTCATTCTCAAAGAAGGACTTACAATTCTTTATCTTACTCTCATTATCATAATCATTTTTCTATCTATTTACAAGAATAGTCTCTTATTCTACACTTGCTCAATATTATAGAAGTATTTTTCTATATTAATGATGATTTCTTAAAAAAAAATTCAAGTTTCTCAAAAAGTGACTGTACTGTAAACCGTGTTTGCCATTAAAGCAGAGAATTAGGAAACAATGGGGTAAACAGGATTAGAAAATACTTTTGGTTTGAATATCCATTTTCGATTAAAGCTTATTTATAGGCAATGAGTGGTGTTTGTATACTGGTTAAAAAAAGAAATCTTTGACCTAGTTTAATTGGTTGTCTCCAGTGTTACGGAGTGGGAGGTTGTGGGTTTGAACTCCCATGGCCTAACTTTGAAATGTCTTAGGAGTAGTAAGCTTATCCGTAGAGATTTTTCGCTGGGTATTTCATGATTTTCCAAACGTAAATTAAAAAAAAAAATTCTTTGTTACAATCCTTGAATGCTATGTAGATTATAAAATGTTCTACTATTTATGGGGATGCATGTTATTACTGCATGCATCAAGACATGATTCCATTAAATGGGTTGATAATGCATTTCTTAGAACAATCTTTCTTTAAAAAAAGTAATTATACCGATAATCATATTGATTAGACCAATCAAATATATCTTTTTAAGCTCCTAATGCCTCCATTTGTTAACCGGTAGCAAGCTCATGTTAACTATGATTACCCTCTCTTTATTTTATTTACAATAGTGTCATCATTATACTTCCCTTGGTATCTTTTTTATTTTATTTTATTTTATAAATTGTAACTCAAACTCAAATTTTTGAAACATTTGCAAACTTTCATGTAATAGACCCGATTTTACCCATCTCAATCACAAAATTTTAATTTATACATGATTTTTTTTTTTTAGATTTTTCTCCTATAGACTCAGGTTAGATACAATTCAAATTGCATCTCTAACTATATCGTAATCATTTAAAAGTAATCTATATGATTATGAATTTAATGAGAACATTGTTTAAAAATTCAATTTGGTAAATCATATCATACCAACATATCATTTAAACTTAGAAAATTAAAAAAATTAAATTCAATCAATTATTTTTTTACTAAGGCAGGTCAGGTTGAATTGGGAGATTGAGAAGCAAGTTGGTGGACCCGGCTCAATTAAAATATAATATTAGCCGTACACGTGTGACATGTAGTTAATTGGGTGTGGTCACATCTCCCCGCATTGCTGGCTAGTCAGTAGTCACCAGCCAAAATAAACAAAGAAATAGATGGATGAATGAATTAGGTCAAATATTTTGGGTCCCCAATCTCCATCATCCACAGTAGTTTCTAAGCTTCCATCATTACCCAATTTCTACATTTTTTTTGCACCATCTTTCTTCCCCACTTCTATTCTTTAGTTGTTTAGTTCAACTTTTGGATGGAAAATCGGAAACATGAATGATTGTAGAAGTTGGTGCATGTACCCACACCAGCAAGAACATTATCACCTATTATAATTTTCAAATGTTGATTGGTGGGTATTTTTTTTTTTCAAAAATATCTTAAGAGCCTCTTAAAAAAATTATTTAAAATTAGGGCTACAACTCGGGTCGGGCGGGTCGAGTTCCTTGAAACTCAACCCACCTCGACTTGATATATATGGAACCTGACCTGATCCAATCTGAATTTTCAACCTGACCCGACCCGAATGCTAACCCAAATCAACCCTAATTTTGACCCGACCTGTATTCTGAGCCCATTTTAGCCTAATTTTAACCGGGTTGGTTCGGGTCGGGTCAGGTTAACTTGTAAAATCCTCAACCCGACTCGACTAGAATTTCATACGGTTTTTATCTTCTCAACTCGACCCGACCCGCTGACTTGAAATTCTCAACCCGACCCGCATAATTTCTCAGGTTGGGTCATGCGGGTCGGTTCAAACCCCGACCCAAGTTGCAGCCCTATTTAAAATGGTCGCTGAGAATTACGTATTTCACATGAGTGATATTGGTTAAAAATTAATCGTAGATAATTATTTTCTCACTCATAATTTTTTATACAATTTTTTTTCAAAATTTAGATAATCACATACAAAATTGTGAAACTTAATCATTCAAACTAACTGAATCTACTATTATTTATTTTTTGTATGAATTTCCTATAGATTTTATATAATAATATGATAAGATTGGACTGAATCCTTCAAACTAATAAAAGCAAAATTTAATATCTCTTTTCCTAAAAAGTTTCCCTATTTTTAATACTAATATGATAAAAACATGTGAAATCTTTCAAATCACCAAATCAAATCTTCAAATTAAGTTTTCTATTTTGAATTTTTTTTTATATATATAATATGGATATCTCCATCCCACATTGGAGGTGAGACTAATTTCACGAATAAGCGAAATCACTTGCAAGCCTAATTTTAGAAGTTTCGACCAATTGAATTAATGTGTAATGACTTATTTTTTTCTTGCTAACTTAGAAGCAAATATCAACCATTTAATGAACAAACGATCACGATTCATTTGACAGTTGCTTTAAACTGTCTCTTTTTATATAAATAAAGTAAAGAGATGTCTATTAATATTTCATATATATTTTTGATGAAATATGTAGGAAATAGTAAAGTTAATAAGTTGGTAAATTTTGAGTATATTGACAATTTTAATTTTATGATTTTACGCTTAAAAATTTAACAATTACAAAACATTGATTTTTATGCTCCATCTTAGAAAATTACAATAATAACAGAAGATTTTCCTTCAAATCTTCCTACCTAGTTGTAGGGCTGTAACTTGAGTGGGTTTGGTCGTGTTTTGGACACGCCTGAGATCGAGTCCGAATTGCAATGTAAGGACCAAAGCCTGAGCCCAGACCTTAATTAACACAAACTAGTCCAACATTAGCCCGACCCAAATTTGTATCTGGAGGGCCCATATTCCCAATTTCTTAAAGAAAATTACTACCTTTTATCTCTCTCTACTTCGTTTTTACAAAACGGGAGAAAATTACCACCGTACATCTCTCTCTAATTGCTCCTCCTTTTACTACATGCTGTCTATCATGATTCACAAGTTACACTTAGTTGTCTTGTGATTATTTATGACGTATCATGTACACAACGCATGAATTAGGTTGGACTTCTTCTTCATTTTATTTTTTACCGTGCTTCCCTTGGTTAAAATGGTATCTTGGAGGCAACATACGACAAAATGAATGGCATATATTTTTTTTATTTTACATATGGGAAATTGTAGGAAATCTAGTGTAAAACCTCTATGGATAATACCCACTGCCCTTCTTAGGACCAGGGATTTAAAAACAGTTTAACCGATATATCGGCCGATATGCATATCGGCCAAAAAATCGGCCGATGTTTTTCTCTCTCCTCCGATATCGGTATATTTCTCTCTCTTCCGATATCGGAACCGTGAAAAAACTGTAAAAAACCGTGAGAACCCGTAAACCCTGAACCGTTAAAAACCGTGTCGGTGTTTTTTTTTTAAAAAAAATTAAATACCGATATTTATGAATATCGGCGGATATTGTGGCCGATATTTCGAACTGAATATCGGCCATATCGGCCGATGTTGTGGCCGATATTTCGAACTGAATATCGGCCGATATTCGATATGTACGGCCGATACTTATCGTATCTGCCGATATTACTCGGTCTTAAAAAACCGATATATATCGGCCGATAGGATATGTATCGGCCGATATTTCAACCTTTGCTTAGGACACACAAGTGAGGCCATGGGGGCTCGAATCTAACACCTCCTGCTTTTTAAAGCGGAAAATTACCAGTTGAACTACATCCATGTGCGCAAACTCAACCAGACACCTGAAGCGGGAGATTCCTGAATAACATATTTGAGGATCAATGTTGCATAGTCATTTCAACAATCGATATTTAACACTGGTAAAAAAAATCTCAATCATACAAACAAAGTCTTTAAATCGAAGATAAAAAATAAAGGGTTGAGATTGAAGAGAAAGTGCCACAAATCAATAATCAGATATAAAATAATTCTTTCTCATATCTCAAATTTCTCATTTTAATCTCACATTTATAGCAATTAGCAGTTCTTCATGAATGGTAATGAATGGCTCTCCAATTGAATGATATAAACACTTGAGGTCAAAGCAAAGATGGTTAGAAATACATATCATTGCAAATCAAATAGAATCAAAAAAAACCTCAAAATCTAAAAAATGAAACTAGACAACCAATATGTCAAAAGCTCCAAAACTAACATATTCGATCAATACATTTCTAAGAAAGGCAATATGTAAATATTTCTCTTAAAAGAATTTTGAAACAGTATATATATATATATATATATGTAGTTAAAAAGATAAGTCTATTGAAGGATTGATATATCTATTTTTAGTTTAGATTAAAAATCAGGTGTGGAGTCCACTACTCTCTCAATTGAATGAATGGCTTCCACAAAAGAAGTCCGAAATCTTGGGACTTAGATTTGACTCAATAACTTACCAACTCAAGTAATTTATGCATGTTTTTATAACTCATCTGAAAAGTAAAAAAAAAAAAAAACTCAATAAAACTAATTGATTTACTCAATTTAAAATCATGTTGAGACCAGTCTAAGTCAAATTCCAGTTAATTTTTTTGAGTTTTTAAACTATGATTATCACAGTTATATAATAAAATAGTCCAAGCAAATACTTTGTGAAATATGAATGCATAGAATAAAAATATTTCCTTCAAAATAATTTTTAATTAAGTATTGGAATAAATTTAAGCATAATCTGTGAAAAAAAATATTGTCTATATAAATATTGTTCTTTTAATTCAAAATCTAAAATAAGAAATTTGATAACAAGATGAACATTATGCTGCACGCAATCCATAAGCCCACTTGTTAAACTTGAAATAAGTAGGTGGTAGCCCATTAGAATCCAGTTGAGAGTTGAGAGTTGAGACACATTTTTTTATATGCGCTAAACGGATACTCTTTTAATGTTAAAAATTTCTATAAAAATCATTAGGTGGTTAATTAAATATTCTTTCTATTTTGAAATTATATGTTATGGGGTCAATTTGTATTTATTAAAAATTCTCTTGAACACCACACCGTAACACCTACCTCTCTTTATATAATATTAATTTTTTTTCCTTTATATGAAGATATATATATATATATATATATATATATATATATATATAGGGTCTCCGTTTACACACTCGATTTTTTTGCCTCTATACACCCGTTTTCGGATGCGGGTGGCTAATTACCATTTTGCCCCCGCATTTCCATTCATTTGAACGAATTCCTAGTTCATTTCGACATTCGTTCGAACGAATGGACGTATACCCCATCCAATTTTGATTCGTTCGAACGAATCCCCTTTTAAAATCAATTCGTTCGAATAAATGAATCGGGTGAACAGTAACGCGTGTTACTATTCACCAGTGAATGAAACAGCTGATTCATTGAAATGAATCGATTTTTTTTTAAATTTCAAAGTTATTTTTTAATCACTGTGTATTTTAAAATTTCTCAAATTAAATATTCAGACTAATTACGATAATCTGATAAAAATATTTTAAGACTTCAAGGTCTTTTGACACTCCTAAATATTTAAAATACAGTAAGGACATCCCTAGGGTGTGCCGAAAAAACATATAGGAGTGTCAAAAGACCTTGAAGTCTTAAAGTATTTTTATCAGATTATCGTAATTAGTCTGGATATTTAATTTGAGAAATTTTAAGAATACACAGTGCTTAAAAAATAACTTTGAAATTTAAAAAAAAATCAATTCATTCGAATGAATCAGTCAATTCATTAGAATGAATCACTTATCCATTCGAATGAATCAGTTAATGAATCACTTATTCATTCGAATGAATTGATTTTTTTTTTTTAATTTCAAAGTTATTTTTTAAGCACTATGTATTTTTAAAATTTCTCAAATTAAATATCCGGACTAATTACGATATTCTGATAAAAATACTTTAAGACTTTAAGGTCTTTTGACACTCTTAAATATTTAAAATACAGTATTTTACAAATAAGGGTATCCCCAGGGTGTGCCGAAAACACATTTAAGAGTATCAAAAGACGTTAAAGTATTAAAGTATATTTATCAGGTTATCGTAATTAGTCTGGATATTCAATTTGAGAAATTTTAAAAATACACGGTGCTTAAAAAATAATGTGCATAGTGTATTAAATAATAAAATCTCCTTTAAAACTTTAAAGTTATTTTTTAAACACTGTGTATTTCCAAAATTTCTTAAATTAAATATCCGGACTAATTACGATAATCTGATAAAAATATTTTAAGACTTTAAGGTCTTTTAACACTGCTAAATGTGTTTTCGGTACATCCTAGAGATACTCTTATTTGTAAAATACTGTATTTTAAATATTTAAGAGTGTCAAAATACCTTTAAGTCTTAAAGTATTTTTATCAGATTATAGTAATTAGTCCGAATATTTAATTTGAGAAATTTTAAAAATACACGGTACTTAAAAAATAACTTTGAAATTAAAAAAAAAATAATCAATTCATTCGAATGAATCACTGTTTCATTCACGGGTGAACAGTAATACGGCATTACTGTTCACCCGATTCATTCATTTGAACGAATTGATTTTAAAAGGGAATTCGTTCGAATGAATCAAAATTGGATGGGGTATACGTTTATTTGTTCGAACGAATGCTGAAATGAACTAGGAATTCGTTCGAACGAATAGAAAATCAAGTGCGTAAACGGGACCCATATATAGTTGAATAGTGTATCAGTACATCGAACCCTGTGTCAAATTGTACAATGGGCCCACTAATATTTGTGGAAAAGTTTGGGACAGAGGTGTGGTACTGAAATTACTGTAGGAACTTAAAATATAATATGAGTCTATTATTTTATATAGAGTTGGTCCTTAATTTTAATTTGACAAATTATTTATGTTGATGGACTATCTTATCTGATGTTCAAATAGAATTCGATCTCACAAGTTTTCATTAAAATATATATATATATATATATATATATATATATATATATATATATATATATATATATATATATATATATATATATATATATATAAATTTATTAAATTTTGAGAATGAGTTAATACTCCTAAGGAGTGCAACTCAGGTAGGCTAGTTGAACTCTAAATAAATTTTGATTGGGGTCTTCATTACAATTGTAGAATTTATGCTCAATTGGGTTATTGTTCCTACTATTTGAAGTGTGGGTGGCCACTATTCAATTTAATTAAATCAACTATTATTATTAATCACTAGGTTTTGATAAAATTTATCTAAATCAGAATTTTTATCCCCTTATAGAAATATCATTATAGCCACTAATTTTATCACATTTAAATCATATATATTAAATTCTCAAGTCATTATTGATTTATTTCACTCCCAATCAACTCATACAGTAGTGAAACAAATTAAATTTCAAAATAAAATCAATATGTAAGTTTGAAGTTCTACCACGTAAAAATTAAACAACAAAATTAATTCCAAAATAGGGTAACAGGCTTCCTACGAGGAGAACATACATTGGAGTTGGAAAGTGAGAAGTGGAGACAATTTACGGAGGATTAGCATTAATGATATAGGATATAAATTAATATTTTTTTATTTATCACTGGTCCTCAGAATTATGTCAGGCCTGGTTCTAAATCGGGTTCACTATTCCAGTTGAGCCCTGAGAATAATGGCGCAGGATAAAATCAGTCCCAATTTTTAAGCCTAAAACTGGACCTAAGCATAGGCGCAAGTAGACTTGTGTTGTAAATTTTCATATCGAGCCAAGTCAGTGCATGTTGGCCCAACCCAAGTTACACCACAACGATATATGAAGTTAAGCCCATGTTTGGTTGCAAGAATAAGAGGGAATGAAGGGGATGAACTTGGACTTATCTATGCCAAAATCAGTATTTCATGATAATGAAATGTAAATAAAGTAGTAGTAAAGAAAAAAATTCTCAAAAAGATTTGAAGATAAAGATTGAAATGGAACTGGACACCTTGCAAGCGGAACAAGAACACCATGCACCATATATAGACCTAAAACCTTCATTTTTTTTAATGACCGAAGGTGTCCAAGAGTAACACCCAACTAATCTTTCAGCACAGTAAACACACCTCCTGCACACACACGCAAAGTTCTTCGATGGGACCTAAAACCTTGGTCCACATAACCTATTTTGAGTCTACCAGAATATTTTCCTCCATGCAAATTAACTAATATTGCTTTATGTCAACAGAAACATGACCGAAGCAGTCCTGCAAAAGATCAAATTTTCAGGAACACTGAAATCAAATCTCCTAGAATGAAAAAATATCTAGGATATAGTCATATGAAGTTAGGAAATCAATTCAAACCTGGTCAAGCTTATTGCCTTCTTATCTGAGCTATCAATTGGCATGATAGCATCTGTATTTTTTTTTCAAAACACCATTCCCTTTTTTTTCAAAATGAGAAACAAGGATTATATATTAGCATTATCCAAGGCACCCTTAAGAGAGTGAAAAGTGGCTCCACATGCTTTAAGAAAATCAGCAATGAATCATCCAGATGACAGAAGACAGTATACACTGATATATAAGTTGCCTTACCCTTGAGCCGGGCCTGGGCGTAGGGTGGGAATGATTCAATCATCAAACACAGACTTGGGTTGGCTCAGCTGAGAAAATCCCCAGTTATGGTGTTAGGCATGTTCTATTGTTGATCTCTGACCGTGTGGCAGAGTCATGATGCACAAAGCAAGACTCCAGGGGTGGAGCCTCATGATTTTACTACCTTCATCCCCACATCACATTCAGTAATATCAAAATGTAAAATTAGCAAAGAAATGAAAGCAGTCATAAAATTACCTCATTCTTAGTCGATTTTGATAGTTACTTCTGCTCATCCAGTTTGAACACTATCGAAAGAATTTCTCTAACCTAAATAATGAAACATTTAAAAAGTATCAGCAATTGGGTATCAACATGACACTCGAAGATTTTCAATAATATTGAATAGTTAGGAAGATTTTCAATAATATTGAACAGTTAGGATATGTTTGGCAACAAGGGCATTTTGTGCCTAGTGATTTTGAGCTTAGAAGATTAGGGGAAAATCCACTAAGAATGAAGTCTCTTTGTTTAGCCATCATTGGGGGAATGGGATATCCATTGTTATGCAGTGAAAAAGGTTCCACGACGATGAGCAGAAGCTCTCATCAAATTACTTAGTCTGAGGAGAAGATTTCCTTGCACTATGAGACTTTCCCACTTTCATTGTATACTTGATCCTAATATATAGCCAGCCAAAATGCCAAGAGCGAACGCTATTATTTTTTGGATATTGAAATTTAGTAGTTTACAATCTCCAAAAACTCTCGGTTGCCAAACAGTAAAACAAAGGCCAGTTATCCTCTCACAGACATTTTGTGTATACAGACACGGATTTTATCGTGATGCCCAACTTGCCCTCAACCTGTCGTATCGAAGAAATAAGAATGCCAGAAATTCTTAAACAGTGCAAATCGGCTCGCCAAAATTAATGAACAGTGTAAATCAGCTCATCAAAATTGCAAGTCGGCTCGCCAAAATTCATGAATAGTGCAAATCGGCTCGCTGAAATTCACTAAAAATCAGTACATCACATCAAAATTTTACTGTTCATACGAAGGGTAAAATCAAGAATATTCTAAAAGCCGTGTTGCAAAACACAAAATATCGGTGGAAGAATCACTGAGCAAAAACAAACTCTTATTTGGAACTCCATATGGAAGGGAAACTTGGTTCAATAACAACAAAAATCTTACTAAGAATCTTGAACCAAGTCTCTATATATGGGTCCCATAGCTTGTTAATAAAATACTGTTTTTGAAAGGTATTTAATCAATATTTAATATCGTGGATAGTAATTATATTAAACATTTTAATAAATACAATGGAGTAACACGGAAGCCCAATCATCAACTAAAAAAAATTATTTTGAACCCGTGAGGGTTGGCATGATGTGTGAGAATATCTACAAAAGACCAATGAGCTTAACAACAATACAGAAACAGAGAAAAAGGGCATTCAATCAATTTGTTCTGTCTCTCCAAATTTTCCAAATAGATTCAGGATTAAACGGATCCTTTCATATCGCGTAGAACTCATAACTTCAGAAAATTTGTCAATGCGTAAGTCTAAATTCTAAATGCATCCCTAAAATTCACTTAATCCTTGGCTAAAGTGCGGTGGATAATTTGTAGATGCAAGATAAATAGTGGAAAAATCAACAATAATGGCAAGAAATTATGATAATTTATAGATCAAAAACACAATTTACTGAATTTCAAGTCTCGGCTAAGGAGGAAATTGGCAGACCTCAAAAATCAATAACCCTTGCTCAAGTCCTAAATTGATATAAGAATGACAAAATCAGTCACCAGAAGAAAAAGGGAAGTAAACAAAAAAATAAAAGAAAATTCAGCAGACTGCTTGTGAGGAGGACCTCCTGCGTAATAGAGTAATTTAACGGAAAACGTTGCACTCCTCATCGTCATCGTTTTCTTTCGAAATCGGAAACCCTAGTCCTACTTTCGCAGCGAGGAAGAAAGGGGAGAATGGGTAGACATGAGAACGAGACCCGTAAGCAAACTCTACGTCGAACTTTGGTCGTCTATTTTTATACTTTTATTACCCGTCGGTCTGTGTTTTATACTTTTACTAAAACATCTCACCCGTCCGTCTGCAAGGGGTAAGTACTTCGTATTTAGAAAAAACTGTATACCCGACTTTGTATTTAGAAAAACCTATCGGAAAATATAGAAAGTCTTGAATAATATTTCAACAAATTTTCAATGAGAATAATTTTGCATTAATATTTAGGGAGTCCATATAGACACCGCTAATTTCTGTCATTTTTCCAATTCCAAAATTTTGATGAAAAATACCATTTTACTCTTCCATTTCCTCTTCAACGTAAAGCCAACGAAGGAAAGTTTCCTTCGGACGAATGGATCGACTGAATATACACAAGAGAGGGAAAAAAAATCGATAGGTCCCACCATTGATAGAAACCAAAGATCTTCCTTAGCCGTAGATAGATAGGCCAGGGGCGATCATGGTGGTGTCGATCCTAGGGTTAGAAGTGTAGGATCCACTTGGATCTAACAAAAAATCTCAAAAAATTGATTTTCGTACACCCTAAGCAGCAGCCAAAGAAACCGACCAGAAGAGGATCCCACCATACCCAGATCAGATATCTGATAGTACAGATGGATAGATCATAAAAAAACAGAATAGGTATGGAATGGTGGATTCCACCGTCCAGAAACTTTCTTCATCACTTGATCTAAGGCCGAGAAGAAGATCTAATGCTGTCATGAGATTATTTCATTTACTTATTTGCTCCCTTAAACCCAAGAAATCCTTTACTCAAGAAAAGACTTATGTAAAAACTAAAGACCCTTTGGTGTACATGCACCTAAAACCTAATAAAATCAATTAAATGGTGTCATATAAACCAGATTAAGGACATTAATGTCATTTTTAAAATTAAATATGCAAGTAAAAAAAAAAGATCTATGGTAATAGTCAATTTTTTTTTCAATTGCTCGCCTTCTTCAGTAATAAAAGAAAAAAAATATCTAAATCTAATGGCTAAAAGTGAATCTTACCCTTAAATGTGTTTAGGTCCACGAACTCACAGAATATATTATAAAAAATATAAATTTTATTATTTCAATAAAAAACCAAATATATAATCCATTAATAACTACCATTACCACATAATAACTTTAAAAAAAAAAGTTTGACTAGTAACACTCATGATCATCGTCTGCAACTCATCTACGGCTTGAAATCTTCATCTCTCTGTTGGCGATTTTGGAAACGATTTACAGCACTGTTGTACTCGTAAGGAAATTCATTGCTCCCATTTCCTCCATTGTCGTTGTTGTTGTAGTTGGATGTTTTCATTGAATCCACTTGCCCTGATCCAAAACCCATGTAATTGTTGCTGTATTTGGTGGATCCGGACCCAATGCTGTTACCAACTCTGTCGGATCCATACCCTCTTCCTGGCCTCTCTGAATCGACGCCGTAGTAGTACTTTCCATTCTCTGAGAAACTTGTGTCTGTCATGCCTTGTGGCTTGTTATCGTAGTTCCTCTCCCCATTCGAATTGAAGTCCTTTGGTGGGAAATGGCGATGTCTGTACTCTACGTTGTAACCTCCACGGCCATCGAGGCCATAGCCGTTTTGTTTTGGTGGAGAAAAGGTGGCGGTGGTGGTGGGGTCGTCTTCTTTTGGAGAAGGGAGGTTATTGTCGACGGAGGGGGGGTCATCGAAGTTGTTTTCTCCCAATGCGTCGTTGAAGTTGCTCTCCCTGACGGCCCTGGCATGGATTTTGAGGGAGGAGACCGAGAAGAGGAGGAGGAGGAGGGGGAAGGAGAAGGTCGTGGATGCAGCAGCCATGATGATGAATAATGCGAGAGGGGAAAGAAAAGAAAAGAGTAGAAACTAGAGAGAGTTTTGGAGTTTAGGGAGAATCCACCCTCTTAATATAGAGGGAAAATAGCGCCACCTCGCCATGTTTTTCTCTCATTTTCAGCAAGTAATTCTGTCTCGTTTTGGTAAATAGAAATCTACTCCAGAAAATATAGTTCTAATCTTCTAAAATCAATTTTCCCATATTAGAATATGAGATTAGGAAACTACGTTATTATTATTACTACTATTATGCTGTCATTGTCGTGTGACCTTTTATTTTATTTTTTTAAACTCATACATATTTTTTTATGATTGACTATGACTCTTCCCTAATTTATGTTTTTAAATCTCATTTTCTAAATTTTTATTATCTAGTAAAGAAATAAATCTAAAAATTATGAAATTGTAGTTGAATCCACTTTAGTGTCATAGATTGAGATTTCTCCAATATCGGAAATATTAGGCTTTTAATGGGCCAAAACATTTTAGCTATTTTAGACCCAATTTTTTTATTTTTTTTCAAAGAGCTACTTATCACCGTCAAAGTCCATAATTTCGGGTATTATCGATTTTGGGATCTTTTATGAAAAATATAATATTTCATAATATTTGTGTATCACCTTCCCTGAAATCACAGATAAATCCACAATTTTGGGCATTATTGATTTTAATTATCCTATCTTCTGATTTTTTTGCTTAATATATAGATTTCCTTAAATGTGTTATGACAACCATGAGATTTATGAGATTCTCCTCTATTCATGATCGCTTTTGGAAAAAAAAAAATCTATAGTCAGTGTGAGTTTCGATCTTAATCTCTTGGAAAGATAGAGATTTCCTTCTGTGACTTTACCCTTCTATTTTAACACAATATAAATGATTATCTAAGATAAAACAAGTGTAAAATCCGAACATCATACAAATGGATGAGTTTATTGGAAAATTTTATTTTAAACTATGAATTTCATAAAAAAAATATATTAAATTTTTTAAATAATTTTTTCAAGTTTTATATATTTTGACGGCTATATATACATGAGTATTTTTTTTTATATATATATTTTAAGATGTATGAAACTAAAGTAAAGGGCTCAGATGATAGTTTCCTTTCAAGTTTAAGTGATAGTTATATGGCTCAAAATCTCAAATTTACCTACACATTTAGTGGTGTGATAATGATTTGCCAGGTGGCGGTCGCACACTCGAGTAAAATGCCTACGTGGGTGTCCCGATGATTCACCCTCCTAAAGATTTTTCGAACATGATCACTTTTAATTTTATTTTTTTAATAAAATCTCATTCACTCATCAAATTACTTAAAGTTACATATAGAACTCAAACATCACAATTAATTAATTAATTAATTAATGACATTAGCATTGCCATTAATATTATAAGATTGTCCATGAGAAGATAAAGAAAGAAAGGTCACCTACAACAGATAGACGTGACTGGTGACTTTGATGACGATTAGTATTAGACAATGTGTGTTTTAAATCATGAAATGACTTCTCATTAGTTATAGTAAAAAAATTAATAATTAAGTAATAACAATTTCTCTAATGATGATTGAAAAATAAATTGTTAAAAAATCAATGATCTCTTCTCATTAATGATACTCTAAAATCATAACAAGTACATAAATAAATAAGTTGATTAAGAATTAAGTAATGATATATGATCACGACCAGAAGAGAAGAAAGAAGGACCACAAATCCCATGCATGCGTGACATGGAAAACACTTGGCATTTGTCTCCACTCCTGCCCGTAACGACTAGACTTCCCATAGCCAATATCTGTGTTGATTACACCACAAAATACTCACCCGTTCCCTATTTCCTTGGATCAACCAAATAGCCTCACTCTCATACACCAACTCTCTGTGTATATAAATATTTTCAAGCCACGAACAAAGAAGAAGGTTGAGAAGAAGAGGAAGAGTAGAATATGGCATTAGTAAGAGAAAGAAGGCATCAACAACCACTTAAAATCCCCCTAACAACACCCTCTATTCCAACACCAGAGTTCCGTCCTCGGAACCCATTGCCGCTGCCACTGCCGCCATTCGGACCCGGCTCACCACGGATCGAGAACCTCTCCGATTTGGAGAAGTTGGCAGTGCTCGGCCACGGGAACGGAGGGACAGTATACAAAGTCCGCCACCGGCAATCTTCATCCATTTTCGCCCTCAAGGTCCTCCGGTTCGAGCAGGATGCTATAGGGTTCCGACAGCAGGCAGTGCGCGAAGAGGAAATTCTTGAACAAGTCGACTCCCCATACATTGTCCGGTGCCACGGAGTCTTCGATGGTGACAACGGAGACCTTTGCTTTGTGATGGAGTACATGGATGTTGGGTCTCTTCATGACTTGCTTCGGAGGCAAAAGAGACTACCAGAGAAGATGATTTCCGGCGTGGCAAGGAGGATTTTGGAAGGTTTGAAGTACTTGCATGAGATGAGGATTGTGCACCGGGATGTGAAGCCGTCAAATTTGCTGATCAACAGCCGGGAGGAGATAAAGATTGCCGATTTTGGTGTGAGTATAGTAGTGGCAGGGACAATTGAAGCTTGTTGTTATTCATATGTGGGTACGTGTGCTTACATGAGCCCGGAGAGGTTTGACCCAGAAAGGTCCGGAGGGCGGTATGATGGGTTTGCCGGCGACGTGTGGTCGCTTGGAGTGGCCTTGTTAGAGTGCCATGTGGGGCACTTCCCTTTGATCTCAGCTGAGCAGAGGCCAGACTGGGCAACGCTAATGTGTGCAATTTGCTTTGGGGAGCTGCTGGAGATGCCGGAGACAGCATCGCCAGAGTTCCAGAGCTTCATAAGGCGGTGTCTGGAGAAGGATTGGAGGAGGAGAGCAACTGTTCCAGAGCTACTAAACCACCCCTTTGTTGCTGGAAGCTCTTCTACTGAAGGCCTAATTGATGCTTTTCATGAATAAATTTTTCCTTTCTTAAATTTTATTCTTTTATTTTTTTTTATATATTTTATGCAGGATTATAATTTTATTTCTGAGATATATTTTTGAGGGGTAGTTCACCGTTCATGTTTTTTAAGACTTATTAGAATCACCTCTCAACAAAAATTCCCTTTCTAAGGAGAGAGTTTTTTTTTTTTTTAAAAAAGAACTAGATTACGGACTTTTTCCCCAGCAATGGTACTTATTTTAGTTTTATGAATTTTATCTGAAGCTGGCTAGCAGTCAAAATTATTTTATAGTGCACAGTGCAGATTACATACAACAATTTTAATTAAAAATTGCAATTATATAATCTATAAATTACAATCCCAGCAAAAAGTGCAATCTATAATTTGTAGTTTCTGTTCAAATTTCCAGTCTCCCTGCTTCATCCAATATTTCTAAAAAACCGATCAATATTCCAAAAAAATTATATTTCACATGGGCCTAGACTGACAATTTATAGCTGAAATTTTAGATTTTAGCCTAACATTTGTTATTAAGAAAAATTAGTTCACAAAAATTGATTTGAACTTTCAATCAAAGCCCTTATCAACAATAAGCTTTTGAGTTTCAATTTTAAACTTAGCCAATAATTTAATCGACAAAATTTGATAGGAAGTTCACACCAATTCTTATGAATTGAATCAAACAAATAATTACTTGGCATAACATCCATATAATTCCTATCTTTGCAAAAAAAAAATTTCAAATTAGTTTTCATAATCTATTTTCCTTTACAAAACGCCAAGTACGATTTGTTAGGAACACATGATTTTGGTAAACTAGTTAATGAAGCTCAAGCCCACCTACATTTACTTTAAAAACTCGAAAAAGAAAAAAAAAAAAAGACTTTGATGAAGCCATTCTGAATTGACTTGGCTGAATAAGATTTTAAGTTGAGTGACTCAACAAGTTATACCTTTGCTGAATAAGATTTTAAGTTGAAGCGAGTCAACAAGTTATACCAAGTTTCTTGAGTTAGAGTGCAAAAACTCACATGAGCTACTCAATTTAATTGAATTTTGAGTTGAGTCCACGTTTAGAGATTTTAAGCTACTATTAGAACCAAAGCCGCTCTGCTTGCCGCAAACAATCTGCTTTTTGTCGACTTAACTTCCTATTCAATCTATGCATCATCAACCCAAAATGTTGGGTGCAAAATTCCCTCACCTTAGGGGGGATTATAAAGAATTTGTCAAAACCCTCTCAATGCTTCTCTTTTAAAATTCAACTGAGATCATGTAAACAGAAGACCGAAGACGGCTCTAATATGTAAAGTTGAGAGGCTACAAATTACAGACAATTATACGACTGAAGGTGTGGAGGAAAGGAATAAAAAAAAAGAAAGATATGATAGTAGAGATACCAACTTCATGATTCATAATAGGGTCAAATAGAGAAGTAGAACTCAAAAAGTAAACCTTTGATGATTCACTACATCCGTGGCAACCATGAAAGATTGTGCATTGTTGCATATGAGAAGCATGCAAATGGCAATACTGCATTGAATGTTCACATAAACTAACAGAGTTGGCACTAAACATTCACAGGCATGATCTTGATGCTAACATCTCCCTTTTTTTGAGAATGATAAGAGGCTAATGGTGCTACAACTTCCAACAATAGATAAAATAAAACACTTGCATATGCAGGTTTTCTTTCTCAAAACTTACAGGCTCATAGACAATAAAAATGCATTCAATTGTTCTCCTTAAAACAAAATACTGAAAGTTCATCGTTTTGCAGCATCAATACGCTCAGTACTGAAAAGCGACCTAGAGAGAGAGTCCATGGAAGTAGAAAACAAATCAGTTACAAGATAAAATTCCACAGAAAATTAACAGCTCCATCAACAAACTTACAAAAGGGAGTGGCCGTTGTAGGAATTTAATATCATGTAAACATAATTGTATAAGGAAAGAAGAAAGAAGTAACTTATTTTTCCTATCGAGCAAATGGCAACACTAATACCAAACAGACCAGAAACTGGCAGACAGGAGGTTAGAATATAAACAAAATACCAAACAAAACAAATACAGCATCAAACTAAACAAACAAATTAGACTCTATTTGGTGTTGGGTTGTGGGCACCTCAACAACGATCCCCTTTCCTTTCAGATCAAACTGGGCGGGAGAAGGTGGGTTCTGGATGATGAGGGGGAGGTTCTCTGATAAGCACAGCAGTGTTCCTCAAAGGCATCAAGCTTCTGCTGCTCACAGTGGCAGATCCCAAAGCCAAGTCCATTGGTCTGCCATCATCATCAAGTTTTAATTGTCATTTTCTCATTTAACATTCTTCATCAGCCTAAGTTGCAGAAGTATGGGTGTGAATGTCAGAGATTTAAATCCATCGTTAACTTAGGTAAGGGGGACAATATACTACTGCAAAATAATGTACCTGCACATAGTATACTCGCATTTCTCTCGCACGTACTGCACATGCAAAACAACATATTAGTTTTATCGTAAACATGCAGGTGACAAACATATTGATATTTTAATTAGCTTTTAAGAGAGGAAAGTGTTGCAATATTTTAGTAATCTTGGAAAATAATGTTAAAAAGTACTAAGAGTCCATGAAGAGCAGGTTAGAGTGTCTACAAGTGTCCGACATGGATGCATCAAACATCTTGAAGTGTTCCGGAGACATAGCCGTCAAAATTATGTGGTCATTACATAACTCAAATAACAGTTGGTCCATGAACAAGAAGGTAAACGATCAAAACTATTAGTCCTAATCGAGTCTTCAGATGAAATAGAATTATGGGACAATAGCCAGTACACAATTGTCAGCCACAGCAGCTCTCATGATCTTTAGCCACTTGCCTAAACCCTCTCCTTTCAGATAAATGAAGGAAGAAATTTAGTAATTATTACACAAGAGAAGAGTTTTCAAGCCATAAACAGGCATGGTTATTTTCTGATGAATAACATGACCGTGGTGAATGAACGTTCCATTGAATAACATGATTAATCTGTTTCCACACACACACGGAGAGAGAGTTAACGTGAATGGATAGTCAACATGAATACAAGATGTTGAATTACAGAAATTTCATCGGGGTTTATTTTGGGATATAGAGACATGCAATAATGTACAATCCACAAAGATATGAAAACAGGGTTGGAATGGGTAGGAGAATAAGAGCACTGATTCACTGGAAGGAGAGATTAGGAAGGGCTGCTATTGGATAATCAGTCTTATAATTTGTCAAAGCATCTCAGTTAGATCTTTAAGAAAACACATAAATGCCATGAAGGTTTTGGGAATTTCTGAAACAGGCAGGTAGCACAATTACAGCAGAAGGGATAAGCCCATCTTAAAATTTTAAATTCAAAAGAACTAAATCCCAGCTCAAGAGGTAAGGACAACAATTATCATGGTTCCTCGTTAGTCGCAACAATATACAAGAAAGACCATGAGATAAGGAGGTGGATTTGCAACCTGACAGGTCAGCAAACTTCCAACTGTCTTCATCAAAGGACTTCACCTCCTTTTGAAATGCAGGCCATCACTTCAGACTTCAGAACTGTAACACGGACATGACAAAACTAGCCATCATTACCAGGTTCATTCCCAATCTTGTTTTTGCCATTTCCTGATTGTTTCTAATGAAGTTTGCAATTCTCCTTTCCAACTGGAATTTCAATCAACTTAAAATAGGAGGCAAAACTCACGTCTTACAGGCAGCAAAGTGCCCTGTGTGATCAGAATTTCAACTTGATTTAAAAATTATAATTTTCTTCTAATAGGGAAACTCAATCCTTCTTTCTTTCTTGATTTTCTTTAAACTTCAAAACAGAAGAGTAGGAGTACTAGGTCAAATATCTCTAGTACTTACTAAGTCTAGCTATTAGAGCTTTTTACTCTTCTAACCACAAGCACCAAAGACAATGGTAAGTTTTATGGACAACATCATGACTTATTAAGGTAGTGGGAACCACTATCATTTATGGAATCATGTTATGAGAACTTGTATGACGTTTACATGGCTAATCCAACTTTACAAAAATAATGGATATGCTTTAAATCTTTCAAATATCAAAATTCAACTTTATACAATTTTTCTACCTATATAATCTAAAATAGCAAATTGGGCAATTTGAAGTTGCAAATTCTTTTTACCTATATATAGACTCATGTTGTCCCCCCTCCCCCAAATAAAATTCCTAGCTCTGCCCCTGCTTTGTTGTTCTTCCCAGTGTTTTTAGTGGAAATTTTTGCTAAGAAGTATCTAAGGAGAGGAAATTTCCCCATTTTCTGTGTGCTGATTTTCACAACATAGAATTTGATGAAAATGGGAGAAAGTGAAACCACTCATTTCCCATCACATTCAATCCAAATGAAGGAAACATGGCAAACTACCTGGAAATCCACTTCTTCTATAGTAACCCAATGACCCCGGAAACCCAAAAAGCAGTAACAGTAAAATGGCTATAAATTTGAGAAGAAAAAATGCAAAATCAGAGAATAGGAAGAGTGGGGCAATAAGAAAGTACCAGCGACCGTGTCGTCCTTACAATCCTGGGCAGAGCTGAGATCAGATGGGAAATGAAAAGAAGAGTTCTCGTCGACCCAACCTCCATTGCTGCTACTGCCCCCTCGTCTGCTCATCTTAACTCATGCCACACAATCCAATACAATAGACAAAGTGGATGGTCACACAAAAATGCATGCGGTCGCAAAATACAACAAAGGGAACAAAGAAGATCACGATCAGCACATAACAAGCATCCTCCCTGTAACCTACATATGCCCTTCGTTGAGTCAAGATCTTCACATATTCCAAATTTAAATCTTCACCAAGTCAGAATTAGATTAGATCAAATGTGTTAAGAAATGAAAAAGTTTGAGTTAAAGGACTTTATAGAAAGAAATATCCTTCTCCATAAAAGCATACTTCAACAACGAAAACTTTTTCCATATAAAACTCTTTAGTTTCATTAGTTTGCGATGTCTAGAATTCTAAGTTCTTTACCTCACAGTCAATCACAACAATGATCAAATAGTAAGGATGTAATCTGGGGTATCATCCAAAAAAAAAAACAAAAAATTAACCTGGGGTGTTAAACTTGAAGTCCAGTGCCATTTAAAAAAAAAAAATGAATTTCCTACAAATATACAATTTAAAGAGGCTGGGATGCAAGAGAATTTGGGAATTTCTTTGAATATATGTTGATGATACTTTTGCAGTAATTTCTTGAGAAGAGAGATTTGGAATCATTCGTTTTGGGATTTCTTGCATTCATCAAGTGGCGATTGGTTCTACCAAATTATCACAAGTGGCCTTGATTACCAAAACTCCAAAATAAGTGCATGTTTCAGAGTCTACATGTGTCGTTGTTGTTGTTGTTGTCATGGAACTGAAATTCAAGCAAAGAACTGTTATTTGCAGGGCGGCTCAACACAAATTGAGGCCTAAAGCAAAAATTCTAAATGGGGCCTTTTTGGAGTTGATACCAAGTAAATTGAGGACGCCCCTTGCTTATTTGGTACCATATTGTAACACCCCGCCCCTTGATGAACCGGTGACACTGACATGTCACAATCTGCCACATGGTGAAGGCGTGAATTTATTTTCCATCATAAATTGAGCATTCAATTTCCATAACCATACACAACAGGGAAGAACTAAAAATTGAACATTTGGAAAATTTTATTTCCCTACATTTCACTTCATCCAAACAAATTGGGCCTTTATCAAACGGGCGAAATTTTATTTCCCTACATTTCACTTCATCCAAACAAATTGGGCCTTTATCAAACGGGGGCCTAAGGCGGTTGCCTTACTTGCCATAGGGTTGAGCTGGCCCTGGTTATTTGATAACTCCCATGATCTCATCTTCTTGTTTTTTCAAATCAAGAATGATCCACTTCAACTAATGATCCAGCATTAAAACATTTTCACAATGGCAATGCTGAAAAGCATCTCTGTCAAAGATGCCAGACGTCACCTGTAAATTTTATGGTTATTCAAAGATAATTTGATATTACATGGAAAACCCGATCTTGAAAGTTCGCAGTTCATTAGAAACAAGTAGCTGTAATATTAAAATACACTTAAAAGAAAATGATTAGTCTCTTTCCTTGCATCCAAACAGATCCTAACAGAATACATTTCAAAATTTATTGAGAGAGAGAGTAAAATTCACAAAAAGGAAGCAAATTCATAAAATTATATTTATAAAAAATGATTAGTTTTTTTCATTGCTTCCAAACAGAGTCAACATAATCCACTTCAATTTTTTAGAGACATGGTCTTTCACTTGGATGCATGGAAAATGAGGAAGAAGAAGAAGAAGAAACAAAAACCCTAAACAAGGCTACAAACTCTACAAAAAAGAAAACGGAGAGGGGCAATAGAGACAGCAAAAGCCCTTAATAGGTATACAAACTCTTTGGCAGAAAATGGAGAGAGAGAGAGAGAGAGAGACCTGTGACTTTAGAAAAGAGGAACCTTTCAGCAATCCAGCAGCTCGAGGAGAGGGAGGTCTTCCGACTTCAATTTCCAGAGAGAGAGGACCGGTTCGAGACCGGCCCGGACTCATTTTATATTTGGTGATTTGAAAATGTCCCTTTAGCTAGCGGATATGACTAAGCTCATGTTTTGATTTCTATCCGTTTAATAAATGAACGAGTTCTTTGTTGATTAAATTTTAATTTACACTATAAAAAAGCTAAAAATATATTATAAGCCACAGGTATGCTGAAGAGGTCATCTCTAATCTATATATAAACTATATAATAATTATATATACCATCATTATGAACCATTTTTATTCTCAGATGATGTTGCTCAAGAGCAGTGTCTCCATCTGGTTCTAATACATTATAACAGGTGTTTTTTAAATCATATTTTCCATATGACGCTTTTATAAAAAAAAAAATCATTAAGTTTGAAAAGTTATGAGTATTGAAAAATAAATAATTAAAATAGGATTAGTTTTAGATTTTTAATTCAATAGCTCAAAATATATTAAAATTAATTAATTCAAGAGAGAAGGGAATAAAGGAAACAGTGTCTATGGATCCCCAGAGAGTCCCACATGAGGCTCTGAGTGAGGATGCTATAAGTGGCATCACCTATGTCAACTGTGAAGCTTATTATTGATGGAGTCATCGATCCTCCCACATGTACTTTGTATATATAGACGCAGGTTTTACCATTATATCCAATTTGCCTTCCATCCATTGTATCGAAGATAGAAGAATGCCAGAAATTTATGATCAATGCAAATCGGCTCACCAAAATTTATGAACAGTACAAATCGGCTCGTCGAAATTGTAAGTCGATTCACCAAAATTAATGAACAATGGATATCGGCTATTCAAAATTTATTAACAATACAAATCGGCTCACCGAAATTCACATATACAGTAAAAATTAGTCTATAAAAAATTTATTGTTCATTCGAAAGGTAAAATCAAGAATACACTAAAACCCATGTCGCTAAACACAAAATACTCGTGGGAGGATCGCTCGCCCATATATAATATTAGACATTTAGACCCTATAGAAGTATAATCCCCTCTCTCATTAAAATATAAAGTAATCTTGTAAAACTTTGAAATTGAGTCTTAACATGAGCTTTACAATTTGTTCACTTAAAATTTTAAGTAAGGATTTAAAATGAGCTTTAGAAACAAATGAATTTTTTCCTTGAAATTTTTATCTATCGAAAATAATAAATGGTTCAAGCTTTAGTCTAAAATTGCTCAGTCATTATAAATAGGATCGAGCCTTAAAAATACAAACAAGCTTAAGTTTTAGTATAAGAAAGTTTCATCTATGAATTGCCGTAAAAGAGCTTCATCATTCTTCGACAGGATAAAGAAAGTTTAAAAGAATTATAGTTTATATTTCTTCTGTCCTAATTTAGTTATCTCATATATATTTTGAGACTGTCCCTATAATAGTTATCTCATATGCATTTTGGAAGAGTCATATGATGTTGGAATGAACTTCATAAGCCTTTTAAGAGTTATCCCTTAAAAAATTCAAAATTTTAAAATGGAAGAGAGGAAGTATAATATATATAATATAATCGTTATTATTATAAATAATTTATCTCATCTAGCAAAAACTAACATTTAAAATTGAATTTAACAAGTTTTCTTATAAAACCAATTGTGGATTTAACATTGGTACTTACGGACAAAAATAATAAAGGTACAAGATATTCAAATGTAAGTGTTTTGCCAAAAACTGTAAATTAGATAGGATATTTTTAGATGGGTAGCAATCTTTTCATGGGCTTTTTGTGTAATTAGTGGATTTCTGATTTTACCTTTTACATGAAGTTTAAAATCGACTCACCAACTCTTCGCATGAACAGTAAATCGGTTCACCAACCCTTCACATGAATAGTAAATCGGCTCGATGAAATTCACATAAACAGCAATATCGGCTCGCCAAAAATTTCTATGAACAGTAAATTAGCTAGTAAAAAATTTACATGAACAGCAAATCAGTAAATCGGCTAACTGAAATTTTACAATTCATGCAAAATGTCCGATTTTATTGTTTATGCGAAGGTTACATCGGGAATCCACTAATTCCTTTATCTGTTTACACAAACCTCTTGTGGGAGGATCGTTACCCTTTTAGATTATACATTGATATATTTTCCATAAAGCCTTACTTTATTTTCAATATATTTCACGAGTCAATGCAACCTCTTTATTTTTTTCAAAAAAATGAGTGTAAATTTTAATTTATTAATATCATATATATTTGAGAAAAATATAAGTTAAATCCAACAGAAAGAAACGGCCCGGCCCACGTGTGGCCCATTTGTCGGTGTTGTAAAACATAAACCACTTGACGAAGGAAGCTCATAACTTCTCCGCGGATTGGATGGCACATCCGTAATTTCACTTCCTGAGTAGGAATCTTCTCATGTAATCAAAACCGCATGACCGGGTCTGACATCACCCACGTCACGGCCGTCCGTAACTGGATGGCTCGTCCATCCTCAATTCCTTGCCGTCCATCATATCTTGATCGCCACGCGGCGTCAATCCCTTCACCCCATCTGCTACAAGTTCTTCTTCTTCCCTTCTCTTCTTCGCTCCCGATTCCAACGACCTATAAGTACATCTCCCCTCTCTCTCTCCTCTCATTCTACTCTTCAAAAGGAAAAAAAAATAAAGAAAAAGAAAGAATTTCTCCCATCTCGATAAAAATCTCTTTCTTTTTCTGCGTCTTAGCTTCTTTTTTAGGGTTTCTTCTTCTTCTTCTTCTTCGCCGGATCTCAAGTCTCTTCAAGGCGATCTTCGATGTCGGTCAGTATCGATTTCCTCTTCCATTTCTCCATTTTTTTTCCATATATTTTTAGCATTTTTAGGCTCTCTGTAGTTGCTTTAAATCATTTTTTAATCAATTCCACGCTGGGTTTGTAATTTGTTTGGAAATTAAGTCGAATCGATCAATTTCAAGATGGATTTGGAGTTTGTTTGGGAAATGAAGTTGAATCAATCAATTTCAAGCCGGATTTGGAATTTGTTTGGGAAGTGAAGTTGAATCAATCAATTTCCAGCTGGATTTGGAATTTGTTTGGGAAATGAAGTCAAATCTTTACGTTTCTGTTAGAATTTGTTTAGAATGGAGTCACAACTTTTCTCCGTCTTGCTTTTCTCATCTTTCTTTGTAGAACCTTGTCAAGACAGAAGAAAAGAGGTGATGATGTGAGCTATGGGTATTTTGCATTCTAGAACTGGATGTAAGGGCATTCCATTGGAACTTTGTTGAATTATAATGGTCTGACCTCTTTGGACTATGCTTTGATGAATCACGAAAGCGTTGCTTGTAAGATTGCCAAATGTCTCTCGCTTTGACATGCACAGAAGTGTTGAGAACCGGAGAACTGGGACTGATATTGTTGGTTTACCTTATGAAGACTTCTTGTCACATCCATCTGCCAAGATTAGTGTAGAATTGTAGATTATAAGCATATAAAGGAAATGTTTGTTGTTACTTGCTTGGGAATGAGAACAATCTCTATTTATTATTATTAGATTAGATGTTCTCTTTTTTCACGGGTGAAAGAGCACAAACACAGAGCTACTGGCCTACTATTTTTCTTTTTTTGAAAGGTAACTTCATTAATAGAAAAAAGGAATACACAACGAGGCCAAAAACAAAAGCCCACCAAAGAAAATACTGTCCTACTATTTTTCACGGGCCAAAATCCTTATTTTGGGCTTAGTTGACTTTCTTACTCGTGCAACCTGCTATAGAACTTCCAGCCTTGATTTCTGATCTTTTCAGCATTCTGAAATCCCATGACAGTTTAAATTGCTACTGCAATTTGCCACAAGTAAATTGATTGTAAAATAGCCACAGAACTTTCAATCTTTACTGGAAGCTCAATTTTGTTATTTTCAGTGGATGGATTGCTTCATGGGATGCTGATCATACCATATGTAGGATAGGCGCCATTCAGTTGATTATTGTAGCTCATATGTTGAATTTATGTCCTTATGATAAGAGATGTTGGAAGATTGTTGTCTCTCTCTCTCAAAATCCGAAGAAGAAGAGAGTTCCCATCTCTATTTTCTGATACTGAAAAGACAGTGATTTGATAACCCTCTGTTTGCATGCTTATGCTAGGCCAGGGTGATGACAAGATGCTATGACTGAAAAACATTGTTTTGGAAGTGTTGTTTTACCATTGATGTTGTGATTCTAGAATTGACTTGTAATATTTATTTCTGATTGAAGAAAGTCCAAATGTGATTATATTGTACTATGACCATATTTCCTTTTTGATGTGCTCATTTGATATATGATTCATTAAATATAATATTCTGTTCTGAGAAAAAAACAATTCCCCTGTTCTTTAACTCTCATCTTGATACAGTCGTGTCATGCTTCACCACATCTCTTTGTTAATTGTTTATTGCAGATAAAGACAGTAAAAGTCAGCAATGTTTCCTTGGGTGCATCTGTGCAAGACATCAAGGAGTTTTTTTCCTTTTCTGGTGACATAGAATATGTTGAGATGAAAAGGTTAGACATATTCTGTGATGCCATACTTAGATTTATTTTAACATTTTTAGGATCTGTGAACACCATTATTAATACGCTACTGATGCAGTGGAAATGAGCGGTCTCAAGTTGCGTATGTTACCTTCAAGGATTCACAAGGAGCTGAGACTGCACAGCTACTTTCGGTGCACACTGTTCTCATGACTTGTTCTTATATATGACTGAAATATTGATTACATGATATCAATTTGGGAATTGATTAGTGCACCAACACTTTCAACTTTGATGCACCAAAAATGAGTGAAATACTCATTTTACCCAAACAAATGGGAAGAGGGAAAGAAGAAGGATTGAAACAACTTTGGTCAAAATGTGCATTTCACTTATTTTTGGTGCACCAAGTGCACCAATCACTTTCCTATCAATTTGCCATTTATGGCCATTTATAACTACAAGACATTATTTAAATGGGATATTTTCTACTACTCTTTTTTGTCGAACAGCTATAATACCAATCATGTTTTGGAAAATATCTAAGTGCATTCTTCTGGAAGCCAATATAAGCTTAATTCCAAAAGATTCAGTATTAGATCACAAAATTTGTGACTTGTCTTCTATTGCTGGTCTATGTACCCGAGGTGTCCACCATGGAAATCCTATCCATCAAGCTGGAAGCCTGGAATATTTGTATACTGGAGTTCTTCCAATTGCTTGTTACCATAACTTGGGAAATGCCATGAAGTAAGTCACCTTGTTGCTTTCCAGAAATCTTTGAAATGGGACCCACCCGTTTTAAACTGATTCATGATTACTCTTTAGATCTTGTTTAGGCATTTCATTTCGACAGATGTGTTTTACTTTGGATGGGTCTTTTTAATATTTGAACATAAAGAAAATTGCTCATGCATTATTTTACTGAGAACAATTTTCACAAGCTTTTCATTGGATATTTCACTTGCTCTAGTGATAGTTTTTTTTTCTTTCCCTTATTTTCTCATTATGTAACCCTTTGCCGATACTAGGGTGCCACGATTGTTGATTTATCGGTCACAATAACGCCAGCAGAGGATTACCAGCTGCCACCTGATGCTCAAGCACTACCTGCCGTAAATTCATCCATATACCTTTTATTGTTTTTTACATTTTCCTCTCTTGTTATTTCCTTTCTTCTCTAGTTATTATTATTACTTTTTAAAATGTGGTTTTCATCAATTTCCATAGGCTAAGGAAAACATAGCTGTAGGAGGTTCCGAGTCTGCTGTTCAAAAGGCTGAAGATGTTGTCAGCAGCATGCTGGCTAAAGGCTTCATTTTAGGAAAAGATGCTGTTAACAAAGCAAAAGCTTTTGATGAGAGGCTTCAGCTCACATCCTACTGCCACCTCCAAGGTTTCTTCCCTCGACAAAAAGATTGGTTTCTCCGAGAAGATAACCACAGGAGCTTCGCTTGTCAATGACAAAGTCCGTGAAATGGACCAGAAATTTCAGGTCTCTGAGAAAACAAAATCAGCCTTTGCAGTTGCAGAGCAGAAGGTGAGTAATGCAGGTTCAGCCATCATGAAGAACCGGTATGTTTTCACTGGGGCTTCGTGGGTGACTGGTGCCTTCAACAAGGTTGCCAAAGCAGCTGGGGATGTGGGATCAAAGACAAAGGAGAAGGTGGTGACAGCCGAGGAAGAACAGAAAAGAGCAGTTGTAGATGATTTTGCGCAGGTTCATCTCTCTGAGTCGCCTAAATCTACTTCAGCTGAGCATTCTTCAAAGCCCCCACCTGCCCAAGGTTTGATCCTTTGATTGCCTGAATTTAAAGCTTTGGATTTTTAATCGTATAAACTTCGTTCTTTCATATTCATAGGGCAATTGTAGAACAAATGGATACTGTTTGGATGAGAGTAGTACTCAACTGTGTGTTTGCAAAGGTGTGTTTTTCATATGCAGACGCATTCAGCTTCATTACTTATTCTAGCGATTAGGATTCTACTTTAAATTTGCTTTGTAGAAATTTCACACACCTAATGCCCCTCATGCAATATTGTGGTTTTTATTTTGGGGCTAAATTGGAGATTGATTTTCTGTAAAGAAGTTGATACTACACTTAATTTCCGCCGTTTGTTCCTTGTTTGCTGTCAATATTGTCCAATAATTATTCTCCTATGATCCTTGATATATTCAGTGCCTTAATCAGATTCTCTTAGTCTTGTGTGATATTGGGACTACTCTGTTATCCTTCTCATCTTTCCCCGCCACAGTTTTTAAGTAACAGTTGGATCTATTCAGAGACTCCAATCGCAGTCCAAGTCTTGTCCAAATCCAGCTTCACTAAGCAGGCAAGCTTGCACTAATTGTATAAGAAGCCCATGAAAGTCCATTAGGCTTTTTGGCCATGATATGTGTTTGTACACTGTCTATTTTCTTTTCGTTTAATAAATTATTTTGAAGAAAAAGAGCTGACTGTATTGGAATCAGACTGATGAGCGAGCTACAAGTGCATCAAATTTTAACATGAAATTCAATTAGTAACTACTTACACTCGGTGGACGGATGGTGACTTTGGCCCCTAAATCAACTAGTTAGAAATTAATTTTTGAGTTGAACTTTGGTTAATGTGCAGTTAATCAGGTCTACTTTTATGAAGTGTGTGGTTTTTAATGTTTGCAAATAGGCAGGTTTGGATTTTGAACTTTTCGAACCATCCAACTTAGGCTTTATCTTTGAAAAAGCCCAGTGCGCCTGCGCTGAGTTGGAGAAAGCCCGTTTCATGAGAAGGCCTAGTAGGTTCAATTAAGGATGAACGATGTCAAAAGTCAAAATTGTTCAGCAGGGCCGGCCCTGACTAGAGGCAAAGTAGGCGGCTGTTTAGGGCCCTCCAAGTCCATAAACTCTTTTATTACATGTTAAATAGTTAATAATACATAATTAAAACACAAATCCATTGTTGACCAAGATGGTTAGAATTCGCCTCTCATAAATATGGGCTCGGGTTCAAATCCCGGCTGTGTATTATTATTATTTTTATGAAGTTATTTAATAATAATACTTATTTTGAATTTAGAACACTCAAAATTAAAAATTTATATATTTATAATTTTTCTACTAAATTTAAAGTGTGTATTTTTTAAAAAATTAAAATAATGATAGTAATAATCATAATAACTACTATAATCCTCATTTTATTGAGTTTATTAATAATAATAAAAATAAAAAATAATTTAAATTAATAAATAATCTTTTAAAATATATCTATTATCTAAATAGATAGAAAGAGAAATCTTTCTTGAGTTGATAATTTTATATTAAAAATAATTTAAAGCTTTTAAAATTTGAAGAGATGAAAAAAGAGCTTTATTCATTTGATCAATGTAGATTTTATTAGATGTAGTATATAAGTATAAATCATTATAATTAAGATATTTTTTAATTTTTAATTTTTTTAAAAATTCAGAAAAATCGAAAAATTAAAATAATAATAATATATTCATTTCAAATGAGAATTTGCATTAGTGTTCACTCGAATATGATAAAAGATGTAGTACCAAAAGAATGAATTGTTAAATTATATAAAAAAAATGAATTGTTGTTTTCCAAATGCTTGAATTGCTTATAAAATAATATTGATTATACCAGTTACAGTTACCTATGTAGAAATAAGTTTTTCAAAGTTAAAATTGATAAAATCTTATCTTCGGTCTATGATGTGACAAGAAGATTGAATGAATTAGCTATCTTATTTATTGAAAAATAAATGTTAAAATATTTGAATATTATAATTTAATTAGTAATTTTACATCTCAAAATAAGAATAAATTTTAAATAATAATTTATTATAAATTTGATAATAATATTTTATTTAAATGTTTCACACTTTGTAAAAAAAATTGTATGATTTTATTTTTTATGAGTATATAAAAGGCCCATCTTAAAAGTTTGCATAGGGCCCCTGAAATCTCAGGGCCGGCCCTGCTGTTCAGTCACGGTAATAGTTTTCATGTGAAAATTTTATTTGTTCTAATTTGAGCCCAAAGCCTACCTGCATAGGGACTATAGTTTGAAAACAAAAAAGATAAAAGAACAAAAAAAAATACACTTAGGTGAGGTGGTGTAAGTTGACTCTGTATGACACGGGATTTTGGGTCCATGAGTTGTAGAGTTTTTCCAAATTGAGTTGTAGAACTCATCCAAATTACTGGGCTCCTTTTACATTTTCAAGTGGAGTTTGAGTTGCAGAGATTTTGAACTTTGAAACAATCGAAAGGTGATAAAATGGAGGAAAAAGTTTCAAACTTCCCACATTTTATTGGACAAATCTAAGCCAATTGCTGGAAATTTATTATACACCAATTTTGTATTTAAAAATCAATTTTAAGTAAACGAGAGAAATGGTTTTGATGATTTGAAGTGGGTAGGGTACTAGGGTATGTCGAGCAGATCGCATTATTAGTCCACTTTCCTTTTCAATTATAGGTTTTATGGGTTTAAACTTCAAAGGGGTTTTAAAAATAGCTGAACCACATATTGTAAAGGTCAAGGTTAAACATGATGGGAGAGTTGGGGTTTTAAAACACTTGGAAGGGTCATTGTAAAATATAGTACGTTTTTTGTAACTTTGGACAATTAAAGATGAATTTTTATAAGATATTTATAATAGGTTTTATTCAAATATAGACACCGGTGTTTTGGGCTTAGAAGTGAGTTGAGTTCAAATGTAAAACCGTGTGAGTCAGATAGGTTCAAAGTGGACAATATCTTTCTTGAAGAGTTGGGTTGTGACAACCTAGTCCTATATAAGTGGATAGATTTGAAAGGTCTTTATTTGTATATAATATCTATAAAATTCTATCTTAATTGAATACGTAAAACATGTTTTTTAAGGCTTTAAACTTTTTCATATTTATCTAAAATTTATTAGGTGATATCTGACCTATAGAAGTTAGATGAATATCAAATTGGGTACCTAGTGTAATTCTCAATAATAGGTGCATGTGAGAAAAAATGGATAAATTAGGTCCAATATGGATGGCATGAAGGCCTCATGAGATCTAGGAAAAGTTTTCCAAAAGTAATTCTTTAAAGTAATCGTGTTTCGATAATGGAGACTTATTTTTCAAATACCTTTGCTTGAACTAAGCAATACAATTTACACTTCAAAGTATCTTCTTAATTATTTAGGTTGATCTATTGGGATTCAAGCCAAGTTGAGTTAGGTTGGGTTTACCATGAAAATGCCCACTTTTACCTAACTCGACTTTCCCTTAATTTAATCTAACCTAAATTTGTTGACTTAATTTTTTTTTTTTTAATTTACTTGTGGAAAATCGTAGGATACCCAGCGTAAAACTCTCACGGGTGAATCTCTACTTCTAAGGCACATCAAAGTTAGGTCATAGAGACTTCCCTGTTTCTGAGACGAGAGATAACCAACTGAGCTACACTTAGTTAAAATGAGTTGAACTACGAACGTAAAAAATAATAAATCCAAATTTAATAGGAAGAAATTAAGATAAAGAGTCTTAAGGTCGTATGGTCATGTAAGTAAAAGTTTGAAGATGATGCTACCTACATGAAGTTCAAAGGTTGCAAATTACTAGTGCTGCAATTAGAGTTGGACGGGTTGGGTTTTCTTAAAATCCAACCCGTCCCGAGTTGATATATATGAAAGTTGACCCAATCCGACCGAATTATCAACCCGATCTCTAGAATCCGATCCGATCCGACCCAATTATAACCCGAATTCTGACCCAATCCGCATTATGAACCCATTTTAGACTAATTTTAGCGGAGTCGGGCCGGGTTAGGTTAACTTGTAAAATCCTCAATCCGGTCCGACTAGAATTTCATGCTGGTTTTTATCTTTTCAGCCCAACCCGACCCGCTGGCCCAAAATTCTTGACCCAACCAGGATGATTTCTCGGGTCAGGTCATGGGGGTTGGGCCTAAACCCGACTTGATTTGCAGCCCTACAAATTACTGATAGAGGAAAATGAATGAAAATGTGGAAGTGATAAAGAAAGAAATGATAGATAATGAAATTATTGAAATTATAATCTACAGTAGAATTAAAGCCACACTTACACACACCTGGTTTTCCTGCCTCTACACATCCGAATCTAAATTTTTGTGGCAAATTACCATTTTACCCCCGCATTTTCAATCATTCGAATGAATGCCCAGTTCATTTTGGCATTCATTCAAATGAATACCACAGTGTAAATTCCATTTATTCGAATGAGTGGGCTGAACAGTGTTCTATGTTACTATTCAGCCCATTCATTCATTTCATTCATTCGAAAAATCAGCTTCATTCTATCTATTCATTCGAATGAATTGATTATTCATTCGAATGAACTTGTTACACTAGTATACTTATTTAAGTTTAAATTTTTTTAAAAAAATTTAAACTTATTTTTTAAGCACTGTGTATTTTCAAAATTTCTCAAATTGAATAGCCAGACTAATTATAATAACCTGATAAAAATATTTTAAGATTTCAAGGTCTTTTGACACTTCCAAATACTTAAAATACAGTATTTTACAAATAGGGGTATCCCTCGGCTGTGCCAAAAATATATTTGGGAGTGTCAAAAGACTTTGATGTCTTAACGTATTTTTATCAAGTTATCATAATTAGTCCGGATATTCAATTTGAATTTTTTTGGAAATACACAGTGCATTAATTAAATAATAAAATCTCCTTTAAAACTTTAAAGTTATTTTTTAAGCACTGTGTATTTTCAAAATTTCTTAAATTGAATATCCGGACTAATTACGATAACCTGATAAAAATACGTTAAGACTTCAAGGTCTTTTGACACTTCCAAATGTGTTTTCGGCACAGCCGAGGGATACCCTTATTTGTAAAATACTGTGTTTTAAGCATTTGAGAGTGTCAAAAGACCTTGATGTCTTAACATATTTTTATCAGGTTTTCGTAATTAGTCCGGATATTCAATTTGAGAAATTTTGGAAATACACAGTGTATTAATTAAATAATAAAATCTCCTTTAAAATTTTAAAGTTATTTTTTAAGCACAATGTATTTCCAAAATTTCTCAAATTGAATATCCAGACTAATTACGATAACCTGATAAAAATACATTAGACTTCAAGATCTTTTGACACTCCCAAATGTGTTTTCGGCATAGCCGAGGGATACCCTTATTTGTAAAATACTGTATTTTAAGCATTTGGGAGTGTCAAAAGACCTTTCAGTGTTAAAGTATTTTTATCAGATTATTGTAATTAGTCTGGATATTCAATTTGAGAAATTTTGAAAATACACAGTGCTTAAAAAATAAGTTTAATTTTTTAAAAAAATTTTAAACTTAAATAAGTGAATGAACTTATTGGAATGAATCGATCGGTTCATTCATCGATTCATTCAAATGAATAGATGGAATGAAGCTGATTTTTATTACTATTCATTCGAATGAATGATCCATTCATTCTAATGAATGGGCTGAATAGTAAAACAGAACACTATTTAGCCCATTCATTCGAATGAATGAAATTTATACTGCGTCATTTATTCGAATGAGTAATTCATTCGAATGAATGCTGAAATGAACGGGCAATTCATTCGAATGAATGAAAAATGTAGGGGCAAAATGATAATTTCACTGAAAAATAAAAAAATGAATATGTAGAGGTAGAAAAATCGAGTGTCTGTATGTGGCGTCAGGATTAAATATAGAAGTAGAAGCAGAAAATGTCACCTCTAATAAATGAGTTAAGACTAAATAGTTTCAAGGGAATTGATTTCACCACAATGTATTTTTGATATGACCGTTGAAAGCTCAATTATGATTGGTCAAGACCCATTAGAGGAGAATCTATCGGGCTCATAAGAGATTATTCGTTGAATTTCTACTTCAAATGCATTAAAAAAAATATGAAGTTAAAAGAGGGTCTCACAATCTTTCCAATGCCCACACGTACAGTGCTTTCTTCATGTAGAGTTTCAAACTTATGCAACTATTAATTGTAAATTGAATTTTAAGTGTTCAATTATTTGAACTAAAATTGCATTAATTAAAATTGAAATTGATTTTTCATTTTTTGGATGAATTTGTGGTTTGATGCATTCATTCAAAATTCTTACGGTCAGTGATCAAGTGGTAAATTCGAACGTACACATCTTCAACAGGAACATCAGACGTACAAAATGTTTTTAAATCTCTATTTTACCCACCCTCCTCCTCTCTCTCTCTCTCTGTAGCTAGAGGAATAAAGTGCCAGCAAAACTGTATTTGCCTTTTTTCTTCTTCCATCACTCCATGGAAACCCAGATCTTAGTAGCAGCTACCTCTCTCTCTTCACTTTTTTCCTCCTCCGTCAAAACCCACTTTTCCCCGGGGATCTACAGTCGGAGCGTGACAGCCCTCCGACACAAGCACGATTGCCGATCACGGCCCACTTCTCACGCCTCTCGTGGTTAAATCTTTCATGGATTAAATTTTGGTCGAAATTTGTGTTAGGATCTACGCCAAAGCATAAATATATGCAATTTCAAAGCATCGTCCCGTTCTCAGACATCGCACTCTATTGCTGATTAGTAAGTATTTTTTTTTTTTTTTAGTTTGATTTGTTTCTTTTCCGAATCCAGAAATTCATTCAAAACACTCTAGCTTTTCTGATATTTTTTCCAATATCTGATTTTTTCGGAATCTTAATTTTATTTTTCAAATTAAAAAAATCAGGTATGAAAAAAGAAATCCGAAAAAAAAGAGAGTCGTTAAATCTTTTCCAGATTCAAAGTAGTCTATGAAGATATTTTTTTTAAGAGTGATTTTTATGATTTTAATCCAGAAGCACTTTTCAGATTATCTCATTATTTATTAAAATCTGATATTTTTTTTTTGGGATTCAGATGGACGAGTCAAGAGAGAGAGAGAGTGGAGGCAAGAGAGTGCTCCCACTACAGTGAAAAAGAGGGGTTAAGCTAGGAAGGAATTGATTTGAGCAAAAGAGACATAACATTTATATAATTATAAGAAAGAGGGTAGAATGGGAATTTAAAAACACTCTTGACTCTTCACATCCTGTGTTCGTAAAATACTCGGTGGCCAAATCAACTCCCTAGTTTTAACGTGACCCGAAAGATCATTACTACTGTAATTGAGAACTGAGTTCCATTCAATCCTACATTTCTTCTCTATCGGAACTCGAACCGTTGGAACGGTAATTTGTAAATTGAAATAGTGTTCCCACTTCTCCACACACTGATCAACTGAACCTCTTCTCTCTTTCTTTCTCTCTCTCTCCTTCCAGTTTCCAAGTCATTCACAGCTTTAGAAAATGAGTGTGGTACGCAGACGGGCACCTCAAGAAGCTGATAATGGTGGTGATTCTGCTCTCAGGGCGAGAGGCGTGCCACATTCTCCCTCCTTCTCCAGAGGAAGAAGCAGCAGCAGCAGTAGAAGCTCATCTTCTACTTTCTTTCTCGGTTTCTCCATGTTCTACATCGTCCTCCTCACTTTCCTTGGCATCTCCATCTTCTTCAGTCCCTTCCGCTGCCCATGTTCCTCCAACGCCATCCATCTCAACACCATTGTGGAATCCACTGTCGAAAGGTAAATCACCCAATCTAAAATGATTCTTTGATCTTCATCTAGTCAATTTTATTCTATTTCCACTACTCTTATGACTTAAAAGTTTAACTATTATTATTTTGAAATTAATCCATTTTTCTATTTTTTACAGGAGCAATGCGCTAAAGAGGAGAGCAGTGGATGGCTAGGGCACTCATCTATCATCATTTCCTGGTACTTCTCTTACTTAAAATTTATTGCGTTCTTCTTCAAATTTTCACATAGAAAATGGATTTCATGCATGCAACATGTAGGGTTTTCTCTGAATTAATGTATAGAGCAATATAATTCCAATCAAAATATGCCTTTAGAGTCTACTCATTAAAATGCAAACATATGCAATGTGTGTAGAGAAAAATGTAAAATGCATATAAATTTGCAAATGAAAATGCTTCAAATCAATGTGCAAAGGAAAAATGTGAAATGTAGTATAATGAACAAGACAAAGTAGCATCATTTTGTCCATTGGCCCATTGGAATGCTGTATTATGTTGTTTTATCATTAAGTTGTGATATGATTACTTAATGTTCTTCAGACTTCTTTCTCCATTTGATCTTTCGCAATTTGAGTATATGATTCCATGAATTCTCCATTCTCTACTCACTCGTCTTGATATAACCTTGCCATCCTTCGTTCAATCTCTTGCTTATCTGTCATGACAGATAAGAACAGTGAAGGTTGACAATGTATCATTAGGAATTGAGAAAGAGATCAAGGAGTTTTTCTCTTTCTTAGGGGACATCGAATGTGTTGAGATGCAAAGGTTAGACATTTTTTATGCCATAGTAGTTCTGTATCTCTACTCTATCTGTTTGTCACTGTCTTTCTGTCCGTCTGTCTGCCAGTTTATATGTTTGTTATCCATCCATCTCTCTGAGGCTTGGAAAGAGAATACGTAATTTTTATCTATTAAATTGTTTCTGCAGAAATGAAGGGTCTCAAGTCGCATACGTTACCTTCAGGGATGCACGAGGAGCAGAGACTGCATTGCTACGTAAGGTGCATGCAGTTCTCATGACTTTTTTTATTGAATATAAACTTTCAGCAGTCCATACTACCTCAGCCTATTTAAAAGAAAAGTTTGTACATGTTTTTCCATCAACCAATATACACTAAATTCGAAAATGCTGGGTACCCGAGCATGGTCACAGACTCTGGAATTGATTGCTTTGTTTCTGGTCTCTTCTAAATCCAAGGTTGACAGAGGGCACTGCCATGAAGTTCTCATCTAGCTGTTCTTGGAAATTCTTTCAAGTGGAATGTGATCCTGTTTTAAGTCAGTTATTCATTCAATTTTATATATTCTTTTTCTTTTTTTGCTTTTCTTTTGGTTTTTCTCCTAATGGTTGAAAGTACAGGACCTCTTACACCCTAGTTACTAAACAGAGCAAATTTGGCAATCTTTCATTGGAGAATTCACTCTGTTCCATATATCCTCTCATTATTTATCATTCGCTGACACAGGGTGCAACAATCCTCAATCAGTGTATTGCCATTACTTCGGTTTTGGATTGCCAGCCATCGCCTTGCACTGAAGCTCAACCAATTGTAAACCCGGTGCGTATACCTTCTTTTCTTTCTATGGGCATTCATCATCATCATTTCTATAATCAATATGATTAGGAGAAAAAGAATGCAGCGGTTTCTCCTAACTTAACCTGTTTGGTAATTTTTTAATAGGAGAAAGTATAGAAATAAAATCATGTCATATCAACATTCTCTCCTATTCGAGCGAAATAATTTCTAAGGCCTGTTCATGGACTTAAACCCTGCTTGAGCCCAGCACAAACTTATTAGAAATGAATGGTCATGAATGTATATATTAACCTGATGGGACTGGCTAAAGAAGTTCCAATGATGCTCGAGCTCCACCTGCCTGTAAATTCATCCATATACCTTCTATTGTTTTTCCATTTTCCTCTCTTGTCCTTTCCTTTGTTCTCTAGTTATTAGAGTTACCTTTTAAATGTGACTTTCATCAATTTCCATAGGCAAAGCAAAGCAAAGCTGTAGGAGGTTCCGAATCTGCTGTTCAAAAGGCCAAAGATGTTGTCAGCAGCATGCTGGCTAAAGGCTTCATCTTAGGAAAAGATGCTCTTAACAGAGCCAAAGCTTTTGATGAAAAGCATCAGCTCACATCCACTGCCACCTCCAAGGTTTCTTCCCTTGACAAAAAGATTGGTTTCTCAGAGAAGATAACCACAGGAGCTTCGCTTGTCAATGCCAAAGTCCTTGAAATGCACCAGAAATTTCAGGTCTCTGAGAAAACAAAATCAGCCTTTGCAGCTGCACAGCAGAAGGTGAGTAATACAGGGCCTGCCATCATGAAGAACCGGTATGTTTTATCTGGGGCTTCATGGGTGAACGGTGCCTTCAAAAAGGTTGCCAAGGCAGCTGGGGAGGTGGGTTCAAAGACAAAGGAGAAGGTGGTGATAGCCGAGGAAGAACAGAAAAGAGTAGTAGTAGATGATTTTGTGCAGGTTCATCTCTCTGAGTCACCTAAATCTACTTCAGCTGAGCATTCTTCAAAGCCTCCACCTTTTATTATTTTTTCCATTTTCCTCTCTTGTTGTTTCCTTTCTTCTCTAGTTATTATTCTTACTTTTTAAATGTGATTTTCATCAATTACCATAGGCAAAGGAAAACAAAGCTGTAGGAGGTTCCAAGTCTGCTGTTCAAAAGTCCGAAGATGTCATCAGCAGCATGTTGGCTAAAGGCTCCATCTTAGGAAATAATGCTCTTAACAAAGCCAAAGCTTTTGATGAGAAGCATCAGCTCACATCCACTGCCACCTCCAAGGTTTCATCCCTCGACAAAAAGATTGGTTTCTCTGAGAAGATAACTACAGGAGCTTCGCTTGTCAATGTCAAAGTCTGTGAAATGGACCAGAAATTTCAGGTCTCTGAGAAAACGAAATCAGCCTTTGCAGTTGCACAGCAGCAGGTGAGTAATACAGGGCCTGCCATCATGAAGAACCGGTATGTTTTAACTGGGGCTTCATGGGTGAATGGTGCCGTCAACAAGGTTGCCAAGGCAGCTGGGGAGGTGGGTTCAAAGACAAAGGAGAAGGTGGTGATAGCCGAGGAAGAACATTAAAGAGCGGTTGTAGATGATTTTCCGCAGGTTCATCTCTCTGAGTCGCCTAACTCTACTTCAGCTAAGCATTCTTCAAAGCCCCCAACTGCCCAAGGTTTGATCCTTGGATTGCCTGAATTTAAAGCTGTGGGTTTTTACTCATATAAACTTTAGTTCTTTATGGGCAATTGTAAAACAAATGGATACTGTTGGATGAGAGTTGGAGTTTTGGTTCATTCATTCGAAACTCTTTTTGCCCGTACAACCGAAGTGAGTGATCAAGTGGCGTTACTCTATCGAAGTTAATTTGAGGATTTTCTTAAACTTATGATTTTTTGAGTTTGAGTTTTCTTGGATTTATATTTAATTCGAGCTAAATCTTGCAGAATTCTAGGGAGACTTGCAGAATTCTATAGAATGTCATAGTAGTGTTTGGAGTCTGTAGAGTTGTATGGAAAGTTCTAGAGTAGTGTAGAGTAATAGGATTGGTGCCACTTGGCACAACCCTAGCCACACTTGGTCCATGGCATCACCTATATAATGAGATAAGGAGCTCATTTGTCATTAACCCTAAAACCCTCAACCTCCGCATAGAGCTTGAGAGAGGAGTCGAGCCAGAGACGAGTGGTGCTTGGGAAAGAGTTGAGCTCTCCAAGTGTTGAAGCTTGTTGGATAGCTTGAAGGTTGTGTGCTGGCAAAAAGTTCTAGCCAAGTGAGAGTAAGAGTACTTGAGAAATCTCTAAGCCCTTGTATTCTCTGTGTTCAATTCAAGGAAGTGCATTCTTAGTGTTCCATCTCTTTCTCAACCTTGTGTGTGGTTTGGTTTGATTACATTGGTCCAAAGAGTGACTGGTTAGACTAACTCGCTTGACGACGGACTATTCTAATTAATACCGTATGAGCTGAATCAAGGAAGAGTTCGCTAGTTCCGTGACAAACAACTAACTCTCTCTCCACTTTTTTCCTCTGTCAAAACCCCCTTCTCGCCCACCTAGAGAAGGGGGGATCTACAATTGGAGCGTGACCACCCTCCAACACAAGCACGATAGCTGGTCACGGCCCATTTCTCACGCCTCATGTGGTTAGATCTTTCATGGATAAAATTTTGGCCGAAATTTGTGTTAGGTCTACGGTACGGTATAAATATAGGCAATTTCAACATTTCTCTCATAATTTTTTTTAAAGATTGATTTAGTTAAAAAAAATTTTTGCCTTTAATTTCAATAAATTTAATCAAATAATGATCAACTCTGGCCACTTTCACACATCATCAATATAACTCATTTACAAGTTTTAGTTAATATAATTGATATAGTCAGAATTTTAATAAAAAATTGCCAGGTCCTGGCAAAATGTTAGAAGCTTAAGATCAAATTAATATAGATTTTGATGCAGGGGTTTAAAAATCGGTATCGGCCGATATATCGGTCGATACGATATGTCGACCGATATATCGTTATCGGCCGATATATCGGCTGATATTTTTCTCTTTCTTCCTTGTTTTTTTAAATATCGGCCGATATTATTGGGCCGATATAATACGGCCGATATCAAGGCCGATATTGTGAATATCGGCCGATATTGTGAATATCGGCCGATACGATACATATCGGCCGATATTCACATATCCAAAACCGATATATATCAGCCGATACGATACGTATCGGCCGATATTTCAACCCCTGTTTTGATGGACACCAAATTAAATATTAATTTTTTTCTAAAATTGGATAATTCCAGTTGTGGCTGAAGTAGAACCACTTGAGAGTGAGTAAAGAGCATAGATACAAATTTATGTTAAAATCCAAAATTCCAGCCAAAATTTGTTGAGTTAGGTCTAGACCTATGTAAATATCGATAATTATCCGACAAAATTTGATCAAATTTTTACCATGGTTGTCAGTACGCGGACATGAATACATGACTTAGTCACAAATTTCAACTAATATAGTTGATAGACTGATTATCTTAATCCATCCAAAAATCAAAACATTGATTTGAACATAAAAATTCTAACTCAATGAAAGTGCTTGGAATAATCTCATATGCATAATAATCATAGAGTTGTTCATTTACAAAGTGTAAAATTGTTCTTATAAAATGAAGGGTGTCCATTCTAACACAGGAGAACTCTTTTAGGAGACACGGGTTTTTCAGACTTGCCATTTTACCTCTATCCATCCATACAGAAAAACTAAAAAACATCAAGCTTTAATTTACTGTAGCGGTGCACCGATTTAGAGTAAGTGGAAGAGAGAAGAGTTCACTGAACTGGTGCACCGATTCACTGAATTGGTCCACCGATTTAGAGTAAGTGTAAGAGAGAAGAGGAGAAGAGTTCACTGAACTGGTGCACCGATTCATCTGAATGTCTGATTTTTTGTTTTTTTGGTACGGACGGAGGGGGTAAATTCGGAACTTCACAAATACCCATCTTTGGTAAAAGACTTATGCCCGTTTTAGGATGGACACTTAAAATAAATGGGATGTAAAATATCTTGAGTTTGAATTGTGGGCTCCACTCACAATTCCAATGCTGTTGTGAGGGTATTCTTGTAAATAAATATATGTAAAGGGATTTGAAATTTGGGAAAAATGGTGAAATATTTCTCGTTGTTTTGCCAAATCAATTCCAAGCGGAAGGCCCCTTCGTTCCTCCAGTCCACACTCCACACACCACACTCACTCGCTCTCTCTCTCTCTCTCTCTCCACTCTAGAGGCACGCAAACCTTAAGATCTTCAGCCTTCGAGGTCTTGGCCCTCTCTCTCTCTCGCAAACCCTAAGGTGTTCAAATCGTAAAGTACTTTCTCTCTCTGAACCCCATATTCTCATTTTTTTTCTTTTTTAATATCTGATTTTACGTTTACTATATCTTAGTTTCGATACTGTATGACCAGAATTCCCTTTTTTCCAGATTTATCTCCTTTTTTTTTAATTTTTTATTTTCATGAAAATAAATATTTCAAGAGTTTAAATAGTAGTTTTTTTTTTTGGTCATGGCCATTTGAAAATATTTTCCCAACCATTCGAAGTGAAGGTCCGAAGCCACCTCCATAGCCTGATATTATTGGGCTTTGAGCAAAGTCCTTTTTTGAGCTTGGGCTGTGTTTTCTGTGAGGCCCACCAGGTCCAGTTGTAACTTGGAATGCTCAAACATATAAGTCTATTCCTTCAAGGTTTTTAGGAGCAATGCTGTGTGTTTTCTCTTGGAGTGAGAGAAGAGAGAAGAAATCAGAGAGGAAAGAGAGATTCTGAAGAGAGGAGGGAATGGTTGGGTAATCCTTGTAACCTGTCAGGTATTCTCTTCGTATTGGAATCATGGATCACGGTTCCATAGATGTAAACGGTTTTGTCGAACTACGTCTATCTTTCTGTTCTTGTCTATGCGTTTGATTTGTGTGTGGTTTGTTCTACAAAACAGGGGTTTAAAAATCATTTTCAGTCCATATATCGGCCGATATTTTTCTCTCTCCAGTCAATATCGGTCAATATTTTGATATCGGCCGATAACGATATATATAGGCCGATATTTACAACCTCTAAACCAATACATATCGGCCGATACGATATGTATCGGCCGATATTTGTACCCCTGCTACAAAATATATCACAAAGCATCACCCTATTCTAAGACATCACACTCTATTGCTAGTAAGAATTTTTTAGTTTGATTTGTTTCTTTTCCGAATCCAGAAATTCATTCAAAACACACTAGCTTTTCTGATATTTTTTTCCCATGTCTGATTTTTTTCAGAATCTTATTTTTATTTTTCAATTAAAGAAAAAAGGAGTCCGAAAAAAGGGGAGTTGTATAAAAAAAAATAGTGTGGTTAAATCTTTGCCAGATTCAAAGTAGTCCTATGAAGATTTTTTTTTTTAAAAGAGTGATTTCTATTATTTTAATCCTGATTCCCGAAGCACTTTTTCGGATTATTCTCATTATTTATTAAAATCTGATTTTTTAATCTTCTCTCTCTTCCAGTTTCTAAGTCCATTCACAGCTTCAGAACATGAGTGCGGTATGCAGACGGGCACCTCAAGAAGCTGATAATGGTGGTGATCATGCTCTCATGGCGAGAGGCGTGCCACATTCTCCCTCCTCCTTCTCCATAAGAAGATGCAGCAGCAGCAGGAGAAGCTCATGTTCTACTTCCTTTCTCAGTTTCCACATTTTCTCCATCGTCCTCCTCACTCTCCTTGGCATCTCCATCTTCTTCATTCCCGCACCCTGCCCTCATTCCTCCAACGCCATCTATCTCAACACCATTGTGGAATCCACTGTCGAAATGTACCCACGTCTGAAATCACCCAATCTAAAATGATTCTTCAATCTTCATCCAGTCGATTTTAATCTATTTCCACTACTCTTAAGAATTAAATTTTTAACTATTATTGTTTTGAAATTAATCCTTTTTTTTACAGGAGCAATGGGCAAAGAGGAGAGCAGTGGATGGAGCCTAGGGCACTCATCTATCATCATTTCCTGGTACTTCTCTTACTTAAAATTTACTGCATTCTTTTCTCTTCAATTTTCAAATAGAAAATGGATTTCATGCATGCAATATGTAGGGTTTTCTCTGAATTAATGCATAGAGCAATATAATGCCAATCAAAATCTGCCTTTAGAGTCTACTCATTAAAATGCAAACATATGCAATGTGTGTAGAGAAAAATGTAAAATGCATATAAATTTGCAAATGAAAATGCTTCAAATCAATGTGCAAAGGAAAAATGTGAAATGTAGTATAATGAACAAGACAAAGCAGCATCATTTTGGCCATTGGCCCATTGGAATGCTGTATTATGTTGTTTTATCATTAAGTTGTGATATGATTACTTAATGTTCTTCAGACTTCTTTCTCCGTTTGATCTTTTGCAATTTGAGTATATGATTCCATGAATTCTCCATTCTCTAATCACTCGTCTTGATATAATCCTGCCATCCTTCGTTCAATCTCTTGGTTATTTGTCATGACAGATAAGAACAGTGAAGGTTGACAATGTATCATTAGGAACATCTGAGAAAGAGATCAAGGAGTTTTTCTCTTTCTCAGGGGACATCGAATGTGTTGAGATGCAAAGGTTAGACATTTTTTATGCCATAGTAGTTCTGTATCTCTACTCTATCTGTTTGTCACTGTCTGTCTGTCCGTCTGTCTGCCAGTTTATCTGTTTGTTATCCATCCATCTCTCTGAGGCCTTGAAAGAGAATACATAATTTTTATCTATTAAATTGTTTCTGCAGAAATAAGGGTCTCAAGTCGCATACGTTACCTTCAGGGATACAAGAGGAGCAGAGACTGCATTGCTACTTAAGGTGCATGCAGTTCTCATGACTTTTTTTTATTGAATATAAACTTTCCGCAGACCATACTACCTCAACCTATTTAAAAGAAAAGTTTGTATATGTTTTTCCATCAACCAATATACACTAAATTCGAAAATTCTGGGTACCTGAGCTTGGTCACAGACTCTGGAATTGATTGCTTTGTTTCTGGTCTCTTCTAAATCCAAGGTTTATGTAATGGAAATTCTCTGGAAAAAGAGACAACAGAGGGCACTGCCATGAAGTTATCTAGCTGTTCTTGGAAATTCTTTCAAGTGGAATGTGATCCTGTTTTAAGTCAGTTCATGATTACCTTTAAGACATCTGTTCATTCATTCAATTATATATATATATATATATATATATATATATATATATATATATATATATATATATATATATATATATATATATATATATATATATATTTAAATTTTTTTTTTTTTTGTGTACTTTTCTTTTGGTTTTCTCCCTAATGGTTTACCCCCTAGTTACTAAACAGAGAGCAAATTTTGGCAATCTTTCATTGGAGAATTCTATCTGTTCCATATTTCCTCTTATTATTTATCATTTGCTGACACAGGGTGTAACAATCCTCGATCACTCTATTGGCATTACTTCGGTTTTGGCTGGACCAAATGTAAACTGGGTGCGTATACCTTCTTTTCCTTCCATGGCCATTCATCATCATCATTTCCATAATCATTATGATTGGGAGAAAGAGAAAGCAGCGTTTTCTCCTCACTTAACCTGTTTGGTAATTTTTTAATAGGAGAAATAGTGTAGAAATAAAACCATGTCATATCATCATTCTCTCCTATTCGAGAGAAATAATTTCTGAACCCTGTTCATGGACTTAAACCCCGATTGAGCCAAGCACAAACCCATTACAAATGAATGGTCTTGAACATGTATATTAGCATGATGGGTCTGGTTTGGTCTCATTTTTTAACAAATTTAGTTAGACAGTGAGGTTGGTTTTATCGAATAAACCCATGAAGCCCATAGAGTTTTTGATGAAGGCAAAGGTCAGTGTAAGGAACCTCCCTCAGCCTTCAATAAAAGACGAACCAAATCGGACTTCACTTCGGGTAGAATCGAAGTGGCTCCTAAAACCTCACCAAAGACGTTGCCACTTCGCAAGTACTTAGGCGAAACTAGTTTCCAATGAATCTATGTTCAAGTTTCGATTGAATTAAATTTACAAAATGCAAACTTCAAACAACCAATCTAAAAAAAGGAAAAAATGCAATCCAATGACATCTCGCCAATTAGGACAAGTGATGTGTTCCAGCCAATCAATTTGCACCTAATCCTTTGCGCCAATAAGCCATGTCGTAGTCGAATTTGGACTTTGAATTGAGCTTGTATTATGCCGAGAGTCCTCATGTCACCAAGGAGAAAACTTAGGGAATTTGTGCCACCAAGCTTCTGTAATTCGTAACTCAAATTTAATGCTAGAGTCTTGACATTGTAATCTCTCATGTGAGGCCATTATGCTTCCAAAGTCACCCCGGGCTCATGGGTGGGATCCATCTGCACTAACGACACCATTTTGGAGCCACAATTAGATAGTTTAGTCCTACCTTTGTTGCTGTCAAATGATCATAGAATTCCAAGGTTATGGCATTGATTTGTTCCTCATTCTCATCATCCGTGATGGCCCCATCAGTTTTTAGCCTATTTAGGCAAATGTAAATATATCTTTACATAGATGTATATATTAAATTTGTAGCATAACTGGTTAAGACTCGTGGATTATGTTTAGAGATTGTGGGTTTAAGTTCCATGGGTGTCAAATAGGGCAGTCGGTCCATGAAAAGAATTTGCCAAATCCAAATATGAAAGCCTAGCTTGGATTTATAGGATAAATAACTAGATAATGATGATGGATATGATAAACCTGTATTATACGAATCTTGTATTGATTAAACCCTAATTCTTATTACATATAGTAACAAATTCCCTTTACAAGCCTTAAGTTTATTGGTTTATTTTCTCCATCTGAAATTGGGCTTCAAAAGTGGGTTTTAGGCTCACTTTGTCCAAGTGTTTATCTTAAAATATGAATAAACAGGCTCCAATGTGTGGGCTTCTATAACAACACACTCAGGTTGAGATAGAAAGAGAGCCAGCTTGGTCATGGCATGCACAGGCCTAAAATACTTTCTACTGAATTTTTTGTACTACTGTACAGATAGTAGAATCCCAACACTTTCTCCAAGCTGAATGCAAACCTAATGATCAAAAGCCCTTGTAATGTGATCTTTTCCCTATTTCCGTAGGTTGAGGAATACAAAGATGTAGGGGATTCACTCTCCGCCATTCAAAAGGCTAAAGATATTATCGGCAGCATGTTCATGAAAGGCTTTCTTTCAGGAAAAGATGCTCTCAGCAGAGCCAAGGCTTTTGCCGAGAAGCATCAACTGATGTCCACCTGCCTCCGCCAAGGTTTCTTCCCTTGAAAGGGAGGTTAGGCTCTTTGATAAGATAAGCCGAGGTGCTTCAGTTCTTCGTGACACAGTGACTGAAATGGAGCAGAAATTTCAGGTCTCTGAGAAAGCCAAATCGGCGTTTGTGGCTGCCCAGCAGAAAGTCATTAACGCAAGTTCTGGTATATTCGAGTGACCGATCGATAGGCAGGGTTCATCGGTAGCAGGTGCCTTCAACAAGATTGTCGAGGCAGCTGACAGATACAAAGGCTGAAGTTGCGATAAATGAGGAAAAACAGAAAAGAGCAGCAGTTGGTAGATGATTTTGCACCGGTTCATCTCTCTCTGTGTTTGCTTTCTAGTTTTAAAACATGAACAAGTGAGTTTGAGTTGATTTGGTTGCATTGAGTCAATAAATTTACTAAGTTTTCTTAAACTCAAGTTGAAAAACTCATCAGTGTTACTGATGAGTTTGTTAATATGCACATATTGAGACTGAGCTGTTCAGAAGATGTATGACTGCTTCATGTATTGGGTCATTGCTTGTAGGGATGTAAACTGGCCAAAGCATTAGGCGGCCACATATATAAAGAAAAAATGGTGATTTGAGAATTTAAAAGAAATTAATTTTACTAAATATTTAAATCACATGTTTTAAGCTAAGCAAAATGGATAGCTGAAGTTGATTTTTTTTTTTTTTTATCAATGTTTAAATAAAATTTATTTTTTGATGATCAAAATAACTTATAATATCTATTTCATTCTGTTAAAATTTGTATAGTCAATAAAATAATATATATTATTGAAATTAAAACTGAATCGAATGAGTTTTTATTAACTTTTCCATGAAAATTTTATTAAAGAAAAGAAAATACAATCTTAACAACGAGAATATATGAGTACGAAGTATAAAGTATAAACTATAAGGAGCAGCAGACAATGGTAATACACGTGCAGCTGGACCAGATGGACAGGAAGTGGAAGCTGGAACACGTGTGAGAGACTCCCGCTGTTCATTTAAGAGTGTAGCCAAAATTTCCTGTGGAGATTCGACGGCTGCGATGTCTTCGCCGTCTCTTTCACCTCATGCAATGTTCGGTGGCTGACAGTGGGCAAAGACTCCATGTTTGCAATGTCCGTGGAATCTGTTGAAAAAAAGAATGCTAAATCATATTTACTATGTTATAAAGCATAAAATCGAAGCAGAAATTGATTTGTCGACCTGGATTTTACCTTTGGGTTGAAAAAAATCGTCTATAACACCAAGATTGGCAGGTTTTGGAGATGGATCGTGAGAGACGAGGTAGAGAAGGAGAAAGCAGAAGATGGTGAGAATGGGAATGAGATGTATGGATTTCTCTGTTTGCGGAGCTGATCTGAGAATCTTCTCGGCTTTTTTCTTCATTTCTTCTTCTCCTTCAGCTTCCTTGCGCTTCACCACTTCTTCTAGCTTCTTTTCCTCTTTCCCTCCATGGATTTGGAGCATTGTCGACGGCGATCCAAGTGATTGCCTTTGCATGTTTCTCTTTAGGTAGGGAGAGAGAGAAGGGGGAGGAAGACGAGGAGGAGGAGGAGGAGGAGGAGGAGGAGGGAAGGGAGAGGAATTCTCTCTCTTCTTTTCTGTGTCCATTTTAAAAAGGCGATGGTTTCTTGCTTGATCCTCAATTTTTATTATTTTTGAGTTATATCAGTGAGACTGCATGTGAACACTTCCCATGTCCACGAGATTATTGGAAATCATCCTTCTTATTTAAGTTAACTGATCTTGTTAGTTTATATTTAGACTCGATAAATTATTTTTATAGACTGACTCTAATATGAAACTTATATAATTGGGCATAATAGATGATTAATTATATATGATTTTAGCCAAATTTTGATAAATGAAGAGATAAGATAATCAAATGGATACGAGACTTTATAGACCATATTCATTTGATCCATTTTTATATCAACTATATGAGATCCAAAACCTATTTAAAAGAAATTCTGATATCAACTCTTTCAATATCTGTACAAAAGTCACGATATTTAAAAGTTTGAAAATTCAACGTTCAAAATAGAGTTAGTTTTTTAATAATTTTTTATTAACGAAAATATCAACTCAAAATAGATTAAAATTGAATATAAATAGAATTCACAGAATTAAAGTATGTAAGAATAAAAGTGTGATAGAATATAAATAGAATTTGAAGGAATTAAAGTAGACCAATGTAAGAATGAAACTGATATTTTCTACATGTAAATAAAAAAAAAAGTGTGATACTTGTATCAAAGCCCAAGTTAAGACTTCACCCCGCTAAAAATTGTTCCATGGGATCATTAACCTATGCTTGTAGATATCCCTTACAATTCCTAAAATTTTCACTCATTAAAGCAATTACAGCTTACACCATTCGACCCCAAACATTTCTTTCATGTGTGCACATGACATGACACGGGGAAACATGAACAAATGCTTCTATTTCAATTTAAGTTCCTTTGAGTATTATTTACGTATTAATAGCTGCAAATTGGATGGCTTTGACTCAAGAATAGACTTTTTTCAAAAAAAAAAAATTAAAGTTAATACATTTTCCTATCATACTAATGAATACATGGTGCCTTTGGAAGGTGCAAAAGGGGAAGAGGACCAATTTATTTCACTTCTTCAGTAATCTCTTGTGCAGTAAAATGTGAAACCATCTTAAACCTTTTTTATAATCTTCCAATAGAATCTCCAGTCACTCGTAGCAATAGTATAAACTTATTTTAACTGTACTCCTTTGTCCCCCGTCTCTCATCCTCCCTTACTCTTGTATCTCTTTACCCATGGGTACAGAGTACCAAACAAGTAGGAGAATCTCAATATGAAAAATATCCTCTTCAACAAAATCCCCTGCCTAGAAAAATCTTCTTTTGGTCCAGAATCCAGATGCACCTAAACATTCAGTTGGAAATTCTCTCCACAGACCAGTCTTTGCTTCAACTACAGCCAGACTTGGCATACTCTAATCCAACCCAATTACCCTACTCATTTAATAGATGACCCAAACTCATTTATAAATGGATAGACCCAACTTATGTAGTCTATATCCATTTAAAGAGCAGTCTCTGGATGTGTCTCACAACAAAAGTCTTCTTAGCCACATAAGTGAATAAACCCAACTCAAGCCAAACTCGAAATAGACTGCAACCAACTTAATCCATTTAAGAAGACCTGAAATAAATCCAAACCCAAGTAGACCCGAACCAAATAACACCTGAATCAACCTGACCCACTGCCAGATCTAGCTACAGCCAATCTTTCCACCCTTGAAGAGCCAAACAGCAAGTTTTCTTTATAAAAAGATTCTCTCTTAATCTCCTGAATTAAAAATGTTCATTTGCCAAACATACTCTTTAGCATATGAATGTTTTAGATTTTAGTCTTAGTTTCTTTTTTTGGCATCAGCCATTTTTCTGATTCAAGGTATCGTTTCAGGCCTCACTTGCCAAGGCAAATGCCAAATAAGGAAGATCACCCTCTAGGTGTAAAGGGTTTCTGATAGGAGCACACATGTTTCTGCGACATGTAATCTAAGCTTTACAGATTAGAAGGCACCGGTGAATCAAGTAATGGTGGATTGCAGTGTTCACCTGCTAATTTTAGGCCAAGTCAGTCCATGTAGTTACTTAGCAGTTAATTTCAACTCACAAGCAGCAAAAAACTCTAAAGAAAACTTCATCTAAGTCACCAACTTCATTACCTCTTGAAGTCAGGAGTGTGTGCATGAGAGAGAGAGAGAGAGAGAGAGAGAGAGAGAGAGAGAGAGAGAGAAGTGTTGCAATATAAATCCATAAGCCCAATTTAAGCCCACTAAATTGATTTTTTTTTATGCTACAGGTATTGGTATCCAAAGCATATGTTACAATCCAAATTATTCACTACAAAAGATGTTATCTATTCCCATATTCAACTGCCTTTCTGAAGAGGTCCAAATTCAAGCTACAGGTTATCTAATAGGGGGCTACCTTCCTTCGCAAGCACAAACAAGCCTCCATCGCCCCTAGAAATCCGTAGATCCTTGTCAAGGTAAGTGGTAACAAGCCACGACTGGGCCCTTTCACCAGGGATTGGAACTCTGAGTGGTGGCTGGCCTGAAATTGCACGTAAAACATTCGCCACAGCTTCCTGCACTGGGTTGAGTGACAGTTGCAAAGGCAACAAGTCAACTTTCTGCCCAAAAATATCCACGCTTTCAGGTAGCCCAATGCTTGATGATATCTTTGGAGGCTGGAAGACTCCTTCCTTGAACTTGACCTGCAGATTCCAAAGATTTGATTGAACAAGCCTAAAATTGCATCAGAAATACAAAGGTACCGGCTGATTGAAACAACACCTTTAGGTCTACAAGTATGAAAAAAGGGGAATAAAAGGGGAAGCCATCATGCTGGATGTGGTGAAACACATAAGCCAAGTCATAAACACATGATTTTTTTTTTTTCCCTTAAATCTCATCATTACCATCATTGTCAAAATCATTACACTATCCATCTAGGGTCAGCTTTTTGAGTTCAACTTCTCAACTCCTACACAAATCCAAGTTGCAACATTCAACTCTTTATGACAAGAGCCTATAGTAAAATCTGTGACTACTACTTACAGACTTGAAGGATGCAGACAAGAGAAGACCAGGAGAGGTGGTCAAGAGAACACAATGGTGGCTATTGTCAACGAAAACATAAGAGACTCTATGCTTCTTCACCATAGATCTTTTGAAAGCCTAGCTCAAGCAATAGCTTTCAGTATTCAAGAGGGTTCTGGTAATTGTTTACTGCCTTCTCTGCCAATGCTGGATGGCAATGCAGGAGGTTTTGAGGCACTAAAAGTGGAGACAACTGGGGACAAATGGAGTGCCTGTCTTACAAAGAAGCTTAGTTAGCAGGGTTATGTTAGCTCCAAAGGAAGACCAAGACCATTAAGGTTGGTGTCAGTCCTGAGCATCTTATGATTATGGATCCAGACCGTGAACTCATTAGCCACAGCCATGACTATTGGGCAAGAAGACTGCATGAGTGCATGTTATAAGTCGGATAATATAGGTTTCAACTCCCTGACAACCAGTGAACCATTTTCCAATATTAAATACTACTTCTTTTACAAGTGGCAACAAAGGTACAGCGCTTGAAAGAAAATCAGCATCACCATCATACCACCTGTACTAGTGTTCCATAAGGATTATTAAGTTCACTGTGCTATGACATGGCAGAGTCTGCAGCTAAATTGGAAGGGCCATTTGTCATTTGGCAATCCAAAGACTACTAGAAAGAGCAGTCTTCTTTTGGGCTTTCCTCTTAAATTAATGATGTTTGTCAGCAACTCTGTCACGTCTGCAGGATCTAGAAATAATGACATGGACATGAATGCTTACATGGGATGTGCCACAAGGATAGAATTCCTTGGGCAGATGCTTTGCAATTTCCGATACCCATATTGAAAGACACATCACAAAATTGTACTTTAGGAGGAATTACTGGCTCCTGCACCATAGAGCCTGTGCCACATAGACAGGTCTGCAGTTCATTGATACAAAATGCTGAAATTATAGGCCAAATTGTGTATTATGTCCTCAAATCTTCACATCTTGGAAGGTCTTGGTCATTCATTCTTTGCCCTTGCGTACATATTCCTAACCTTGATTGATCTTCCAATCTGAAAAAAACTACTTTTACCAATATGGGACTGATCACATAAACAGTTGGATCATATAGAAATCATATAAAAATAGATCTTCATGCCCTAATAGATAATGACAGCAAACTCTACAGTTACTATGTCACAGAAAACTCAAATTGTCTAGCCAAAGAAATGTCCTGGTATTAAATCGAATGTACCGATTCTTGCCTAAAGGAGCATCTAGCATCACAGTTTAGCAGCCTGTTCATTAGTGACAACAATAATTTTGTACGAAATCATGTTTAAGAGAAGTAACATCAAACAAATTAAAGACGATTCAGGATACTACTAAGCTCCTTCACTCATATGTTACCTGTATCCTTGAAGGACTTTGAACTTTCAAAAGAAGCAGATGCACCGAAGGAAAACGTGGCAACTGGGCTGGAAAATGTCGCGGTGTTCTGTATGGTGAAGCTTCCAGTGTCAATTGCTTGGGTTATCTTTTTAAGTTTTAACAACGGGGATGTTCCAGCAGCTATCAGAGGCAGCAGCTCAGAAAAAGCTGTGTACCTAAGGTTTTAAGAGAAACCAAACGCACAATCAATTTTAAAGGAAAGAAAACACCAAAGTAAAGACCCCAACAAAGAGAAGCATACATGGATGGGATTTGTAGGCAAGGTTGTGGATGGATGGTGCATAGCAATCCACTCACATTCAAAATCTCTAGCCCTGGGATCCAATCGAAAATACATGCAACAGCTGACATGAGTTGAGGCCAGATCACAAGGCAAGTACAGCCCATGTTGGAAGTGAATTTTCAGACACCACACATCCACATATACCCACCCAAGTGTGCCAGACACTTGCATCATGCATGCACCAGACAATAAGGTGCAGCTTAGTTGTTCACAACCCCATATACAAGCACAAATAAGAAATTTTTCTAATGAGAAGCTAAAATGAGATGTTGAAGGGGGTTATTGGGGCTCACACAGGTCATGAGGTGGAGCTGGGTAAAATTCAACTGAAATAAAACCTAACCATGTGATTAGATAGATGCCTTGTAATGTATGAGTTGTTTCAACCAACATTCCATTATGAAGGCTACTGATCCGATGGCCCGTATGCTCTAATCAAGATGTAATAGTAGTGAACTGAAACAATCAATGCAAGAATCAAACTGCAAACTTCCCACAATATACACAAGCACCAAAAGGGCAGGCAGGTTGGCTTTTGATTAATCAACAATCCAAGCACAACCACAAGTTTGGAAGGGACAACCTGAACCCTAGCTGGCGTAAACTAATTCAACCATAAGACTAGGTTGGCTTGAGGGAAAATCCAATCCCAACCCATCCTAGAGGTAGGATCAGTGGGATTCAGTTTAGTATAAGCCAATTTGCATCCCAACCATGTAATATAACAACTATCATATTATCATCATCATTGTACCTTTTCCAATTTATCCGAGGTCAGCTTTCTAAGTTCTACATTCTACTCAACCTCATTAAAAATCACCCGAAGCACGTCATGAATGCATAGTGATCAAAAGCATGGTGTGCCTAGGAGTCACCTAGACTCCAAATCTATTTTTCACCTCCTCTAACTCTAAGTGAGGCTCACCTCACTCAAGCATAGTTCTTTAAGAAACATTTTCTATAATAAGCCTCTTCTTTGTTATCTATAATAGATAGTAAACATCATACTTAACATGAAGTAACGCTTAATCATAAACTCTGATTATTAGATAATATACTTGTACGTGAATATAATATATACTTATATAATTTGCTTGGAAGCTCAATTGTCATTTGGTGCCTTGGCTCAGTAGTATTATATTTTGTCAACTCTAATGCAATAAAGACACATAGCAATGAATCCATACACATATTTCTAATATCTAAACAAGTGCGCCTATCGAAATTAGGGTTTGTGCCATGTTCCTTGCATCTGAGGCTACATATACCATTAGTGCCTGAACTGCACCTTGCACCTAAATGGGATAACCATAAATTCTACCTTAACATTTCAGCAATTAACAATGCAGCAGTACACTAGAACACAACCTAGTGAACTCTATTTTCACAGCTTCATCCTAGAATATAATTAATTATTTAAAAATAAATGTAAAAGACGTAGAATGACATCGATATTGGGGTAAAATAATAAGTAGAAGAATACGAATGTGACCACCAACTAATTCTGGGCTTACAGTAGAACCCAATTTCCATCAAGAAACGACGTTTCTTGTGTCGGTGCTGGAGTCGGATTCTCCACTTCCAGCTGATTAATCAACTCCACAACCTCCGCCCTAGTCTCCGTCGACGCCCGAAACCCAAATTCCGTGCCATAGAGTGAATCAACCAGACACCGTTTCAGGTCCCCGAGCGTATCATACCCACTCGCACTGCCATTTCCCGACAGAAAATCCGAACTACAGGCATCATTTCCCCATTCGTCTTCGTCCTTTGGGGGATCCGATTCTGAAAGCTTAGTAGCTGAATCGACCGGCTCGAATTCAGCCTTCTCCCCCCATTCGTCAACAATGCCCGGGTTGTCATCAACTTTTCCTCCCTTGCCGGATTCTGAAACGGGTTTATTCTTGGGTTTCTTCGGGTCGGGGTTGTTGATTGGTATTTTTCTTGGGATGGGTGGATCGAATTCCCGGCCTTGGCCGGAAAATGAAGCGAGGATGGGGAAAGAGGATAATCTGCGGTTTGGAGAGAGGGTGGGATTGACAGGAATTGGGGATCGAAGGGAGAAAAAACACAGATTCTTCGGGTTAGGAACGAGAATGGAGGGATGCAAACTTAAGAGAAGAGCCATATCAGGTCAGTTTAGAAAATGCGGACTGCTCAGAGTCACAAGCTTCCGCTCTTGTTTGATGACTGAGGATCGGAACTCGTGGAGATGGAGCGAACTGCCATTTTTTTAATTTTAACAAAAATACTAATGGTATTTTATGTATATGACTCAACTTTAAGTTTTAAAGTTATATTTATCTTCTATTTTTTAGTTAAACTCTTCTCTTATTTTGATATTTGATGACTTTAATAATGATATGAGATTGTTGCATAATGATAATAATAAAAATGAAAGTGTAAATTGAAAAAGAAAAAACTTTTTTTCCTTATTAAAACATGTGCACTGGATTTTTAGTATTCATCTCATCAAGTAAAAAACAACACTTCTAGCAAACTTTTCATACTTCATTTTCACAATTGTAACGATCCATCTCCGCTCTCCGCTTTAGGTGCCCAGGCAACTGCACGACTTTGTATTGGATTGAAAATTTAAAAAAATGACAAGGATAGTATATAGGTAAAATTTGAAACCCATAGTTATTTACGTCTTTTAATTTGGATATTAAAATTTTAATTGTAAAAAAATATTGATTTTATAGCACATCTCACAAAAATACTATAATTGTCAACCTTTCAAATTTTTTACCGGGACATTAACCTACGATTATGGCAAGGTAGTACACTTTGATCCCTCGTGACACCCTTTTTGATGATTTAAAAAAAGCACACAATGTGATGCATAACAAATAACAACTACAATTTGGTAAAGAATGCTTCAAAATTTAAAAAAACTCATTTATGGACAAAGTTTGGAATTTCAGTCGTCTCACGGTATAAAGAGTAGTTTTAGAACCTGCTACATTTCATTCCAGTGAATCATTCTCTATAGATTTATCTGGTATATACAAATCAAGAGATTTACAGACATCTTAAGAATTAATCAGATGAAACACATACATACGTTGATCTTAAAAAAAAAAAAAAAATATCGATCTCGACATACAACTAAGTATTCTCTTATAGTAGTAGTTGAGTGTTCTTTATTGTTGGGATCTTGACCGATCCAGTTCTTTTCAAGCTTTCGACCCATTCGATCCAAGTGTTATGACTAGGGTTTTGAATGTGTGTATATTCATCGAGTAGAATGACGGATCAAGCCCTAAGAGGCATAAGACAAGAGTCTTTTCCTGAGCTATGAGCAATGGGCTAGGTTACTGGGTTGACCGTTAATCCAATTGACCCAATCATTTAATTTGAACTCCAAGTTGCAGCCCTATTTAAAGGTGTCTCTGTTTTAGAACTCCTCACTAAGATAATATTATAATATAGTAAAACTGTATTGTCCAAAAGATTTCAGATTTCAACTGAAATTTAGATTATTTAGTAAATTTTATTCAGATTTTGGAAATGACCCATTTATGAATTTCGGTAAATTTTGGATCTTCTTTAGTCACTTTTAATGCATTCTGCCATGAGCCCGTGACTCAGAAAGGGAGAGAGAGTCTAGAAAAATCGAGTTCTTTCCTAAATGGACCTAAAACTAATATTTTCAAATTTTTGGATTTTTTAACACATGGATTGTTTGAATTTTGAACAGCTTAAAAAAAATGGGCCCCAAATGGGCTGAAGTATCCACCAAAATTTTGGACTCATTAAGGGCCCAATATTTCATTTCTTGGACTTATGGGACGGACAACATACTTGTTGTATAGGTTTATTTGAACTTTGAAGTTGATGTTAATAATAGAAAATATTCATTTTAAATTGTTGTGACTCAGTATAAGTTGTCGTATAGGTTTACGTGAAGTTCATGTTGATAGTAGAAACTTATTGAAAAAGACCCAAATCTTTTATAGATTCCTATATCTCATTCTACACTTCTAACGTGGGACTCGTTTGTAGTCCCAACACAATGTAAACTTCCAAACCATTTTTTAAAATAAAATATAAAGAAAGAAATTGTTGAAGTGTTTTTCTTCATATTTAAGAGTGAAACTTTGCCGAGCCTAATCTAAGCGATTTCAGAAAATTCAAGTTAAAGATTAATCTGTGGGTTTAGGGCAGATTCATTTTCACTGATAGAATATTAGACTTGAATTTAAATGCAGAAACCCAAGTTTAGTTTAATATTATATATAAATATAAATTTTGTAACATATAATTTTTTATAAAATAATTAAAAACCCACTTTAAATGAAAAGAAATTTAAATTTAGCATATACATTTTTAAACTTGAAATTAGACTTCACTACAGTTTACAATTTAGATTGATTTAAAGACTTGACTGATTTAGTCTAGTTCGGTAATCAATCCTTTGATGCAAGTTGGGCTCGGGCTCAGATAAGCTTAAAATCGAATTTATCCAACCCTAAGTTATAATCCTATCTGTACAGTCTCAGTTCAGAGAAGAAAAAGAATTTATTCGACCCAAATCAAGATAACTCGACAAAATTTCATTGAATCCATTAGGTCTCAGTCAACAACATGTGTGTTATTTATTTTATTTCTAATAAAAGTGAAAAATAATCCAACCCCAGAAGAATAATGATAAAATTAGCAATAAACAATGAGCCTGTCATTTTCAAGAAATTAAATAGAAAAAGGTGCCATTTTTCATCTAATCAATGATGAGTCTTTTGTGAGATTCCAGCTACAAATCTTGGACCGGGCCTGGCCGACTTTGTTCACAACTAGAAAGCATCAACATCATTGTCAAAATCTGACCACAAACAGATAAATGGAGATATTGGAAGAAAGAAGAAGACCCAAAGTATACAAATTTCAAAATGGCTTGTGACTCTCCAATATTGGAATCTCTAAATCTCAAGAATCCAGCTAATATTCCATGGAGGACAGGAGATAAGAAAAGGTGGAGGAATTTGAAAAAGAGAATGAATGAGTGAGAAGAGATGGGAACACGTTAGAGAATATTTAAAGTAAGATTTATCAGAAATAATTTTACAAATATATCATAATGAATTTAGCTTTGTAATTGTTGTCTAGTGTAGGAAAGAATGTATTAACTTAGTTTGATTATTCTGTCTTTTTCTTTTGTTGTTCGTGGTGGGTATATCGAGATTCTAAGCGTTCTTTGTATCTTTTTTTTTTTTCTTTTGCTTATGTTTTGTACTTTCAGTGCTTCTTCTTATAATATTATCATCATTTAAAAAAAAATGTCTAAAGTTTTAGAATCTATTATTCATTGGTAGATTCTGAAATTTTAAAATACAGATTATTTTCTAATATATGATGAAGGTCCACTGCTAACCTTTTCCTGTGAGGAAGGAGGTGATGACGTGGAGACTTATTTCACCGCATCCTTCTCCCCACACTAATAAACACGTAAAGCTTTTGAGATCTGACCATTGCCAGCTCAGAAGTAAGAAATTAGAAAGGGGACCGACGATGCTCTTTCTCTTTGCTTCTCTTCAACTTTCTTGGATTCTTTCACACCGCGAGTCACGCGTGGCGTCTCCTCCCACCCTTTCAGAACCAAGACTCGGTCTTTTTCCGACTTTTCACGAGTGAAGAACATATAAAGGGTTGATGAGTATTTTATTTTATCTTGTGTCTTCTAAAATATTTTGACTGGTTAAAATAGCTGTTCATATATAAAATATAAAAATTATAAATGGTGTGTATTTTTTAAAATTGTTTGATTGATTTAACATTTTATTAAAATAATTTCATGTAATATATTAAAAATATATGAGTCATCTATAAAACATCAATTATTTTTAATTTCACTGTCCAAAGTCTAAAAGTAAGATTATAGACTTCTTCATGGATTGAATGTTGCGATAGTAAACTAAAATGTTTTAAGAAGTCTGAGATCTTTATTTATTAGATATCTTTGATGATATTAGTCTTTTTCATTTATATAAAAGAATGAGAAAATACATGAAGTAACTTTCTTTTAAAAAATTTAAATATTTATTTAAAATAACAAATTGCCATTTTTGTGAAGGGTATATTTAACAATTGTAGCAGATAGCTCGTCGGGGACTACAAAATTAGTGCTAACTTGTTTTTATTAATTTCTATATACAGTATACGTGGGACCCAGGACGAAAGATTGTAGTCAAAGTGAGTGATTAACAGCAAGACTTACGAAGAGTCTCAGTCAAACTCAAATGAATTGTTTGACTTGGTAAGCTTTCCAAGTTCCGAAATTGAGTGCTAATTCCTGATTGTGTTTGGCATATCATTCTATTTGTTTCGGGCCCACAAAATTGAATGTCACGGGATTCATTGTGTCTAAATGTATTTTAAAATAAGAAATTCCCCCACCTCTCATGCATGCAAGGACGACTCCAAAAAGTACCAAACTTTTTGTCTTTTGACTGAATTGTTTTAACGGCTGGGATTTTCCTTACATAGATACGACAGGACAAGTGCCATATATAATTTGGTGACCAAGTTAGGTGTTGGAGGGCTACACTTTGGATAATCCAAGTTTCTAATATATCAAATATTTTAGTTAGATTGTTTTCCAAAAAAGAGTCGACAAAACTCAATGTATTGGATTTTCTAAAAGATGAATAGAATGATTTTAAATTTATGATATTTTGGAGAAAATATTTTAAATCATAATTAATCTTTAAATATAAAAATATATATAATTTCAAATATAATTCGACTTTACCGGCTTCACTCTAAGTCATAGATTTCATTTCTAGTTTTAATTCAATCCAGTCAAATTAAACCTCAATTTCATTCCTATCTAGTTTAACTTTATCACGATCGATCAACTCAAGTAGTCATTAAAAAACCTGATTTAATTTATTTAAAATTCAATTTTATTTAATTGATTAAATTTGTGATGATCTAAGAAGTTGGACTTCAAGTCTCTTTACTGACAATCCATAATAAGTATTTAGAATATCTGCACATAATTGTAGTTCAATTGCTTGTCCTCTCGATTAAGAAAGTGAGAGGTTGCGGGGTCAAGCCCAATGACCTAATCTTAGTGTGCTTTAAAAATAGTAGACATCCGTAAAATTTTATGAAAAATATCCTACAATTTTCCAGACATAAAAAAAAAGGTCTTTAGAACGTGTTCCAATCAAAGTAAGGCGAATTAGCAGCGAGTCAAAGGACGGTTGAGCGGAATCAAGGTCAGGACAGTCGGAAAGAGAGAAAAAGCGTAAAACTCTCTTTCCATTTCCAAGAACTAAAAGCCGCCCCTGAACTCGTATTCGCCGACTGAACGGCGGTGTCACGGTGACAAACACTAATGATTAGACAGGACTGTGCTAATGTAATAGAATTTGATAGATTAGTATAAAACTATAAATCATGCCCGAAACCGTAAGTCTTGACCCATTCTCAATTTTGAGGGGCCAAGCGTGTATGAGACGACTCACGCGACCAGCTAATCCCATTTACTGTCTCTCTCCTAATATCAAAGGACCAATTGTTTCCTGCCACGTCGCTGCTTATGCCTTCGAAAATCTGAGTCTAAAATTAAATTTTTTTTGCTCTGATTGCTATTGCAGTTGTGACTTGTGACTAGGACTACAACTCAGGTCGGGTTTTGACCCGACCCGCATGACCCGACCTGAGAAATCATGCGGGTCGGATTACAATGGTCAGGTTATAGGATCTGGTCGGGTTGAGAAAAGAAAAACCCGACCAAAATTCGGGTCGGGATTGGGCTGAGGCCTTTAAATTTCAACCCGACCTGATCCTATTTTCATAACTTAATATAAAGGGCAACCAACAAGGAGAAATCTCAGATCTGAGAGAGAAGAAGAGAGGCCGGCACTGGAGAATGGAGATAAGAAGTGGGGAGGGGCTGATTTGTAAGGACTGGAAGGAAAAATGAAGATGTTGAGACTGGAGTCAAGATCCAAGTAGCAAGATCAAATCTAGGTTGCTCCACTGCACTGCATAGAAGAGTAGTATTGAGCTATTGGGCAGTCTCATTTAAGGACCGGAGAGGGAAACATTTTTTTTTTTTAATAAGTGAAATGAAGCTGAGAAGGAGTCTTAAGGCTACAACTCGGATCCGGTCGGGTCGGGTCGGGTTAAGAGTATTACAATCTAGGGTCGGGTCGGGTTCACTATCTCCGGTTTTTTTTTTTGGGTCGGGTCGGGTCGAGTCGGGTTCAATATGGAGTGAGTCGGGTCAGGGTTGGGTTTATTAAAACCCGACCCGTCCGACCCGAGCTGCAGCCCGACTTGTGACTACTCAATCTAAGTACATTAGAGTTAATTCTCATTTCATTATTTATTTATTAAATCTAGTAGTTAAAAATACTACTTATTTTAAATTTTGATTTTAGAGTATTATAAAATTTTCCATTCTATATGAATAAATGATTAAACAAGGCTCACTAACAGTAGATTATAGCAAAACAACTAATTTCATGCATAAAGTTCACTTTTAATTAAAGAAAATTCTTTTGATTTTAATATTTTCATGTGATTGTTACTATTCATGAGAATTATTCACTTTTATTTTAAGATATACTATGGTATATGATAGATTAAAAGACCACACTCTGATTTTAATGAGTGTCAATCGTGACTTGAACTTTAGACTCTGTAAAAATTTAAAAAGCTCTAGCTAGAGAGCTATTACGTGTTAATAAGCCCATTGAATGATGAATATAAAATTTTATAAATATTTTCTTTATTTGAGTTTATATTTAACTCAAATTTATTTATTCAACTCATCCTCAATGTTAAATGGTATTTGTCAAGATAAAAGAACTTATGATGTACCAATATGATGGTTTGAGAATATTTTCAAATTAGTAGTACAATATTAAAATGATGTTGTATTTCAATTTTTTTTTTTTTAATTTCAACCTGCAAAGTTGTTAAATGACAAAAGAATAACTTTATTAATTGCACAAGCACTTTATTTAAAATAATTTTGTGGCATTTTTATGAAAATGTATACTTTTCTAAATATTATACGAACAGTCTTTAATTTATAATAATTAATTAAAGTAAAACTTCATTTACCCTTGTTGACGTGGTAATCATGGATATAAGTTTCACTCACGTGTCTTGCTTGTGCCACTCGTTTTACAGTTTAGATTGGCGGTGGTTATGCCACCCAACTATAAATGTTCGTCACTTTTCCCTTCACCATTTTTCCAAAAGTCTCTCACCCGCCTTTCCTCCTCCTCACCCTCGCCGGGAAACTTCCTTTTCTCGCAGGGAAACCTCTTTTCTTCGCTGTCTTTCTCCCTACCGTCTTCCGGCACTTCCATTTCTCGCCTTGCAAGAAATCTTCCAATTCTCCGGCAATTTCATCCACTGTGAAAGAAAATGTTGGATCTCCGTCTCTGAAGCTGTCGGAATTCCTCCGTTCCGTCAATGTGGACTTCTCTTCAGTCAGATACGGTGGAAATCCATTCCTAGGGTTCTGGTTTTCGGTGATTTTGCGTCTGATCGGTATGAAATGGTAAGCTATTGCAATCTTTGATTCATTTTTTCTATTTCTAGAGTTTAAAAACTCGAAATTTGGACTCGGTTTGGAATCTGATCGAGTTGTGTAACTCGGACGAGCGTTTTGACTCGAATCCCTAAAACTCGGAAAAATTAGTTGATTTGCTCGACTTGGAATCCTACCGAGTCGAGTTGACTCGGATGGATTCACCTTTGTTTTTTTTTTTTTTAACTCATTTTCTTGTCGACTTTTCCCTTCTTCGGTTGGATCTGGAAGTTTTGATGAGTTGATGGGAGAGAGATTCGGAGGAATTTCTTTGATTATGGCCAAATTGTTCATGATATATTTGGATGTTTTTGAACTGGAAATTTTTCTTAGTCTCTCTCCCTCCCTCTCTCCCTCTCGAGTTTTTTTAAAATTAAAGTTAGAAGCAACATTTTTTTTTCTTTTCTGTTTCTCTTTTTTAAAATAAGGCCTTGTTCTAATGGGATTCCATTGAATTTATGAACTTGGAATGCTGAAAAATCCCATGAAATGCTCAAGCGATTGGCAGCGGGATTTTATCGCAAGAGGCGACTTTGATAAGAATGGCTTAAACGATGATATGAAGTGACTTTGACCTTTTATTTATTTATTTATTTTTAATTTTAAGCTAGAAGCAACAAATTTTCCATTTTTTTTCTCCTGTAAAACATTGTTCCAGTGGCATTCCGTTGAATATATGTTAGAATGCTGCAAAATCTCATGAAGTGCCCAAGCAATTCATAAGTTGTTTTTTCTCTCTCTTCCCGTGTGAGAGAGAGAAGGGATGAACTTTAATTAGTTGATTTTTTGGGCTGGGGTCCCTCTATTTTTATTTTAAGAGACTCTCTACTTCAAGGGGCACAATTGAGTATAAGGATATTATTATCTTTATTAATAAATATGTTGTGATTTTTACCACTTTAGATAAAGCCAAAGTTAAAGAAAATCACTGCTTCTATTATCGGCATTTAAAATAAATAAATTTGTAGATTATTTATTTCTTTATTTTAATTTTAAGTCAAAATAAACAAACTTTTCTTATTTCGGAGCTTCTCTTTTTGTTTTGAGCATTTTACCTTTCATTCCTCGTTCTACGCTTCCACCTTCTTATTAGGAGACTGGCGTACTAAAGTTGATATATTATTATTTCATTAAAAAGAGAGGAAGGAGAACCTGTAACTCTTTTTAAATATATTGTTGGTGATTACTATCCTGGTAAAATTCCTTTAGATTATGTCTAAATGTCATTAGTAAGTTCTAATGACAACAGAACTTCTAACATTTGCATTTGGAGGGTTATTGGGGACAGAATATGTGGTTCAGTGGCTCTGCTTCTGCTTGTTGCCTTTCCTTTCTTTTTTTCAATTTAAAGGACAACACTTCCCCCTCTGTTTGGGCATCTGAATAGAGTGTCAGACACAATGCTTAACGTATAGTTTTTACCCAGAGCACATTGTACTGCTTTGTGAATACCCTGCAGTTCAGCTGGGAAGATGGGCATTTGGTTTCTGTTTCTTTGGTCTTGAAGGTGAGGGATGTCTTCCCATGATGGTCACAGCTCAGAAAACTATCCAATATAGCTGATCAATTTCTGTTGTGGTTGACATTTTTTTGCTGGGGAACAACAAGCTTCTAAGAATAGCTGGTTATTTCATTTAATGAGGATTTATATACACCTTGATCCTTGGATGATGTGTTTATGTGAAGTCATGTACAAGCTAGGGTGGTGTTTCCCCATATATTTGAGTATAACATACCTATAGCGGGAGTCTCAACCTTCAATGGACATGCAAAGAAAATATATTTGGTATCAGAATCACTGTTAGATGGCTGGGATCATTCAATCAGAATGTTTTCTAGTCCATGGGTGAAAACCTTTATAGGGGATTCATCAAGGTAGGGCTCAAGTTTCAGGTCCAATACAGGGCTCCTCTCCACCATCACATGGTATGCATGTGCCTTCTTGGATCATTCCCTTGTAGATATGTAGCCAAATAATGTGCACATCAAGTTACAATTACAATGTTGAATATGAAATACCCAAAAGTATGTTAGCTAATCATGTACCCATCAAGCACCAAGATTACCTAATTGTGGACAGATGAAGTGGCAAACTGCTAATAGTGGGGATAGTGCTTTGGTGATGTTGATGAAGTAGCATTGTCATACTATAAAAGTGTATTTGAAGGTTCTTCTACCATTTGATGCCACGACATTCTGGTAATTTGGATTGAAAAATAAATACATACTCATCTTAGTTGTTTTCAAGAACAGTAAAATTTATGCTTCTAACTAAGACAAACCATGGTTTCTCTTGTTTTCCTGTGGCTGTTGAAATGTTGCTTGGTGATGAAGGTTTTTTTGGGCCACTGGGTCCTATACATATATATATATATATATATATATATATATATATATATATATATATATATTCTTAGGGGCTGAAGGACTTGTCATTTGTGAGCATTTCTTTTATATGTCTGCATCAGAAAATATGTGTTTCCAGATTTTTTTTTTCTTTCATTTTTTTGGGTGCATGTGCCCTTTCAATGTCTGTTTCAGCTCTACTTTGGTCATATTACTTAATTTGGTTATTGAAGAATGAGCAGTTTAAATGATTTTGATCTGTATTAAATTTAACTTGGAATGTGGTGTTTCTTGTGTCACATTTTTGAAAGGTGGAAGGAAGGGTTTGTTTGTTCAGAGAGGCTAACAATGGGCCAGAATTTCTGAAACGTAGAAGGCTCCAACAGATGACTTTGGGTGTTGTACCTGAAGGAGTAAGTGTCACTAACATGATGACCAGAAGTGGTGGAGTTGCTTTGAAGTCTTCAACTTCATGTGGAAAGAGATTGGATGAAAATGTCAATGGAAATTCTCAGATGGGTGGTGCTTCCAGTGCAAAGGATTGTTTCTCAAAGTGCAAGGTTGCAAAGTTTGAGACAAGTGATTTGGGATGGATAGATAAAATCCCAGATTGTCCTGTTTTTAGTCCTTCAAAGGAGGAGTTTGAGGATCCTTTAGTTTATCTTCAGAAAATTGCTTCCGTGGCTTCAAAATATGGTAATCTGTTTATTGCTGAAGTGCTTTAATTTTTGGAGGTCATCCTGATTGATAGTCCACTCAAATTCTTTCATATTCCACTTTCTAGTCCATGATAGTCTTATGCTTCTCCAGAACTAGCTCTTTTTGCTTCATTTTGTTTTGGTCTAGAACTAATTCCAAATTATCCACTTTCAGGTATTTGCAAGATTATTTCCCCTTTGAGCGCTTCTGTTCCAGCAGGTGTTGTGTTGATGAAGGAGAAAGCTGGTTTCAAGTTTACCACTAGAGTACAGCCACTGCGGTTTGCTGAGTGGGATACTGAAGATAGAGCCACATTTTTCATGAGTGGAAGGTAGGTTAGCATTTACAAGATAAATGGAACTTGTTTTTTAACCTATCAAGGAAAAAAATTATTTAGTTTGAGAAACATGCATGATTTTTTTCTTTCAGAAATTATACATTCCGCGATTTTGAGAAAATGGCAAGTAAGGTGTTTGCTCGAAGATACTCAAGTGCTGGATGTCTTCCCGCGAAGTACATGGAAGAGGAATTCTGGCATGAACTAGACTGTGGAACAATGGAAGCTGTTGAGTATGCATGTGATGTTGAGGGTAGTGCCTTCTCATCTTCTCCCAATGATCAACTTGGAAAAAGCAAGTGGAACTTGAAGGTGTCGACTCCTTTAGCTTATCTTTCCCCTGTTAAAAAAAATATCTTCTGATAGAAGTTCTTTATCACATGCAACAGTATTAAGTTAATTGGGTTTCGAGTTGAACGATCAAAGAAATGGAATACATGGAGATCCTATTTTGTGAATTTTGGGAAATAAAATATCTCTAGTTTTTTTTTTGAATTTACGTGTGGGAAACCACGGGATACCCAGAGTAAAACCCCCACGGGTGAGCCCACTACCCCTAGGGCACACCAAGGTTAGGCCATGGGACTCGAACTTGCAACCTCCCACTTCCTGAGGCGGGAGGCAACCAGTTGAGCTACACCCATGTGGGTTATATCTCTAGTTTGATTTCCACTTCTTGTGGATTTCTTTGATTTTAAAATATTCTCCTCACACTTTGTGATGCTAATTTGAAAAAGAAATGGTGGGCCACACATGTGCATGGTTAGGTTGGGTACTTGGGTTATGGACTCTTTCTATGGTCATGCCACTTAAATTGATATCACTCATTTGGTTGGAGTCCCACACCTTTCTGAAACAAGAAAAAGAAGTTTGGGAAAAGATCAAGGGAAGTCAGTAAGAAATGATCTTATACTATAACCCTCATGGAAGTTTCCATGAGGATGAGTTAATCAACCATCCATTTTGAGACAAAATATCCCCACCGTTGGTGAATCTGTTCAGAAATTTGATGGGTCGTGGATTAACTCATCCTCGTGGACAAAAGATCATTTCACTTTATTTATTTATTTTTACTTAATGTGAAAATTGGCATAGAGTTTTCCAAATATTATTTCCCTGTGTTGAGCCTTAAAATGTAGATCCATTGAAGATGGGTTTTGAAAGATTAGTGTTGTTAAAAGGGTCTGTTTAACATCTTTTAAAACAACAAAAGGTTTATTTAACTAAAGTTGTAGTATATTAACTAATACATGCAGTGGCTCACCTGAGATAGTCTGAAACCACATGTTTCTTAGGTTGCAGATTTGACTTGCTAAGCACTGGAACCAAGTCAATTTGGTTTTGGGCCCTTTTATTCATGGCTACATCCTCTTGTTTATTTGTGTATCACAATTCCTCATCCCTTTCTTTGTCAATTGATGCATCTGACTTTATATGTAAATCGCATTTCTTATGTGTGTACCTTTCGAAGTGATTTCATGTCTGAGTCTACCTTTAACCTAAGCAGAAATTCAGAATTCTGTAGTCATACACGGACACCATTAATGAGAAATCAAAGAAAAAATGTTAAATTTTGAGTTATTCTTATATGGGATAATCCTATTCTGATATCATTACCAAAATGGTTTCATCTTTGGGGCCTGCTTGTCCCACGATTATGGATCCAAAACCCTTTATAAATCATTTCCCCATATTTGTCTGTGTATTCTAAGACATATCATCCACTTGAATTAGCAGCCCTCTCAGATCCTGTCCAATTGCAGGCTCCATACTGGAAGGATTTGTTGTGAAGAAAGGGTTGAATGGGTTTACTCTGTACCTGTCCATCCAACAGTAGGGCCCATTGTTGTATGGGATCTCACAAGGAGCGTGCTACCTTTTAATCTATGATTCCTGCACACTTCTAGTAGGCAAGGCTTCCATATCATGTTGTGCAGACACTTCATTTTTATGTGTAAGACTTGTAAATCCTTCTTGTATCCATGGTGTGTCCCTACTGAGTCCATGACATGTCTGGGCATCATGGCTTTTATCTATTTCCAAAATGCAGACAATTAGAGAGAGGAAAAAGATGTTAATTTGCACATTGGATACACTGATAACCACCGAATGGATATGCTTCACACTAAAATATGCTGGTTTCTGTTGCTACATCTAACTGTGTTATAACAACTAAGGAAAAATAGTTAGTTACTAAGGACAGGCTTCTTTTTGTGATATTCTCCGTTGATTAATCATATTTTTGTAATCTGGGGGGTTATGTATATATTTTTAGTTTGGAGGGCTACATCTGGGCCTCCTTTGCTCTTGTTATTCTTTCTTTTTAATTAATGCAGTTACCTTTCAAAAAAAAAAAAATTAATCATATTTTTGTACTTTTGTGATTTCAGAAGCTTTCTCGGCTACCCAAGTCTATTTTGCGACTCCTGACAAGTTCAATTCCGGTATTCTTCAAATTCTCATGTTATCTAATAGTTAAAAGCATTTTTGACATTTTAAATTGCCATGCTTTCTGGGGTATCTTGGTAACTTCTACAGTTTGTTTCAGGGAGTAACGGATCCCATGCTTTACATCGGAATGCTCTTCAGCATGTTTGCATGGCATGTGGAAGATCACTTCTTGTACAGGCATGTATTAATCATATGTGGTTTTTCACAGGCATTTCTTTCTTGTTCTATTGGGATTACATTTCATTATCTGAAACTTTTCTGGCCTGGCAGCATGAATTATCATCATTGTGGGGCATCAAAAACTTGGTATGGGATTCCAGGTCATGCAGCCACTGACTTTGAAAAGGTAGTTCAGAAACATGTATACGCTCGTGAAATTCTTCCATTTGAAGGAGATGATGCAGCCTTTGTTTTACTTCTTGGAAAGACCACCATGTTCCCTCCAAATGTTTTGTTAAAACATGACGTTCCAGTCTACAAGGCTGTGCAAAAACCTGGCGAGTTCATCATTACCTTTCCTAGAGCATATCATGCTGGTTTCAGTCATGGTACGGAACCCTAGCAGCTGTTTTATTCTCTACTTCTACTTGTCATGTTCCAACAACTTTCACTTGGGTTATCCCAGGTTATGCAGTTGCATCTCATTACCAACTTTCTCAGATTATGCTTGTGTGTCTTATTGGAACTTATTTTTTCTGTTTCTATTTCATCAGGTTTCAATTGTGGTGAGGCAGTGAATTTTGCAATAAGTGATTGGTTTCCCTTGGGTTCCATGGCTAGCCAGCTTTATGGTCTTCTTAATAGGATGCCCCTTCTTCCTCATGAGGAACTTCTCTGTAAAGAAGCTATGCTTCTTTTCAAGAGATCAGTGGTTCCAGAATCCAAACATATGGCTCTGTCTTCAGCAGACTTGCTCTCTCAGCATTGCATAAAGGTGTCTTTTGTGCAGGCTTATACGGTTTCAACATTTTGCTCACTGGTCTCTCATTAAATTAGGAGCAAGAACAAGCTTCTCTCCAAATCATGAGGGAAATGTGTTGTGTAGAATCTGTAAACGTGACTGTTATGTTGCACATGTTAAATGCAACTGTTACGTGCATCCCATATGCCTTCAGCATGGTATGAACCTATGAGTCTCTTTGGCACTTATGTAGGTATTTTGCTTGTCCCTTGTATTTCCCGATTCTTTATGCTCAATTCCATCACTCCTGGTTGTGAATTTCAGTAACTGAGGCTAAGGACTGCCGATGTGGATGCAACCGCATCCTTTTTGTAAGAGAGGACCTTCTGGAAATGGAAGCTGCATCCCAGAAGTTTGAGCAGCAAGATGGAATATTGGAGGAAGTACAGCAGAAGGTTCACCAAAGTGATATGTCTCTTTGGCCTACTTTGTTTCCACAGACTGAAGTGGATGAATATGTCCCATATTGTGGATTAAAATTTGAAATGAATCCTGAAACTGTGGAGCAACCTCAGAACCAGTCAAATGGTTTAAATTTTTATTGTCAGAAGCTACCGATGTTAAATAAAGGGATGCAACCTATTGCATATGATAAACCAGAAGTTGCTTTGTCTTCCCTATCATCAACCTTGTTTTCTTCCTTAGAGACAGACGAACCTTCTTTACAGAATCATGTAAGTTTAATGCTTAGAATTTTAAATACATTGAGGCTTGCAATGATACTGTTTTACTGACCAGAAGTTTATCATATATGCAGGGGAGTGTGGAACTATTGCTTCCAAATAAAGATTATGAAAAATTATCTGGAAGTGTTGAATCGGCGCTTCTTACTACAGGCTCTCAAAATTCATCAGGCAGTGCATGTGAAACCAAACAATCTTCTCCATCTTATAAGAAATGTTTCACTATCAAGAATGGAGCTCTTGGGACACAAGCCATACCTGTTGAAAATCAATATAGTGATGATTCTGATACAGAAATATTCAGGGTCAAGCGTAGATCCATTGCAGAAGTGGGAAGTAGAACTGTTAGCTGCATTATGAACTCTGAGGCTTCTGAAGGAAGGGTATGATCTAAATGTGTATATTCTTTTGCTAATGGTTGATGTTAGCTTAATTTGTATCTTGTTTTTCATATTGCTATTTTTCCCAACATGATACTCTTGCCATGCAACTTGGATACCAACATGAATCTAGATTGTGAGTACTTGAAATTCAAGGGGCCATCTTTGAAAGGAGTTCAAAAATATTGATGGATCCCAATGAATTGTCGCATCAGGATAAGAGTCCATTGCTTAGTAAGGTTCTCAATGGTGAAAATATGCAGGCGTATGCTGGAGTCACTTACCATGGGATAGTAATGATGATGTTGATAATAACAACAATGTTACTGAAATCATCATCATCATTATAATTATTATGAGTTCCGGTGGTATCTAGATATTTTGAAGTAGGGAACGTTTTCATAGTGTCATGTTGGATACTTCAATTTTATTTAAGACCTCTGCCTTTGCCTTAAGCATGGTGTGTCCCAGATGTATCCGTGCCATGTCTGGCATCATAAGTGGGTTGGAAATGACAGATTTGTATTAAAGGGTCACCCAAGATGTACTTTGGGAGTTCAGAGGACAAGAATTGTGGCATACAAGAAGCCTTTATGATGAGATCCAAACTTCAAGAAGATATTTGATGCAGGCATGTATTCACATAATGGCAAACAAGTACTTGAGGCTTTATATGGGATTTAGGTTCAGGTTTAAGGGTTTGAGGTTTTAAGAAAGTGCATGGATGAGTTTGGTGAATGTTTCTGATCTAAAATAGGTCTGGATCAAGGAAAAATTCAGGTGGAAAGGTTGGTTTTAGAATGGTAATTGAAGCGATGGAATGAGAGGGTTGGAAGGAATGGTTTAATGAGAGTTTAGTTTGAAACCATGGAAAAAGAAAAGAGTAAGGGGATAGATACTGGGACTCTTTCTTGGAATCGAGATCAAGAAGTAGGAGGAGTTGGCACCTCCTATTAGATTGGAGTCATCACCAACCAGAGAGAATCTCACGCTTCAAAATCAAAATTTATTTCCATCAATTTCAATTTTTATTACAACAGTTGCATATATAACATGGTGGACATTTCAAACTAATACTATTTGGACTGAAAGACAAAATGCACTAGAATTCAAACTTGAGTCAAACCAAAACTAATAAGACCAAGAAATTGATCGCGAACCAATTGAAATCTGAATTTAAGATCACTGACTGCATTGCAATTGAATTTTTTCCCACCACACCTTGGAGGTGAGATTAATCTCATAGATGTAGGAAACCACCTCTCAAGCCTCATGTATTAGGGTTGCCTGGAGGAGTCGAATCTAAGACCTCTAGTCTAACCCTAGAAGCGTAGGCCAACAGAGCTACTTGTACGATTAAATTTTGAATTTAAGCTTTATGTCATTAAATTTGGAATTTGAATTTGAACTTCAGTCCATAGCAATGGTTCTCCAAATGCTAGCTTATTTGGAGGGTCCCTAGGTTGAGATGTGAGGCTCACTCCAATTTTGTATTTATTTTTATGAAATTTTATGCCTTCCAAATTTGCATTACTCTTATTCAAAAGAAACCCTTTTTGAGTAGAGAGATATAAGCATGGAAGATGTAAGAAGGTATTAATGGAAAGATATGCTAAGAAAAATGTTGGGCGCAGTGTGATGTGTGCAACAACTTGTATGTTTAGTTGACAAAGATTTTAATTCGTTTTCTTCTCATCCCTTCTCTTAAGGTGGTTAAGCGGCTGAAGAAGCTCCATGCTGAAGGAAAATGTGATCAATCACCACCAAGACGCTTCACGCACAATAGTTTGCACCAAAAATCTGTCTGCACAAATCACTCTCAAGAATCTCAAGCATCTTCTTTCCAAAGCCGGCTATTTGGAGGTATTGCATCCATGTCGTTCAAGTTCCGGCCACCACTGACAGAAGCAACACCAAACAAGGAGGATGCTTCTAAATTAAAATTGAGAGAGCAATATAGTTCGCAGATTGACAGAGGGAAGACCGTCAGGGAACCACTGCATATGGAGATGGGGCCAAAACGTCTAAAGGTTATAGGTCCATCTTTTGCCAATGGTGAGCATGCTGGATCGTTTTGTTGATATCCAGAAGCTGATGTCAGGTCTGACAAGGTTGCATCAAGTGTGCAGTTTTAGAGCATAACATCACTAACCAACCACATAAACAGGAGGGCTCTAACAACAGAAAATGAGAATTGACAGGGTGTAGGAGGGGAAAAATTTGAATTCTTTGTGCAGGCTTCGTATTGAGGCACCAGGCAGTCATCATCATCTTATTCTTGGGGTTCCCGGCCAGGGCTGTTTTTCTTCATTTGGCAGGGAACATATGGAAAAAGGGGAAGATAGTTGTGTAGTTGAGAAGAATGTACATGGCGGCTGATCGATTCTTTTTAATGAATCGGTGTTCCTCCACAATCTAAAGGTTACTTTGCTGCTTCCCATTTTATGCTTTTATTATTTCTTAGCAACTGGTTCTGTACTCAGATGCTTCTGAAAAAAAGCAGAGAAAATTGCCTTCTTTCTTGACTTGGTCGAATGCTATGTAGAAGGTGACTTGTCCAATCACTCAAACAGCAAATGGTAAGAGGTACTTTTCTCCTTCATGGCATAGTCTAAAAATTTATTTTTACACTTTTTCAAATCCAATTATTTTTTTCGGAAGAATTATCTTAAAAATATCTCTTAGAAACCTCTTTTTCTATAGATCGATTCCCACTTTAGTAAACCTCATATAGTTTAGATGGATGTGCAACTCATAAACAACATCACATGAGTGAAATTTATTCAATACTTGTAATTCCATATCAATTTATTTATCACATTTACCAAAAAAGGATTATTCTAATGTGAGACATGGGATGGAGTGAAATTTCCATTTTATTCCTATCGTGTACCGCTCATCAAGTAATAGTGTACCGATAACACGTCGCTCTGCATATCGATAGACCAATACTTGATGAAATGAGAATTTCACTTCATCCCATGTCTCCTAACAAATTTTGGTTTTGTTAGGATAGGCGTCCACTAAAAAAATCAATTATCACATTCCTTGCATAATAAATGACATCACATGTACTCGTGTAGTATTCTAACATAATTCTTTTAGAGCTTGTGTAAGATTCCTTTGTCCCTGAAAATAGAGCGAACAAAATGGCATGGAATTTTCTATGGTTGTCAGATACTTGTAAGTTAGAATATAACCCTTCTATAGAACTATACAGCTTACATGTGTAAAACTCATCTTCAACTCTCCTATGTACACTTGACATTCATTCATTACTTGAAAACAAAAATCTCAGTTGTGGATTCTGTTGGTCTCATCGTTTGGGGCGATTTAAAATTTCCAATTTCTCAAGCAATAAAAAATGTTGAACAATATTTTAGTCATGTCAACCATTTCAACTGATATATAATTTTCAATTAAAAATAAGAAACTAGACTAAACAATTGAAAATAGACTGAAATATTGATTTGCATAGTAAATTTAGTATTTTTAAGGAATTTAAAAAATATTGATTTTTCATATCGAGTTGAAATTTAAAGATAATAGAGCTTGAAAAATAATTTAGTTAATTTAATCATTTTTTTAAAACCATGTACTCAAAGGATGACCGTGTTTTCTATCTCAAGTCATAGTATCGGCCGGTATGTTGTTGGTTTGTGCACTAGCGTATATGTCTGTACAATGGTTTGTAACGTTTTTTTTTAACTGTTGGGCTCCACAGAGAGAAAACCCTTTTCTCCTCTTCCATCGTTTCAGCAAGATAGCAGAGAGGAGAGAAAAAAATGGAAGCCCATTTTCGCACATTTGGACCTTTATTTGAAGTGATTTTCAGCCTATTTTGTGAGATCTACATTGTTTAAGTTCAACCTTTTTGTTAGATCTTTCATTTGTGCAATTTTTATACATGGTTTTCGAAGAAAATCTTCATTTATCAAGGTACTAGTTTCTAAAGACTTCATTTTTCTTTCTCATTTGTATTTTAGGAGATAAATATGATGTTCAAATGTTAGATCTCATTCATTTATATTTTTTTTATTTAATCTAATTTTTTACTCTAAAGTAAATGAAAAAGAGGTTTTTGAAAATAAATATTTATTTTTATTTAATTTTCAATTAAACATAAGTTGAAGTTTTAAAAATAGGTTGGATAATAGGCAGGTACAACGTACAAGAGTCCCGAAATATAAATTGAGTCGAAAAATAGTGATCGAGTGAGCTAAATTTAGTCTTTCAATTTGACCCACCCACCCATATTACACCCTTAATTTTTAGAACTTACGCCAACTAAAAGATAATAAACGACCAATAAATGGCCTTTAAAATTTAAAAAGATCAACGGTCCACAGTCAACTGATAATATAAATTATGTTACAATCGCATTCAATACTAATCTAATATCAACGGCAGGCTACAATTTTCAACAGCACGAGGCGTCCGATTGTTAGAATTTTTAAATGGGATTTAAAGGAAAACTATTTTATATAAGTTAGGTGAAATTGGATTACACAGTAAAACAAGGGACTGAAAGTCAGGCAAAGGGATCAATTGTTAATAGATGAATTCTATATTAAAAATATATATTTTTCATAGCCACAAAAATTTACAGGATTAGGAACTCGTGAGAATTGACTTCATAGTCAAGAATTCGTCTGAAATGCGAGAGGTCTTGAGCTCAAATAATTCTTAATCTAAAAAAGTTTTATGCATGAAAGACTGGATTTAAATTGGATGACATTTGATAATAAGATGTGTCTGGCGATATCTTTATCGACTGTACTTTTTTTACTTAAATCAAATGAATAAATATATTAAGTTAATTTTTTTTATAAACAATATATCTCAACTTTAGTTTTATAAAGTCCATATAATAAAATAATATTTTATTAAAATTAAAATTAAAATTAAGTCATGGAAATTTATGTTTCAGATAGTTCATTGTTGGGGTTTTCCATCATGAAATATCCGGCGATGGAATGAAAGAATACCCGCACGTAAAAGCCTTCACAAAAATTTCCTTCCCCACAAAGAAAATTTCCTTGGTTCCCTTCTCTTCTCAATTCCCCCTCTCACGTCCAAAGAAGAAAGGACTCTCTTTTCTTTTCTCTCTCTTTTTTAATTGTCTCTCTCTCACGTAAGCACAAACATTTTCATAGCTACTTGTAAGTGTCATTTTCTCACATATAGTACACAAAAAAAAAAAAAAAACCATTTTATTAATTTATTCACAGCTTCCATCTAAAACTCAGTACCTCTCCAATTTTCACCATCTTCTCTCCAGTTTTTTTTTTTTAGAAAAAACCCAACAAGTTCCTCCGGCAAATTCACCACCCAATCCCCCGAAATTTCCGTGGGTTATCTGCAAAGTTATCTAGGGTTGAAGGCCTCTCTCTGCCATAGCTTCAGAACACCCTCCAACTCCAACTATAAAAACATTTGGAAGAAAACCCACAAAATTCATCAAATTAGAACACTTATATAGTCAATGGTGATGGAGTTATTTCCGGCCCAACCGGATTTATCGCTTCAAATCAGGCCTCCAGAGAGCAAACCAGCATCAACTTGGAGAGCAAATGAAGAGATGGGTTTGAGCTTTTGGAGGAGAGCTATGGACTCCAACATCATCGCATCTCAGGCAAAACAAGATAATTTCTTCGAGCTGTCGTCGGCAAATCCAAGAATCGTTGAATCGAGCAACAGAAACAACAACTTCCATCCAGGCCAGATCCGCGCTCTTCATGTTCACACAAACTTTCACCATCTTTTTCGTCAGCAACAAGAGCATACTTATCATCATAATTCTAAAGATCTCCGTATCTCAACGCCTATAAAAGGAATTCCGGTCTACCGCACTTCTCCTCAGTTCCCATTCATTCAAAATCAGATATCTGATGCTTCATCTTCTACTACAAACAATATTACTCCTACCACTTCTTTTCCATCTCAAAGTATCATGAGATCGAGATTTCTGTCGAGGTTTCCCGCCAGGCGGAGCATGAGAGCACCAAGGATGCGGTGGACCCCAAGCCTCCATGCCCGCTTCATCCACGCCGTCGAGCTATTGGGTGGACACGAAAGTAAGGGTTTTCTGTTTTTCCACATACTGTTTCTTTTTCTTTTTCTTTTTTCCTTTTTTACATGGTAATTTTCAAAATATTGTTGAAGTGAATTTTGCACCCATTTCTATTTGTTTTTCATTACAGGAGCTACACCCAAATCCGTTCTTGAGCTCATGGATGTAAAAGATCTTACCTTGGCTCATGTGAAATCCCATTTACAGGTAAATTTTTTTGTCAAAAGTATGGTATCTCTGCACATTTAAAAAAAAAAAATCTTGGTGCCATAGGGAAATGGGCTTTAAATAAATAAGAAGATTTTCACTTTTTTCGGGGTTTTTTTTTCTCTCTCTTTGAAGCTGTTTAGCATGCTTGGTGTAAATGCAATTACATTTTATTTTCTTCGTTTACAGGAAAAATTCATGATACAGTTTCTTGGCCTCTGGAAAAGAGTCAAAAACCTAATTATCTTCTCTCTTTTTTTTGTTAGTTTTTTCTTCTTTTGGGTTTGTACATACTAAGGAAGGAGAAGTAACTTCAAGACAAAGAGATAAGAAAAAAAAAATGAGGAAGAAGACAGAATGGTAATGAAGGCACATTTATGAAAGGAGCTTATACTATTCAAATTTCGATCCCACAACTATAATTCATTCACATTCACTTCAAATAATTGAAAAAAAAATAGTTTTTTTGACAGAGAATTTAAGACGCATCTCTCTTTGAGTATGAGGTTGAGAAGACCCCCGCAAGCTACGGACATAGGATCTCTGGCTTTCAAGCAGGCGAGCAATTGAAAAAAAAAAATGACTGTTACCATAGATCTTTTTTTTTTTTACTTGCATATTTAAATACACAAAGCTTCAGAAATAATACTCACAGCCCCCTGTTTTTCATATACATTCCCTTGTGGATACAATGTAATGAACGTGAGACAATTAGCTGTAATACCACTACTTATTTTAAAAATCTTATATTTTTAAGTTTTAATATAATTTTTTAAAATAAGTTGTGAAAATAAAGAATCTGTCATTATTTCAATCACATCTCTTGCTTATAATCCCAAGAATAGAAAGATTTTTTTGTCTTTAGCTTTTCTTATCAAAATACCAATCATTGTTTAACTCCATAAACACATGCACAATACCCTTTACAATATGTAATGCATTCTTGTTTAGAGATATTCCATATCCATTCAAATAGTAGATTAAAGGTTATAAATTACATTTATTTGAAGATAACCCATTGTTGATTTAGCAATAAAATGTTATGAAGATGAGCAGTTTTAAGGTTTATACGTTTGATCGCAGATGTATCGGACTGGCAAGACCACCGATAAACCAGCAGCTTCTTCTGGTAATGACATTCTTTCTATTTCTTTTATTTGTGTGTGTGTGTGTGTGTTTGTATCTTCAAAATGCTATTTTTCCATTTTGAATTATAATGATAGCATGTGATGCTTTGTATTTCAGGTCAATCTGATGGATTTGAAAGTGGGTTGACGGGAGAAATTACTGAGGATATTCCTGCCGACAATCACAACCGTCCCAGATCGGAGACAGTGGCTGAAAAAAGCAGTTTGCCTGTGAATAATCCCTGCATGGGTTATACCAGACTTGGCAGCAATTCATCAAGGTTATCAAATATTTATCTGCTTCTGATTTTTTTTTGGTACATTTGAAAGTTTGAATTTCTTCCATTCTTTGAGAAATTGCAGGGTTTTAAAAATCAGCCAGATCTGAGTCGATACATCTTGGACTTGGTCACGACTCGACCATTTTCATCTGATTCCCATTGACTCAGCCTATTCGAAACTTGGTCCCACCAAATCAGAGACTGAGTTTCATGTTTAAAAACTTGTGAAATTTAGCTTAAAACCTCAGCGCTCTCTCTCTCTGTCTGTCATGAGAGAGTCAAACAGGTGATGATTACGGATGCTAATGAGTAAAATCCATATGATTATTAGTTTGTAATCAGTATCAATTCTATCTAATTTCTGTACTAGTCTTCAAAATCATCTCATCATCATCACAATCACGATTTATTTCATCTATCTAGAATTAGCTTTTACAATTGCATTTGACAAATGACCTAAACTTCTTGCAAGAATATTTTTCCTCATTTATATGTATTTATCTGTATGGTGGATAATATTTTTTGAGTAACTTATATACCAAAAAATCACTTCTTTTTAATCACTAAAACTAAATTTTTTTTGGTTAAAACTTGTATTTCATTATTATGATAGGAGTCTATAGTGAAACTAAAAAACCCTGATTAATGTCATATATAAAAGGGAATAATTTTGAATTCTTAGGAATTTTAAGACATGTAATCAATTTGTCAAATTTAATTATAAATACCAACTTAGAATAGATAAAATAAACAACTTTAAGAACGATGATTCATATTTATCATAATTTTTTTTTTCGATGATATATACCATTCTATTATTAAAGAAACAATAAATTATTGGTTCAAACCATAGTTTAAACATTAAAAAGGATTGAGCAAGTCAGTTCAAATTAACTTATTTTTAATCAAATTAAAAAGTTATCTGAGTTGTGGATTATGTGTACTCTCCCTTCTGTATCTCTTTGTGTAGTTTTTTCATGCAAGTGTTGAGAGAAAAGTAGCAGAGATCATTTTCAACTTTGTTCTCTCTTTCCAAGATGAAGCTAACTTTGAGGTATTATCATGGCGTAATAATCCCTTCATGTAGTTAAAGACAGCAAGAAAACAATTCTCTCTCTCATTCCAAGAAATTGAACTATTTCAAAGAATCTAAATGAAATAGAGAGGTCAGTCCTTTAGATTTTGTGGGCACCAATCACTTGAAATAGGGTCCAATGTGTAAAAAATTGAAGCTTCCCAGTAGTTTCTTCTTGTAGCTAATGGGTTGTCACATGGGACTCTTTAACTTTATTTCAATTCGTCAACTTAGCAAATTATACATTTAAAAATTAATAGTAAAGGATCAAAAGGGTGCTTTCTTCATTTTCTGTTTTCTTTTTTGCAACTTTTTTTTTTTTCTTCCATTCATAGGCTTTTAGACATAAAATATTCTCTCTGTTGGATTTGCAGTAAAGAAGGAGATAAAGCAAGGGAGTTTGGAGGAAGCAAATCATCGTTCGAGGTACTCTTTTAAACCTCTTACCCAAAAAGAAATTTCTTTAAGATATAATTCTTAAGAGTTAAAAAAAAAAAAAAAAGAAGTTATTCAATTTATCATCATGAAAAATAATCTTATTTATATAAGATCGGCTTTTAGAAATGTGTCTTAGTATTTAAACCTATCATATATCATATAACAATCTCTCTCTACAAGTAGTAATCCTTTGATGTATTTTCTACCATCATCTCTTACTTCAAACAACTTTATTCTTTTTTTCTTTTTTCAGAAGGAGGATTCAAATTGCTTAAGCTATGAAGTTGTGTCAGAATTGAATGCACTAAACAAGCAAGGATCAAGCTCCAACAAACCCAATCTAGAGTTCACTTTGGGCAGATCGAGTTGAACTAGTGTAGTAAAAAAAAACTAATGATTTTATTAGGAGAAGAATCAGATGATACTCACTTGATAATTAGAGAAAGAAGAAGAGAGAGAAAAGTGAGAAAGCAGGAAAGACAAGATGACAAAAGAGACAAAAGTGAAAAAAAAAAATATTTGAATGAAAGAACATGTCCTTATTAAACGTGTGATCTGCAAAAGCATGATATTCTCTATGTAAATATGAAATTCTTTTCCTTTTTCATGACTTCTTTTCAGACACCTAAAGTAATATATATATATATATATTATTCATAGAAATAATGTCATTTTATGATCGTCAGAGTAGTTTCTGTTAGGTTGAGTTAATTCACCAGTCATTTTTGAAACAATCACATCCAACTATTGGTGAATAATTACTTAAAAGTTAGACAGAAGGTAGATTAAATCATCTTCATGACAATATGAAGATGGTATCATATGGCTATTTGAAGGTACTTTTTTAAGCTTAGAGTGTGAATTTCACTTTCGTTTGTCAATCTTTACTTTTTATTTGTCAAACAATTGAAATTTTAGGCTTTAAGATCAAAAGTTTGGAAGATCAAATATATTTTAAATTTTGTAGACAGAATAGATATAATAAATCTCTTCTAAGAATAGTTCTTATGAGAATGTTATACAAACTTTATATTTTAGAGTCTATACTGGACCCAATTGATCAATTTCCCTCTCACACTCACTTACCATCATGAATTGCACATTTATCTAATCTAACGGAAATCAAACTTTTAAAATATGTTGAGTTAACTCGATGAACTTCTCCCATCAGATAAAATTGAAATTGAGGACCTTAAAAATAGATGACTTCACTTTTTCAATCAAAATAAAATTTTATAAAACACAAGGTTAAACGTTTTAAACCTACTCACTCATATGGTTCAAATAGAGTATCACCGATCTATTCGCATGAAAGTCTTGTGGTCCTAAATGAAAATGGTAAGTTTTAGGATTACTTGTATTTAGGGTCGTATATTGTAAGGTAATTGTTAAAAAAAAAAATCTCTATTATATTTGAGAAGTGATTGCAATTAGGTCTAGGTAATGCTATTGCATGAGTAGTGTTTTGGTAGATAGGTTAATAAGTTTTTTTCTAAAAGACTAATTGCAATTAATTGAAAGGTATAAGACACATAAAAGATATTATAATAGGTGCTTCTAAAGTTTTCCTCGTCTTTTCATTTTAGTTTTGTGAAGTGGATCATAAAAACTACATATTTTTATAGACTAAATCAAAAGAATTCTATGATTAAATATGGATTGGATCAAACTGTACTTAATCTTTATATACATGAATAGTTGGACATCTAACTCATTCTGGTATATAAATATTTGTAAAAGTGAGCTTTAAAATAGTCAATATATCATTTTAAAAAAAATTACTCATGTATTTAAATAACAGTTTATTTGCAAATTACATTCAAATATTAAAGTTAAAATTACAATTATTGAAATCACGAAGATATTTACTATCTTTATGAATAGATGTCTTGAGTTTAATTCACGTTTAAATTCACATGGGTCACTCTCTATAGAGTTACTTCTCGTTACTTGAACTCACTATGTGTGATATCCCTCCCTCCCCTAGTGTCCCACATCGGTGGGAGAGAAAAGAGGGAGTGCGTTTATTAGAAAGCCACCCATGTGTAACTTAGTATGAGGCCTTTTGGGCCGGGCCAGGTGGGCCCCGGCCCAAGAACAAAATCGTGCGAGTTCGAGCTTGTGTGCGAGGTCCAAAGCGGACAATATCACACTGAGTCAAGTCCTAAGCCCTGTATATTTGGGTCAGGTCATTACACTATGTATGTACATAGAGGTGTGCATGTACCCAAAAAATTAGTTGAAGTGTAAGATGTCTGAATATGATTGTAAAAACAATTATCCTAAATTTTATCCTCTGAAATAAAGTATATATTAATATAAAAGCGAAAGGGGGATCATGACCGAAGAGAGACTCCTTTTGAAAAGAGTTGCAGTGAGAGTAAAAGTGAGACAGATGTCATTTCATTCTCCAAAACATTACAAACAGACCTTGGTAATTGAACAAGGGCCCATTTCTTAAGCAACTTTAGATTCATTTTACAAAAAGGGATTGACCCTCTTTCTTCATTCTTTTCCATCTTCACGTGCTTGCTTTGTAGTCTTTCTGACAAAGGAAAACAAAGTTAGATATTGGGTCCCAATGAGTAGGGGCAATAAGTTAAAATAAAATCACAATTACTGTAATTCGACCTAATGATTGATGCTACTTTTAATCGTAATTAACACTAATCTTACATCCTTTTCTTACTTCATAAAGCTACTGCTCCCACAAAACCCAACCATGCAGAGAAAAAAGAAAAGATAACTGAGAGAGAAAGCTTCATGGCATGTGAAAAAGTCTTTGTATTGCATGTTGTTGTATCTGCAGTCATGTCTTGTGTCTGTTCATTAGCTGGTTTCTGTCCCCATTCATGTATTTAGATGTTTGATGTAATTTGGCATTGATTATTATCATCACTAAGTTCAAACAAAGCAATTAATAAAATTTGGATTTGTTCATATATAATGAGTGAACTACTACAAGTGAGTTTGAAATGTTTTTTTTTAAAGGGTGATACTTTTGCTCTTAGAGCACACCAGATGAAGTCATGGATGCTTGAATTTAGCACCTCTCACTTTCTGAAGTGGGAGCTTAACAGTTGAGTTTGAATCCTAGTCGAAGACTCTTGTAGATTTTTTTAATCTTAATTAAAAACTCTTGTACTTTGTAAAAATGAGGAGTTTATAACTCTTAATTAATTTCCAGTCAAAATTACTTATTGTAATTTCTTAAATCAGATACTAATTTTAAAATGCATAGCTAATCTATTACTATTTCTAATTAGGAGACCACCAAATCAGGGTTTTTTTAATGTCATCCAGAGAGATTTCATGGAGTAAAAGGCAAGGGTATACATGCATTTTCAATATGCCCATGAAGACTTCCATGTACGGTCTTGGGTCGATCTTGAATTAAGAAAGTCACCGGTTTTAGGTCACCGAATAAAGAGGCTTTGTGGAAAATCTCAGATGAAGTTAAAAGATTATGAGATTAATAAAGAAATATAAAGAGTTTGTAATTTTAATTCTTTTTACCTTTTGTATTAAAAAATCTATTGTATTTGGGTTTTTCTATATTAATGTAAATCACGTGTCATCAATATATTAATATATTGTTGATATGATATGTATCACTGGTACATCAATAATTAACTTTATCAATTTTATATTGATATTTAGATTCTTGTTTCTTAAGTCTATAATTATTATTTTAAATTGTTGAGATATAAGTAATCTTCCTCATAATGAATCTATCTTGCCTAACCGTCAATGTAACTCTAGTCATCAAAGTACGATTCTACCAACATGCTTTCATATGAAGTCAAAAGTTAATCATTATAGATTTTTTTTGGATTTATGTGTAGAAATTCAGATACAGTCCTACTAAAATCTCTATGGGTGAGCCCATTACCCCTAGGAACACACCAAGATTTAGTCATAGAGGCTTGAACCCGCAACCTCCCATTTCCTAAGACGGGAGACAACCAGTTGAGCTACACCTATGTGCGAAATAGATTCTAGATAATGATGATATAAATTTTATAATACTGTTTATCATGAAGCCATCTTCTCATATTATGATCATGATACTTTTATAATTTTGAATTGTATTAAGACACTAGAGAAAGATATCACTCATCATCTTCGTCATCATCACTAGTAAGTAATTCCATCTTTAAATATAATAATTATATTACAAAATAACAAGATATTTTTATTTATTATATTACTCTATAATAACAAGAATATAATATTATTCTCTATTTTACATTGTGATATTCATTAATGGTCCGCAATTGTCATTTAAGATCAAATTATTGATAATACTTATGGAGTTAGTTTTTATTATATTGGAATATCCACACCTCCTTCTATGCGGGTCAAACAACATAATTTACCAGTATACCATGCGGCACTTTGGGAATCCAACTCACCTATTTGTGTGAAATTACATTCTATATTGGCGGTTATAGTTCAATTGGTTGCCTCCCGTCTCAGAAAGTGAGAGGTTTAAAGGTTCGAACCCCCATGACCTAACATTGGTGTGCCCTATGGATAGTTGGCTCACCCATAGGAATTTTATGTTGGGTCCAGGGGTTAAAAAAAGGGTATCGGCTGCAATATCGGCCGAGAAAATTCTCTCTGTTCCAATATCGGTATTTTCTCTCTCCTCCGATATCGGAACCGTGAAAAAACCGCAAAAAACCGTGATGAACAGTGATGAACCGTGACAAAACCGCAAAAAACCGTGAAAGCAGTAAACCCTGAACCGTTAAAAACCGAGAAGAACCGCGAAAAACCGTTAAAAACAGCAAAAAACCGCCAATAACTGTGTAAAAACCGTATCGGTGTTTAAAAAAAAAAAAATTAAATGCCGATATTTGGACCGATATTTCAGACTGAATATCGGTCATATCGGCCGATAATACTACAGTACGGCCGATACATATCGTATCGGCCGATATTGTTCGGTTTGAAAAAACCGATATATATCGGCCGATACGATATGTATTGGCTGATATTTGAACCTTTGGTTAGGTCTCCTGCGATTTTCCACATGTAAATTCAAAAAAAAAAATTATATTCTATAAAATTTGATTTCTACATTTTTTTGAAAAATAATTTTAGAAAATCAAATTTAAAAGCAAAAGGTCTTTATGGGATTTAATTTGGGCATTGATATTGTTATTACAATGAAAAAGAATGATTGTTTTGTTTTTCATTTTATCATAATAAATTAATATTTTATTTTTATCAATTTATCACAATATAATAAATAACAAAATAGTTTCAATACCCCATTTTAATAAAAGTATCAATGTCAAAAAATCAATTTCCAATCTTTACCGAGTCTTTATTACTTCCCACAAATGAGAATCCACGCAAGGGTGTACACGTGCGAGAATCACGCGGGAACTATCTATCATTCATTCCTACTTTTTAGAGCACAGGAGAAGAATATTTCAAAGGACAAAAGTGTAAGCGTGTTATCTAACATGCAGATTTTAATTTGTGGATTGAGGAATCACTGCTCAATACATGGTCCTACCAATTTCTTTATAGAAATTTGTCTTAACATGAGGCCAATTATTTCCAACATCTTAAGCCCACTAGAAAATGGTGAACAATACTCATTCAGGACTCATTCTAAAATGTAAATGATCACTCCTATATTATGTATATCGGAGTATATGATTTATTAAATAGAATGGTGATGGATTTACTGTTAAAATTTTTCTTTAAATATGTAATTCATCAAAAACAAAATTTTTATCTTATATTTATATAAGAATCTTTCTAATGAACTCATCATTAGTCTATTTATAGGCCACATGATAATACCGTGCACATTAATGTATGGGTTATCATCATTTTTTCAAATAGATGTGGATATATGTAGATTTTGCTTTTACTAATCAGTGAGACTTTCATCAAATGCATACAAATTTTTTCTAGTGTTACTTTGCAATAATAAAATCCCTTTTTGGTACTATTGGGAGCATGACTCCATTCTTCAGAGCCATATTAGATAGTAGGGTCTACCATTTAGAGATTGTGTGGCTTATTTGGTAAGCCTAACTTTTGATCTTAATATCTAATCAATTGTTTAATGATGAATATTGTAAATCCAATAGAGTTTCTTTGTAACTCAAGGGTGGATAAGAATCAAAAGATGTGTAGAAGGTGAAAAATTGAACCTACCTGCTCAAATATATTTACTCCAAGGTTTAGATAAGAAAAACTCGTCTACATCCTAGTAATATAATTAACAAATGTTGATCTCAGCTAAGATGAGTCTCTCATTTCTTTTCTATTGATGATGGGCGTACATGTATGCATGTGTAATTAAAAAAAAATCTACATTTTTTAATAAATTTTTAACTATTTTACTGTTGTGGAAAAATAGTGGTTGTGACATGAGAAAATTATTATGCAAGAATTTCATCTAAAGTGAGTGTGACAAGGACAAATGCCTAGGATCGATATGAAAATGGTCCATATCTACTAACTTATGCAAATCGATTGAAACTCTTTTTCTCTCTTTGCATTTATTTGTAGTATGGGATGAGAGAGATGTGATGTATCAGCACTCACTTGTTTGTCTGTATGAGATGGTAAGGAGGTTTACGTGTTAAAATTTTAGACAAAGAGTGAAACGATTTAATAAACTGAGAAAAAGATTTGTTGTTTCTTGCCTTTGGAGGGTTGATGACTTAACTCTAGTCCACTCACATTAAATTTGAATGTGGTCAGAGAAGAAAATCGCTCATCAAATAAACATATAGAAAGAAAATGCATACATAATTTGAATAATTTAAACGAGTCAAACTATATCAAACTAAACTTCATCTTAAATAATAGAAGTGAAAAAGGGGTGATATTTTTTATCAGATTAAACTCGTATTCAAACAAGTTAATCTATTTTTACTTGAATGAACTCCTTTAAAACGAGATTCATATTAAGCTTAGATGGTGGAAAGTCTTAGAAGTTCAAAATTATGGAGAAGTGGTTGTAGATGTTTTATCACGACATGAGACGAGAAATAAGAATGTGAGAAGAGAGTGCAGAGATGTGACGCATCGACATTCATCTGTCTCTTTTGAAGTGTAAGGTTCCAAGAGTGAAGACGGAAGGGCCAGGAAGGAGGCCCACCACCTCACAGCCCGAAAAATGATGGTGGACCGACCCGAGAGAGAAATAATAATAATAATAATAACGACGGTAGAAACGAGAGTTAGACTTAGACGTACGTATGTAGTTTGTCTGTCTCAGGCCAGGCGAGGCCAGGCCCAGTAAGTAAAGTAGGTAATGGACAGTGAGACAGACGAAGTGCAGCAGTTGCCTGCTAATAATGATTTTGCACTCCATTGCTTTATGATTGATTCATGATCCTCGGGCCTTTGGCCCTTTTTTTCTTTCTCGGGCAGAGCGGGCAACGTCATGGAGTGGGGCTGATGTAGACCAGACGAGAACGGGCAGCGGGGGGTGTTGAATGTTGATGACTCCTCCATGTCTGCCCGGGAATCAAGGCGGGTCGACTGTCCTCTTTCCTCTTGGATGTTGGAGTACTGTGATTTGATGCTACAGTCATTTGTGGGGCTCACTCCTGCGAGGGATGCGAGTCCATTCCATTAGACTCAAGTTGGGTTAGAATCTATCTATAGTTTAAGTAGGTTTTTTTAATGATCGAAAGTGTTTAGATGTCTTCAGCTAATTCAGAGTATATACACACATGACTGCACACACTAAGTTTATTACAAAGTCGGGTCGGCGAATTTTCACGTATTTAAAAAAAAAAATTGGATTAGAAATTACTTTAGATATGACAATTTTTGACCTCAATTACAAATATTATTAAAAGAAATTGGCTTTAAATTATATGTATTTAAAAAAAATTAAATTGAATCAATATGACCTAACTAAAATATAAAAAATTAAAAAACTCTAGTCAAATCTCTTGATCTAGGAAGAGTGCTCCTTGAATATAAAAATAGATTACATATTTTTTTGATAAAATAAATAATAAATAATAAATACATTGGACTTTGAATCACATCTTATCATTTTATACTTTGAAATTTTGATTATTATAAATGCCTGATTTTTTTCATGACCCATCTCACAATATTGTGAAGAAAAGTTTTTAAGAATTATGTCATCTATAAATTACATGAGGTCCAATCTATGATAATTAATAAATGTACAATCTCTCCACGTAAAATGCATACCTCAATCTTCTTAGAATTGTTCGAAAGTTAATAATCACATTTGAATAAAAATGTATATTCAGATTAATTATAACTATAATTAATCTAATTGTGGAAAAGCCAAATTATTGAGGGTTTAACGGTTCCAATCCTTTCAATCAAACCACTAGTCACTGAATGTTTTTACGTGTTTAAACTTTCAAAAGGTTCTTGACATAACTGAGCAGTATATGGTACAGATTATGATTGAACCCTGGTGAGGCACAAAAATGGATCACGCCTTGTTGGGTCAGAGACCCATAAAATATATATATTCTAATGATTATTTAATATAAAAGTATTCTAGTGATTCTGTACGAGTGGGAAAACTCATTAAAAAATTTAAGGAGATCTGATGTGATCGATATGTTTATCATAAAGATTAATAAAAATGATATCTTTAAGTGGAAAGCAAATTGATTTTAGAGGGTAAAAATTAAGAGAGATAGATGCATACAGTAACGTTGGATATCTTGGACATTAACCAATTTTTTTATGTTCACTGGTCATTGACTTTAACAGACCTGTCTTTGTCCAACTTAAGCTTTTCTTATTAATTGTATTTGAGTGTAGTTTAACTGATAATCTCCTATATCAAAAAGCGAGAGGTACCAAATTCGAGCCCAAGTAGCCACACCTGATGTCCCTTAAATACATGACTCCACTGACTCTTCAATTTGACATTGTGCACCATCTTAACTCACCAAATTACTAAGTCGAGTCAACCCATCACATCATTAAAGTTAAAATTTTATTTATATAAAGACAATATTTCAAAGTTTTATTTTTCTATTTGGCTCTGTTATAAATTATAAATTTGACCTCTCTAGTATCTATTATCTCTTTATTTATCTTTTTTCTCACACATGTTTTAGTCGTCTACCTCTCCTTGTACCTACGACTTGTAATCTTTGAACTTTGTTCTACTTGTATGCTCAAGCTAAAGCTCAAAGAAGTTTTCTTTTATCATCTATGAAATTATTTTTTTAAATTTCTCTGAAGCAATAATCTCTAGCACTATCTTTTAAAATTAAGTCACTCGTCCAACATAAAATGCACATCTCTATCCACTTATCTCAACTTAGCATCGAACAAAAATGCAAAGTCAACTCAACTCAATTCAAATTTTACTAACACTGCTTATGCTCTCGTGATAAGTTGATTTTTTTCATTTGACTGTTCTTTATCTTATAATAAATTAATTTTTTTCATCTTGCATTTTCATTTTTATTACAATAAATTAAAAAAAAAAACCAATTTAAAGTAGGAGATGCCTGGTATTAGTAAAAACTTAGCACGTGAATCAATTCCTTTTCAAATATCAGCAATATACAAAATTTCAGGTCTTTCATCGGCTAACAGTTCAGCTGAAATTTCGGCCATTTTAGCTCATTTCAGGACCTAATTTTTAATTTTTTAATCAATTATTCACTGCCAACAGAAAGCCCATTAAACAGACCCAAAAGCCCAAATATGTATGATTAATTGATTATGCAAGAGTGAATCTTTCATGGGTATGGGCCTGCTTCTGACAATTTATTTGATCAACAATACTACCATGAATTTTTTTATTTTAATGTTTTAAGATCTTAGGTAGTTTACAGTTGACATGCATCAAGCCATGGTTTTTAAGCATTGTTTTAGAACTGCAGCAGCTACGGCTGCAAACTTCAGCCCGCCTCAATTTTCAGAAAAACCGAGATACATTGATTGGCCAACTCGACCCATATCAGCCCAACCAATTATGGGATGTACTAGCTTGGTATATTATTAATTTTAGGTCAGACATTTCATTTTGTGAGTGTGACCCAATATTTGCCTTACAAATTTGCAAGGAGCTAAGTTCAAAATATTTGCAAAATCAATATTTCTGGCCTGGGCTGAGCTGATAAATATTGACTCATATTTTAGGTCCTAATTAAAAAAAAAAACCTAATTTATCACCATTGTTTCTAAAATTTTATGGGTTGCTTTCTGAAAAATCCCGATATTTCATGATATTTGCATATCGCTCCTCCTAAAATCGATTTGAAACATGGGCTAGGAGAGTGCTGCTCATGGAATATGTCTTTCAGGTCTGTTGTCTAGGCATCAAAGTTTTAGAACTTGTCACATCCGGTGCTGTGATTCATTTATCAGCAAATTGATATAGGCCAAGCAAGCACGGTCAAATTAACTAAGTCGGGCAGAATCAGGGCCGTCTCGATATTACATATTACATATATACTCAATTGGGTTGATATTTTGGCTGATATTTCAACGTTGAGCCAATTTTTAAAAATATATATAAAAAAAAAAATGGGGTCTGAATTTCAACTGATATATGAGCCCACCCAAGCTAAAAATTTTAGTGTTCACTGAAATTTCGACCTCAGCTCATGTTAGGCTGAATCAGGTCCATGTAAACCGAGATGGTCCTTATCAACCAGTGCATTTACAAAACCAACTTTTTTCGTCCATTAGCCAAAGCTTGCCCTGGATGTAAGTTCTTAAAGGCCGAACCATTTGGACATCATGACTAGACACTTTTCACACGAAGGGATATTAGTCAGGGGCTCAGGGCTTAGGTGTCATTCAGACTGCCTGGATAATGGCCTGATTACTAGGCCCAATAGCTAAATGGGTTGGGCTTCAACAACTTTCTGCCCAGCCAATTGGACGAAAATAGAAATCCAAATCCATCCCGGAGATTCGATGATCACCTGGCTCTCCAGCATCCCATGTTCGATCATGTCTAGGTCACATCCAGCTCTTGATGTATTTCATCCAAAGGTGAAGGAATTTTGATATGTGAAGGAGAGGGTATGCGTTCGGACCCTAGTGGGCCTAATAGAGTCCATTGGAGGGTGAAAGTTTTCTAATTCTTATAGATTATTTTTTAACATTTTGTGTTAAAGATAATTTTAAATTTTAAGTTTGTACGTGGGTTCAAACTTCCAAGTGTGAATTACTACTTACCCTTCTAAAGTTTAAACATGTATCCAATCCCATGGCCCCTCGTCCAAATTTTACATGGGCTTATGGTTGCAAGTCAAGCGGGTCAGGTTGGATCCCAATTTGAATTTGGGTCTGTATTGCAATTATAGATCCGGATCTGTCTGGACTTAGTCAGGTTTAGTTGGGCATAATTAATTTAAATTGGGGTTAAATTAAAAAAATAAAGACCAAACGGGCCTTTTATTGTCTGACGCTTCCTCAACTTACCTTCTCATGCTCTCATCCTTTCCCATTGTTAGCCCAGTATTGCTAAGTAGGTTATCTTTAAATATGACACTGTAATATATAATACTATAATAGATTGTTTAATACAATAATATATAGTTATTTGTTAGATATTGATACAAGTTCTCAAATTTAAATTGTGCTTGAGCTTAAATTTGGGCTTTTGGGCCGAGTTAGACACTAAAAATTTGCAAAGCTTGATCCCAAATTGGACTCGGGCTGGCCCAAGTCGACCCAAGTTTTATTTTCCGGGTCGGGCCCTGTGCAAGTTGCACGCGGTCGCGTAGTATCTTGAGTCGGGTCTTGTATATGTTGTTCTTTCCTGAGCTAACGATTTCACTGCTGCTTATCCTCTTCCCAAACCAAAAATGGCTGCTTCTCTCCTCTCACCCCTTTGTTTCACTTGCCAAAACCCTAACAAAACCCTCCAATTCTCTCATTTGAAAAGCTCTCTCTGCACTTCCAATTCCAGTCTCTTCTTCAAGACCCATTTGCCCTTTACCAGATCTCTTCTTCTTTCTGACAGATTCAGCTCTTTCAGTAGCAGTCCTCAATTGCGTTTCAACCAAGACGCTCTCAACTCCGTCTCTTGGCACAATAGACTACGAAGTAAGCTCGCTTTTATCTATCTACTATCTCTCTCTCACAGGCTGAACATGGTAGTAGGGTTTTAGAAAGAGCTGAAAAGCTCCACACATGTGGGACACATGAATAACATAAACTATGTTTTTATGATAAGGTATGTAGTGGAGAAACAAATAGATACATCGAAATATAGATTCACAGTGGGGATGTATCTACAGATAGTTATGGTATCAACTCATATGGCCATGTTCCATTCGGAGGAATAAAATAGAGATTGTCTTTCGGAGAGATGGCCGAGTGGTTGATAGCTCCAGTCTTGGAAACTGATATAGTTTTGATTTTTGAACAAAGAACTATTGAGGATTCGAATCCCGCCCTCTCCTTTTGCTCATTGAATCGATATGTTTTTTCATTGTTTTGGCCTGGCCCGGTGTCATAAACGGGGAATGTTAGATAGGCATGAAAAAGAAAAAGGAATACTTTATTTTATTTAAGTATGGCATGATCCTAACATGATATGCATAAAGAATTGTTTTTATGGTAAAAAATTAATTCCTTTTCATTTTCGAGGGAGATTTGGTCTCCATATGCTATACTATTATGTGCACTTCAAAGTAAAACTCTGTTCAGTTCTCTGATGGTGCTACAGAGGTAGAGTTGCGGCTACAACTTGGAGGGAGAGAGATTCAAAGTTCTAGAGATGTTCTTGTGGACGTAAAAGAGAGTTCCCTAATGATCAAAGTTCACTCTGCTGAATCTGTTTCAACTCTGATGGAAATCAATAATCTATATGAGAAGATACAACCTGCTGAAACTATATGGTTTGTATAAGTGCAGTTTAGATGAGTTCCCTTGTCCATTAGAAGAAAACATAAAGCACATAAGAATTAAGATAGTGCCTCACCAAATGATTGTCGTGTGTTTGGCTTGAATTTGTTATCTGTTAATCAACAGGTACATAGATGAGGATCAGCTGGTAATAAACTTGAAAAAATGGGACAAGGATTTGAAATGGCCTGATATTAAAGAGACTTGGATATCCCTTACAACAGGAGTGCTGCAACTTTTGAAAGGAACATCCATCTATATTGTTGGTGATTCCACTGAAATCAATCAGGAGGTTGCTAGAGAACTTGCTGTTGGTCTTGGGTATGTACTTCCCATTTAAATGTTCTTTTCTCCATGAGTCAAAACCATCTATACGTAGCTACTCTATGGTTAGTATTTTCCTTCTCCACATGTAAAAATTGCACGCCCTATCTTGGGAAACAACCGTTTTCTTCTTTTATACTGCCAATTCCTTTTTTCCCCTTATTTGTTACCACTAATGTTTTCTGCATAAATATAATACAGATTATGGATAACTGGTATCTATCTGTCTGTCTATCTAAAAATATTTGTTTGTATGTGCATATTTGTACAAATGTATTTTACCGAGTTATCTTGTCTGAATTTTACGTAACTGGTTCTGCAGGTATACTCCTCTTATTACAAGTGAATTGCTGGAAACTTTTGCAAAGCAAACAATTGATTCTTGTGAGTATGGTTGTTCATTGTAGTGAAGCAATATTTTTTCTCCTTATATTCTAGTATCAAGCATGTTAAAGAAAAACTCTACTACAAGCCAAAGTAATGCATACATTTTAGAATCTATAAAGTCGATACGAGGGAAAATCAGCATCCTTTAGAACTTAAAATCAGAATTTCAATTCCCATTCCTAATTTGTGAATTTTATGTTTTTAGACTTCCTAAGAAGCCAGCCAGCCATATGAGATAAGGCTTTGATGACGATAATGAGTTCTTATAAAAAGCCAATAGATAAGCCAAGCTGCCTAGTGAGAGAGCAATTGAGGAAATATTCTAATAACAGACAAAATTGAACTATGAAATAGTGAATTTTTTTTAAGTATTTTTGGATTCCATCTTATTGAATGATTAGTAGTTTTTTAAATTGGTAAAGTATTTTTATAACATTTTGGGTTTCAAATCTATAGAAGACATAGCTTGTACTATGTAAAACTTGACAAATCTGTATCTCCCGCCTTGCAGTGCATTAACAAGTGTAATGATTTCCAGGGATGATGGCTGAGGGGGCCAATTCTGTTGCAGAGGAGAAGCTGTAATATTAGAAAGTCTCAGTAGGTATGATGTTTGATTTTGGTTCTTCTATTTTAGGTTCACTCTTCTAAACAAAAACTCAATATTCAAGTCCTGTTTGATTTTTCAGTCATGTACGTGCTGTAGTTGCAACACTTGGTGGCCAGTTTGGAGCTGCTGGAAGAGCTGACAAGTGGCGGCATCTTTATGCAGGGTTCACCATATGGTTATCTCAATCTGAAGCTCTCGGTAAGATTTTTCATTCTTTTGTAATCATAATTTACTTAATAATTTCTTATGCATCGTTAACTAGTGAGGCTGAGGAGATAGTGTTCAATACAGCTGTTGTGTTCGTTCATGTGGTTTTGCAAGACTAGCACAAGGTGATGGTAGAGTTCAGAGAGCTCTAAAGTAGGGGAAAATAACGGCATGGCGCTATCATCCAATACAGTTTATACTACCCAAAAAACTTGCAAACAAGATGCTTGAGCAGAAACCATTCCAATTCACCTTCTTTGCTTGAGCAGAAACCATTCCAATTCACCTTCTTTCACCTACATTTCCAGATCCAAACAAACTAGTAGTTGTTTTCAGTTGTTGTAGGAATGAACTTGAAACTTATATAAGATCCCATCTAGTTGTCCTCTATCTAACTTTGTCTTTCCAAAATTTATCATGGTATGAGACCACCCCTTGAGACTTTTTGGGTTTTAGATTGTTTCTCTAAGATGTAAGTTGAACTTCTTTTGGGCTAGAGAATTTCTAAGCATCTGTTTTTTTTTTTTAAGGTAACTTCATTAATGCATAAGAGATAAACAAGCAATACAATGAAAAGCAGGCCAAAAGGAGCCCACCAAAACAGAAAAACCAAACAAAGCCCCTCTCCAAAATTACAAAAATTTATTGACTTCCGTATTTAAGTTAACCCTGACGAGCCATTTCATCTGCAACAGAGTTAGCTGACCGAGGAGCCCAAGCAACCTTGAAATCATAAGCATCAATAATATGCCGAATCCTGTCTATCTTGTCTAAGAACATCCATGGACATTGGGAGCCCAACGCCCAATGATAATATGTTTTAAACCCCCTATGAGGATGGTTTGTCAGACTGGTTCCAGCAAATGCATCTACTGAAAAGCACTAACAGTTTTTCCGCCATTTCATTGGAATTTTTTTAATAATGCTATTGTTTTTCTTTAGATGTTTTAGTTATGTAATTTATAGTTTCACCATGCAGATGAAGCATCAGCGAAGGAAGAGGCTCGGGGGAATGTACAAGATGGGAGTCAAAGTTACTCAAATGCTGAAGTTGTTGTGAAGGTTGGAGGATGGGATTCTGGCCATGCTCAAACTGTTGCTCAAGCATGTCTCAGCGCACTTAAACAATTAATCTCATCAGACAAGAAGCTTCCAGGTATTATCTTCTACTGCATCACATATTTCTAACAATACCTGTTCTACCTTGTTGCCTTGACAAAAACTGGTTAGCAACTGAGCATATGAGAAATTTACTAACATTTAATGTTTGAGAGTTTCCTCTGCCCATATTTTGTGAGCCCAGAAAACAACGAAAGTATGAAACTGATTTGTCATCTCTCCTATTTTTAGTCTCCTCAAGGTTCTTTTCTGTGCACTTTAACGTCCTTGCACTATTCTGTCTGTGCCTTTGAAGTGACACATTTTGGTCTGAATAGGGCCACATCTTCTTAAGATATAAATTTAAAAATCAGAATGCACTATTAAAGAACTGAATTTGTGAAAAGAAGAGAAAAAAAAAAAGCATTTTTTCTTCTAGCATGGATGGCTGGATGAGGTCTTGAGAATCCCTCTGTGTTGACCTACCGCTTATGATGTTTAGAAATTTGTAACCCCATATTTGCATTAAGACCAAGCGCGCGCACACACATAGACACATTTTTTGTGATAAATCCTTCATTTCTATAAAACTGAAAATTGTTTGGTGCCAGTTAAAATGCAATATATGGAACCTCTATATGCATTGGAGAAAATATATGGTATCTAATATTTTCATTTGGGTTTCTTTTATTTGAATTTCAAATTCAGGTTTTTTTATTTGTTTTGCTATGGAGTGGAATGTTGAAAATAAAAAATGCAGTTGAAAACTGCCTTGCTTTATGCAAAAGCTACCTCCTTTTTTCTTTTTCTTTTGATTTTATTTTTTTGAAATGTGTTTTTTCATTAGAAGACCTATTTTCAATGGAAAAGGTGAACATGCCCATGATTAAGCCCAACATTTTTTATGTTTTTCACCCTCATTGAAATCTAGCATTGGCACATTTCTTTCTGTAAACCCGATTTCTGATTTCTGACATCATAACTAATTTCTGTAAACCATCTAACCCTTTGCCTTTGAAGTTTGTATTAGTCAAACTATACTTATAATTCTAGTTTCTTGGTTCCCTTTGTTCTTTCTAGGGAAGAAGAGTCTCTATATCAGGTTAGGTTGTCGCGGTGATTGGCCAAATATCAAACCACCTGGTTGGGATCCATCAAGTGGAGCTAATATTTCTGCAAATGATGCTTAAGGCAGTTCATCAGATCATGAAGCTTTCTGAAGAGAAGGATTGCAACATTGTTCGGCCATGACTTAACTCATTGTAGCTTGATTCAATTGCTTAAAGATCAGAGCCACATCTGCAGGTTTCTTTGTGATTTTTGTGACATGTATCCACAATGTTTTTTCATGATATTGTTCTGTAAAAACAACTCTGTAAATGCATTTGCAACCATTACACATTTACATGATTGATTATTTCAAGCTCATTGATTCACTATTCTATCAAGATCAAAGTTCAAAACTCTAAAAAAAAAAAACCTACTCAGGTAGATCATTTCAATTTCATTTGACTTGATAGGATTTTGAGTCCAACGAGTCAACAAGTTCGACCTAAGTTCTTCAAAATCAAGCCATAAAACTCGTCAGTATTACTCAACTTGAATCAAATTTTAATCAGTATTATCGTGACAAAAATGTTTGAAGATTAAAACAAACAGAGATGATTATCTGCCATGCACTTGCCCATGGATGAGGACAAATCTCTTATAATTAGACATTATTTATTTTATGGTATCTCTCATCTGTATCATGAGGGGAAAAGAGCATCTCTCCTCTTTCTTTTTAATGGAAGAACATATCTAATTATAAATTTAAAAAAAATTCCTTCTGACGAACAAAGTGGAACCCAGAACCCCAACCCTTTGTATGCTTTTAGGTCAACAGTAACTCGTAACAAAGGAAATGGTTACATGCTTTTCAAGAATAAGCGTCCAACATTGGTCCCTCATTTAAACAGGTTTGATTTTACTGCCACCTTACCTATGTGTGTAAAAGTCTAATCTGAACCCCATAGCTAATATTGTACGTATGGCCATAAAATCTATGTTGAGGTATATCAGTCGTATATACTGGAGACACTAATAAGATTTATGTTAAGATATATCAGGGGTATGTAGTATATACTAAGGCACTACTATAGCGATATTATATTAGCCGATACGATATCGGATATTGGCCGATAGATATCGGTTGATATCATTCTCTCACTTCTTCTTTTTTTGTAATATCAACTGGAATTTTATTATTATTTTTTAATTAAAAAATGAAAAACAAGCTCTTTTATTTTTTTAAAAAAATCTGAAAATAAAAAAAATGCAAATATTGGATATTTGCGTCGATATTAACACGATATAAGCCGGGCTCACATCCGATTTGATTTTTTTTTTTTTTTTAAAAAAAAAATGGGCGATATCTATGATATTGGCCGATATCATGTATGTACGGCCGATATGATACGTATCAGTAGATATTTATTTCCCTGCGTACTGATTAAGTCGGAAGAAAAGTGGTAGCCATTCTCAATTTTTTTTTTAATAAAGAAACAGAGAGATTGAGAGAGAGATAACAAAAGAAGATCATCACCATGATGTGTCTTTGGATGCTATAAAATGGATGCTAAATGTTTTTTTTTTTTCGATTGCCTATCTTCCATCCAAGAATAAAACAACTACTTGCCTTCCTCTGGGAGAGGGGAAAAAAATCTTTATGGGAGAAGAAACATGCACCACTAAATCAAAGAGTAGTCTAGATCCTCCCACACTGTCTCTTCATCAATTCACTTCTGCGAACCCAAGATGACTGCAAAAACATGGGAATATAAAATAAATAAATAAACACACACAGCGAAATTATCAATCTACTTAACTTTTTTATGCTCTCGAACATACAAGATAGTACATATATAGAGTAAAATCCTTTTGTCCATGCATAGATTCTGATATAAAATTACAATCATTAGAAATTTAATAAGGTGTAAACGTATAATTGTTTCCTGCAAGAGAAAAAAGTTGGGCTTCCCCTTGAATTTTGATGATGGAGGATGGATATTGAAGATGCCCAAATGAATAAATATTCGTTAAGAAAGATACTGGTTCTATCCTTCTCAAGATTGAAATCATTTATTTGGTGTCGAGCAGCTCTAGAGAAGTTGCGGGTAATAATTTCTTTTTCTTTAAATATTAAAGTGAGTCATATATTTTTTGTTGAAACATCTAGAAAATCACGAAGAGCCAATGAGCTACCTTGCATTGTAGACTTTTCAGTACAGATCTCAGTAGCTTGTCTCCAATAATCCATCTTAACTTCTTTACGAAGTCATCCCGACCAATCTTTCTCCTCTGATACGAAAACCCACAAGAAAATGAATGCAGACACAAAAAAAATAAAAAAATAATGTACATATTTATCAGCACCAATAATAAGAATGAAATTGTCAATCCGATTATACCTTAAACTCATTATAATGAAGATAGACTAAGTTCATGTCTTCATTAGATACTTTATTTGAGATTGCAGCAAAAAGTGCAGGGAAAGGCATCCATGGTGATGTCGGAATTCTTTCAACCCGAAAGTTAGGCCCTCGGGCTGTTTCTCTAGATTGCTTAACCAAATCGGATGATCCTTTGCCAACCTAAGAAATGAGACATTATATTGTAGAAGGTCGAACGACATTGTTGGTTAGCTAAAGAAAATGACTGGTGATAAAGACAATAAACAGTTTTCCAGACAAATACAGAGAAAAGATCGAATCAGAGAACAAAAATGACAAAGCAACAAACTTGATAGAGTAAAGTAAAATCAAAGATGGGTTACCTGTTCAAAAGGTTTGTAGTCCTGCTGCGATTGTGGGCTACAACAAGTAGTATAGGTGATGCCCGATATGCCGGTTTTGCTTTCATTTCCAACCAAATTTTCTGTAAAATTTTCAGATAGAAACAAATGATCCACATCAAAAAGTTACTAAAAACTAAAATCATGGAATCGACTCGATTAAGCATGGTAAAGAGATCACCTCTGTCATTTGGAGGTAGTCGGAAGCTCACAACATATTCTGGATAGATGTGTGTATTCATATGTGAATACCATATCATGTAATGACTAGGGTTTTGAAGATCATCTACACCACTATCAAATTCTTCACTACTGGGTTCAAACTGTTTAGAACCCGGAAGAATAACTTCCATGTTTCCCATTATAATGCGGCATAAGACCATATGTTGTACTCCATTTTCATCAGCATCAGAATAACCAGCACTGTCAGAGGAAAAGAATCCAAAAGCAGAGTATCAACAACATATGATTCCAATATGTATGGTCTATCAATCATCTCATATATTGATTTGTCCATAATTAGATGAATATGGATTATAACAGAACTACAAACCCACTAATAGAGATCCCCAAATCAGTGGAAGCTAAGTAGATTACCTCAGGAATCAACTTCATTGGGATCTTCATAGCAAAGTTCAAGCTAACTCGAACAAAGAAATCAAATGTAGCGATAGTAAAAGTGAGAATTTTTAACTAAAGGAAATGAATACCTGACATGGGAGCAATTCACCGATGACAGATGAATGCCGATGCCATACATAGGCTGAAACTTGGGCTTTTTGAAGTGCCCAAACCCATATGACAGGATCCTTGATACATCTTCTTTTGAAGAACCAAACCAAGCGTATCGAACATTTGCATTGCCACGGTAACTTCGAGTAATTTCAACTTGCTTTTGGAAAATCTGAAGCCGAGCTTGGGCTAAAATGTCAGTTGGGGGATGACGATAAATTCCAACAATGTTGCTAGCATCAATGACTGAGCCCAAACCTTCAAGGAAGACGCTCTGCACCGCATGACAGCCTTTTTCACTGCTAACCAGCCCTTCAAGTTTTTCATTCATAGACACAAAATCCGGGCTTTGTGAAGTAGAAATTAAGTTTGGACATTCAAAAGCATAAGTTTGTGGAGTAGAAATTTTGTGAGGCTCATTTTCTCTAGCATCTTTGTTAGAGTCATCATTTGGTGTCCTAATAGTACTGCTACTCGATTCCAAATTAGCACAATTGTTGGTAGGATGTCCTTCAGTTTTGATCCGTTTAACATTAGAAGTTGAAACCTCATTGCCCATTTCTGATTTTGAGCATTCATCACTCCTTATTGCAATCTCTAATTGCAACCTGATTTCACCAATCTCATTGGGCTCTGTCATGGCACGAGCAACATCCTTCCCTTCAGAGCAAAAACAGCCATGTGGGTCATCGAGATCAAAGTGTAATTCGGGAAAGAAACAGGTACCAGACTCATCAATCCAGGCAATTGACTGTTCTAATCCCGTTTCTGAATTGATTCTAACCATGTGCAGAAAATCAAACTGCAGAGGATGGCCTCGGAAAGTCACTTCGGCAATTGCCTTCTTTGCCCGGAATTCTTCCTTCACCAAATCAGTGAGCTCTTTTGGAATGTCTTTCCAATCTCCATTCTCATGGATCAATAGCTTCTGTGGCAAACCGCTGCTCATAAAATTTGAATAGTTCTTAATCACACTTCTCCTGAAAAAGCATCTGTCCTTGTTTTTAGCAGCCATCTTGCAATGCTTGTCTGAGGGCTGTTGCATGGCGGAATTTTTTGATTCCAGCATGTGAGCGGCACTATCGGATGCTCGCTTTCTCTTCAAATTAATTGCACTTGTTCTTCCATTATCCAACACCTTTGCGCTCTCTGCATCCATTTTTATCTATATAACCGATCCCTAAATACTGACTTCTCTCCACAACTTCAAACTATTTATAGTAATATAACTCTTCGATGTAGAATTCACAGAAAAAAAAAAACTTGCAGCAGAAAACAACATACAATTTTCCCTGAAAATCAGTAGCCAAACAGCATTTCACATATCAAAAATCTTACAGTAAGCATAACAATGACTCTAATGATTAATACATTAAAATCATGTGGACTGGCAAGAATTCAAAATAAAATGCCAGACTTCAGGATGTTAAAAGCATTGCAATACTTCAGTAAGAAAGAAAGGGAACTCAGGAATTCTCAAGTTCAAACAATTCAAATAATCATTTGAAACCTGTTTTACATCAAGAGAATAGAATGATATGAACACTAGTAGATCTTGATTTTGAATTTTGCTTTGTGAGATTCAGAGGTTCTGTTGAATAATCCACAGTTCAATTTATAAATAAACAAATAAAAATTTAATATGCCCAGCGAGAGAGAGGGGGGGAAAGAGATAGAGATGCATACCTGAAAACAGATGGAATGAGGGAAGAGAAGGAAGGAGACTTAACAGCGTTAAGAGTGGAGAAGAAGAAAAAGTGAAGGAGGCTAACGGTCGTGGAAAAATAGGCTGATGTTTCTTGGGCCGCAAGAAAGAAGGTGGCAGGAAGAAGAAGTGAAGGAGGCTAACGGTCGTGGGAAAACAGGTGGGTGTTTCTTGGGCCGCAAGAAAGAAGATGACGGCGGCCAACGCTGAAAACTTTGACTGTGAGGACGACGTGGACACTACCTCTTCATTTGTCGCTACATGCGCGGTACGTGGCTGGACATGATTGGCGGGAATCAAGGGTCGTGTCTCACAAAAATATGACTCGCTGAGTTTGGTAAACTAAATCTGAGGATATGTGGTATTTGGCATGCTTGATCGACATATTTAAAAGAAGATTGTCTAGATGCAAGTGACACGACGATGTAATGGGGGGTTTGCTCATAAACTTTATAATTTTAAAACTGAAAGCTTTCAACAATGAATAGTGCAAATATTTTAAAACAAAATATTGATAAAATTAGGTCATGCATCTTTTCTATTTATTAATAAAATTTAATATTTGAAAAAATAAAAATTTGACTGATGTATAATGCAGATGCAGAGATTTTTTTTTTTAACATAAGTATTCCTACTTTATATTGATGGTAAAATTAATTTCACGAGCATGCGTAAATCTAACAATTCTCACATATTAAAAAAGTCGATGAAGAGTAACTTCATAGGAAGTGGTCCATAGGGGTTGAACATGTATTAAACTCAAGACCTTGTTTAATGGGTCGAGCGTCTTAACTATCAAACCATCTTTCAAGATTCAAGTTAAGAGGAGGCAGGACATACCCTTAGAAGAAATACCATTAGGGATGCAATTTGAGCCAAATTTAAAATACCAAAATAACATGGATGCCTTTGCATTAAGCCTAAGTTTAATCCCAAGCCCAAAACACGTTGTGCTAAGTTGAGGTGTGCTCCCTCTTATATTCCTCAAGGTTTCCAACTCCTGAACGATGTGGGACTTTCTCCCACACCCACATGCCCAACCAGCTTTCTCTCCCTCTCTAACAGTACCTGGGCTAAGACATCATAATCCACCTCACTTAGGCCCAAAGTCGTCCTCGGTTTCATTAAAATACAAGGTGTCTACACAGGCAGATGGTTCAACCGTTCTCTGATACTAATTGTCACGACCACCCTGACCTAGCACAATATTGTTAATTTTGGGCCCAAAAAGACCCACACGGCTTTGTATTAGGCCCAAACACACGGTTTTGCATTCGGGCCCAGGTTCACTCTCATGTCCAAAATGCATTGTGCTCTCTTGAGGAGTGTTCCCTCTTATATTCCTTCAAAGTTTCCAGTTCCTGGATAATGTGGAACTTGTTCTTGTACCCACATGCCCAGCCAGCTTTCTCTCTCTCTCTAACCATGAATGGGCATGGGTCTGTGGCCTTTGGGCCTAGGCATCACAAGACTGATTAAAAACAAGCAGATAAAAATAATTAGATTAACATAACTGATCAATCTATGGCTAATAATGAAACATCGAATTGTTTAGTTAATAAAATAAAAATTAAAGATAGTTTAATTGATGAATGTGGTTTTCAATCTTCTAGATGTGTCCGTCTAGAGATTGTTTCAACTGGGCACCACACGAGGAAGATTGGCTTTGGGCAATCACTTGTCGGATCATTTGACAGAGAGAGGGGCTCGACCTTTTTCGCCACGTGTCTCCAATGAGCTCTACTTATCCTCTGGCCTTGTCTGACACCTGTTGTGTTTGTCTCCGTCCATGTGAGTATGTGACATATTTTGTGGAAACTCAATCTCATATTTCCATTTTTTTTTTTCAATTGATTTTAGTGTCAAATGGTAAAACATAAATTCATAAAAGAGTTAAATAAAAAGTGAATATTATAAAATTAATCACAATAAATTAAACAATTATTTTGATAATTATGACATAGATTCTACAAAGTTTGTAGTAACAAAATATAATTTTGACTTTTGACAATGAAAGTTATAAAGATGAACATAAATATATTACTTTAGAAATAAGCAGTATTAATTAAAAAAATTATAAATTTATCAATATGAGTGTAGTTCAACTAGTAATCTTTCATTTCAGAAAGTGGGAGATGCCAGATTCGAACTCCCATGACCTCATCTGGTGTGTTCTAAAGGTAGTGGGTATTAGTCGTGAGGGTTTACGTTTGGTTTCCCGCAGGTTTTCATACGTAAATTCAAAAAAAAATTATAAATTTATTAGAACTTTTGAAATAGGTATATAATTTTTTACATTTATAAGTATTTTTTATTTAAAAAAATCATTTTTAATTGATTGTCTATCTTGATTAATTATCTAAAAAAGTTGAATAGGATAGTGTGCTATGATACGTTAATATATAGGAGAATTCCTACCTTAAAATAAATTCACACCTATTTATAATAAATTTTAATTGAAATAATTTTTTTTACATACATTCAAGATGTACTAAGTCAAAGTATAAGATTGATATAAAATTATTTTTTCCCATGATAGTATTAATAATAGAGTTTACAAAATTGAAAATTTATTTCCTTTTTCATGATATTATAGAGACATCTCCTCGTAAGTTATTCCATTTTTTTAATCTTTATCAAAATTGAAAAATTTAAACGAAAAGCATGACTTGAATAGAAGGCATTTCCAATTTAAAATGTTGAGATTTTTGTGCAAGACTAACACAGCAGCCTTAACACGCCAACGTAACTCCAAAGCTTGAAATGATACAATGAATCCCTCCTACGTGTAAAAAGTGCTCCTCAACAAAAACACTTATACCTCCCATGTTGTCGTACGTGTCTCGACCATATCGCGTCGTACAAACGAGTGGCACGCTTTGACAGAACACTTTACGCACATGCGAAAAATCAGTACACATGGCGTGATTCTATTCGCCCTAAATCCCTCTCATCCGTGACTTCGTTCTGCTCTCCTTTCCCACCTAAATAACGGAAAAAGTAGTATAAACTTCAAATAATTAGCAAAAATTACTTTTAATTTTATAATGTTATATAATTATTACACCTTATTATTTTATAAAATCATAATTTATTATAAAAATAAAATTTTAATAGAAAATATACTTTTAGCCATCGGATTTAAGCAATCAAAATGAATGGTGAGATTATAATTAATTTAATCGCATTTAGATCTTGCGATTAAAAATCATTTTTGTCATAAAATTGTAGTGTGTCATCTCTGGCTTTAGCAGCAGGTTTAGTTACGTTAGCGCAGTTGATGAATAATTTCTCATCTTCCCCTTCTCGTCTCCATTTTCGAGATTCCAAACTTCCCAACGGAAAAAACGAATTCCAGAGAAAGCTACTTTCTTTTAAACGGAAAATTAGGATTAGGGTTTCGAGTTCTCTGCAACTTTTTTTGTTTACGTTGAAATTTCTCATCTTCTCCGGCCATGTCGATCCTGTCGGCATCTCCTTCGGCATCAGGTTCTTTCTCAAGAGCTGCGATTTCGCATTCTTCTACGTCTTCCACACGCATTTCTGCCGTTTCTCGGCCTTTTCGGTTTGGATGGAGTGCACGAGAATGCTCGTGCGGAGCTACTCGTTTTAATGTCAGAACCATGGCGGAATTGGTGGAAGACAAGCAATCGACGCGGAGGATGAGCGCGCCGGAAAGAACTGCAGTGCTTGCCTCGGATTTGGCTGTCGATGACAATGTCGAGCATTCTACAACTTTCCTTGATGCCAGGAGCGAAGAAGGTATAAAACTTAGGCAGCCTTTGATTCTTCTAATTTCTTTGGCCTTTTTTGGCATCTTTATAGCTTAAATCGCAAGATGTGGAAAAATAGTGTAAACTCATTCTTCTGCTTGTTGCACTTTTGGTGGAATTAATGAAATGCTATGTTCTTAACATTCAAAGTTGGAAAAGGTGTGCTGCAGCAAATGCCTGTTGGAATCGTTTAGCATCAATTCATGATGTATCACATTTCCACATTGTGCCTCTGCCTTGTCACTATAAACTCTTACGTTGAGCAAACCTTGTTTCTCTATGAACTCTTAAAGTGAACAAACCTTTGCCAAATAGATCTACCACTGCCTGCAGCCCTTCCATTCCCTCACCACCAAATACTCTTGTATTCTTGCGTCCATGTGTATGGAATCTGCTTCGCCCATGGCATTTTCAAGGATGGAAAGGCCGCATGGATTTTTTTTTACACTTTGTTTTTGATAGTGGGGAACACCCAAAAATAACAGCTAACAAAAACAGCCCAAGAAAGGAAACGAATTAAGCTTCTCAGGCTCAAGAACGGAAGCACAATGAGCCTTGGAGGCCCAATCCCCCTCCCTATAGATTTATAGTTCTGTTACCTTTAAATATCACTGCCTCTTTAGTCAACAGATCAGCCCTTTCAATGGCTAACCTCTGGAATTTTTGAAATTTGAAAGTGGCAGCTCAACGGTCTCTCTAATCTCCTTCGTTTTGCTCTGTTGGATAATCAGCTGTTGTTTCTGTGACTATCCTTGACACCACAAATTGTATTGTTGTTTCCTTCTTTTTTTAGATGATGCTATTCTTGCAATTGTTTATACCAAGATATATAATGATGGTACTTACCTTTGTTCAGGACATGAATCATGCATGCTTATTCTGACCCCTTTTTTTTTGAACTTCTAACAACTATAGTCATCTTGCACAATCATTTACTTTGTCTGGGTTAGTTTCCTTGCCATGTACTTGTCTCATTGTTTGATTTTGGTGATTGCAGATCTGCTTACTGGTATTAGAAAGGAAATCTTAGCTGGAAGACTGCCTTCAAATATAGCTGTCAGGATGGAGGAAATATGCCATAATTACAGAGATGCGGTAAATTACCAACCTTCAGTACAGGTTGAAATGCTATCTTCATCATGCCTGGTTGGGAATTGCTTGCAACTTCATTGGCATTGAGAACATGGAGGAAGAGCCATTTCTTTATTTTAGTGATGTTTGTTGATTGCAGTTTGTTGAAATTCCTTACAGATTAGTGGGAGTTGTAGCTTAAGCTCCATGATAGCTTAAAGTTCTGTATAGTAGCACTGATGGGTTCTAGGTTAAAAATTTATAATTTTCCAACAATTTCTTGGGTGATTTCATGCAAAATGCATTTGGTGAAAGTGGTGTAGCTTTCTGGTAGATGAGCTGCTAAATTTAGTTTACAACAAAAACCAGTTATGTTTGTTTTGGATGCAGCCATTTTACACGACATATTGTTTATCTTTCCAACTTTCCAAAAAAAAAAAGAGAGAAAGTATTGCTTGTTTTCTCTATTTTTTCAAGGCATGCCTACATTTTGAAACTTCACATTGCATTTTTCCACTTTCTCAGGTTGTGCAGAGTGGGAACCCCAACGCAAGAGAGACTATACTATCAAATTTGGCTTTTGCATTTGACCGTATTTTACTAGATGTGGAGGTTTTCTTATCAACTTTATGTTTTCTACTCTCATTCCTTCCCCCTCAAAAAAAAAAGTTTTTAGGTTGAAGTAATTTACTCTTCTGATGTATTGCAGGACCCTTTTACCTTCTCCTCACACCACAAGGCCATAAGGAAGCCTTTTGATTACTATACATTTGGTCAAAATTATATTCGGCCATTGATAGATTTCAGGTGGTTCAAGTTCTTATTGTTTTGACAATTATTTATTTATTTCATTTAAAAAATTATTTTGGCTCTGCAATGTTACCTGTCAATTTGTGATGGGCTCTGGTTGTCATAGAAGCTAATTTTATCAGTTGTCTTATTCTTGCTTGGGTCTTGAATTTTGGAGGTCCTCATGACTTGTATATTTTTGGCTCAAGGCTTGGGAAATCTTTACTGTATCAAGAAGACTATCTCTTAATATATTTTCAAAATCTAACTTAGGCCAAGGTTGTTCTCTGATGTATCTGTTCCTAATCTTGTTTTCCTTTTGCTTCTTCAGAAGATCATACATTGGCAACATCTCGCTTTTTCATGCCATGGAAGCACAGCTTCAGAAGGTGCTCATTTTTAAGTAGATTATCTGGCTACTTTGTACTGATCATGTGCTTCCAGTTGGATAACAATTTCATAGTCATTGATGTCTTAAAATTAGATTATTTCATTTTTATTTGCATGTTCTAAAACCAGACATTTTTCTTATTCAATCTAGAGCACTTTATATTTACTAAAATGATGATTTAATAGCTATATGTATTTTTATTTCTCTGTAAAAACTGAAAAATGATTCTTGTAACTTATCCTTAGCATGCAACATCAGTTGCTACAGTTGTATGGCTGGAGCACTATAACTAGAAGAAATAACAGAAATAATCGTGTATCCTTCTTCACTAAGAAAGCAACATGGGAAACAACACCATCCATTTTCTCTCCTATGTTTCCTGTGAAGCATTTCATTTGTTTAGGCTGCCCGAATTGATTGTGCTATTTTTTCACGATCATTTAAGCCTTGCTTGGAAGAGGAAAAGGCATGCAGGGCACCTTTTCATTGCCGACCCCTTGACTCCTCTCACCTTTCGCAGCAGCAATGATTAGTGGAGTGTTGGATTGGGGTGTGGAGCACATACCATTATTATTAATTTTTTATTATTATTATTATTGGGGGGTGGGGGGTGTTGTTGTACCAAATAAATGTGGGAGTTATGGATTGACCATATAGCAAAATTCAACTGGATTGATCATTCCTAACCATAGATACAAGGTGACTAAATGAAAGTTGGAGTGAATTTAGAGATGTAGCTAATTTGGACCCCACCCACATGTCACATGTCTTCTAGGCAAAAGGGTTGTCGAATGGAAGAATAGCTATCCACATAGCACAAATCTTTGAGGAAATGGAGATGGAATATCAGTTCGATGAACAATCTTGCTGCCACTCAACGTGCTGTCACATCCTCCGTCACGTCATTAGCAGAGAGTGCTTTTTCTTTCAAGAACATATTTATCAACAGCTATTACAAAGATTTTTTTTCATTACCTTTACCCTGTGATATGCAGGGCCACAATGTTATCTTGATCTCCAACCATCAGACAGAAGCAGATCCAGTTATTATTGCATTGTTGCTTGAGAGAACAAATCCAAATATTTGCCAAAAGATGGTATCCTAAGCTTTGACGTTGTGCTAATGAATAAAAGCATAATCATATCATGGAGAATGCATAAGTACTAGATATTTGATTTGTATCACAGACCTATGTTGCAGGAGATAGAGTTGTGACAGACCCTGTCTGCAAACCCTTCAGCATGGGAAGGTGCTCAAGAGTCCTAGTAGTAGCAATTGATTTCTTTTCTTGTACTTATCCTCCTACTTAAATGTGCTTATTATTTTTTTCAATTACTAGAAATCTTGTATGTGTGTACTCAAAGAAGCATATGCATGACATTCCTGAGCTTGCTGAGATGAAATGGAGAGCAAATACCCATAGTCTAAAAGAGATGGCTTTGCTTTTAAGGTATGATAACTTTTGTTGGATGATCATAATTATAATTTGTGATTTTGTCTTTCATATGGGTTGACTTGATGCATTTATAGCTGCGAGATTGATCCTATCAATCTTTTCTCTACTAAACAAGGTGTGGTCATGTAATTCTTTCAAATGTCGACAAATATGTAAAGGCTTCAAATATATTTAAAAAAAAACCCAACTTCAAATGGTTTTTTGACTTTTAAGGTGTATAAGATATATGCCCTAATGCTAACAATGACCTAAGTGTTAGGTTTTGTGGTCTTTCATATGGGTTGACTTGATTACCTGATATTTACGCATTGCACCTTTTGTAAGCCCTAATTAGGGCAGTATATAATGTCTTTTTTTCGTGAGAGAGAGCAGTGAGAGCGAAAATTGTAACAAGGGTCACACCGTCTCTTCTACGATTTCTTGCCTTTGAGCATAATGGATCTGATTTGAATCCGTGGCATATTGAAAGGGAACCACGTAAATCTTTGTGTTGTAGTTTGATCTGATGTTCTCCTTTCTGTTTCTGTTTTCTTTGTTCGATATTGCTGTTTTTTCGTATGCTAGGAAAGGTGTTTCCACTCAACAACAAGCATGGAAAATTATGGCGTTGATGGATTTTTAATCTGCCAGTCAACAGAAAGTGATAAAGTCCCAGATATCCATATAGTCAAACCTGGTGTGGATTTGGTAGGGAAACACCCCCGATATAGCCAGAACATGGATTTTACTCATTAAAATGAAATTTTTGACACAACATGATATGGGAACCAATTTTGAAGTGTCTAGGTATCACAGGTCCCAATGAGGCTAGGAACCTATTACTGGGAACATGATGCTAGTAAATACTTAGTATGGAGCAGTTAGAAGTAACTTAGACCTGAGTACAGAGAATGCTCTTTTGATGTTAATAAAAGGTTTAGTTTTGCAGTGGATTTTCCATTCACGGTATCCATCAATTTGATAACTCAGCAGCTGATCAGTTGGGAAAATGATGGGTTGCTTCAGTTGGATACAGCTTCTGTAAACTGCTACTTTTCATGTTTCTTAGTCTTCTGTTTTTCACAGTTTTCTTTTGATGGTGGTGGTTTTTTTTCTCTCTTTTCATTTCAATAAACAAGTTAGATTTCTAAAATAATAATGATAATAGTAAAAGAGTTACCATTAGCAAGAAAAAAGAGAACAGAAGGTAGTGATAATTGCTACTTTTGCTGATACAACTAAAAATGTAAAGTCGAACATTATTTTAATGGTTTTTAGACTGTTTTAATCTTCTATGTTTCCTTGTCCATATTTGTTTCACTTAAGTAACATCCCTCACGAGGGACAAAATTTTCTTTAGACCAAATTGGTCCATTTGGGCTCCACTAACCCCTCAGCCCCGCTTCCTCTTTACATACATCTACCCTCTGTGGATTGGATCGATACCCAATTTAAGTCCTTTTCAGGTTGATCTCACTTCTCACTTTCATATTGAAATCCATCTTGAATTGACTCCGATTTCACTGTTGATCTTTGAAACATTGAAAATTATGGGTTCTAAAATCTAATCCTCTGATTTTTTGTGGACTTCATGTCCATGAAAGGACCTTTCAAATGAACCTATTTCCATGATTGGGGCCCGACAGGCTGCAGCACACAGTGCCACGCATGGTACTGTTGTGCAGGTTAAACGGGCTACTTCACCCATATTAAAGCATTCGTTCAACACTTGGAATGTCATAGGGTCCTCATGTAGTGCAAGGAGATGTACACATGCACCCACACCTTGCTCTTATTTTAAACTGGCAATTGCCACTCTGATCTTGGTAATTGTCCACTATATTTCCTTATGCACATCATCGTCATCATCGTTTTGATTTATAGCTTAATCTGATGTAGGACCGGAGCACAAATAATATGGATTGGCCCCAGTGGTGGAAGGGACCGACCAGATCCTTCAACAGGAGATTGGTATCCTGTAAGTACATTTCACTTTAAACTGGGACACTGACAAGTGCTTGTCTTTTTTTCCCCAGTGTCGTGTCTTTCTTTTAAGCATGCAGTGAGGCAATGTAATTTTTTCTGATAATTTTTCTTGATTCTTGTATGGATTTTTCTTTTTCTTGTTGGTGCTATTGAATTTTTCAAACCTGTTGTGACATGCACTGATTTCTTCACCCTGTTTCTTTGAGTTTACATTTGACTTTGGACTTGTTTCTGCCTTTTTGCTATTGTTATTCCGAGTTCCTAGAGTTGAATTTTGAGGACTCTTGACAAACTTTAGGCTCTTACTACAAACGCAATGTACTTATGTTTCTAATGTATAGAATAGAGGAATGTATGCTTCTTTTTTTTATGATAGTCTGGTAACTGGTTGTTGCCTTGTTGGTATACCTTGTTCCCTTGCTATTCAATGTTATTATAGATTTCTTGACCACTAAGTAAAAAAGAAGCTGCTATAGATTCTATGAAACTTTGGCTTTTTGCTGCTCTGTTATTGTTGATTTCCTTTAGTTGAATTTTGAGGAAAGTGATTCCATGGAGCTTAGACTTTTTGCTCCAGCTGTTATTGTTGATCTCCTAGAGTTGAATTGTGCAGAAAGTAGAGAAACTTTAGGCCCTCACTACAAATACATTTATGTTTTCAATTAAAAAATAGATTATTGCAAGCTTCATTCTTGTTTGATAACTGAGAGTTTTGCAAATCTCAAAATAGAAATAGTAGTGTTTTTTGTATTTATTCTGTAGTTTTGGTTATTCCATTATAAATATATTGAAGCTTGTATTTACTCTATTTCAATCTGTTCATAGATTCTTATTTCCCTTTACTGTTGTAGTCAAGTCATTATACTTGATAAATACTTCTATTAGCTGCAAGCTCTCATGGTTGTAATCTTTATTGTTGTTTTCTTTTGTAGTGTAGTTGAAATATACATGTCCAATATCTTTCAAAAAATTATATATACATACATGTTCAATATAATTTTTTAGTTTCCTATTTCGTATTGGTACTGATATAAAGGGGGCAGGCACCCTTTGGTGTATCCTCAGTGGACAATATAAGGAGGCTTTCAGATCATTCACGTGTTCAAGGACATATGTATCCTTTGGCATTATTATGCTACAATATTATGCCTCCACCACCCGAGGTATGCTCCCTGTAAGCATTGGTGCATTTCTTCTTCTTCTTCCCCCCACCCATAGTGCCTTCATTTGTCCTAAGGATACAAATTTCCTCAGGTGGAGAAAGAAATTGGTGAACGGAGGATGATTTCCTATCATGGAGTCGGGTTATCTGTGTCTCAAGAAATAAACTTCAGCGAAATTGCTTCTGGAATTGATTGCCCTGAAGAGGTTTGCTATTCTAAATGATGAATAACTACACACTCATGACCTACCCTTAGTATCGTGAAGACACCACATAACTGATAAAAAAGGGCACTGTCATTCGTTTTACCCCCATTTTCATATTTGTCAAAATAAAATGACACTAGTTGGATTGGGGGGCATGGCAGGCGAAGGAGAGGGCAGAGGAAGCGTTGGAAAAGAGGAAAATTTTGAATTTCGAACTGATTTTTATTTTATTTTTTTAAGAAAATTTTGTTACCGTTCGAAAAAGAAAAAATGACACTCGTTGTGCTTCATCGCAGGCCAAGTTGATTTTTTCACAGGCTTTGTATGATTCAGTATGTGAGCAATACACTGTACTCGAATCTGCTGTACATGGTAATCAAGGGCTTAATGCTTCAAACGCTATTGTTTCTCTTTCGCAGCCATGGAAATGACATGAAATGGTAGCCTTCCTAGGGTGCCACGTCATTATCAGGTACTTCTCTTTGCTTGATTTTTTTTTTGCTTGCTTCAGAAGATGGAAGGTAGACAATTTGGATTAGAACAATAATTGGGGTCTTAGGTTCTGTGTAACTCCAGATTTGCTGTGATTGGCCTGCTTGAGATTCATTGAGCAAAAGGGCAATTCTGGATTCACTGGAAAGAAACATTCCCTAGCCGTCAAGGAAATGAGTGCACCAATCACCTTGCTGGAAAGTGGGTCTTGTCAACTGGCTTTTATCTCACAACACCATCCCATCTAAATAGTGGATTTATTGGTTTGATCGTTCTCGTGGGATGGGATCCAAATTGTTATTTAGTGTTTTGGATTTTTTTTTGTGCTCTTTTTTTTTTTAAGAAATATGGGAAGTTCCCCTTTTCATGAAAATAAATAAATAAATAAAAGAAAAGAAAAAAGTGCATCGTATGAGAAGCAGCTACATGAGCATTGGAAGGATTGAAAAGAGCTTTCCTCTTAGAATGCATTGGAAGGATTTCATCATGTGATCTAAGTCACATGTTAATAATATCAATGAACTTTAACCACGAATCAAAATGTTATACTGTGACCTACATGGGTGTAGCTCAACTGAATACCTCCCGTCTCAGAAAGTAGGAGGTTGCAGGTTCGAGCTCCCATGACCTAACCTTGGTGTGCCCTATGGGTAGTGGGTTCATCCGTGAGGGTTTTACACTAGGTATCCCACGGTTTTCCACACGTAAATTCAAAAAAAAAATGTTATAATGTGTCCGAGCAATGTGGCTTTTGGTCCTACATTGTTTGAAGAATATTGCATCCCTTTCCAATAGTAATAAGAACGTGAAATCCAATTCCGAGTGTCTAAGGATGAGAAAGCTATAAAGATAATGCTTAATAAAAATTACAATAAAATCTTTATAATTTAATATGGCTGAGACTATGGTATATATATTATATTAGAGAAGTTATTTAATTAGACGGTGTAGTAAATTAATGTTCAATATTCCCTTAATAAAAACTCTTTAAATTCTCACTCATCGTAAAAAGTCATTTCGGCTGAAATTGTTTTATCTACAAATTACAATAAAATCTTTATAATTTAATATGGCTAAGACTATGGTATATATATTATATTAGAGAAGTTATTTAATTAGACGGTCTAGCAAATTAAAGTTCAATATTCCCTTAAAAAAACTCTTTAAATTCTCACTCATTGGAAAAAGTCATTTCGGCTGAAATCGTTTTATCTTCATTCTCTTTCTGTTCTATCAGTCATTGTTGTCTGAAAGTCAGATTGTTGTCCATCACCATCATTTGATCCTCTCCGTCTGCAACCCTCAAGACCAGCGAAAAACCCTACTACTTCAGCCAGATTGAAAACAAATCATTTTAGGGTCACTTTTTAGAGTATTTCTCAAGAGAGACAGCAGAGAAGAAGGTTTACAGAGCAACAACAGATCGACCGTAAAGAAAACGATCGCAAGACTCTTGCAATTTGTGAAGTCCTTGGTCACTTTTGTAATAATTTTATATTCTGAATGTGTAGAATAATATTTTACAAAATTGTTGCGACAGTACATTTTCTATTATGAATGTATTGAGTACTGAGTTAGAGAGATTTATCACATTTTGTATAGGTTCGATATCGGGACTGGTTGACGATATTATTTTAGACAGATTATAACTTTATAGAATAATACGTTAGAGAGATTTTAATGTACTTCAATTGCTAAACACTCATACAACAATGGAATCTATTGAGGATGCATATGCTAAATGTACTCGTGTAAAACACCAAGCCGTCACTTTCGTCCTTTCAGTACGCAAGGGAGAAAGGGTGTGGCCAACTCTGAGGTGGTGGGAGAACAAAAGTCGATCCCATATCTATCATTTCCACAAACTTCTTAAAATACAAAGAAAATGGAAGGAAAATTCTGTATCAAAAACATGACATCTTTATCACTTTCTAAATACAATACTAAAGAAAATTCTTTACAAGAAAACATATTCAACACTTCAAATGAGTTTTATCTTTAAACGTCGAGTCCTAAAATGATTCCTGCCCAATGTACTTGCATTGAGTAATATGAACTATGAAGACATTTTCTCTAAAATTGCAAATCTAAGTCACAGTAGGAAAGCTAGGTAACATAATTTCTTGTGACTTTGCACAGATTTGCAAAACACTTTAGTCTTGCCCAAGAGATGATAGTATGATATGGGACCATTCTGCCCTCTAAATTTCGTTTTTTTTTCCAGGGTATATGTTAATTGGACTTATCTTCGTTGTTGATCAAGTAATGAAGATACAAATCATTATTCACCAATATAAGTTTGGACTAGAAATTAAAAGTTTATACTTATCCTTGCGGGTATTCCAAAAATTTTGGTGGATATTTGAGCCATTTCAATTCATATTTTGACCTTCAGAGTGCTTCTAATCATTTTTATACTTTCTGTATTAAGTAACTAGATTGAACTTTTATATTAAAAAACATGGCAAATATTCTGTGAGGGCCCAGCAATTAGACATCATCGACTCCGAATAATAATTGATATTGAATATCCCTCCCATAATAAGGTTCATATGCCAATGACATGGACTTGTAATTATGTTTAAAATATTAACTACCATTTATATTTAAAAATGTAAAGGACTGAAGGTGGTCTAAGAAACACCCACGTTTAAAAGTCTTGATCTTTTCTTTTTTCTTTCGTTTTAATATGAAGGGGGAAATCTCCTTGAAACTCTTGAGATTAGGTTAGTTAATCTAAAAAACTCCATTTCGGATGAAGTCCTGCATCCACACAAGATAGCCACCGATTGCTTCTTGAAGCGAGAAGTTACCAATTGAGCTACTTGTTGATTGAAGTCTTGATCCTCTTATAAGTCATAATAAATGTTAGAGGATAGATCCACCTAATGAAAAACTTTAGATGGTTGGATATGTGATTTATCAAACTGTCAAAATAGAACTCTAATAAATTATTCTAGTATTTAATTTTGAAAGATTAATATTGAATTATAGAATTTTTTTTACTGGGAACATCAATTTAAATCTAAATTTAAAAAAGAAAAAAATTATTTTAAAACTTAGATTTATCATAAAAAAAAAAAGGTTTCATATAAAATCTTTAGACACACAAAACACACATGTTGATTTCAGATTCTGCTGAACATATAACCCCATTTATATATAAACATCCTCTCTGAGTACGTTAGATGATCATTGGTTGGAAAATTCAAAATTTTTAAGGGATATGGAAATTTAGCATACTCTAATTTTTTACCAACGAATAACACTTGTATCTATAAACTGAAATCACTCATAGAAAGGTAGTGCCCTTGGGTCTTCTTGAATCATGATTCATGACTTACCACCTGCCGGTTGGTATATGCTTTCAAGTTTCAACATAATATTTATAAATAAAGATTGAAGAGAGAGAGAGAGAGGTGGAAACATGATTTGCGGGATCACAAATCATAACTAAAAAGGTAAAGAAGCTAATTAAGTGATTTTATGTAAAATTCAATTAACAAAAATATTTTTTTTAATTCTACAATAAATCTTTTAATTTAGATTAAAGTCTGATAAAAGTTGAAATCGGCTGACTTTTCGCCCTTACACTTGTCTTTCAAGTTTCAACCTTTCACCTTTGTGAGAAGTCTTTGGTACCAAACTTTGGTGAGGAGCCTATTTGGAAATGTAAATCAAATTTTAATTTGGAGACACTAATTTAATAAAGTTACTGGAGTCCTAATCACATTCCTTCTCTCTTATACCTATGTCAACATGTCCCTAATTATAGTAAAAAGGTTCATTGATCTAACACTACAAATTCTTATGATTAGATAAAATTTATTTTTTGATAAATTAAACAATACAGCTTCACTTTATCCAATCAATGTGGCTCTTTTAAAAAAAACTTAATTAAATAAAGACTTTTCTAGGTAACCCATCTTCATAAGTTATGGTGGGCTCGTCGTAAAAGCCTTTAAATTAAAATTCAAGAATGTACCCTAAGATGATCCTCTTTATTAAATAGGATAGTGGTGGGAGGGCCACGAGACCCGTGGGTTTGAAATTATCAAGAGCTTTGACGCGAGATGAGACTGACCCATTTTCAAAAGAATTTGGCAGAAGAGTAAATCATCATGAGGACTCTCCAACTGTTCAAAAAGGAGCCCACTACTCATACTTTTTGATTTTTTAAGATCAAAATAAAATAATTAGATAATACCTTTTTAACTATGATAACTCGCTTGAAGTGATTGTAATTTTAGGTTTTGCTCAGGTGCTAGAGGTTTGCGATTCAAGTATCTTAGTTACTTAATGTCCGTGGCTTATGAGGTAGTAAGAGAGTTCTGTATCATAAAAAATCACTTTAAACTATTAATAATAGAAAAGTACAATATACGAGATATAATATTTATGTCTTATAAATTATGTCCTATTATCAAAAATATATTTATTAACAGCGATACGAGAAATTTTAACAAACTACTTCGTATAAATAAAATAAAATACTAATATATTTATAATGCCAAAATTGAAATATATCTCTTAATCAACAGCTAAATTTATGAGTTGGAAGCCAAGTCCAGTTCCTCTGGAGTTTTAAGATCATTTACTTCCCTCCTAAGGAGGTCAAAGTCAAGCCCTTGCTTGGTGGCAATGTTATGTCCTCATCAGTCAGTCTTTTGAAACTCTTTGAAACTGAGTTCTCCATGTAGCACAAGGATATTTTTATTTATAAAATACTGTATTTTAAGTATTTAGGAGTATCAAAAGATCTTAAAGTTTTAAAATATTTTTATCAGGTTATCGTAATTAGTCCAGATATTCAATTTGAGAAATTTTAGAAATAAACGGTGCGATATTCAATTTGAGAAATTTTAGAAATAAACGGTGCATTAGTTAAATAATAAAATCTCCTTTAAAACTTTAAAGTTATTTTTTAAGCACTGTGTATTTCCAAAATTTCTCAAATTGAATATCCGGACTAATTACGATAACCTGATAAAAATACTTTAAGACTTTAAGGTCTTTTAACACTTTTAAATGTGTTTTCGACATAGCTTAGGGATACCCTTATTTATAAAACATTGTATTTTAAGCATTTCGGAATGTCAAGAGACCTTGAAGTCTTAAAGTATTTTTATCAGGTTATTGTAATTAGTGTGGATATTCAATTTGAGAAATTTTAGAAATACACAGTGCTTAAAAAATAACTTAAAAATTTTAAAAAAAATTATTATTTAAATAAGTACCGTATCAACTTCATTTTAATTTGAAGAACCGATCATTCATTCGAATGAACCAATCGTTCATTCGAATGAACAAGAACAGATTGAATCGAATGAAGAGTAAAAGTCATTTTTATTACTGTTCATTTGAATAAATGGAATTTACACTGCGGCATTCATTCGAATGAGTGATTCATTCGAATGAATGAAAAACGCAGGGGCAAAATGATAATTTTACTATAAAATAAAAAAAAAAGTGTGTAGAGGCGGAAAAATCAGATGTCTGTATATGCTCCCATACGATGGTCTACAATTAGGGCTAGCGGGCCGTGCGGGTCAGACTTTGAATTTACAAAGCTCAAATCAAAATTGCAGCTAAATGGTCGGATCTCGAAATTGGGTATGTGATAATTAAATTTAAATTTTATTTGTAAAATTTAAGTTCAATTTTCAAGTTTGTAATGTATATATTGATTTGAGCTTTTTTCATTATAAGATGATTTTTTTTTTATATAATTTGATTAAAATATAAATAAATATATATATATATAATTTATAAATATACACAATTTAATTTGAGATAATTAGATTTGTATGAATTGTACTTCATTTGAACTTTTAAATCAAACCTACGTATTCATATATATTTTAAGTTTAAATATGATCTCAAACTTGAGTAAATCAATTAAAAATCATTTATTTTTATTTTAAATTTTTATATCCTTAAAACATCTAGACTTAAAATGAGACTTTCCTTTCACGTGGAGTCACCTATGGATCAGAAAAAAGTGAACCCATGACTTAAATCTTTGAGATTTGAACAGGGGTAAAAAAATCGGCCGGGCCGTTATCCCGGCCGATTTTTCATATCGGCCGATATATCGGTTCGGCCGATATATCGGCCGAACTTTTTCTCTCTCCTCCCCGTTTTTTTTTTTTTTTTCTTTTTTTTAAAAAAAATCCAAAAAAATTACAGCAAATGCAGAAAATTATGAGCTTATTGAATATGTAATTTTTTCATAAAATATCGGACATTTACATCTTCTAATATATTTTTGAAGTTACGATAGTGGGAAATTATATAAATAGTAATAAAATGGTGAAAATTACAAAAAGAAATAAAATAAAAGGAAAAAATTTCATCCCTTTAAAAGAAGTTATTATACATTAAATAACAGCAAATAAAAAAAGTTCATGTATTATTTTATAGGTTTTACCATTTTCTAACATTTATATATCATAGTCCATAGATAATAATGAAATAATTACAAAAAGAAATAAAATAAAAGGAAAAAATTGTATCCTTGTAAAAGAAGTTAGTATACATTATATAACAGCAAATAAAAAAATTTCATGTATTATTTTATAGGTTTTACCATTTTCTAACATTTATATATCATAGACCATAGATAATAATGAAATAATTACAAAAATAAAGAAAATAAAAGGAAAAAATTTCATCCCTGTAAAAGAAGTTAGTATACATTAAATAACAGCAAATAAAAAAATTTCATGTATTATTTTATAGGTTTTACCATTTTCTAACATTTATATGTCATAGTCCATAGATAATAATGAAATAATTACAAAAAGAAATAAAATAAAAGGAAAAAATTTCATCCCTGTAAAAGAAGTTAGTATACATTAAATAACAACAAATAAAAAAATTTCATGTATTATTTTATAGGTTTTACCATTTACTAACATTTATATATCATAGTCCATAGATAATAATGAAATAATTAAAATAAGGAGTAAGTGAATGTAAAAAATGTTGCTGTAAATTTTAACATGTTAGTAACAGTAACTAAGAGCAAATGAAAAATGTTCATCTATTATTTTATAGGTATTATCATTTTCTAACTTTTTTTTTCATTTATGCTATTTTATGTTGAAATAGTTAACAAAAATGAATAAATAAATGAAAAAAAATAGTAACTAACAAAGTACACAAAAACTAACTACAGATACATTAAGATGGAAAAAAAATTATAATACCTATATAAAGCTTTTCTTACTACATATCTTATTTAACTTCAAGCATTTTTTAACTTCTTTTATGTTATTTTTGGCTAAAAAAATTAAAATAAAATACAGATAAATCGAAATAAATTACAAAACTTACAAGATCGGTAGATCTGTAAATGAAGAAACCTTTGAACGGTCTGGATCGTTCGGTTTCAAACAAATCCGGGTCGTTTAGAACTTACTTAAATCAAGTAATGAAGAGTGCAATTTTTTTGAAAGATAAATAGTAAAATCTGATTTTCTCTTTGAAAATAAGGTGTGAAATTTTAGATGTAGGTGAATGGTATTTATAGGAAAAAATTGGACCGGTTCGATTTTTTGGATTTAAAAAAAATAATAAAATATTCAGGCATGCCGGACCAGCCGAATCCTGCAGTCCGCTGTACACAGAGATGTGATGGGGAGAAATTGGTTGACAGGTGAGATCTCGTCCGAGATCTCGCCCGATATATCGGACATGAGATATCGTCCGATATATCGGCAAAATATCGCCGAACTTGAGTTGGGCCCAGGCCCGAGATTTACTGTTTTCAGGGGGAAAAAACGGCCGATTCGGCCCAGATTCGGCCGAGATTTGGACCGATATATCGGTCATCTCGGCCGATATTTATTATGAAAAAAAAAGTTTTTTTTTTTTTAAAAAAAAACAAAAAACCGAATTTTTAAAATTCGGCCGATATGATGACCGATAATTCAGTCAAAAATTCGGACATATCGGCCGAATTTTTTTTTGTACGGCCGATACTATACGTATCGGCCGATATTTTGACCCCTGGATTTGAATAAGGTAAAAGTCTAAATTCGAAGCAGATCGTGTCGGGTCGAATTCACGGGTCGGATCAAATATCGGCAGTCGGCACCCTTTGTCTGGAACTGGAAGCTTGTCTAACGGCCTTAGGTAAAAGTAACAATGCCTATTCCATCCCGAAGTCCTCTGATGACAGTATTTTAAGATCATCAATCTCACTTTTCCTTTTCTCTCTATAAATAAATATCAAATAGATTAAAATAATATCAGAAGCAAAGTATTTGAACAGAGACTACAACTCCGAGGAAGACCAAAACCTTCTCGAATCTGTTTATTTCAATTTTCTTTGGAAAGAGAAGAAGAAAAATTCCTTCATAGGAAATTCCATTTTCAGGTAATTTATCCATTTATTTTCTGAATATTATTTTATTTGTTTGTTCTGTTATTGGGTTTTAGCGAATTAAATTCTCGAATTCTTCTGAAAGTTTTCCTTTTTGCTCTCTTTTTTCTTATTTTTTCCTTCCAATATGTGGGGATTTAATTGAATTTTTATAGAAAGCTGTGAGTTTTCATTGGAAAATTGGTAAATCCGGGGAAGATATTTTCTGAGTCGATTTTGGACGTTGTTTGATTCTTTGGGCTCTGGATGATTGAAGAGATTGCAATTTCTGCTTTTGGATTTTGGATATGTAGTGAACAAATTTTATGGGGGTTTGGATTGTATATCTTTTCTCATTATTTACTTAGTCTTTACTGCTTTTGGCATTTAGGGTTCTTGACGTTTTCATCTTAAGTTGTGATTTTTCAATGAAAATTGTTTTTTTTTTTTCTTGAAACCTAATGTGGGTTGGATTTAGTTTTAGGGTTTTCGTGTAAACTTTTTTTTTTTGCTGGGTCTACTTGTTAATGAAGAAAGGGGAAAACCTATTATTGGATTCTAATGTCTATCTTGTTGCTGTTGCTGGTGAAATTTTCTGGTTTGCGGTTATGTTATTTCTCAATGATTTTTTTTCTGAACCCCTCCCCACCCCCCTCTGTCTCGGTTGGATTTTGTTTTAGGTTTTTCTTCTAAGATTCTTTACTGGGTCTACTCTTCAATGGAGAAAGGGGAAAACGTCTTATTTAGTTCTGATTTCTAGGTTGTTGCCATTGCTGTTGAAATTTTGCAGTTTCGGGTTGTAACTTTTCAAAAGAAAAAAAGTTTTTTTTCCTCTGAAAACCTTATGTGGGTTGGATTTGGTTACGAGATTTCTTGTAAGTTTTTTTACTGGGTCTACTTGTCAATGAAGAAAAGGGAAAAAATCTGTTACTGGATTCTGATTTCTAAGTTGCTGCCATTGCTATTGAAAATTTGCAGTTTCAGCTCTCCATTGCTTTTTTGTGCCTCTAAACTGCTGAATTCTGGGTTTCATTGGGTCTTGACCTTCTGGAACCCTAGAAATCAAGGGTTAGGAATCAGCATAACAGTTTTCTTGAGTGGGAAGAATTTTGTGTGTCACACTTTTGAAGATGGGAGACAATCTGATGGAGAAGGTTAGTGCATTTGGCGAGCGGCTGAAAATAAGTGGTGCTGAAGTGGGGCGGAAGATGACAGCTGGGATGAGTTCAATGAGCTTTAAGATGAAGGAGCTTTTTCAGGGACAGAACCAAGCCGAAAAGGTTGTCGAGGAGGCTACTGCCGAGACACTGGATGAGCCTGATTGGGCCACCAACCTGGAGATATGCGATATGGTCAACAGTGAGAAGATCAATAGTGTTGAGTTGATCCGCAGTATCAAGAAGCAGATCATGCTTAAGAATGCCAGAGTTCAGTATCTGGCTTTGGTCTTGCTTGAGACAATTGTGAAGAATTGTGAGAAGGCATTCTCGGAGGTTGCCTCTGAGCGTGTCCTAGATGAGATGGTTAAGCTGATTGAGGACCCCCAGACTGTCATTAACAATCGGAACAAGGCTCTTATTCTGATTGAAGCATGGGGAGAGTCAGCTGATGAGCTCCGTTATCTGCCTGTTTATGAAGAGACATACAAGGTACTCTTGCATGTGATCTTCACCATTTCTAACAAGTATGAATTTCGATGTTCCCCATTGTATTGTGCATTTTGGGTAGCACAAGTAACAAAATCAAATTCGGTTAGACATCATTCTTACTTTTTCAGCCTCTATTAATAATGGGAGTAGGTTCCATTGGCATTTTAGGTAGAATGAAGGCCAAAATTTATCATGCCTGATGTTGTTTCCAAACCCCTATACCCCCATCTCATGGTAATTGGTTTATTTTTGTACATTTGAATACATCCAAATTGTAGATGTGTCTTTAATTTCTTTTCTTAATCTGATTAATGTTTCTTTGCCTCACTTTTTGTATGTCTATGTTTCTTGTAGAGTTTAAAATCCAGAGGTATACGATTCCCTGGACGTGATAATGAGAGTTTGGCTCCTATATTCACTCCACCACGTTCAGTTTCTGATGTAGAATCAAATGCAAATTTGCCACAACAGCAGGGTCACCATGACATTCCTGTCCAAAGCTTTTCCCCAGAACAAACAAAGGAAGCATTTGATGTTGCTCGAAACAGCATTGAACTTTTGTCTACGGTTTTATCCTCATCTCCACAGCAAGATGCCTTAGAGGTGATTTGCTTTTACTTTCTTGTAAAGTGTGTCTTCTGTTGAATGCTTTATATGATGCTTCTGTGTGTTTAGCAATGAGAACAGGTTGGATTTGATATGGATCTAGGTCAAGCCAATCCCAATTTGTGTCTAGCATGCCTTTGCCTTGGATCCACTCCAAACCAGGCTTGGCTTATCCCTTCAACTTTATTAACTTGACCAATGGGATTCTTGTTTGTGTGTGTATATTTGTCTGTCTGCGTTTTTTTTTTTTTTTTTTTAAATTTGCACGTAAGAGTGCTGATGTTAGACATAGATGTGAAGATGGACCTGTGATGTAACAAAGAAAAAACACAAATTAGTGCATTAGAGTTGCTCTAATAGAAGAAAAGATGAGGGATGTCAATTAAGATGGTTTGTGCACATTTGTAGGTCAGAAACAGCAGTGGTACGAAGAGCCAAATGATTATAAATAGACGGTACTATGAGAAAGGGAGGCTATTAAAGATGTGGATTAAGGTGGTGAGACATGATATGATAAAATAACTGGTAATGGCGAACATAGTTGTAAAATAAGGTTGAATGGACAAGTAGAACTTGAAAAGCCAACTTCTAATAATTGGGATGAAAGCTATGTTCATAATAGTGATAATGATAAACTTCATACTACTTTGAGTACAGTTGTAAGCGGTTCCTTTGTATTAGTTGAGATTTATATCCTTGTGAACTTTGCAAAAAGTGCTAGAGTCATGGGGCCAAAGTGACCACTTCCCTCTTTACTTTTATCGCTCCAACTCATATTACATTTATTGGATTCAGCCAAAGTTTGATTCCTAACTACACCCACTTATGGATTGAAACTCCATCTTCTAGTAAACATTTCCTTTGTTCTTTCTTGGATCCTTATAATGCAAGCAATGATCATTTACAAGCTGATTTTTTGGGCATCCCTACTTGATGAATGGCTGCTCTTGATTGTTGTTGGCTCATGGGCCCTATAGGATACTTACTGCAAACTGTTAGGACCGTGGTTCGCCCTCATTCCCCACAGGTGTGATATACCTAACACATGGGTCCCCTCACCCCCGCAGGGTCTTTTGGGCAAACAAAGCTCACAGTTTTCAAAACGCATCACAGTAGGTCAGGGAGGCCACCTCATATAAGCACCCGCGCCTCACACTCCCTGAGCGATGTGAGACTTTTCACCCACTCCTAGTGCAGCACAAGGGGCCCTTTGTGTGTGAGGTTGCAGCGGTCAGTCCACTAGGGCGCCTTTAGACCCTATGGGCCTAAGGGTAACATTGGCGGGGTCCTCCCCAATCAGCGCTAGATTGGTCCCATACCCAAAAATCCCCTCCAAAGCAACCACGCTGGGTTCTCGAACCTCGAACCCACTCTGATACTACTTGTTCGGACCATGGGCGCCCCACACATGTGATATTGTCCTCTTTGCCGACCCAACACATGGTCCCCTCACCCCCTCAAGGTCTTTTGGGCACACAAAGCTCACGGTTTTTTATGTAGAACACGGCTGAATAGTTTATTTTAATGTTAATTTTATTCATTTTTTTATCTTTCTCTTTCCTAATTAGATTATGATTTCCATTTTTAGTAGTTTCCTAGTTCACCTAGCTTTCCTTGTTATTTAGGGTTCTTTATTTTTATATATAAAGGGACTATGTATTTGGTTTTTAGCATCTTCAAATGATGATGAAATAAGAAAATCAGATTTATTATTTTCTCTTTCCTTCTTCCTGCCGTGGCTGCTGCACTTTCTCCCTTTCCAGTCTCGGTGAAGACTAGGGATCCCCGTTTTTGCTTAACCGCCCTGCTCGTGAGCATCGATCCCACATCAGTTTACAAAATGCGTCACACTAGGTGAGGGAGGCCACCTCTCATATAAGCACCCATGCCTTACACTCCCTGGGCGATGAGGGACGTTTTCACTCACTCCCAGTGCGGCTCAAGGGGCCCTTTGTGTGAGGTCAGTCCACTAGGGGCGTTAGACTAGCGGGGTCTCTCCCCAACCAACGCTGGATTGCTGGTCCCATTCCCAACACAAGCTCTCCTCACAAAAAAAATTATCTTTTCTACATGAGACTTATTGCAAACTGTCCTGACAAAAAAGTTTTAATCTTTTCACCTTTCAAAAAAAAAGTTTTATCTTTTCTTTGGATCCTTAGATAGCAAGCTCTGATTTTTTGGGGGGCATCCCCATTCCATGCATAGCTGCTCTTGATTGTTGGCAGCGCTAGGTGGGTCACAATGGAGGCTTATTGTGAACTTGCCTTGCTGAATTTTTGTCTTTTTGCAGAACGGTTATAATATCTTTCAATCTTTGTACTGGGTATCGTGTGGCAAATTTTCTTTCTGTTATTAGTTTTTTTGAATTGATTTGCCTGTCTCATCTTGCATTGAAATGTGTCTATTACTAAAAATAAAAGTAAATATTGTATTTAATCATTGTACCTTCACTCTTGAAATTGAAGAAGTATTAAATAAGACAAACTACTGTTGATAGAACCTCATTACTTGATAAAAAACATGCTTGATTGCTGTTTGAATGAACATGGGATTAATTTTCATTGACTGGCCTTTACTGATGTTAATGTTTGTTGTTTGAAGCCCCAAATGCTGATTTCTGTCAACGAAAACTTTCTGGGTTCTCCTTTAGTGATTTTAACCTTTGTTGAAGCCCCAAGTGCCAGTTTGCAGTTCCATATTCAAATGTAGGTAGTGGTTTGGTCACTATTCAAGTACCAGAACGATCAGTTTCTGCAGTGTTGTTAAGATGCACATCCATTTGTTAAGATGTGCACCACTGGCTCATGTCAATGGGATTTGCTTCACGAAATGGGCAGAAACCTAGAGAGCGTCTTGAGTCATGTTCTACTAGCAATGGAGGTCGTCCTGATATTTTCGAAGAACATATAATTCGGTTTGGGTCCAGACTGAAACATTTCTGCCAAAATTTTGGATTTTGGTCAGAATTTATTACTGAGGGGTTGGGTGGTGGGGGTTGAAAGTATTTTAAAAATGGGTGAAGAAGGATTGAGAGTGGCTTTATTAGTTTTAAATAGGTATATAATAATTGTGGGTAAAGGGGTATTATTGGCATTCAGAGAGCATTGGAGATGAATTAGGTATTATTGTTGAGTATCTATGGTAATTTAAGGAAGAGATCAGAACTCTCTGGGAAAGGGTAATTGATTAAAAAAATGGTGGAAGTTATGGAGGGTCAGTGGCTAGATCGGTGAGTGGTAGAGGGTTGGAAGTATGGAAAGGTATTTCAGAAGAGGGTGAAGATGGATTGAAGGTAGATTTATTAGTGTTAGAAAAGGTATGAAATGTTTTGTGGGCAAAGGTATTGTTGACATTCAAAATGTACTAGAGATGAATTAGGCATTATTGACTTAATATTTATGATGATCTGAAGAGCACTTTTGGAAGAAGGTGATTGAATCAAAATGTGGTGACAGTGATGGGGGAGTTGGTGGCCCAATGGGGTGAGTGGTAGAGGGTTGAAAATACGGAGAGGTATTTTGGGGTGAGTGGGAGTTAGGCAAATGATGATGATGACAGTGAAGAACGATTGGAGGTAGATATATTAGTGTTAAAAAAGTTATGAAATATACTGTAGGCAATGGGATTAGGCTTGAATTTTGGGAAGATTATGGATGGGGGAGAGTGCCTTGCTTTCCTTCCAAGAAAAATGTGGGAGGTTTTTTCTTACTGATCTTATGAGGTCTTCTAGGAGAAGTTCAGGGAGGTTTTTTTATTTTTTATTTTTTTGTATATTTAGGTGGGTGGTTGGTAGGTGCAGAGGAGAGTTTGAGAGGAAGATTGTAGTAGCATTTTTTTAGTGGGAAATACCTCTGGCAAATTTTCAGTTAGGGATTGTGTGAGAGCCTCTAGCAGGGATGGACTGACACTCTCTTATGTTTGAAAAAGTATAGGCCTGCGTAGGATGCATGCTTTTGGTTGGTGTGCTATTCAAGGGAAGTTTTAACTAAGTGCGGTTTAAGGAGGGGTGTGCTTTTGAAGGACGCAGATCAGCCGTGTATTTTTTGTTGGGGGGTGGAGGAGAGTACATCTATTGGTGGGTGTGAGTTTTAATATGTTTACTGGACTATGTTGCACAAGAATTCAATGTAGGCAACATTTCCATGTCCAACACTGCTTTTATAAGTGTAAAATCTATGTCCCAGCCATGTCCTAACCATGTCTGCTTTGTCTGGGCATCATAGTTTATGAAATAGTTAAAAAATGATGGGTTGTTCATGGGTTTTAAATAGGTTTTTGAGTGGTAGTATTTGTAGTTGGTAGAAAGGCTCCTTCAAGGGGAATGGGAACACCATGTGGCTTTCAATCCCAATGGTGGTAATGTTATCTTTATGGAAGGAGTGGAATTTGAGGGGTTATGAGGGGAAGAGTCTTCAAGGTTGCAACCATGAGATCAATTGACTGTTTGAGGTTGTGTAAAGGTTTTGAAGCGTTCTCGGTAGATGACTTTATTAGGTCTTGGGAGGGGTGCTAATGAAAAAAAAAATGATTAGGGAGGAGTGGGAGGCAGAGAGGGATTAAGTTCAATGTGGATGGGCCAATGAGGGGGTAAATCTGAACTGGATAGACGTGTGATCGTGTTGCATGATCATTGTGGGAACATTAAGTTGTTTTGTACAGGGTTGGTAGGAAGTAGAGATTCAAACAATGCCGAATTGATAGCTATAAGAAAGGTGTTGGAGGAATGGAAGGATAAATGTTTTGGTGGGTTGATGGTGGAAAGGGATTTGAGGAATGTGGCTAGGTGGGCCAGTGATAAGAGTGCTCCTCCCTGAAGGTAGTTCTGATAATAGGGATATTAAGAAACTCATTTAGCAGAATTAGGTTATATTTACCTTTAAAAAAAATGAGGTTATTTTTGGATATGTGAGACACACAGCTAATAGGGTGGTAGACTTTTTGGCCTATGCAAGGGTGGAGAGGTCTGAGTTTTTTGTTAGATCTTTGTTTTGATGATATGTATTCTTGTCACGGTATAGCTCTCTTACATTGTGCTATTTCTACTCTTTTTGGTCAAAGTAATAAAATTACTTCTGTTATTGTTTAAAAAAATTGGCATTTTTTTAGCAAAGCCATCAATTCTGTCATTGGACTTTTGTCCTCTGTTCAATTTCCTCTTAAGCAAGTTTTGAACAACCCTATCCTTCTTGACTGAAGGATCTATTGATTGTTTGCTTGATTGATGTCCTTTGCTCATACATTGCGGTGAACGAGCCTCCCTTAGAAAGAGAGAGATTTCACATAAAAGGAGCATCTCCTTCTTGTTATCATTTTTGGTGTATGTATGAGGTGGTGGTTAATGATAAAGCTTTTCTATGGTTTTCGCTTTAGATCTAAATTGAGTTTGGTTAGCTTCTTTTAATATTGAGCAGCCCATCATTGCAATCCTTTTGGTTGTGTGGTGTTTATTATGCATTTTTATTTGTTTTTCCTTTATTTTTTCTAACAAAACCTACTTATTATCTGTCCTAGATTCCAGTCCCCGCTGGCCCATCCAACTTGACCCAAACAATAGACCCAATTTAGAGGCGTATGACAGCTATAAATGGGCTTGAACAGAATTAATGTTTTTGGCTGTTTTGTGATTGGAAAACCTGTCCTTTTCAACAACAAATCCTAGTTATTTATCCATCCCTTGTCCAGAAGCCCAAGAGTGAAATATCAGCATTTTGCGCTTGCTTCATTCAACTAGGTTTATGAAAGTTGAGTTACAAAATTTGGTGGGAAATGGAATCATCGTCACAAAGGCAACTGAGGGTGGTGGCAGTTCTTTAGGAACTGATTTCTGCAGTATTCAATCTCCTTTATATATGAAATTCACCACCAAAGCAACCAATCCCATTTATCTAGGCTCACTTTCTCAGTTCCTTTCTTCCATTCTATTTTATTAAAAACCATACCTTTTGTTACCCTACAATCTACCATATCCTTCTTTATCCCTTCCAACCAAGCTTTCAAGGGTATTCCTCTTTCCTTCCTTCTATTTGCACCCTTTCAATTTTTCCTAACTGGGGTTGTTTCTGAGTCTGCTACATGCACATGCAAACCCTTTAGGCGACTTTTCCCTCATTTTCTCATTTATTGGGCTACTTTGAAGTTTTTTATAATACGTTTATTCTTATATTTAGGGGTGCAACTTGGGTTAAGGTCAACCCAAACCTGGCTGAACCGACTTGAAAAAATGGGCGGGCTAACTCAACCCATTTAAAATATAGGTTGATCCAGGCAAGAAAAGCTTGACCGGTTTTTAATTTGGGGTTGGGCTAGGTCATGCTTTCTTTACCAAAACCACCTAAACTACCCAAATTATATATATATAAACACTCTTCATTTTTATATCATTATTTGATATTTTTTTTAAATTAACTTTCTACAATGATTATGTTTTAGTAATAAACACTTGTTTTTATGGATGCATTTTGACTTGAAGCATATCAATATAATATATATGTATACCAAAATATCTATTTAATTAAATGGGTGGTACCCATCACTCGATTTAACCCAAGCTGAATTGGTTTACTCAAAGAAAAAAGGGGTGGGGTTATGGACGGGTTGAAGGTGGCTAAAATATGGGTTGGATTGAAAAATGGTAACCAAATTAAATATAGGCGGGTTAAGATTTGGCTCTCAACCCAACCCGGCTGCCCAGATTGCACTTTAAACTGTCTCTCTCTACTCATTCTTCTTAGATTACACAATTATTAGTACCTTGTTTTTCTTAATTACTCAAGAGTCGGCCCCATAAAACATTGCTTGCCTAATTGTTGTCTTATAGAACCTCCATTTTATATGAACTTGAGAGAAAAGAAGCTAAGATGCAATCTAGCATAATTTTGTGTTTTATTTGCAACTATTTGAATGGCTTCTTTTCCCATTGGCAGGATGACTTGACAACTACACTCGTACAGCAGTGCCGTCAATCACAGTTCACTGTCCAAAGAATCATCGAGACGGCTGGAGACAATGAGGCCTTGCTTTTCGAGGCCTTGAATGTGAATGATGAACTCCTAAAGGTCCTCTCCAAGTTTGAAGAGTTGAGAAAGCCTTCTGTAGCCCCACCTGAACTAGAACCTGCAATGATACCCGTTGCTGTCGAACCCGATGAATCTCCTAGTGCTGGGAAAGAAGAAGCACTTATCAGAAAACCTGCAGGCTCTCGAGCTCGGGGAGGGGAAGATGATGACATTATGCATGACCTTGATGAGATGATTTTCGGTAAGAAAGGTGGGGGCTCTTCTGAAGGGCAGAATCCCAAGAAGCAGCAATCGAAAGATGACCTGATCAGCTTTTGAGTGCTGCTTCTACACTTCACTTGCCACTGATGTTTATAGTACTAAAACCCTTCTAGGTGAAGACTTTCTTCAATCATGCTTTTGGATTGGAATGGTCATGTCAGGATGGAATACGATTGTGGACATGGTTTTTTTTTTTCTTCTTTTTTTTAATCTCCAATTATTGACTTGGTATTGGAAGAAAACAAACCTTCTGCACATTTATATGTAATTACATTTTCTTATATGCTTCTTTTGTTGTTGACAAAAGTATGAGATTGAAGTTGAAATGCTGCGTGGTTGTTGGGTGGTGATTGTTTGGACCAACAGGTGGATTATTTAAACAAGGTTGTGGTCCATGCTCTTCAGGACCTGCTATTTCAATGCATGCCATGGATTTATTTCTTGATTGGTTGTTAATGTTTGATCCATGTGAAGGTTCTAGTATAGTGTTGACGGATACGTATTGTTAAATATATACAGTGATATGTATCATTGCAGCCATACAACATGTGGATCGGCCAATAATATGCCTATATAGACACCGCAGAAATCTGTCAGACATCGATTTTTAGATTTTAAGTAAGAATTACCATTCTGCCCTTTCACGCAGAATCGATCGATTGTGCACTGCATTTTTCAGCATCAATCAATCGATTACACTGAGCGAATGAAAACGATCGCAAAAATGTGCGATTGATTCTGTCGATCGATTGATAGCATGTTATCAATCGATCGATTCATACAGTAATTAAATAAATAAAAAAAATTTAATTTTAAAGTTATTTTTTAAGTACGGTATATTTTCAAAATTTAAATACTGGACTAATTACGATAATCTGATAAAAATACTTTAAGACTTCAAGGTCCTTTTGACACTCTCAAATGTTTAAAACAGAGTGTTTTACAAATAAAGGTATATCTAGGGTGTGTCGAAAACACATTTAGGAGTGTCAAAAGACCTTGAAGTCTTAAAGTATTTTTATCAGGTTATCGTAATTAGTCCGGATATTCAATTTGAGAAATTTTGAAAATACACAGTGCTTAAAAAATAACGTTAAAGTAACATTATTTTTTAAGCACGGTCTATTTTCAAAATTTCTCAAATTGAATATCTGGACTAATTAAAATAACCTGATAAAAATACTTTAAGACTTCAAGGTATTTTGACACTCCCAAATGCTTAAAACAGAGTGTTTTACAAATAAGGATATCCCTAGGGTGTGTCGAAAATACATTTAGGAGTATCAAAAGACCTTGAAGTCTTAAAGTATTTTTATCATGTTATCGTAATTAGTCCAGATATTCAATTTGAGAAATTTTGAAAATACACAGTGCTTAAAAAATAACTTTAAAGTTTTAAAAGAAATTTTATTATTTAAATAATGGGAGCACTTACACACACCCGGATTTCCTGCCTCTACACACCCGATTTTGAAATTTCGGGTGAAATTTTGATTTTATCCCTGCATTTCTAATCATTCGAATGAATGCCCAGTTCATTTTGGCATTCATTCGAATGAATGTCCATGTATAATTTCAATTCATTCGAATGAATGGGCTAAACAGTAACACGGAATACTGCTCAGCCCATTCATTCGAATGAATGGGCCTCATTCATTCGAATGATATGGGCTTCATGCATTCGAATGAACATTCATTCGAATGATTCCTTCAGATCCTTCGGCCGTTCATTCATTCGAAAGCAGTAAATATAACATTATTTAAATATTTATTTTTAAAACTTTAAACTTATTTTTTGAGCACTGTGTATTTCCAAAATTTCTCAAATTGAATATCTAGACTAATTAAAATAACCTGATAAAAATACCTTAAGACTTTAAGGCCTTTTGACACTCTTAAATATTTAAAACACAGTATTTTACAAATAAGGGTATCCCTAGACTATGTCGAAAGCACATTTGGATGTGTCAAAAGACCTTGAAGTTTTAAGGTATTTTTATCAGGTTATTTTAATTAGTCTAAATATTCAATTTGAGAAATTTTGGAAATACACAGTGCTTAAAAAATAATGGTCTATGTTTTAAAAATAGACCGTTATTTTTTAAGCACTGTGTATTTCCAAAATTTCTCAAATTGAATATCTAGACTAATTAAAATAACCTGATAAAAATATCTTAAAACTTCAAGGTCTTTTGACACTCTTAAATGTGTTTTCGATACAGCCTAGGGATACCCTTATTTGTAAAATACTGTGTTTTAAATATTTAGGAGTGTCAAAAGACTTTGAAGTCTTAAAGTACTTTTATCAAGTTATTTTAATTAGTTTATATATTCAATTTGAAAATTTTTGGAAATACACAGTGCTTAAAAAATAATTTTAAAAGAATTTAAATGAATTTACTGTATACTGTATACTGAATGATTTGTGATGAATCATTCGAATGATTCGTGATGAATCATTTGAATGATTTGTGACGGTCACTCCCTTCATGTTCGAATCTGAATCATTCGAATGATTCGTGATGAATCATTCGAATGATTCGTGACGGTCATTCCCTTCATGTTCATTCGAATGAACGAATGAACGTCCATTCGAATGAACGAATGAACGTCCATTCATTCGAATGAATGGTCTGTTCATTCAAATGAATGGATGGAATGAAGGTCATTTTATTACTATTCATTCGAATGAATCATCCATTCATTCAAATGAATTGGGCTGAGCAGTATTCCGTGTTACTGTTCAGCCCATTCATTCGAATGAATTGAAATTACACATGGGCATTCATTCGAATGATTGGAAATGCAGGGGTAAAATCGTAATTTCACCCGAAATTTCAAAAACGGGTGTGTAGAGGCAGGAAATCCGGGTGTGTGTAAGTGCTCTCTTAAATAATATGTTAACTGTACGATCACTAACAGAATCGATCGCACAATGGTGCGATCGATTTGTTACGCTGATTTTAGTTTCGCTCGTTTTCAAAATCAATCGATCGATCGATTGATTTTCATTCTCAGGATCAATCGATTGATCGATTGATTTCTTCCTCGTGCTTCGATCGATTGATTTCTTCGTATCAATTCCATAAGGAAGGGTAGAATGGTAATTTTTACCTAAAATCCAAATTTCGATGTCTGCTGGCAGAAATATCGGTGTATATATGGGCACCCTTTTTAAACCGTTTTTCAAGTTGAATCTTACATTGAACGGGATTTTAAGAAGGTAAGATTCCTTAGATGAAAGTATGAAACCATTAGCACAAACTGACTCTTTTTCCACAATAGTGTGAAAACAATAAAGGAGATATTGACCTTGGCGATTTGTTGTCGGTTGAATTTGGATTGGCTTGAGTTGTCTATAATTAAGTTATTTAAAGTAGTATATTAGAGTGAAGTATGCCTGCTAATCTAAATTAGAAGTTGTTAATTTGCTTAAAGAGATTCAATTCGAGTCAATTTATGCTGATACTGAGTTGAGTTTGTTTGAGGTCACAAAAATGTTCATTGTCAGAGACTCAGAGTCCACATTGGTTGGAGTTGACCTTATAAAAAAGTAGGCTTAAAAAATGATAACTATACCCATGAAAAAGAATTATTTCCTATTAATGCTAATTGGGTTTGAGGGTCATTGATTTTATGGATCAGAGTTATTTGTAATGAAATATGGTATGAAATGCTAATAAATATGTATGAATATAAAATATATGCAATTGATGATTTAATAGACACGTAAGTCTTAAGATGGAGCTAGTGGTGTCATGGATTATTCATTTTTTTAAACTAATAATACAGTATTTTTTTGAAATTTACATTAAAAAATCAAGAAAATACACCATTTTTATTTAGTAATAAATACCAAAAATATATTAAAATGGTCTAAATTACCTTATTTTTATTCTAAAAATTATTGTCATGTGATTCATGAATTGTATTTTAGAGTAAGGGATGATGGATTGGGTGAGGTCTGATACCTTGGCTAAGGTTTGACCTTACTCAATCTTGTGACCCATTTGACCCATCCATTTACCAAGCTATCAAGTTGGCCCTTGACTTATTGACAGTCCTATCTAAAATTGAATTGGATTGAAGATGAGAACAATATGCCTTTCACTAAAGGTTGCTGAGTGGGTCAGTTAGATCCAATAAGATTATCGGGCCTCAAAATATATTTTGATCCAAATTCTAATGAGTCAATTTATTCATTTATTAAATTATTTGACTGAATGAAGTAAAACTTGGATTGGACCTTAATTCGTTGACAACCATCTAAGATTAAATTGGATTGAACTCGAGGACACTATGCCTTTTTAGTTTTTAATTAAAACTATCGGGTCTTAAAATATGATCCAAGTTCAATCCTGTAAGTACTATGACCCATTTAATTCGTTCAAGTGTTGTGACCCATCTAAGGTAGAATTGGATTGAAGTGGTCGACAACATGCCCCAACTCCCAAAAAGAATAATATACTAAATTGGTAATAATAATACATGGCATGGGCGGTGAGAAAAAAATGTCTACTAAGCGCGTAGATGAGAATGCGAAAGCCTGTCTCCACTCATCAGGCGACGGTGCGGCCTATGTCAATGTGAATGCATCCCTTCTTACAACTGAGTTCCATTTTCTCACAACAAACTACTAAAAAAATTAATAAAGGTCAGATTAAATTAATCTTATTGTCAAATTGTGAATAAAAAATTTAATTGCCACTCGTCACGTCTCTCCAACACACATTATGTTAACCAACAGCTCAGGTCTAAAGCTGTCCCTTTAGATGGTCTATTTTAGGAGAGAGTGTAAAAAAATTCACTCATACTATAATAATAATAATAGAAAAGTTTCAGAAGAAATTGATAAAAAAAAAAAAAAATTATTTCATTTATAAAGACGGTAGAAGTTATTTTTCTCGTATCTAATTAAATAATAATAATAATATAATATAATTTCGTATGGTTATTAACGTTGATAATGTTTATTTCTAATTTTTTTAATAAAATAAATGATAGTTTTACAAGTGGTCTACATGTGCGTTTGGATCTAGATACACAAAAAGAGAACTTTCGCGGGTGATTCGCCCGGTGAAAGTATCAAATGATGATTCTCTTGTGAATAAATTAATTTATCCTAATAATTGATTGCCTGTTTCAGACAAGTTCTCTCATTTCACCTAAATTGACAAAAGCAGGTGAAAGAGGAAAGAGGGTGAATCACCTTTTTCTTTTGAATTTTGAAAATCACCTCCTTTTTAACTATCCAAACTCGAATGCACGCTTTTCTTTCTTTTCCTGCAGAAAGCAATAATTGCTCATTGGCCATTCTTCCATACTCTAATAATTCCTTTCAAACTTTCCTTTTTTTGAAATTTTGTATTTTGCAATCACATTTACTTATCAAATTAAAGGTGGGTCCCAAAGTGACTAAGTAGTTTAAAATCTTATTCTCTTAAAACATTATTTAAAATAATCAGATTAGAAACAACTCAATTCAAATATTATAACGACAAATTTTTATTTTGTAAAGCTTCTATTTTGATAATTACAATGAGTTAATTTGGCCGTTAAAATCCACTATTTTTAAGAAAAAAAATTTAGGATCAAGTTTCTAAGAGTCAATATCTATTATTTTGTATGTGACGTGTGTGAATTGAGAAATTTATATTTATTATAAAATTAATCAGATGAGACATGTGAATACCTTGGTCTAAAAATAAAACAATAAATTCAAATAGTTTAAAATATTATCATCTTATACTTGTTTAGATCTAAATTCAATTGATATTCATTTAATACCTTCTCACCATTATATCATTATTATATATAATATTATTTTAAAAGGTTATAGAGAAAGATGATTTAATGAATTCCATTTCAAATAATTGACTAATTATTATAATAATCTATTTAATCATTTAATTCTTTTTAATTATAAGACAGTTCTTACCTTATAATATTCAAAACTTAATCAAACAAAATTTTAATTACAAAGTTGAAAAAAAAAAAGTTGTTTAGACTTGACAATGAATTTTATAAGTACGTAGGTTTCAAACATTCTTTGGTTCTTGTCTAATTCTTCCCCATCATTAACGCCGCATTCACCTCGTCAAAAAGCCATGTGCCTTGTAATGCAGATCCCGTCCTTCATGGGCCATCTGGGCCCACTTTGGATATCCGTGGACTCCACCCATCCTTTATACATGGAAAGCACGACGGTCTTTCTATGATACCTGCCACTTGGCAAGCGTTTTAACGGAAAACTCTAATATGACACAAGTGAGTCGTATGAGGTTACGGTGACTCAATTTTATTTGCACTAATGTATTAATTTATACAATAAAATAATCCTAATTTAATTAATATTTTAATAGTAAAATATTTTTTTTGTTAACAAAAATATTCAGTTGATTTTAATTAATAAAATTATTAATTAGTAAGAGTTTCACTTTAACTATTTATTTCAATAAATTTAAATTAAATATAATGATATAAATTTAAATAAACTATTTTTATTTCACTTATTAATAATTATTTATTTGATTTTATAAGATGTCTTTGGAATTAATCTGCATATTTGATCAGAGTATCTTGGGTTTTCGATAGGTCATGTGAAGGGGTTGTAAGAAACTGGAATGTAACAAGGATTTGTTTGAATGCTGAAAATTATTAATTAATAAAGAGCTTCACTTTAACTATTTATTTCAATTAATTATAATAATATGAATTTAATAACTATTTTATTTCACTTATTAATAATTATTTATTTGGTTTTACCAGATGTCTTTGGAATTATTTCACGAATGTAATGAGAATATCTTGGATTTCGATATATGGTGTAGAGAGATTCTTAGAAGCTGAAATATAACAGGATTAATTTAAAGATGAAAAAGCACGTGCACCATCTCGAGGTAGCAGTGTGGTCCATATGAAAAAAGAGGAATACAAATATTTTTTAAGATAAAATAGTCGAGGAAAATGAGATTATTTTACCTAACAAATGAAGGCTATGTGGTTTCGGTCAATGAGTTCTTTAAGTGTCATAAGTTCTCAGATTTGTTGATCTCATGAGAAGGATGTATGAGCATAAGCCCTAAGAGATGATTCTCTCTTGATCTAAGAGTGTTTAATTTTAATGTAAATGGAACAACTTTAAGAAAACTCAAACAAGTAAGAATAGGAGAGATTCTTCGAGATGAAAGGGGTGCTTCCCACATAATTATTTCAAAATTAGTGAGGGGATCACAAACTCTAATAAAACAAGAGAGAATTCGAAAAATGCCATGGATGAAAGAAATTAAAAGGTGACTGTGGAAACTGATGATATAAAGGCTGCATTTGAATAAGAGGGTGTAAGGATAATGGGGAATTTTCTCTCATAACCTTTATTTGATAATTTTCTCATTACTTTTGAAAACTCTTTTCTTTTAAAGAATTTTCATATTACATTGGTAACTCCTGATCAAAATTAACTCTAAATAACCCATTCAAAATTTACCCGTCATCCAAAATCAGTCAATGAATTACAGCAAGGGCTAATGGCATTGCTGCTAATGTCGTTGCCGATAGTGTCACGAGAAGCTCATGCCCATTATCACAAATCTCGTTCTCGAGATATTAACGGTAATTGTTAATAGTGGGATATTTTTAAATTCTCGAATTTTTATTGAAAATTTAACCAAAAAATCTCACGGAAAATATATTATATAAATAATGTGGCCGGAGTTTGAAAACATGTTATTTCAGAAATAAAAAATATATATTTGTCCTAAGCATTTTTAACGGGAATTTAACGGTAAAATCTCATGATTTTAACGGAAATTTATCGGATCTCGCAATAAAAACGTATTTTTAATGAGAATTTACTGTTAAAAATGGTAGACATGATAAATTCGGATTTTTAACACTTAAAAATTATTTTATCAATATTTTCAATGATAAAAATGAAAATTTGAGAGATATTTGTTGTACTGATGTCGGCGGTTTCATTCCTCTACTTTTAAGAGTGGGGCCGTCAGGTATTTCATTTGCTATTTTTGTCACGAGAAGTCATTTGAGAAAGAGAAAGGGAAAGACAGGGACAAGAAAAGGATCATCTCTGTTCAATTGGAAGTCCAAAAATACCCTTTTAGTAGTGTTAAATTTCGGTGTATTGACACTTGTTAATTTCATTTAAAAAAATTACAACCATAGAAATATTCATTTTAGATGGGGAATACAAATTTGTCTATGTCAACGTATCAGCTCAATTTTGAAATTTGAACTACTTCGTTGTAGAAAAATTATAAATATTTTCTTACTTTTTTTTTTTTATAAATTGAACCTGGATGGAAGACTTCCATTGACTTGGTTGAGATTGAGACCAAAACATTTGAGGAGTAGCTATGATTAAATCAATTCCATTGGTGTTTAATTAAGTTAAAATTAATTTAAACTGTGATATCAAAATAACAACAAAATGAGGATTTTTAAGTTCGACAATATTACTAAAAATAAATTTAGAATAGTCTTATCTAATTTCAATGAGATGGAGCTAATTATTCAGAAGGGTAAAAAAAAAAAAAAATCTTCGAGACATGTACAATCTCCCTATTTATACACGACGGGTTTTGTGTTAAACCAAAGATTTTTCGTATTTCACACGGGTTCTTCAATGCCAAAGCAACCCTCACGGATTCTAGTGTGATACATATCTAGTTGCATCATATAGTTACATTGGTAAAAAAATTCAAGTTATACAAATGGCTTTTATGCAATATGTATTTTAGGTTGATATATATCAGTGATACATTTTAGGATATACTGTATCAACCGAGTTAGATAAAGAAAAATTAAATTAATGAACTAACATGTAATTATATGGCATATTGGCTATAGAAAATAGTCATTTACTTTGTTATTTAGAAACAAGTAGGGTCTTGTTCTGTGCTATTTTTCAAAAGTGCCCCATAAATTTTTATAATATTTTATCTACACTTACAAGTCATCAAAATTCACAATTGAATCAATAATTCAATATAAACTTTATTGCGATTATGATCATTATCATTTTCAAATCTTTAATTTTTATTTATGATAATATCACTACAATATAAATATTCAAAACAATGTTAAATTCATAACTAGGGGTTCAAAGTTATATATCGACTAATACTATATATCAATCGATATATTGTTATCGGCCAATATAATACGATCGAGATGTATCAACCGAATATTGATACAACTCATATCGATCAATATAATATACATTGACCGATATTTAGACCTGCTTGTTGAGAATTTGACCAATTCACATTACCAACCAACTCCAGTTCTCCAGTATAATAATTTTTAATAACAAACTATAAAAAAGTCAAGGTGGCTGACCAACCATGACACTATGCACTTCTCATCTCACGAAAAGTGACCATTGAAAGTTGAGTAAAATTAGATGAGTTGCATTGAGTTGTCTCGATTTAGTAAATAAATTTTACTGAACTCTTCTATTTGAATTAGAAAAACTTATGTCCGATAATATGCAATTTTCCACAAGTAAACTCAAAAAATAAATATAGAAAAACTCATTGTAAACTTTTTCAAATTTATAAAATTTTGAATTGAATTTAAGTTTTGAACTTTCGAATCATGATAGAAATTTTTTTAAACCAAATGATGAGGATAAAACCTTAAAAAAGTAATAATGTATTAACTGTTTTTAATAAAAAGCACTCAACTAAAAAAAACATTATCTATTTCGTGATTTTGTTACATGTTAAGTTTATAAGCATATGAAACACTATAAAAACAGCTATAATATTCTTGGGTCAGAATCCAATTTCTAAATGGATTTGGCTGAATTTAAAACTCATCATCATCACCCTTATCATGATAGATTTTTGTGAAATTTTAGAATTTCAACTGAATTGATTTATATTTGGCAGTTAAAAATTAAGTTCAAAATGGATTTGGGTGATTATTTTTTTGAAGACTAAGGTATTCAGGCATTTCACCTGATCAATCTGGAGGGCACGTGTGAATCTTCTAATCTGCACACGTAGGATACAAGACTATCATTTTTTTTAGACCGATAACAGCCTAATATTTATTTTATCGTTAAAGTTTAAAACTTATCATCATCATTTCTGTCAAAATATCATCTATTTGAGATTAAATTTTTGAGTAATAATTATCCTTTTGAACATAGAGTCAATCATTTTAATTTATCGTGTGTTAGTTTATTAGTTCTCTTAATATTTTTCATTGGTTTATCTCTCCAACTTATTTTTACAACTTGTAACTTCTATCTTGATTTTTACTCACATGATGATTGATTGATTTGTTATTAATTTGCAATACATCTATTGTACCCATGCTTTTTTCTTTTCCTTTTTCTCATTTGAGTGAATAATATTCTTACCCTTCATTTAAAAAAATAATAATTATCACAAAGTATTTTAATGATTTATGACAATTATAGAATTTAAAAGTCATTATTCTTCACCTAAATCAGAGAGAATAGTCAGAGTAGAATGGAATGGTGGTGAAGTGGAATTCAGGAATTTGATAACATTAAATATAATAAAATAATGATGAAAAAAGTTCTAATTCTCCTAATCATCAAAAGTATAAATTCCAATTTCTCAATATTAACATTTTTTTATAATAATAAAATAAAAGGAGAAACTCGAACAATACATGTTTAAATGCTTAATTTTTATTATTAAAAATTTAGATAGACGAATAAATTATTTTTGAAGGCTATTAAGCTATTTAAAATGTGATTCATCTAATCATTTTAACTGTTGATGTTTAAGATAAAACTAAACATTTTTACCAACCATGATCAATTCAACAAAAAGATGTATTAAATATACATCAATTGGGTCTAAGTTTAAATATACATCAATGCTTGTGCTTAGGTGTAGAATACACCAGGATTTCACCTGTACACTTGGTCCCACGGTACTGTGTCCATGTAGTCGTAGAGCATACAATGAGGTAGTGATAGGCCTATTAAAATGGTTTTTTTTTTTTAATATACTGTCTAAAAAAATCAGATTAATTAAATTGATGAAGTCATATTTTTAAAACTCTCAAAATTTTATCGGTTTTTATTTAAAAATTAAAATAATTAAAATATTTTTTTGATAATTTTATTGCACCTATAATTGTTTATCAATATGATGCAAGTTTTAAATAGATATTTGATATTTGATATTATCAAGATTGTCATAATTTACAATGATACTTTCTTAAAAAATTACAATAATTTTTTCATTACATCAACATATTATGAATCTCAAAAATTATATTCCCTATTTCCTAACTGGCTCATAATGCATTTTGGAATTGTCCCAAAATAGTTGTTTCATATGTGATTTTGATTCTCTTTCTATCTGTCTACTCTTGGAGAGAAGTTCGTAAGCCTTTTAAGAGTTCTTTCTTAAAAAATTCAAAATTTTAAAATGGGACGAATAAAATGAGACAGAAGGAGTATCATTGATTTGATTTATAGAAATGTAAAAAATTATTTATATTTTTAATATCAAGATACTAAAATGAGTAACTGAAGTTAAACATAAATTTCAAAATTTTTATTAATTAAAAAATCCATTTTCAGTTGAACTACCTATTTTACTAATTTTATGTTAAATAAATAAGAAATATTCAAGAACGAAAAATTATATTTAGATAATTTAGATCATATAGTTTATAAAATAGAAGGACACGTGTCGAGGGCCCGCTGGCCAGCTGTTCTCCGTCTTTTAAGGCCAGCGACGGCTCGACCTCGCCGTCTGTATGTCCGCAAATTCCGTATCCCTCCTCCTGTGGCAAGAAAAGCGACGAGCAGCAGAAGGAAAACCCTATTCCGCATCCACCTCCTTCGTTCTCTCTCTCTCTTTCTACTTTCGTAGAAATCACATCTCTCGGATTTGAAAAATCCATAAAATGGCATTTTTTGAGGCCGACTGTTCGAATCTGCTCTCCTTGAAGACTCTTGCTTCTTTTTTCTAGAAGAGTTTTTTCCCTCTCCTCTTCTCTCTTTCTATAGTTTCTTATTAATTGCATGCCTTGGATTCCAAAATCCATAAAAATCTCCATTCTTTTGAGGCTGACGGTACGAATCAGCTCCTGTTGGATTTTTTTTTCCAAAGAAATCCTATAAAGACACTTTATTCTACGTTTCTACAGTAAAAAAGCTCGACGATGGAGCGTACTTGATTACTTGGATTTCGTCTCAGCAATTCGGCCTTTGATACTCTGCGACTGTCCACTCTAGCTTCTTGTTTACACATTCAGTGGAGGATTGGACAAGATCTGACGAAAAAGGTGATTTTTTTGTTGAAATATTTCTACGGATCTGGTTGTAGGTTCGAATCTGAAGAAAAAACTATGTGATTTGGTAGAAAATCGGGCTTTAGGAATTAATTGTGTTGAGATTTAAGGGTGGGATTTCGATGGACAGGATTTCTTAGGATTTTTTTTGCTAGAAATTCTCTTCTGAAGTTCAAGTTCAAAAGTTTTTTTTTTTAATTTTTTTTTTCTGTAAAATAAAATGTTTTTTATTTATAATAATCTTCTTTCGATTTCTGCTTAAGGTTCATAGTCATCTGCTTATTTTGCAGGAAAGTACTTTTTTCTTGTATCCAAACACTGTCGGTGTCTATTTGACTGGATATTTCCATTCGCAAGTTCAAAAACATTTTTTTTTCCGTGAATATAAAATGCTATTTTTATTTTTCATAATCTTCTGTAGATTTCTGCTTGAGGTTTAACCTCATCGGTTTGGATGCATGGATAATAGACTACCTTCCTAGAAAATAGGATTTTTTATCCGTTTTAAATTAGAAAATGGGAATATATTATTTTGCCCGAACCTCTGGATCTTTATATACTTATAATTAAATTTCATGAAAGTCTTTGAAAAGTACTTTCGTTCTTTTTAACTTTTCCCTACTTCTCCATGAATTTATGACAGTTCAAATAATTCCCCGTGTGTAAAATTTCAGGATCTGGTGATCAACTTTGTCTAGGAGTGTGTATGTATGGCTTCTCATTCATTCAAAGCTAGCCGCTCTTCTCGATCCATGGCATCGGCTTCTGATGTCGAAATGCAGCAGGGCAAGCCCCCGCTTCCTCCCACCATCTCGATTGCAAGGCGAACTTCCTCAGGGAGGTATGTGAACTACTCGAGGGATGATCTTGACAGTGAACTTGGCAGCGGTGAGTTTGCAAACTACACAGTTCACATCCCGCCGACACCAGACAATCAACCAATGGATCCAACTATCTCAGCAAAGGTCGAAGAGCAGTATGTTTCTAATTCTCTCTTTACTGGTGGATTTAACAGCGTCACCCGAGCACATCTTATGGATAAAGTGATTGAATCCGAGGCTAGCCATCCCCAAATGGCTGGTGCCAAGGGGTCTAATTGTGCAGTTCCAGGCTGTGATTCAAAGGTCATGAGTGATGAGCGTGGTGTGGATATCCTTCCTTGTGAGTGTGATTTCAAGATTTGTAGGGACTGTTTTCTTGATGCTGTTAAGTCGGGTGAAGCGGTTTGCCCAGGCTGTAAGGAGCCGTACAAGTCTACAGATCTGGATGAATTGAACATGAGTAATACAGGGCGGCCTCTTTCGCTGCCGCCTCCAACTGGAATGTCAAAAAATGAGAGGAGGTTGTCTATAATGAAATCAACCAGATCAATGTTGATGAGGAGCCAGACGCAGATGGGTGATTTTGATCAAAACCGATGGCTGTTTGAAACGAAAGGGACTTATGGATATGGAAATGCCATCTGGCCACAGGATGGTGGCTTTGGAAATGAGAATGGTGATGGGGACGGAGCTGCACCATCACTATTGAACAACAAGCCGTGGAGGCCACTTACGCGCAAATTGAAGATCCCTGCTGCTATTCTTAGCCCTTATAGGTATCAGTCATTTTCCAACTTGTCATTTTTCTAGTTTTCTTTATCCTTACATTGTTTTCATGTCTTACCTATTGCAAATGAGGATCTCACACGTCACAAGCAGGGGCAGACCCAGGAAATTTTATTTAAAGGGGCCAAACTAAATGCACTGGCTAGCACATCAATACACCGCTGTAGAAATCAATTAATTACAAGGAGTGATATTAGATCCCATCACAGAACATTATCATCATAATCACAAAATGATTATTATATATTTTGGAACCTAAAACTACTGGTCTACTACAAGGTGTTGGATTTGGCCAATTCTTAAATATAAAGTTCGTGGATTTGGCAATATTTTGAATATGTTTGGATTTAGATATACAGGTTTCAATGTAAATATGATCTAAGAATAACACCAATGCAGTATGGTTTGTAAACTGTACCCTAAACAAGCAATTAATAAACAGTAATATTTGGTTAGGTTACAAAAAAAGATAACATGTGCTATTATTTTTGTCTTGAAAAACCATGTTAGTAAGTGATATTATATATCCATGAAGAATTTGTGAATAATCTAAGATGAAGATGTGTCTGACTCGTGTACCTTGGACAATTTAAGAAATTCATGCTGGCAACATGGTAAACTGCACATATCCTTATCCTTTTTAAGTTGCACATCAAATTTATTTGTATGTTCTGTTCTATATGAAATCAGGAAAAATATAAATGAGTAGTTAACTTTAAAATCACTAACAACTCAAAAATTTCAAGTTCTAATGTGAATTTTAAGTTGATATTCAAGATGATTTAAATAGTTGGAGCTGTTCCCCCAATTTACATAATTGGAATAGAGTCTGGGTTAATACAATTTTTCTTTCAATGAATGAATGAATGAAATTGAATTGAACAAGTTAGGCATGCAAACTTTCCAAACTCAAGGAACTAAAAAGGGGGAAAAAAACTTTAAGAAGTTGGGTTCACTGGAAAACTATGGAAATATAGGTTGCGAAAGACTGAATCAAACTGCAAACATTCTAACGGAGGATCAGAAAATTTCCAAGCTGGACTATCATGCCTATCCAATATTGGGCCCTTAATATATATGTGTTTGCAAAACCTTTGTTGGGAATGAAATTATTCCTTCAAGAAACAAATACAATTCCAAATTTTTTTTTTTTAAATGGTTGAGTTAAATATAGTTTGCTGTGAATACAAAATTAGGCAGTTTTTTTTTTTAAAACGAAAATGACAAAGAAAAGAGCGATATTATACAATCTCCCCTATAGGGTAGCACTAAAACTTCCAAGTAAATTTAAACCCAAACCATCCTACAACCAATGGCTAACTCCTACTCCTTCCTCTTTTTTTTTATTCCCACACCCTTTAGAAAGCCACTGAAAGACAATTTCTGCATGTTCCTTTTTTAACAAATCAAACAAATTAGAATCATCTACCGATGGTTTCAAGAATAATGATTGTTTGAACTTGGATGGCCAAAAGTTGTTTCTCATGCCCTTTTTTTGTTTCTGCATTTTTTTTGGTATAATTGAAACATGCTTGTTGCATTTTTGACCTGTGCCTATTTAATCTGTTTTCACAGGCTTCTCATCTTCATTCGGATGGTCGCCCTTGGTCTATTTCTGGCATGGAGAGTCAATCACGTGAATGAGGATGCTGTCTGGCTATGGGGTATGTCTGTTGTATGTGAGCTTTGGTTCGCTTTCTCTTGGCTTCTTGATCAGCTCCCCAAGCTCTGCCCTATTAATCGTTCTACCGATCTTGTGGTTTTGAAAGAGAAGTTTGAACAACCTAGCGATATGAACCCCTCTGGAAAATCTGATCTTCCAGGAATAGACATCTTTGTCTCTACAGCTGATCCAGAAAAGGAACCACCATTGGTTACTGCAAACACAATACTTTCAATCCTTGCAGCTGATTACCCTGTTGAAAAGCTAGCTTGCTATGTTTCCGATGATGGAGGTGCCCTTCTGACCTTTGAAGCCATGGCTGAAGCTGCGAGTTTTGCTAACCTTTGGGTTCCATTTTGTCGTAAACATGACATTGAGCCCAGGAATCCAGAGAGCTATTTTAATTCGAAGAGAGATCCTTACAAGAACAAGGTGCGATCGGATTTTGTTAAGGACAGGAGACGGGTAAAGCGAGAGTATGATGAGTTTAAGGTCCGGATAAATGGCTTGCCAGATTCGATCAGGCGTAGGTCTGATGCATATCATGCCCGGGAAGAGGTTAAGGCCATGAAGGTTCAGAGACAAAATGCAGATGATGAACAGTTTGAAACTGTGAAGATCCCAAAAGCTACTTGGATGGCTGATGGTACTCACTGGCCTGGCACATGGGTGGTTCCTTCTCCAGAGCACTCTAGGGGCGATCATGCTGGAATTATACAGGTATATTTTTTATTACTTAGTCAAGTTTGGTTAAAATGAATTTCCTTTTGCATCAAATTCTGTTCCACTAAGTATTACGTCCTATATGGGGATGTAAAAAGGTTGGATCCAGGTCAGATTTGAGTAAAATCCAAATCTGAATCTCCAGTTACAGGTTCTGATTCCGGATCTAAACAGATACATTCGTGTAGGATTTGAATCCAAATCCACATATGGATACTCACATCCAATTAGTATCTGAAACTAACTCATAATCCAAATTTGTACTGTTATTTTTTTCCCATTACATTGTTGCTTATTCTATATTTATACTCTTGATTTATATTAATTACACATGGCATTCGCGTTAAGCTAGGTTGGGTATGGATGTCTGTGTCAGAGTCTGACACAGGTGTAAAGTGTCAATGACTCAGTGAACTTGAAAAAAGGGCATGAGAATATAAAATCATATTTAAATAAGAGATGATCAGGTGCTGGAGACAGCTCCTACATCGTCACCGTCCACTTTAAAATATTTTATATTTTAAATATTTAAACCAATGTTGTTAAAGCCGCATGATTCACGGTTGGAATCGAATAGTGAGCTGCAATGAGTCAAATTGCAAGAAGGAAATCATGCGATTTTGGAGGTGAATTGCAAATTGCAGAATCATTCGATTCTGTTGAGAAAGAAAAAAAAGAGGAAGAAAAGGAAGAAGAGGAAGAAACGAAGAAGAAAAAGGCAAGAATGAGGAGGAAGAAGTGAAGAATAGCATCTTGTGATTTGTCCCCCTTTTTTTTTTCTTCCCTTTGTTTTTGCCACAAAACCCTAAACCTCTTTCAGTCTTTCGTTTGTTGCTTGCGACACTGTAAACCCTAAACTATGTCTTTTGCGTGCTGCCTTATGGAAGAAAGTGTTGCGTGCTGTATTCGCGTGCCCTTCTTTCACTGCCTGCCTTTGGTTTTCATCCACGTGCCAAAAATTTTCTGAAGTTAAATTAATGGCTTTCATTTTTCCTTTTTTTTAGTATATTTTCGAGTCTTTTTATTGCTCTTTTTAATTAAATTCATTTTTTCTCTAGTTTTTCACATGTTGTTTTTTCTTATTTTTTATTTTTCCCATCTTTTTTCTGTTCTTATTATAAAACCTCTTTTTTATTTTTAATATTTCGTATCTCTTTTTAAAGATTAAAAGCTCTAAACATTAATTTTAATTTTTAGAAATTTTTTATTTGATGAATGCTATTTAGATTTATTTAAATGCCTTTGATTTATTTGTTGATTTCTTAAATTTATTAGTACTCAATGTTTATATTTAAATCTCATGTTAATATATTTTTGTGTCTTTTTTTGTGGATGGTTATTTACAACGGATGATAATTTTCAAATTGGGGATAACTATTACTTGATCGAATATTTTTAGTTTATATAATAATATAACGATGGATGATTAATATATTTATAATTTATAGAATAATTTTAGAAAAAAACATAATGAATCTTACGATTTTATGATTCACAATACGATTCACATCCCTGGACTGATTCACAATACGATTCGAGTTTGACAACATTGCTTTAAACTGTAATAGATGGTGAAGATGCAGAATTTGGCCCAATGGACAGGTCTCCTGCACATGATAATTTTTTTTTAGATAATTTAAAGTATTAATTTATTTTAAATGAAAATAAGGTGCAACTATAATTCTAATAGAAAATAATGTACTAGTTTTATTCTAACCATTTAGTGACAAACATGTGGATAATCTAAGTGTTAAGAGGAGAAAGGTGTTCAATATTTTAGTTATCTTGGAAAACAATGCTAAAAAATAGTAAAATAGTTTATGAAGAATAGATGCAAGTGTCCGAACTATGTGCATCACATATCTTGATGAGTATGCAGCATTGGGATTCACATCCAGCTATATCCATATTTGCATGAAAAAAACAGTAGGATGTTAAAGTCAGATGCTGATTCAGATTAAAAAAATTAATGGAGATTTAAGAATTACGTCCAAACCCTTATATTTTGGACAGGATTTTTCAAATTTTTAGACTTTTTGAATATCCACTTACATCCCTTGTATTTCAATCAACAGGTGATGTTGAAGCCCCCAAGCGATGTACCACTGATGGGAAGTTCAGATGAGACTAGACTCCTCGATTTTACTGATGTTGACATCCGTCTTCCCTTATTGGTTTATGTTTCCCGTGAGAAGCGGCCTGGCTATGACCACAACAAGAAGGCTGGTGCCATGAATGCCCTTGTCCGTTCTTCTGCTATTATGTCCAACGGGCCCTTCATTCTCAACCTTGACTGCGATCACTACATCTACAACTCGCAGGCAATGAGGGAAGGCATGTGTTTCATGATGGATCGAGGTGGTGATCGCATCTGCTACGTCCAGTTCCCACAGAGGTTTGAAGGCATTGATCCTTCGGACCGTTATGCCAACCACAACACAGTCTTTTTTGATGTTAACATGCGTGCTCTGGATGGCCTCCAGGGCCCTGTCTACGTCGGTACCGGATGCCTCTTCCGACGTGTTGCCCTATATGGGTTTGACCCGCCTCGCTCCAAAGAACACCCAGGATGCTGCAGCTGCTGCTTTGGACGTCGCAAAAAAGAGGCTAGTACGTCTGAAGAGCATCGTGCACTGAGAATGGGAGATGACGACGAAGAAGACATGAATCTCTCGCAGTTTCCGAAGAAATTTGGTAACTCGACTTTCCTTATTGAGTCAATTCCAGTGGCAGAGTACCAAGGCCGCCCTCTTGCTGATCACCCAGCAGTGAAATACGGTCGTCCTCCAGGTGCTCTTACTCATCCTCGCGATCTTCTTGATGCATCAACGGTTGCAGAAGCAATCAGTGTCATCTCCTGTTGGTATGAAGATAAAACTGAATGGGGCCAACGAGTTGGGTGGATTTATGGGTCTGTCACTGAAGATGTGGTTACTGGATATCGGATGCACAACAGGGGATGGAAATCAGTTTATTGTGTGACAAAACGGGATGCCTTCCGAGGAACTGCTCCAATCAATCTCACAGATCGACTACATCAGGTGCTCCGCTGGGCCACAGGTTCGGTCGAAATCTTCTTCTCGCGCAACAATGCCCTCCTTGCCAGCCCGAGGATGAAGTTCCTACAGAGAATTGCATATCTGAACGTCGGAATCTATCCTTTCACATCCATTTTCCTGATTGTGTACTGTTTCCTTCCAGCTCTCTCACTCTTCTCTGGCCAATTCATTGTCCAGACTCTCAACGTTACATTCCTTGTCTACCTTCTGGTTATCACAATAACTCTCTCCATGCTGGCGGTACTTGAAATCAAGTGGTCTGGGATCGAATTGGAAGAGTGGTGGAGAAATGAGCAGTTTTGGTTGATTGGTGGCACAAGTGCACATCTTGCTGCTGTTCTTCAAGGGCTCTTGAAGGTGATTGCTGGAATTGAGATCTCCTTTACCCTTACATCAAAGTCAGCTGGTGACGATGTGGATGATGAATTCGCCGATCTGTATATTGTCAAATGGACGTCACTCATGATACCACCCGTTGTCATTATGATGACGAACCTGATTGCAATTGCTGTCGGGTTTAGCCGGACAATATACAGTGTCATACCCCAATGGAGTAAGCTGCTAGGTGGTGTTTTCTTCAGCTTCTGGGTCCTTGCCCATCTTTACCCATTCGCCAAGGGTCTGATGGGCAGGAGAGGGAGGACCCCAACCATTGTATTTGTATGGTCTGGCCTCATTGCCATCACTATTTCGCTTCTTTGGGTGGCGATTAATCCACCTTCCGGAAGTAACCAGATTGGAGGGTCATTCCAGTTCCCTTGATTTTTTGATGACCCATATGATGATCTTCAGCACATGTATTGAGTACACTTCGAAAATTTACTCTTTGCAGGTGCCATCTTCATTCATTCTTTAAATTTCTTTTATGATGTTTATATTTTGTTTTCATTTGCAGTGGAACTGTTTTGCCCTTGTATCTACAGATGTTTGACAATGAACTAAAACCATTTGATTAGATGATCATTTTTCCCTTTGAAAAATTTATGTGGCCTACTTGCCCCCAAAGTTAACTTGTTTCTTTAGATTTCTTGCCTCAGAAATCTGCTTATGAATGATGAAGGCAGGCATGAGTAAAATATTCCGAGTGTTGACAAGAAACTATACTGTTGCCTTTTTTGGTTTTCTGTTGAAATTTGAAACTGAGATGCATGTTGCCAATTAATGATGTTGAGCCTCTTTTCGGTGAATGGAAATCATTGTCGTAAATATTGGCAGTATTTTTAAATTTACCGTGTTTTTATCGGTAAAATACCATTACTGTGTTAAGAACGCGTTTTTATCGCCACGACGATAAATTTTTGATAAATTCTCGATAAAGTCGCGTTAAAAATGCGATAATATCTCGATAAATTCTCGGTAAATTCCCTATACTATTTTTATTTCATTAATTTTTTTATTTATTCTATTTTTTATATTTTTTGAATATTATAATTTTCACGAGATTTTTCTGTTAAATTTCCGGTAAAAATCTGAGAATTTAAAAATATCTCGTTATTACTAATTGCTGTTAATATCTCGAGAACGATATTTGTCACAATGATAGGAAACAAATAGCAATCTTTGTTTCTTAAAAAGAGAAAAATTGAAAATATTAGCCCTCAACCAACTAACTTACAATAATGTTAGAGTAAATTTTATATAAGGGTCCTTTTTTCACCAGCAAAAGTTATTGGATCTGAACATCTCACTATGATGAAGTGATTTTGGCTACGAGTACTGTTAAATTGAGATACACTAGGGGATCTCTTAATCTACCCAATGGTGAGTAGACGTTCTCTTGGATGATTGATGTTGAGATTTGAGAATTTTCTTTAATCAAAAGTGGATCTTACATTTAAAACTAATTTAACATGGGCTAACTCTTTTTTTTATGGGTACACTTTATTTAATATTAGTTGATACATTGTCATGTTTTTAAATGGAGAATTTAACTAATATGGATGAATATTTGGATGTTGTAGTCTTGTGAGCAATTCTAAAGATGTTGATTTCTCACGGGATTTCAAATTGGGCAACATTCAAGGTTTTAAATATTGACTCGGTCATGTATTTAGTACGGACTGAGTGCGATTTGAATCGGTGGAGTCTAAGGCAAAGTATAATAAGGCTAACACTGTTGCGATATTGACTGATACAGTCCGATATTATACGGCCTATTATCCAGCTTTTCTAACCTTATTAATCTACTGTTATATTTTTGTTTTATGACCCGGTCCGTGGGCGATCAATGTCATATTTTGTAATTTTTTTTTTTAAATCCAAGGTATTCAAGCCTCTTAGAACACGTGACTAAGTCTTTAGAATATATATATATAAACCTCTCTATTTATACACAACGGGTAAACTAGGGAGAGTGACCCTTGTATATTGAGAGTGACTTGGACGCAAAACCTCCCATTTTGTAATATGTTGTCCAATATATAAATGTTGACATGTATCTCAAGTCATGATTGATTAAAAAAGTTTATATTTGAATATAAAAAATAACTTCAATTAAATTGGCCAATCTATGGATTTAGATGTCACAAAAATTGTATCATCGATTAATTTTAATTTATTTATTTTTATTTTTGCTTTTAAACCTATGGCCTATAGTTATTAAATTAAAATGGCCTTTAACAAGCTTTATATTTAAACGTAGAAATATGGAGTGAACTCTTTTTATGACCTTTGAGTCAACCTCAAATTGAAGCATTTACGGTGGATGAGAAATCATTACATTTAATTAGAAAAGATGCAAATTAAGTTCATCAATGAATTTAGAGGCATTATTTTGGACCGATCTCGTACATGGCGTTAAGGCCAAGTCAACTGAAGTTTTAAATGGGCCGACCAAGGTAAAAAAATGACAACTCGGTTTGATTGAACCAATTTTTTTTTCATAAACTCAATGAAGTCATGGCATGCATACATGTCATGGGCCAGGTTTGTGCTGGCTTCCATTTTCTCAAGCCCATGCTCGTTTCTATAATTGTATTCTCCAAGTCTAAGCCCGGTTTCAACCTGTTGGGCTCTTCAGTCTAAAGCCCAAGCCAGCCCACTTGGATAGATGAAAAGCTCATGTTTGCTTATTGGATCTTGTTTGCATATTCACACAAATGGTAAAATGAGTCTATTTGAGAAAGCTTAAAGTCCAAATTGAAAGGAGATGAGTTAGATTGTACTTTTGAATAAGGACATTATATTTAGAGTAGTGATTTTTGCACCGTGAGTTTTTCTTACGGTGTACCAACTTTAAAGGAAATTTTTAATTTTGTACCTATTTTTTAGAAAGAGAAAAAGAGAGACTAAGAGAAGTATTATTATTATTATTTAAATCTTACAATAAAATCATACAATAAAATGCACACAAAGGCTTTGGGTGGTTTCCTAGTTGTAAAACCACATTATAAAATTTGACAATTATACATCAATGCGTCACGAAAATAAAAAAAACTACCAACATTTATATTTTGAATATTTATGCATGAAAAGCACATGATCACATTGCAACCTCTCTGCCGGAATTTCTTGCTGCTGGGACCCGGCTCCGCCGCTTCGGATGGCGGCGTGGGCGGCCACCGAACTTGAGTCTTCCATTATCTTTGAACCATTGCTGCTCCGATGGAATGATGACGCACTCGGGCGGTGGGACTGAGTAGCGGAGCGAGTCATGGCAGTAGGAGTAGGTCATGTACGTCTCCCGGAACTTGCGCATGGCACGCCGCCTCGCCGGGGTGATGACTGCATAATCGGCATTGGCCAACCGGGCATTCACTTCCGAGCAGTTGGTGGAGGGGATTTGCTGGATGGGGTCTATGGCACAACCTTGAAGAGCAAGGTCTTTGAATTCAGAGACGAAGGGGCCGTACTTGTAGTTCACCTTGTACCGGCCACCGGAGGTTGCCCAACTTGATGCATCCCATATGGTGGCGTAAATGGACATGGGCTTGGATGGGTAGTCTCCGCCCATCGCGTCGCTGCGGACCACCTCTCTAATCGGAACTTCATCAATGTAGAAGCTGGAGAATATTAATTATTGGATTAATTAGTTGAATGCAGTAATTTCTTCCATTTCCTTATTGCTAATGCATGCAGTAGTTGTACCACACATTGTTTCATCACTAGTAAGTGGATATACATATACACACATACATATACACATACATATATATATACACATATATATATACATACATATATATATATACATATATATATACATACATATATATATATACATACATATATATATATCTACATATATATATATCTACATATATATATATGTATATATATATATATACATATATATATATACATATATATATATATATTTGGCAGGAAATTTTTAATTGTAGGGGGCAATATGCAAATAATGTAAAATATCCGGCATGTTAAAAAATGAGTACAAAACAATATTTTTGGTCCATTAAGGACCCGACGAACTGATTTCGGTCTAGTTTTTTTACTTGGCTTGTAGTGAATTATGACTAAGTCTAACTTGACTTAGCAAGTCAAATAGTGGATTCAACTTAGAGACTGCATAAATTTGAACATTTTCTTACAGTAAAAAGTACTAAAGATTATGTAACGAAAATAAAAAAATTAGAAAGCAAAGTTTGAATGTGGAGAAGATGCTAAAAGAAACTCTTTTGATCAACTCATAATTATAATGGAAGCCTTCTCCTTACAAGTGCATGTATGTAATTATGAATATATGTCTTCTCATTGGTTGATGGCATAGTTATGAATGATTTTTTTTTGTTTTAATTATATAATACAAAAGTACAATGTTACATTTTTTAATATTGGAGTTGGCATTAAAACCATGGGCATCATATTCAAACGGATACTAGTTCACAAGAGTGGTGTGAGGATTTAGATTTGTCTACCAATTCACTAAAATGGTGTAGTGATTCATGTGACACATTGACAGATCATTTTGAACAAAAAAATGACGCTTTTTATGAGAGTTGTTGTTGTCCTTGTCAGATGAGGGAGGGAGGGAGAGTGACGTAAATATTTTGAAATTTTTAGATGTAAATTTTGGAATTTCAGCTAATAGTATCTCTATTTAAAAAAAAAATAGAAGTCCGAAGAAATGGACCATATTTTAAGTGAATTCTTTAAACCCATTTAAGTGCATACACATTTTTTTCAACAATACACATACTAGATAACTCTATAAAGAGTGACTTTTTAGATAGAATAAGAATCGAACTCAGAACTTTCAATTTGATCATCACTCCAACCCCTTTGAATTGTAAATGGTACATTTTTAATCTTGAATTTTATAATCTCTATCAGCATGTCACGTGTCTTGATTTTTCACATATTTATTATAATTGTCATGTTATATGAGAAAGTTGTGGTTTTAGGTAAGATAAAGCTTCGTTAACTTTCAACCACAAGAGTCTACACATGTGAACATGTAAAGATTAGGGACAAACAAAATGCTTTATTATAAGAAAACTTCAAAAGAAGAAACTATTTTAATGTCTAGTTGATTGATTTAAGATGAAAGAAGAAGAAGGTGCAAGCAGGGGTGTAAAAAAACGGCATGGCCGATAAGTTTCTCTCTCTTATTTTTGTTTTTGTTTTATTTTTTTTTTAAATATCAGTATTATTTTATTATTTTACTTTTTCTGAATTAAAAAATATAAAAAAATCGAAAAAGAAACTTTTTTTTTTTAAAAAAAATTGAAAATATAAATATCGGCCGATATATTGATCCGGGTCATCACCGTCTTGTTTTTTTTTTTAAATACCGATATTAATTATATCGGCCGAGATCGGACCGATATGATTCGACAATATATCGGCCATATCAGCCGATATGAAGCCTGTACAGCCGACACAATATGTATCGGCCGATATGATAAGGGACTTAAAATTCGAATCATATCGGTGTATCGGCCGACATCTGTACCCCTGGGTGCAAGAAATGGATACATACATGATATTCTTTTGGGTCCAAAGGATGGTGTAGCGATGGAATTGTCGGGAGGGATCGAACCAGAGCCGATATCTCTCCTCCCTCCCTCGGCTCGTGCTCCCATTTCCATACACATTCGTTTGCACCCGCCATGGCTTCTTATCTATGTTTCCCAGAAACTCGAAATCCAACTCATCGTGTGTCTTCTCAAATATATCTCCATTCGAGGCCTGCACTTTCAAATTTCAAATTCTCCATTATATTCTGAATTTAAGAGATTAAAAAGAAATCTAATTACACTAAAATGTCTATGTGTGGTTGTGATTAAATTATTATTTGAGTATTGGAGCCTAAGAGATCTTAGTTATAATGTTAAATTACTCAAATCAACGACTACCAGCAAAAATAAGACACAGATTGTAGACTGTAAATAGCAAAATTTTGGTTAAGCAGCAATTACAATTTATTTTAGATTTTAAAATTCATGAGTTCCAAGAGTCTCAAGCTCAACAATGAAGTTGAGGTCAATTTGAGATATATTTTAATAACAAGAAGATTAACTTAAAATTAATTCAAATTAAATAGAGATATAATTTTTGCGCCCAGTTGAGCTTAATTTTTTTTTATCTCACACAAGCGGTGCCGTGCAGGTGAATAGCAAAAGACAAATGCATTATTATCCCTTTTTTTTTTATTTCCTCTTAAAAAAGAAGTCAAAAAGACAAGAGAAAAAACCATGTCATTAAGGACCATGTAATTTGCGTAATTACGGGTAAATCCACGGAAAGAAACCGTTGAATGAATCAAAACAAGAATTCTTCTTTCAAACATCGGATCGTTTAGAAAAAAAAAATTGACACCGGAAAATGATAGAAATTACCCAAAAAAAAGATCGTAAACAAAACTGTAAAAATACCTTAAGTTTCACTATTTAGAAATATTATTCTTTGAATAATGAGATGGACTACATATTTTTTTAATGAAATTCAATGGAAATGGTGTGGATATTTACTATGTAAAATTAGACTATATTATTCATGTGATTTTAAATTTTTTTAATTATTATAAAATTATTGTTTTTTCATGATATTGAAGAGTTTCCTTTGATTTATATATCATATAATAAATAATGTGCAATCTCCTCGATCAAAATAGGAATTAAGTCTCCCAAGAGCTATCCAATGGAAAACTCACATAGAAAGCGACGACAACGCCGGCCGTGTAATTGGAAGGAAGTTTGATAGAAGCGCTGAACAATCCATGCTCGTAAAAATCCGAAGATATGAATCCAGAACCTACACAAAAATGTAACGGACGTTCAATGATAACGTATGATGATACCTTCAAAATCTCAGATATTAATTGTGAAATCTATTATTTAGTCAATAAAATATAAATTTTAAAAATGAATAATGAAGATGAAAAGAAGAAATTTATTTCTTAAAGATTGAAATACGGTGGAATCTGTAGAATACATAACTGGAAGGTCTATTTGATGTCGAATCTAAACAGTTAAAAATGTTTTTTCTTACTTTTAAATTGAATATCACCATAAAAATATTTATTCAATAATTTTATCCTAATCTTACAAGGCATTGATTGAAATATTGAGCGTTGCATCTTTGATTACACTCGCTTCTATAATTTGAATGCACGTCAATTCTCAAGCTCTATTCTTGACCATTACATTCAAATAAGTCTGCGTTTACAAAATATGCTCTTTCATTACAACAGGAAAAAAATAAAATTTTAATTGTATTTCTCTATACCTGTATAACGGTTGAGGAGGAGTTGGACGGACTTTCCGTCGGAGGAGCGGACGAGGTTCTGCTCGCCGAAGAGAGGCGAATAGGCGTCGTCGAAAGAGAGCGTCGGGACATCGAAAGCGAGCGCGGAGGCTGTGATGCAGAGGATTGAAAGAAGAAAGGAGAAGAAAGTGAAGAAGGCATGAATTTTGAAAGAAATGAATGCCATTTTTCTTCTTCTTCTCTCCTTCCTTGTAGTTTCTCTCCTGTATTTCTCTCCTCTCTTCGTCTAACCATCACGCCATATATAAGAAATTCTGCATGCATACACTTTGGAAATCCAAATGCCCGTGATTTTCATGGAAATAACAAAAAATGCCACCAACATCAAATACGTGGACGCTCCTCACCTCCGCTCTTCACAAGAGATGTTATCAGAAAGGTAAATACAGATGGTTTTAAAACTCTTAGAAAAATTGAACATGGATGACTAGGATCTGCATTACAAAAATTGAAAAAAAAAATTAGGTTAGAGTTTACTCATGCTAGGGCGTGGTTTATTTTTGAGCTCAAAATATTAGGCAAGGCCTAGCTAAAAAAACCCAAATTTGGATGTTGAAATTTATAAAAATATATTTAATTACTACTTGTGTACAAATATAAAAATTATGTAATATATCATTTAGATTTTGTAAAAAATATAGACAATTATGCACTTCAAGTTTCAAAAGATTTGAAACTTACAAATAAAAATAGGTTCCGGCACAAGTTTGCACAAATGAGGCCAAATGGGGGTTGGGAAAAATGGGCTCATGCTTGGGTGGGCCCAAATTTCAGTCCAACCTGCTTGAGTTTTAGTCTTTGATAATTTTAATTTTAAAAATGAAGCTTATAAAAATTATTTTCATTATATTAATTAAGCCCCAAATTAAAATTAGGAATACATAAAGGTTCAAGCTTAATTTAGACTAATTGAATTTGTAGAATTTTAAAATACATTTCTTGATTAACTTAAAGAAGTGAAAATGTGAACATTAGTCAACGTGACATCCTTCTATCAAGAGGTTTGATTTTTAACTATGGTCTTAAGTCTCAACACATGAACAGTACAAATTACTTAGACGCAATGCTGAATGTAAGGGTCAATTCGATCCATGATGTCATGAATCCTTGTCATTCATAAATAGAAAAGAAAATGTAAACAAATAGAAGGATTCCATACAAGGTTATAAATGGATATTCGAAAATTTAAAAAGATCTGATTTATTAAATTCTAAACCTGTTTTAAAATTTTGGATCTGAATTCATATCCAAATTTAATATCTAATATTTTACGTGGATTTGGGATATGTATTTGATAATTTGTTTATTTGAATGACGTGTATGCAATTAATATAAAGAGAATTTCAATATAGTATAAGTAATTTCTTGTAAAAAATTAAGAGAAATATTCAGTTTTCAATTTGCATGTAAATGAGTTGAATTTAGAATCAAATTCAAAATTTAAGTATATATGTGTAGATTTAGATTCAAATCCGATGATTCATCTTTGGATCCTACATCTACAATTTGGATACGGATTCGGATTTTACTAAAGTCTGACCCATATACATCTCTAATTATATATTTAAAAAAATTCTAAAAATTACCCTAAACGTTTCAGTAATTTTAGAAAATTCCGGAAAATTTCAAATTATTAAGAAACCCGCAATACTTTAAGAATATCAAAACACCCCCTAGTATTAGAAGTAACTCATCCTATTTCATTGGCACTTCATGTATCACATTGATTTAATACTTTTAAGAATTTAATTATATATGTAGTATAAATGTTTAGATTCACTTCCTTCATCAAATAAAAAGCAACCTCAAAATCTATTTAAGTACTAATTTTTTTTTCTAAATTATTTTTGTCCATTTGATTTACTTATGAAAGTGTACGGTTGTCTGGCTTTATGATCATATATAAAACATATATTTTTTTTAAATAATTATTACTATTTAAATAAATTCAGAGACCATCCTTCATTTGTTACATTTAATGGGTCTTGGAAGCTATTTTGTGTATTTAAATTTTTAAAAATGTCATACATGGTGTTCCGGCATTGAAGAGACTTTGTGAATATTTTTTACTAGTTAATGAATTTTTTATAACTTAATGAGGGGCAGTTTTGATATTTTAATAATTTAATTAGCTCCTTTTATAAATGAAGGTCTTGAGTTTGATTCACGCTCAACCTTTTCCGACTACTCTCCAGTGAAAAATTTGATATGTGTGTAAAGGGAGGAAGGAGGGGTCAAAATATCGGCCGATACGTCAATATTTCAGACGTATCATATTGGCCATTTTTGTAAAAAAAAAGGAGAGAAAAATATAGACTGATACCGAATTTTGAATCTTTGAGACGCCTGAACATCTTTGATAATAATAAAAAAAAAAAAGTTGGCAAGAGATTGCAGTCCACCTACTACCGTTGGTCAAGGGTGCATTTTGAGATTTTCATATACGTTGAGGGGCTTTTTTAAAAAATTGTGAATTTTTAATAATTACTTTAACACCCATGATTTTTTTTTTTTAGAATTTGCCCTTTTTCAAAAGGGTATCGGTTAAAGATGCTGAAGGTAGAGAATAATACCAACTGCCACAAAGATTCCTAACTTATATAAGAAAAAATCGACGATTTCATTGGATCAACACTACCAGAGAAAGATGTTTGTTCCATTTTTTTTGGTCAAAGTCGTCGTCAACAACCTCCCCCATAGGTCCCACTGGCTCACATATTAGGAATTAACACGTGGCACCTCTCAGCTGTACTTCAGATTCTCGAATATGAACGTAAGTGGGCCCATTTTAAGTGCACCAAACCTATAGAAGTGAAAACACCGAGCTAGTAAAATTTGACTTAATTCAAGTTTATCTCACCTCAACCTATATATAAATAAATGTACCTAACTATTGCTTCATCTATATACAATAATTTAATAGTATAAAATCTAAACACATTTAAACAATAATCTTGACATATATCTTTTAAAAAAAAATCTCTTTAATGAGATAAATAAATAATGCAACTCAAATACAAAGTAGGCATGAACTAACTTAATCCATTACCAAGCTCTGAAATAGATATGAAATGAATAAGACCCAACCTATTACCAGGTCAACTAATAAATAGTAGTAAATTAGCGATTATTAAGAAAAAAATTTAAAGAATTTTTTGTAAGCAGAGGATTTTACTAAGTAGAGTGTTTGATGCAGGGGTCGAAATATAGGCCAATACGAAACGTATCGGCCAATATCATACAGGTTTTAAGCATCGTATAATATCGACCGATGCGTATTGTATCGGCTATACATCCTTCATATTGGCCGATATGACCGATATATCACTGATGTATATCGGTCTGATATCGGCCGATATGATTAACATCGATATTTAAAAAAAAATTAATCAAAATGGTGATGAACCCAAGTCAAAATATCTGCCGATATTTACATTTTCAATTTTTTTTAAAAAAAACAGTTTCTTTTTCATTTTTTTATATTTTTTAATTTAAATAAAATAAAATAATACCGATATTTTAAAAAAAAAAAAACAAAAAGAGGAGAGAGCATCATATCGGCCTATATGCAATAATCGGGGCTGTTTTTTATACCCCTGGTCTGATGTGTCACAACTCCATTCATGGGGTTATTTTTCTACTATATAAGAGAGTAAGAGACTACCAAACCGTTAAAATGAGTAAAATTACCCGTCTTTTACTCATTTTACCTGTTTCTAATGCACGCTAGTTCTTGTGCATGGGCTCCTACAGTACTTCGTTTAAGTGGAACAGTCTTCCGATGATCCGAGTCATTCATCGTGTGTGACCCAAATTGATACCTGATAGTCAACAAGAATGAAAATCTACTCGATCAAACAATCTCAATTCACTTTTTGAGGGGCAAGAAAAGGCCAAAAAAAGAAGAAAAAAGAATAGGAAATTAACCAATACATACCTATGATGCTTTTAGAAGAAGCATTCATATATAAAAGGGAATAAAGAAAGATACGATAGATACGATAAATTAACTTAAAAAGTCACAACGGCCAATTAATTAGCTTTATACCAAAAACCCATATGAACTAATTAACACTCTACAGTCCAAGACAACCAGTTTCATCGCATTTACTGGGAGATAACCAGTAACGATACACCTATCGACATTCAGTAGAATTTACAGAAAAACCATTGCACATCTGATTTTCAGCTTTTCACAAAATGGTACTTCGATTCAACATAATCTTCAGCATCCCAGAGAAATGATCCAAATGCAACTGCCTCCAAAACCAGCATCGTCAGCCCGGAGAATGTAATCCCAATCACTTCGTCATTTGAGGTATCCAGTGACCCATCCTCTGCTATTCTGATATCTGGCCTCCCAAACAAAGCCTGTGTCTGCCTCTCAATCAATGAAATTGCTTCCTTGGATCTTATAGTCGCATATCTTTGCAATGTCTCTGCATCCAAGTACATGACATAGGATCTCAGCTTATATGACTTGGATTCCCCGGAGTCTGATTGACTTCTGCCGGTGTCATCATCATCATCAGTTGAAATTTGGATGAGTGAACCCATGTCCCAGAGCTGGTTTCCAGGAGCTGAACTTTCAAACACCGTTGAATCTTCAGCCACACTGGCTGGAAGCGTTTTCATGGATCTTTCAAGTTGGAACCTCTTATCAACCCTTTTGAGAAAATAGCCGTACATTATTGATGCAGCATATAACTTTCCGAGTCTGAGTTTGCTGATTTGGACAACAGTACTTAGAGGGCCAACAAGCCTGTCGCCTAGAACTAAAGATAGATGGCTTTGTATCATCTCAAATGCTTCAGGGGAATGGACAGATTCTAACTTCTGCTCCTGATTTGGCCAGGAATCCACAGTGCTTGTAGGATCTGAGGATGGGGGTATTGGAGGGATCATTGAAATATCATAATCCATGAACTTCTGAACAATCAAACAGTAAATGATCTCCTCTAGAGCCTTCTGTCGCTCCTTGTCTTTGACTTCAGCAATTCTCCTGGAAATTGGTTTGGTTTTGAAATAGCATTTTAGTATGTCAATAATTTCGAACATCGAGGTACATTTGCATCGTAACTCAATTTTGATGACCCCAAACTGCAATTGGAGTTACATTTCAGAATTGCCATTCTGATGGAATGCCTGAGACAGAATTTATTTTGGCAGCACAAAAGAAAAAGGCATCCCAAGCTAATGTGCTGCCACCCACTTCATCCCAAGCTAACATTTCAGAATTCTTGTTTTGTTTCTCAAAAGAATTACCTATTTAGGTAGTCCTAAATGACTATAGGCTCATCTATGTATTTCATGAAATGAATTTTCAAGCAAGCTAATTGTCAGGCTGCTATGATCATAGTTTCACCTCCCAGCATACCATCTCTCACACACAATGCTACTACATGTGCTGTCTTCATGCATGCCATTATTCTGTAAACCATAGTTCTTAAAATGTTAAGATTTAAGATTTGAATCTTAAGATACAACATGACTTTTAAAGAAAATGAATTGGATTTTATGGTTGAATCCTAATTTTTTAAAAACCTCACAAATTTTAAAACTTTTTACAGGTTATATATTAGTCATACAAAAATCTGGTTTCTCCTATTATGATCTAGTTATAAATTAGTCGTACCAAAATCTGATTTCTCCAATTATGATCTAAGTCAAATTTCAAAATATTAGACTAATAAGATTACACGATATTCAAAGATAAAAAAACTAACATGATCATATGTAATTATTAGTCTATTTACACAAGTTTCTTTTATAATCCTTAATAAATGACAATCAATACATAATTTTTTTTGGTCAGTTTACCAGTAATGGCTTGAATACAAAAGCATTGTGAAACTATAGTTTTTTTTTTTTACTTTTTACTTTTTAGACAGTTTGTCTTTTTTGAAAAAAAATCATTAATTATCTTAAAATTTATCATTTGATACGATTTCATGACTAGAACAATTTACGATACGATTTTGATTTTCAAGACATTGATGTAAACATCAATAATGAATAAAACCACCTCCAGTAGCCCGCCATGCAAGAGAAATTATCTGTTGTGAAATGGTTCACTGTAAACCAATTAACTAACTTTCGATTGTATATATATATTTACTAATTTTCTATTTTATGTCTATTATCATCTCATGAATTGAATTCGTACCAAATTTGAACTTATTCTGAGATATACTCATCGTTGGATTAAGCTCAAGTCTTATATACGGTTAAAAACTGTACAAAAAAAATGTTTTTTTTTAACTGAATTTTACCACACTTCCACTACCAAAGCAGATCTATCAAACAAACACATTCTTAGTGTCTTAGCATAAACTACATCAAGAGTTAGCAAACCGGTTCACAGTGAACTGGTGCACAATGGATAATTTCTCTGCCAAGCAGGAGGGTGTTGCACATAGGACAGGAGTGTTTCTGGGAACAATGAAAAGTACATGGTTTCCAGCCTCACCCTGTCATTAAGCAATAAGACTAGATCACTGAACGAGTGAGGTATGTCCAGTCTAATTATGATAACCAACCTGTATAGGAGGAGATCTTGAGATGGGGGTGGAGTTTCTTCTTTCTGGGCTTCTCGATCTGTTTGAAGCCTCTCAAGTTGCTGATCAATGGCCGCAGGGAGTAGGTGGGGATGGGTTTGCAATATCTGCAACAGAAACTGGCCAGTGGAAGATTCAAATTGAAGAGGAGCAAATGGTGTTGAATTCTCGCCAGAGTTGCCCAATGCACTTATTATGACGCTTCTGATTCGATGATTCTCTGGCCTAATTCCAACTTTTGGCCCATGAACCGAAGGACAACACTAGACAAGGAAAATATCAGTAAGAAGACTGTAAATGATGACATCATTGTATTTAATAAAAAGATCTCTCTCAGAGAGAGAGTGAGAAGACTGTAAATGATGACATGATTGTTACGACAAGATAAAGAATAAAGTAATACACTTAGTCTTTGTTAAGTGTAGGGAGATGGCAGAAATCACATGCAGTACATATTATACACAGAAATCCCCACTCTGTATGTTGTCATATGTGAGTTCTTTCTTGAGCGCCAAATGCTGTTACAACCATTGTTTGAATCTGGTTCTTGGGAATTATTTTGGGACTGTATTCAGAGACTTGCTAAAGATAAAATTTATATTTACAGTATTTTAGAATAAATGCATTGAAAAGTATAAAGGTTTTAGGTAATTTTTGTGATAATGTTCAATTTTCTAACAATCTTTTCAAGAAAAAAACATGTAAAAATATTGACCATTCAGAAAAAATGTACAAATATAGCAGAATTTTCTTCATATTTATGATATTGAGACAGCGGTTACAATGGTCCACAACCCCTAAGACTTCTATGGGTTTAGGCTGCTTGGTAGCATAACAGACATGGTCCCATCCAAGAAAATAATGTTGGTTGGCCGAAGAATTGTAGACGTGGCAGCCATGATTCCTGAAAAACCCAGTTAAAACTGATGCAAGTTTGGTACCAAATCCAGCTAGGATCCAAGAGGAATCAAATATTCAATTTGACAGGTCCTGTAAAATGTTGCATCTGGTAGCCAAGGAGTGGGTGAGCTGGCAGAAACTGATTCCTACTGATACCATTTCTCCCTTAACCCAAGTCCTCGTCCAACCCAGTTATTTCAGGATTCAGGAATAGGATTGGTCACACAAGAATTAGCTACAAATGGATATCAGATATTCAGATGTTGACCCAAGAATTCGATTGGTCAGGAATCAGTGGGATCATCAATTCCTATTCCAACGTTGAGGAATCACTACCAAAACAGGCCTGAAATACCAACATCTAGAGGACTGAATATGGATATGGGTAATGAAAGTAGGGATAACTGGAAATTTATCACTTTCAACCACTTGGATTGAAAGACTGTCCCATGAATATTTCTCCCATGGTCTTGACTCAAAAGTATAATTTCATATACACAGACACAAATCAACATCCAAGAACTAGATAGCAACACCTTGTAGGGCCTACATTTGCACCTTACAAACCAGCTGCTAAATCTTCCATCTCCCAAACACCACACCCAACAACGCCCGCCACCCACCCACACAACCAAATGAAGAAGAGAAGTTGAAGGCATATCCCATCCATACGAAGCCCACTTTTTCCTACTTTTCCACTCAAACCTTTCAAAACCAAATATATGATATTTAAAAAGATGAAATCATATGGGAAAATGGAAAAATCCAGTGTGCCTTAATCATAATCCCCAAGGATTTGCAAAAACAGCAGAAAGCACATTAGTAAACATGCCAAATAGAGTTTTTCACCATTCATCTATTCATGTATGTCAGATGATGAATATCTCTCCAATGATCTCAACTTGAAAAGGATATTTTCATAACACACAAATTACCACTCAAGAACCATGCAGCAACACCTTGAAGGGTGCATATGTCATTGCCATTAATCTTTTTTGTCCTTGAAATCATAATTAGACCCCAATTGGTAGCATACTTATTTCATTATAATTGATGCAAGCCACTCACGTCTCATTCCTCTCCAAGCAATTCTAACCATGAAAGGCCAAGATCTGTAATTGCCAGAATGAAATAACTCTTTCTAATAGAATTTTTCTTTTTTCCTTTTAAACCTGTGTAAAAAAAAAAAAAAGAATGTTTGTGGAATGTTTCAATTCACAAATATGCCATTCCACATGGGCCATCCAAAAAGCTAGCAAACACCAGTTCTCTTTGTATCCCTTCATAGAAGCTGCTTTTTGGGAAGTCTCGTTCAAGAAAACTCCTTTCTAACAAACCCATCCCAATCTTCCTAGGTGACCACTACAAAAGGTCCATATGGTTTGCATATTGTCCTTGTTGTTTGTTACGATTCTTCTCAGTCACAATGGAGCCACTGCCACCACCAATAGTCCATTGCCCATTTTGCATTAGTGCATGGGACTATGCACATGACAACATGTGAGGCACATTTACACTGGCATTCATTTTAACGGCCTATTGATGGAAATGGGGTCTATAAAGGACAGATCAACTGGACTATTATATAAATAGATGTTAGAGGACTCAAAGACTAAGAGTAGATCATCATCATCATCAACCATTATTTTATTATTATTATTCTAAAGTACCATCATTAACCATTATCCAATCTATCAACAGTAGATATGGAGTAAAAATTTTAACTTTAAATCTGATGTATCACTTCCGAAGCTGGGTGTCACGCATTAACTCACTCCTGGGCCCAGAAAACTAAATAAGGAGAAGGAGGTGTGTGCTTATTGATGGAAATGGGGTTCTATGAACCAACTTGATCAGACAAATATAAACATAGCTTATTAGGACCCTAGAGACTAATAATACATAATTGTGCTTATTGGTGGAAATGGGATCTGCAAAAGGACCAGCTTGATTGGACTACTTTTTACTTTAGCTTTCTAAGAGTTCAAAGATTAATAATAGATCATCATCACCATCATTGTGCTTTTCGATGGAAATGGGTTCTAGAATAAACCAGCTCAATCAGATTACCATATACATAGCTTTGTAAGACCCCCAAAACTAATAAAAGATCATCATCAACGACCATTGTCCCATCAATCAATGGTAGAAACAGTGCAAAGATCTTGATTTTCAATCTGCAGTATTATTTCTGAAGCCAGTGTCACTCATTCACTCCTAGGGCTTGTAAAGTAGAGGACTTCTTTTATACAACATGGCTTATTATAACATATTTTAGCCTTTTCAAACATTGTCAAAGAAAGGAGCCAATAACATGGCTTCATTTGATATTCAATAAGCAAAAGTACAAATTGACATAATGTTGTTGAGAGTACACAAAATTCTTGTAAAGTATATGATGAGAATGGTGTGTGCGCTTTATGTTTTGAGTGAGAACCTTTTTTTGTCCTTCTGTCTTTTTCCAAGAATCTGCCTCAGGAAGTGGGGGTCTTGTGTTACATTCACGCTCAACCCCAAGGAACTAGTCATGTGAGACACCCGGTAAAAAAAACATGCAAATATTATATTATATTAACACTGATCTCATGAGATTAGGAAAGCATAGATACAAAAATTTGGGCCTGATGCCCATTAGTGCCATCTCAAGGGTCGGACCTACTTACTTTGGAGATTAAACACCGTGCATTACATGGATGAAGAGAGTGAGTAAGAAAGTTTGCAAGTAGAACGGAGTAAAAATCGTGATTTTCAGTCTGAGGCATCACGTCCGAAGGGGGTCCACACCTTTTATTTTGGCAGCTGCAAATTTCGGCCAAATTTTTTGTCCAGACCGGGGCCAAAATATATATATTTTCAGAAATATCAGAAATATATAAAATTCGATTTCTCTAAGCTAAAATTCGTAACTCAGTTAATAATTTAGTTGAACCAATTTGCTTTAGAGCTCACACAGCTAACATATATGGATGACAAGAGTAAGAGAAAATTTGCAGAATTTATGTTCATCTATTCCATGAATTTCTCAAGATCCAAGCAGCCATAATTAATAAGAGCAGAGCTTTCCACCAAACCTTAAAAATTCCACCGGAAGAACATAATTTCGCATCTGAAATTGCAGCAAAAGGCTTAAAATCAGATAATTTGAAGCCCCCAGACGCCGGAAGAACCCCCAATCCGTCGCTGTACACTCCAAAAATCTGCATCATCTATTTTTTCTTCAGATTTCTCGACGGAAACTCAAAACCCGGATTCCAAATCCCAATCTATATCTAGTGTTTCGCTACTTTCCCTGCCAAACGAAATGTGAAAAATAAGACACTCAAATAAATAATATCAGAAAAAAAAAAAAAAAACAACGATACATTTCTTACCAACCCAAGAAGCAGAATTAGAAGAAGAATCTGTAATTCTCCTTTTTTTTTTCTTGTTTTTTTTCCTTTACCAGAAGTAGAGTATCTGATAAAATCTCTCCCTGCATTTCTCTCTGGCTTTGTACTGATCTTTTTAGTGAATTTTCCTTTTTCAAAATGACGTGGCATGAAATTAGAATGGTTGCGAGAAAGGTTGGATCAGAGTAACGAGAAAAATCCGAACGAGAACTCTAACGTGCAGTCACGATTTTTTATTACTTTTATTTACTGTATTTTTCTCGCATGCTTTAAGACTAAATATCTTATTTTTAGTATTGCACTATGGTATCATGTTGCAGATGGGATTTCTAATTTTATCTTTTACATTTTATTTTATATATAATGATATATCATGTTATTAAGATATTATACTACTGTAATAATTCAAAATAATTCAATACAATTTGACTTAATAGTTGAACTTTATTAAATTATTGATATATTTAATTCAGGGTTCGATTTTTAAAATATTGTCCTTATGTTATATATTATAAGATTCATCAATCACATAAAATTTTAATAGGAGTTATTTATATATCAATTATAAAATAAATTTTATTTTAACAATTTTATTCATTTAATTTAAGAAACAAAAACAAGTAGTAAAAGATTCTACTTCAACTACTATTTTATTTGGATAAGCATGAATGATTTGATGGACGGTGTCAAAAGGTGATACCTACCTTCTATTTTAAATAATTGAATGTTCATAGACTTTTATAGAAACTATCAAGTGTAAAATAAAGTCCGTCAAATATTTTTTAGCCTTAGACTTTTAAGATTAAAATAAAATTATTTTTTAAATAATTTTTATGAAATGATTATATCTACCATTCTCATTGTAGTTATCATGAAGATGAGTGAATTTACTGTTTATTTCAAACAAATAAATATTTTATTAAAAATAAATAAATTCAATAATCACTAAAAACTATTAAAAAATTAGATGAATGATGACTTCACTCATCCTCATATAGTCAAGGACAAATGATCATTTCTCAATAACTTTAGCCCACAACGTAAATTCAATGGAAAGGATGAATCAAATAGACACAAGTCAAACTTGTCTAAATCTAAAGAAAAAAAATGATAATTCGAATGGCTTAAATTTATCATTAACGCTGTAACAAATCCATACACATGGGCAAATTGTCTGGCAAGGATTTTGCCCGCCGTTCAGTAGAAATTGCAATTTAAGACGGCACTGCATGACTCGTCTGAGCTTCACTAATGACATGGGGCCTGACGGCCTCTACTGAGAGTCGGTAAATGTTCGGCAGCGAAGCGACACATCCCAAGAATGGGCATCCTCCCAGCCCTCCTCATGAGGGCGTGGCAAACAAAGTTGATGAATCTAGATTGACATGGACATGTACCTTGGGAATTTTGACCCAGAAAGGTTAAAAGATGCAGCTGGGCTTGGGCAGTTAGTGGGCTCACATAAGGCCCAACCCAGCCTGCAATACGCTTGCTTAAAGTTATTCAGAAAGCTTTTGGTCCAGAACTTGTCCTGGACAAACATCAAGCTTAGGCCCATATCCAACGAAAGCCCCAAAAAAGGGTCCCAAACTCATATTTATTTAATGGAGCTATTGTAGGTTATATAACACATTGGCCAATATGAGTTTGACTTAGCTCTGTTTACCAATTAGGTTATTTATTTATTTATAATATTAGTCCTTCCTTTCATCATCATCATCTTCAATCGGCAAACTAGAGAACAACTTAACGTATAATTTGCTCTGCAAGAATATGCCCTGATGGTTCAAATGTTAAATACTAACTTTGAAAAAGGTTCATTTCTGCAGGAAGGTTACAATCTGAGAATTTATAATTCGTATACAAATATAAATGGGCAAACTCTCCATGAAAAGAAAGCCAAAACTTTGTCATGACCACAATTGAACCTCTCATTTTTCAGCTCCATGAAAAGTGGAAATCGATCGAGGACACTGGCTCTACCAGAATCAGGATTTCACCATATATCAGTGCCAAAGGCACCCACACATGATTCTATCATGGCATAAAATGGGCCCATTCCAGACGCCCACTCGTAAACACAAAAACTTAAGGCTACCAAACACAGAAAAAAGTTTCCAATAGGAAATCAACTTAATTTATTCTCATTAAACATATGCAGTAGAAAAATTATTAAATTCACATGATTTTATAAATAGGTTGCTTTCCTCTCTTCCATTTCTACTCAAGGATCAACTGCAAGAAACGTCTCCATGCAACAATACCCTTGGGGAGAAATGTTAACAGTTGTAAGATTTCTTGCTACTGGTTTGCTCACTTTCCAGGTTCAATGGTTCTGAGATACTGGCACGTCAAGCGTAAGTTGGAGCTAGACACTCATCAACCATCTCCAATAGGTTTGGGTTTTCCAAGGCTGCCGCTACTCTCTCTTTATCATTCAACTGTTTATTCACTGCATAACAGAAGAGTTACTTGGAGAGAGAAAAGAAACACAGTGGGAAAAGGGGGTAGGGGGTGGGGAGAGAGAGAGAGAGAGAGAGAGAGAGAGAGAGAGAGACTGTCCTTACAACAGCCGGGTCAACCAACGAATAAGATGGACCATCATATAGGGTCTAGACAGATATACTAGCATGCCTAAAACTTGGCAGCATGATATTCAAACCATATTATAGTGCAAATTGCAAAGGATGGGAAATTTCCTAAGAGACGATGAATACCTGCAGCTTCAGTGGCGTGAGTTCCAGGTGCTACCCTAATGTCCACCTGAAAGGAACACCATTACAAGTTTAACATGCATTGGTAAGGAGGGCAGAATGATAATACTAGTGAGCTAGCATTTTTTTTTTTTTAAATGAAGTGAGCTGGGCATTTTGCTAAGGCAAGTTATCAAATTCACATTATATTCCAATTCCAGAGAAAATTAGTGAAGATTTTAATCAAAGCAACAGTTAAAATACCATACAAGTCAAAAATAACAGATCATACCAACATGCAATGAAGATGCTGAAAAGATACAGAGAACTGTCTGTAGATACAGAGAACTGTCTGTCTCTAACTAGTGTATTCCCATATCTTGCAAATGTTATTGACAAAAAAAGGGAATAACAGTGTAGCCAATTTTCTTAAAACTTGACATTTCCAGCTCATGTCAAATAAAGCTACCAGGGGAAAAAACTTGATTCATCTTTTTTTTTTTTTTAAATGTTAAAGCTTGACACAGCATATTTAATTATGTAGAGAGGGACTTCCATATCCTGTGTAATTTGGAATTAATTCAATGTCTTCAAAGGAAGAAATAAATTTTGGACAAGAGCATGTAGCACAGTCAACAAGTGCTCACTGTTGCAACTACAACTGTTGATGGTCCAAATCAAGTTATCATGTGGGGCTTTCACATGACCCCACAGCTAAGAACTGAATCATAGAAGGTTCAGTTTTCAGTATAAGATCATTCTTCATATGCTTTTTTGAGTTGTATATTTCCACTCTACCCCAGCAAAAACCAAAGCTTCCAGCAATCCACAATCTATCTCACAGCAGTGAGAGCAATTCATAATATCTTTAAACAAAATAAGCATTTGCATTGTTATTATAAAAAAAAACTGGAGTAAGGTCAATGTTGCTATATAAACTATTCAATTTAAATGGAAGAGCATACAATACAGAGTTTGATTGCATGCAACCCGACCAACCTTACCCCCCACCACACGTTCACACACACACAACAATCTCTCCCACAACAACAGTAGCTCTGTTCTCACTGGCCTGATAATGGATGTAGTAGTTCCGATGATTGATTATGGACCCAATAGTGGAAGAAACATAGCCCAAAATCTTACAACATAGTAATCAATTAATCAAACTTGGCCCTTTCTTTTCTTGAAATGTCATCTGGCCCCTTTTTCAATTTTGCTTTTCTATGCCATTGTTTTTTATGATCTTATCTGTTAGATATGAAACTTCCCAATCTGGAAGTCTTCTGAGGGATCAACAGCAAGGCCAATAGGTTCCTTTTGTTGCCCACTTTGTGGATAGATATTACTTCTTGATAAAATTTAGTTCTCTCCAAAAATTAAAAAAGAAGAAGGCCCATGGATCAACAATTTGGATCACAGAAACGTTGCCCATTAAAGTAAAGCAACTTCTTTTGAATGACAAACTTAACAAACTATCAAATTACCAAGGTACATGATCCTATTCACTCCAAAATTGCATCTAGTTCACACTTAAAGGCAAGAAGTATGGATCATACCTTGTAACGGGAGGGTAGACTACGCATAAGTTTGACACGTATGCAGAGGCCAATAACTGTTGCCATACTGCAATGCTCAATAGTAGGAGTGAATGTAACCCTGATTCAGGTCAGATTCATCCATTATACATGGTATAGAATGGAACTCAACAGAATAATATAATTTGCACTGAGGAGTAACAGTTATTCATACACATGAAAATGTCAAGTTTCACTTTGTTGGATTTTTATTAAATTATCAAGACTATTTTCCTAGCTGATACATAACACAAACCAATCATTACTTATTCACTTTAAGAGAGACTTTCAGAGCCAATATTTAGGTAGCATTTAGGGGAGATGAGAGGTTTCCCCTAAAAAACTCGTCTGGAAATTGTTTGCAGAAGAAGTTGTACCAGGCGGCATCACGCCATTGTAATTAACTTCTCCTACATTTAAGCTACTTGAATTATATACCACCTCTTTGGTAGAATTTTTACTCCTCATATATATTTTTCCGTCCCTTAGGAGAACGACCCCTTCCACACGGTTCTCTTTGGAGGATCCCCTACCTAGAAGAATCTCCTAAGAAACACTTTCACATTCCAAATGCGGTGTCTACAAAATTTCCCCCCTTGGTGAGGCAAGTCCTTAATGATTTGTTGCCTCAACAAAATAAGAGCGAATGGGGTAAAGGCAACTTTGGTCTTGGTCACTACCTTAGTATAAAGATCCAATTAAAGCACAAATTAGCTTATGCATCCTATTCATCTTGGCAAGTTCCAATGACCAAAGTGGTTCAGTTGAAGCCTCTTCACTTAAAGGAAAATTACAGGTTACTATGTGTTATCATTAGACATTATTCACATTTTAAGTTGCAATGAGTCCACTAAGTGTAAAACAAAAAGGCTAGTCTTAAAGTATGTCTTTCATACATTGTTTATTGTGCATAATATGCTGGAGCAGGCACATATCATGCACTAGTAGGCATCTAAGTTATTCCATTCTATGGTCCTCCTCTTCTTGTTATCATATACTCTTCTTCTCCCCATTATTCTCACTGACTTCAAGGATATTATGGCAATGGATAAAAGAATCAATAGCAGAGAAAGATGGTAGCTATCTTTAGGTTTTCAGTTAGTTTTTTTCTTTTTTTGAACATTACGGATTCATGGGTATCCCCACCCCACACCAGAGTGAGACTAATCCCATGGACACACGAAACCACCTAGAAGCCTCATGTATTGGATACCTCTAGAGAGAGTCGAACCCGAGGCCTCTAGTCTATCTATTCCTAGAAGCTAAAGCCAATTGAGCTACACCTGAGCAAGTTTAAATTTTCTTCTTTATGCATATGTGAATCAACGAGTGCCAAAGAGATTGGATGTTATAGGTGACACACATGGTGAAACACTGTTATCATTCAAAATAAAATAAAATAAAACACACAGAAAAAATAAAAAAAACACATGGAGACACATGAAATTTTTTTAGAGCAAGCAATAAAACACATGCAAGCATATCAAGCATATACACATAAATGCTACCATTTAAAGCACATATCAAAGATTTTTGTCTTAAGTCCACGTGTTACTAATTTCCATTTCTCCAACTGTTATTGTACTTTGAATATTTCTCAAGCATTCTGCCTTTTGGTTATAACATACACTAGGTGTTACTAATCTCTCTTGGGTTGCTTACTCAAGATATGACCGGTTTTGTGGAGCCAACTCAGTACAATTTGTAAAATCAGACCTGATATTACTTAATCTTCAGGCCTGTGTAATGGTGCACTGCTATTGTCAACTTCAAGTTGTGGCAACCTTCCACATTCTAACAGAGGACATGGAAGATTGTGGAGCATCAGACGAAGTGAATTTTTAGAAGGATGAGTGGAAAAGTGAACATTAGAAAGCCAACTCCAGATTGGTTTCAGTTGTCAGGGAGATTAAGGCATTGCGTTCAGGTCATGAGGTCTCTTCTAAGTTAGTTAGGAGATCAACCAATGGAGTGGAGGATTTTTTGACAAAGCACGGGGTCGACTCAATCAACGAGGGTGTGTTTTTCCTTTAATTTTTGTCGTGTGTAATTGGGAAGTAGTGTGGGTTTGCTCCATTGGAGGTGATTGATGTTTTATACCTTTTCTTTTGGGAACCTAATAAGTTTTGTTGTACTTTTTCCTTTTCTACTTGAGTTTAAGTCTCTCATATCCATTTTATGTATCTATATTGTCTTTCCTCTATTAATATTTTTTTTTGTTATTGCTAAAAAAATCCAGATGGATGGCTTAACTCTTTGATGATGACAGATTTGAAATTGAGCTAAAGTCGGTCTTAAAATTAAACAAAAGGGCCTTTTTTGGGTAAAAAAAGATCTTATGAATAGAAATTGGATACAGGGATTTTATTACTAGAAAGAGAAAAAAAAAAAAAAAAGAACAAAGAAAAGACTCTAACTTTTCAAACAAGTAGAAGATAAAAGATAGCAATCTCAATATATTAGCACGCCAATCAAAGAGCAGCAGGATGGATTACCTGACATGGCTTTGCTCATCATTCACTTCGATTGCATCTTCTGTGACCACTTTCAATTCTTCCAAAGAGTATGGATGTTCTGGATCTTTTATATCTCTAACATGATTTGAGATTGTTATGGAAATCAAAGACCTTGATCCCAATAGATGAAAATGTTATGGAAATCAAACACCTTGATGCTAATAGAGTACAAATAAATGTAGAAATGCTACAATCACTCATGAGAATACTTGTCATTACAACACAAGTTGCTGTTGCAGCCAATGGTAGTAAGTGAATACATATTTCACAATGGAGTATAATGGCCGGACAAATATGAATTGCATGAAAATCATTTTTTTTCCAAAACAGTAACATAATACAATCTTATTAACGAAATCTTGTTTATCAGAATGGGGCATACAGATGAATACATTTTTTATGAAGGAAATACACATGCATAGATGCAAGATTGCAAACATATGCAAAATTGCAATATCTTGCAAATAAGGATCTTACTGAAATATGTTCAACACCATACCTAGTTAATGAATTTGGTATTTCACTCCAAATTCCTATCCATTCAACAGAAACTAACATCAAATAACAGTTACGAATTCCTTATTAGATTAAGTTTCATAGCCTTTGTTTTGTTATAAAGAATAAACAACATATATGCAAGCACAAATTTTGTCTATAAATATGTTAAAGATGCTGAAATACGACACCAAATAAAAATCACCAAGTGAATGTGCAAATCATATTGGACCTTTTTTAACATGAATTTTCTGAACTGACTTATAGAACAACAAAGATTCCTTGCATCTATTTATCTAACAACAAGATGGGCACTTGTATTACCTGATCATATTGAAACCATAGGAATATCAAAAGAAAAAGAAAATTAATGTTCCGCAATGGAAATTTGGCACGTGCATGTAAATGCAATTCATGCATGAAAACACAAACATATTCAATAATATAAAACAGGGAATCAAGTGCTTTCTGCTGTAAAAAGGTACTGCAGTCATTGTTTCACTCTTCTTTTTTTTGAAAGAAAACTACTTTACTCACCAAAACAGGAAGCTCTACGAAGAGGAAAGCGACAAAACTGGGCAAAAAGAAACCGCAACCCCCAGCCCCCAAATTTTCAAGTAACTGTATACAATTTCAGAAGGCAAAGAAAGCCCCTGAGTCATTGTTTCACTTTTCCTGAATAAATTAATGGATATTCAAAGGAAGCAGGTGTGCAAGAATCACATCAAAGTCAAAGGATATCAAAAACTTCTTGTGTGTCGATGGGCTCCGCTGCGGATTCATCTATATCAGCTGGTGTGCTTCGAACCCGTCGCTCCTTCCTTTCATAGACTATAGGATTTGCATTAATCAACCCAGAGACCATTTTTAAATGTTGAGATGCAAAAAATTCTGAAAACACAGTTTCTACTTCAAATTACTATTCCTGTAGAAAGTAGCAGTAACACATTTGTTAACAAACAAGCAAAACAAATTTAAAAAATAAAAACATCTTTAACACCAAGACTCATCAAGCCAGTATCTATATTCTCTCTTTTGACAATTAAAAAAATGGCTACTTTGTTGTCTGATTGACTTGCCTTTTTTACAATAAGGTTTGAACTGAAATACACACCTCCACTCCTCACCAATGGAAGGAAAAAAAAAAAGGCTTCTTGCAATTTGGGGTAGAAGCTCAAGTGCCCATCACATGAAAGACAACCACTGCTCCTGAAGGGGAAAAAACCTTCAAATTTTCAATGAAAATGAACTGAAACAAAAATAGTTGGTTAAGAAGTTAATATTCCAAAGTGCCACGAGAACTACATAGAAATATGGGGGCTGAGTTAATATAAGCACAAACCGACATTTCAGACTTAAAATTCCGACCAAAAAAACTGAGCCAATATGTTGGATATCTGGCACATTGTTCGATATAGGTCATATCAGCCCAACTATATACTCAAAAATATCAGCTAAAATTTTAGATTTCATCCGATTTTTGAAAATGAAAATGGGGTGCAACAAAAAACCATTTTATAGCCATCATTATTAAATGACCACAAATGGCAAATATCTATGAAGCACGGATACGGCTAAAGCCTTCGGGAGTAGGGGTGTCGGGTGCTACGACCGGATACGGTTCGGATACGTGTTGGATATGCACTCAATTAATTAAAATATTTTTCAAATACGGATACGCCACCGATACGTCACCGATACCTGTAGGTGTGTGAGGATACAGCACGTGACACGGGGGGACACGTCCGGACACGCAACACGCGACCACGTTTGGGAAAAACTGAGTTGGAAAAGGGGAAGGAGAGAAAAAGGAAATCAGGAAAACTGGGGAAAAGCCAGGAAAGAAATCAAAGGAAAATCACGGAAAACCAATGAAAATCAAGTAAACCCGTTGAAAATCAAGGAAAACCATCGAAAATCAAGGAAAGGCACGGAGAAATCGGGGAAATCCAGAGAGAAAGGGAGAGGAAGAAGAGATTAAGGAGAAGAAGAGAAGGAGAAGAAACCTGGAGTTTGGGCGGCGGCGGAAGTCCGAACCTCTGCCGGCGACGAAGGAGAAAAGGAGGCGACAGAAATCCAAGTGTAGCAGCGTTGGACTCGCAGCAGGTAGGGTCCCTTCGGAGCAGAAGGAAGAAGGAGGGAAAAAGGGAATAAGGAGAAGAGAACGGGGGAGGGAGACGGCAACCGAGAGAGATTATGTCTTTTAAGCCGGAGAAAAAAAAATCAAATAAATTTTAAATTTTTACGCTTATCGTCGATAACTTTTTAACGGATCGATAGTACTGGCAGATATCGTTCGGTCCTTATACATTTCGACTGACATACTATCGATCGATATTTTAATCCGGCTGATATTTCAACCCCTAATTTTAAAAAATTTAGAGATGTTTTAAATTTTTAATGGGATATTAGACTTGTGATAAGTTATAAATAAATAATTATATATAATTTTAGTATTGTTCTTTAGAAAAAAATCTTCATTAATACTTTTAATGTTAAGGCTTAGTATTAATGTTATTTTTTAAAGAGAATCATATAATTATTATTAATAATTATATTTATTATTCTATTAAAAAAATTGTAAAGTGTAATTTATTAAAAAATGTTTCAAAATTTATAAAATAAAAAAATTGTTTTTATTTTTCCAAAAAATAAAATCTATTTTTAATTAATAAATTTGTTAATATGTTCATGTTTCTATTGGTTAGATTTTTTCTGATTAAAAACTAATTAATTGGTATTTGCTCAATTAATTTACAAACTAATTTACTAATTTGTTGTATATTTGACATATTAATTTACAAATTAATTTATTATGATATTTTTTAAAATGTCTGAATTAATTATATATATATATATATATATATATATATATATATATATATATATATATATATATATATATATAAGGGAGCCCATATAGACACTTGGAAATTCTGTTCCAATACACTCGATTTCAAAATTTTAGATGAAATGACCGTTTTGCTATTCCACTTCAAAGCACCGAATCACCGAACGAATCAGCCGAATAGTTTTCGCATTCGTTCGAAGGATATACCACCGAACCAATTGGGAAGGGGAAAAAAACCGTGGGCTCCACCGTTGATCGAAACCCAAGGTCATCCTTAGCCGTAGATAGGTGGGCCAGGGGCGATCATAGTAGTGTCGATCTTACGTGGAGAAATGAATGATTGATTCAGATCTAAGAAAAAAACCCACAAAATTGGGTTTCAGACGCCCCTACTATTTTGGGCATCCGAAACCCAATTTTGTGGGTTTTTTTCTTAGATCTGAATCGATAATCCACTTCTCCACCTAGGATCGACACCACTATGATTGCCCCTGGCCCACCTATCTACGGCTAAGGATGACCTTGGGTTTCAGTCAACGGTGGGGCCCACCGATTTTTTTTCTTATTCAGTCCATCGTTCATTCATCCAAATAAACGGCGGCTTCGGTGGAAGAGGAAGTAGAAGAGCAAATCGGTCATTTCACCTAAAATTTTGGAATCGGATGTATTGGGACAAAATTTTCAGGTGTCTATATATGCTCTCTATATAAAATATCTTTTTCAATTCAGTGTATTCTACCACATTCGTATCTTAATTTTTCAAAATTTACCTGAAATATACAATATGCACACCTATACGTGTGCTTCTTAGCTGGCAATTAGATACCATTTCTTGCAATTTGGGACAAATGAAATACACACTGTCCGAGGCACATATATTTTTTATTCTTAGAAGCACCCCTATTTATTATGATAATAAAGCAACTAAGTTTGAGTATCAAGTAAAAAATTGCCCTTATTTTTACCATTTTATGTGAGAGGTGCCGCAATCTTTTCTTCTATCAATAGCCAAAAAAAAAACTAAATTTTCACCGAAAATGAACTAAGCAGCAGAAATTAATGTAAGGCAATTCATATTACCAAATGTAAAAATCATAAAACACAAAAAATACAGTTTCATCATATTGCAATTTATGAGGTAACCAACACACCCACGAACTCAACCACCCCCAAACCCAACCCATCAGAAAATTGCAGGCATTCAACCTTCAAACGACTATCATTAAAGAGAAATGATCAGGTTCAGGAGAGAGAGAGAGAGAGAGAGAGAGAGAGAGAGAGAGAAGAACCTGATACATGACAATAATTAAACTGAAAAAGAAATGGAATTGGAAGCTTCAAAAACCAATCAGAGATGGGAGAATTATCAGAAAGAATCACATACTTAGTAGAAAGGAAGGGAGAGGTCGATACCTTATCTATAGAAAATAATGATTTGATGACGGAGAAGAAGAAAACGTGTCGATTTTTTGAAGGAGGGAGGGAGGGAGGGTTCGAGGGCTAAGAACTCTTATTTCTTCGGAAATTTGGCAAAAGAGAGCCGAGGCGGTGGTACCTAAGAAGAAGCAAGGGGGTTAAGCTCTTAACGGGCTTAAGACCGGCCCCTGTCGGGCCGAAGTCGTTATTCATTTTTGACCCATTGAGCTTAAGACTCTTGATAAAAGCCTATTGCACTTTTTTTATCTGTTCAATTAATTCTACATGAGCAAATATATGAAACAATGTCGTGTTTCATATTCTCATCCACGATAGCTCCATGTGGAGCTAATTTTTATTATTTTTAATCATCCACGATAATTTTATATGTTTGGAATAGTTCATAAATCATTTCATTCATGGCAAAAAATCTCAAGATCTCTACCTTTTTTCAGGTATGAGATTATTGAATAAAACTCAAGATGCACACAACCCACGCAACTCCTACAAGCTATGGATATTGAGATTAAATCTGGAGCCTCTGCTTCTTCAGCCAAAGTGTTTGTCCATTGAATTATTACATGCGATATATAATTTGTAAATCATTAATGTTCGAAAAAATTATGAAACTGATAATTTATCCCATCAATCCACTTTCCACCTTTTTAGTCATTGAAATAACTTGTTTATCTAATCACTCAATCTACTACTCTATTGTTAATCTAATTAAAGACCTTTAGTTGTTGATGGACTACTCTATTTCTTAGAAAAAATAGATGTGTAGGTTGTGCAACCTTGGCTATAGAAGGATTATATCATCAGGCACAAAACCTTCAATCTAAAAACATATTGTATTTTTCATTTGAATAGAACTGAATGTTTTCCTATACACAAATCTTCAACAACATAACTTGTATGGACTTTTCAGAATTTTTTTCCACGCTGTGGGGATATTGGTTATATGAATCTAGCTTCAAACCTCGAAGAACATAAAACCTCAATTTGATGGAACAACCAAATACAATACTTGTAAATGACTAGTTAACAAGCTGCAATTGGATTCCAAATTGAAGCCATCACTCTACCATCTAAAGAAGCAGAAGGCGGCTTAGCTGTATCTTAATTCCAACCATCAATGGCAATGCAAAGGAAGCCACAGCACCAGAGAATCCCATGTAGCAGAGACGAGAAGAATCAGATTTTTGTGGGGAGGGATTTAAATTGACTGGAGAAGGTGCAATTGCTGTAGGTGATGGTGGTGAAGTTGCTGGTGTCATCGTGGTGTGAGGACACGGCGGAGCAGAGATGTTCATCGACAGCACCCCATTTATACCATGACATCTGATTGAAGATCCAACTGTGCAAATGTTTGGGCTGATGACTCGAACATTGTTGAGGAAGAAACTTTGTCTTCCATTGTTGGAGACGGAGAGCACAAAACCCGGATGGTAAGAGGGGATGATGGATCCAGTCGGAAAGTGTTCGAGGTCATCGAAGAGAAGCGGAGAAGGGATCGAATGCTTTGACACGAACTCGAAAACTGCATCATCGGGCACTGAAACATTCGATAACATTCGGTCATTTGGCATCAAGAAGGTGATATTGTCTGGAATTCGATCTCTCACCATTTTAATCAACAGGACAAAGGCAAAGTAATTAGCATTCTGCATCTCTTCGAATGCGACGAGAAGGTCTTCATTTTTTTGAGTGACACCTAGAGCTGAAGCTAAAAAAATCAGACCCATCAACGCGATCAAAGTGAGGAAAGTAGTAATGGATGATTTCTTCATCATGCCTTCATGAATTGTAATTGTTCTCAAAGGCAACTCAGACATTGATAAATTTGGTCTTTTATAGGCTTTAAGGTTGAATGTTTTCCTACTGTTTCAACAACTAAGTTCACACTTTCTGCATGTTTGGGGAATACATTATCACAAATTTTCTAATTAATGTGAATTTAGAATTTGTATTGGTTTAATCTTTCTATTTTAAGGTCCATTTCCTTTGCTGGGTGTTTAAAATGAGAGAAAGTCTTCTATCTCGCAGAGTCGTTAAATACGCGTTATTAATACAATAATAATATTTTATTGATAAAAATATAGTAAATTTGTAATTATTGCTGATATTTGTAATATCGAAAAGATCCATGTTTGAGAAAGATAGATACATGTTTAGAACCATCTTTCTCTAGAGACAATATCTTTCTCTAGAGACAATATGATAGTAATCTTCATATTTTTTTTCCAACCAGTAAATTATCAAAAAGGTTCCCTACGTTTTCTACTTTCTCCAATGGACTATTAATAGAAAGTTGTTGAAGAGATAGGAGAAATTTTAAGTTTTTTCTACATTCTCTTGCTCTTTCCATGGAGATGCAGATTCAAATTCCAATTTGGAGTTAGGTGGAGTCGTCCTGTTAGGAATGTCATCCCATCCTTGTGTGGGATTGTCAAGAGTTGGAAGAAGATTTAGGAAACTCTTAAAATGATTCTGTTGCCACGCAGTTAGTGTGACTGTTTATGTAAAGTTTTGATAGGTTTGAGGAGTGTACTTTAAGCCCATGGTGCACAGGTTTAATTAGGTTATGAACATTTATTGTATTTGGGTTTGTTCAAACCAGGTTAGGTAGGGACAGGGGCAGAAAAATCGGCCGGGCCGAGATCCCGGCCGATTTTTCATATCGGCGGATATGGCCGATATATCGGCCGAACTTTTTTCTCTCTCCTGCTCATTTTTTTTTTAAAATTTCAAAAAAATTACAGTAAATGCAGATAATTATGGGCTTATTGAATATGTAATTTTTTCATAAAATATCAGGCATTTACATCTTCTAATATATTTTTGAAGTTACGATAGCGAGAAATTATATAATTAGTAATAAAATGGTAAAAATTACAAGGAAAATGATATAAATGAGGAAAATTTGTAGAAATAATTTTATAATTTATTTTCTTAGTCAATGAGTGTTATTTTAAGTTATGAATTATAGAAATAAAAAATAAAAATAAAATGATTGAAAGTTACATAATAATGTAGAACAAATATTAGAAAATAAAACTAAAGGGGTCCTAATCACTTGAACTAATAATCACACAAATGTCATACATAATAATATAATGTTTTTTTTCATTTGAGAAAATAGATTTTATTTTTCATTAATAATAATTAAATGAATAAAGTTATTAGATAAAATTATGAGCTATAGTTAATTATGTTAAATTGATATAATAAAAATAAAGAATACCTTCTAATAATAATGACAATGGTAAAAATATTAGATGGTAAATATAATATTAAATTATTACAATAAGATAAATTAAAGAAAACATTATACTTCTTACTTTCAACATAAATAAATATTATATTTAAAATAAAAAGAATATTAGAGTACACACAATGGCTTCCACGTGAGCTCTTGAGGAAGCTCACGTGAGTTCCTTTTCAAAGAGGGTTCCACACTTCCACTTAAAAACCCTAATGCTAAAATGTTACCCTTCTTCTCTTTCACTCTCTCTATTAAACCCTAGCCGCCGCTGCTCTATGTATTTTTCCCATCACCTAAGAAGAAAAAGAAGAAGAAGGAAAGCTCTGAAAGGTGTAGCAATTTTTTTTCTTCAATCTTTTCTCCATATTTTCTTTTATTTCTTTCCATTCTTTCTCTTCCCATATTTCTAAAAAAAGGGCTTTTCAAAAAAAAAAATAACAAACAACCGATTTTTAAAAATTCGGCCTATATCATGACCGAATTATCGGTAAAAAATTCGGTCAAATTGGCCAAATTTTTTTTTGTACGACCGATACTATACGTATCGGCCGATATAAACCGGTGGTGGAAAATCCGAATTTTTGACCCCTGGGTAGGGATGCAACTTAAGGCAGACCCAATTTGAGAACACATGCAAAAGCCCATAAGTTTTGGGCTCAGGCCTATTTAAACTAAGTTTGATTAAAAATGAGTTCAAAACATCAGGTCCAATCTGACGCTTAGGTTCCAATTTGGACCAAAATTGCTTTAGGATTCATGCTCTCAATGTTTTTGGCATGGAGCTGGGCCAAAACATGTATTTTGAAAAATATCAACCAAAATTTCCGAATATTGGCCAAAAAGTTTTGGGCCCTCAGAACCAAAAAATCTCTTCTGGCCAAAATTTGTAACTCAGTTCATGCCAGTGATTCACATTTTACCTATACCAAGAAGAAAATGAAAAGACAGTACAATCAGAAATAAGGAAAATAAACTTAGTCCGACCGGTTTCATGCACCCAATCCAAGATTTCCTTGGCCAAGTTCCCTCCCTCCTATGATTGTTACAATTCATAGTTTCTTCATTTCTATTAAAATTTAAAAGTAATTTGATTGATATGCATACATTTCTTATAACTGCTTTATGCTTCTCTATATACATTTGATTCTCACTGCGTTTCCTGCATTTGTTTCCCCTCCTGGTGACTACACTTTCGGTATGTCAACAAGTGAACATTAACAATAGAAAGACAAAATTTCTGATGCATATACCAAACTCATTAATGAGATTAACAAACGACATCGATACAGTACACATTGTCATCACGGCAACCAACAAATATACGCCCTCCAATCATCACGGGAGAAGAAAAAATGTCCCCTGGTAGGTCGATACACGCAAATTTCTGTACAATTGGGTCAGTCTCAATAACTGGATCCATCAGGGTACCTGCAGGTTGATTCCTCTCTTTTGTAGTATTTGAGTTTACTCTAAGGACATGAATGCTTCCTGAACAACTGCAAATGCAGACCAACCTGGGAAGAAACTGATGGTTAGGATATTATTAACACAAAACCAAGAAATTATATATCAGACAACTCTGCATCCATTACCTGTCTGATGAGCAGGCAGTGCAATGTATCAATTGAGTGTTTTCATCGACATATGGAGATGAAGTGATTGGGTCTCCAACATTATATTCCCAAAGCACCTTTCCACCCTTCTGGAAAAGAAGCAGCAAATTTTGGATCATTTTTTTTTAATAAAACTCCTGCACAAAAGCATTAATGAAATACTTATTTGGAACCAGACAAAAGTACTTATTTGGATCAAGACATCTTTCAACCTTCTCATGCGTAGGAATGTTTTAAAAACCGACGTGGATCAAACCATTTTAGGAGAAGGTTGGCTCGGATAGGGTTTATCCAAGGTTCAATGGTCATCAAACTTGGTCAAACCCATGATATCAGTATAATGTCGTAAATAATATTAATTAATTAAAAATATAATAATACGTAATTAACCAAAAAAAGTAAGATATAAAATGTCAAACACAAAACACAAAAAATATATAAAATTTAATAATGACATTTTCATTAAGAATGTCTTATTCACACTAATTACAATTATAAATAATAAAATAATGCAACAATCCGACAAAATAAATTCCAAACCTTTTGTGGGTTATTGAGAGTCAACCACCCCAACCTTTTCAAACTGCACATCATTAAGGATTTTTGCGGATTTGAACTTCAAAAAGATTTTAAAGATAATTGAACTGCATTTGGTAAAAGTCAGGGTTGAAGCACTCAGTGGAGTGGAATTATAAAGCACTGGTTAGTATCCATGAGAAGCAATGATTGACCTGATTGGATTCATGGATAACATTTTGTGCCATTGGATTCATGGATGGATGATATTTGTGCCATGGAGAGAGAGACTTTGAGTGCTAGGCAATAATTAGATTTAACATTTAGACATTATCGTCTCTAGTTATATAATTTCAATGGACTAAAAAAGAAAAATCTTTCAGCGTCTAGGTTCCATATGACTTTTCAAACTGGTTCAAGTAGAATGGTAAACTAATACAGTTTGAAGACGGAGCAAAATAAAAACTTTAATTCAGAGTGGATCTGATTACATTGTTTGCATCCTAAAAAATTAGTTTTTAGCAGTTAAAAATAAGGTCTGATGTATGATTGCAACAGGATAAGGTTATGCACTATATTTTCAAGTCTTAAAACTTACCAATTCAAATGAGTAAATGCCGCCATTTCGACAACTTATCAGCACCTGCAGGATATTCAAAAGAGAATCATCAATATGACTAGTTTGGACATCATAGTGATTAGAAAAGTATTTCTAGGTTAAACCACAAGTTCTTTGGTTCAACTCCAATATGCATTAGATGAGTAGTCAGACCATACACAAAAATTCTCTAAATCCAAGTGTCAGTATAAAGTCAAGATGGGATAAATAGCTTCGGTGGTGGCGATGATGAGAATGTGATAATAACAACTTTTTTCTTTTTTTGCTAAAACATATCAATTACACAGATCATATTTGTCACAACAAGGGGAAACGGAAACACTGAAGAAGCAAGTACCATCAAGCAACACATGGATTATAGAAAGTTCAACTTCAGTAAGTTAAGATAATGATTGATAAGAACCTGTAGCACATTTAATTACACATTATTGCAACCCCAAATTGGCGGGTTGAGGCCTATGGTCATTATGTAGGCAGTTGCCCGTACAAAATCTATGCCAAATTCAATAAAATTTAATAATGAATACCAACCGCAGATAGGCTTGTGAGTAGTTCATGTATCCATGGGATTAGTCTCACCTCTAATATGGGGTGGGGATACCTATGATATAAAAAAAATACCAATCCCAGATAGGAAGGGATATATGACTTTGATTACAATGATCATGAGATGATGATTTTAAGTTGAGCAGCATTTCAAATTGAGACAAAATTACTTGAATAAGCTCACACACATGCATGCATGTGTTTCAATAAGTAAATCAACCCTTTTCCAAAGAAGAGTTTGATTTTGTGGAAATTGATCCTCTTGGACATTGCATGGTCTCCAAAATTCCCTTTATCAAGTCAAATATCATCTACGGGGCAATGGTGGTAAAGGATTTCAGAGGCTGCTTTGGGGATTAATATGAGGGAACTGGGCATCACTGAGCTAAAGGCCTTGCAGCCCTTTGACACTATGCCATTAGTTATCTAAGTAGCTGCACAGCCATCTTCAGGCAGTCAGTTGTATATTCTATAGAATCTTTATCTTCAACATATATTCTAGTTTTCACTATAAAAATAAATAAAAAAGAACCCTTTCTATCAGTAGAGGAAATTTATTGCTCCAAGAGAATAACAACAGTACACAGTTTAAGAGATATATATAGTGTAACAGAATCTAAAAAAATGCTCAACAATCTTATTAAGAAAATTAAAATATCAGATTATGATGACTGGTACTATTGCTACTACTGCACCATCACTACAATTATTGCCACTACGACTACTGTTGCCACTTCCACTAACAAAAACAACATATACCTGAGAAGGAAGAGCAGAAGAGATGCATGGACCAGCGAATATTGGACCACCTGTAATTGCCTGAAAGGAAGTGAAGATATCAGGCCATGTACAATAGATAAGTATAAACGTTTTTCATGAGGTTTCCATGGTCAGAAGAAACAAAATAAGAACAAATGATATACATGGGGATCAATATAATTTGTGTAAAAAACTGCCCATGGTATTGAATGGATTAGCTAAAAAACAACGGAAAATTTGGAAACAATAAACTACTCAATTATCAAGTTATAAGTCTCCATGCCTTGATTCTCCTCTCCACATATCAAATGGGCATATTGTTTTAGAACTTGAAAAAAAAAAAAAAAAAAATCACATTGAAACAATGGGATATTTTGTCATGTAGGTCTTAAGTTTACTGGATAAACCAAATACTTTTTGCATGGGTTGATGTCTATGTTCCTTGTTATAATTTTGGTATATTTTGCTCCATTGCTACTAGTCTATTGATTGACATTTTCATGGTTCTAAAAATCTTTTAAGTGCTAATCCATTAATTGATAGCCAATCCACAGACTTGGAAAAGGAAAGCCCTTCCACATGTTGATGTCCCAAAAAATCGATGCAAACTCCAAATCCTGTTTCACATTTCTTAAGATACTCATATAACAAAGATATTGTCATGCCTTCCATATGAAAGAGCCACCCGCGTCCAATGCAACCACGGTCCCATTAACCAAGCAACAAATAACTGCATAACAGAAAATTATCATTGAGTTAAATAGACATTCAACAAATCATATATAGGATAAATCATGTGGAAATCAATTCAGAAAACATAGTTAGAAAGATGCATGCCCAAGATATGCACTGGACAGAAGAAATGAGTACCATTTCCACTGGGGGAAGTGATGGAAAGAGAACCAAAGATTGGTGCTCCCAACTCACAGCGCCACTGCAACGGAGAAAGGCTTTGCCTGCTTTTTTTGAAACATGATAGGGAAATGTATTATAAACCTGAAGGAAATATTTCTTGTAACAAAAGAAAATAAAAGAGATGGCAACATCCCTTGCGTGTAATGTAAGAGGAGGAGGATAAGAGGCAGACCTGAAGCCCACTTATCCATGTGTGGGCCAATTTAGCGGTTCCACTAAATGAATTTACTTACACCATATCCAAAATTTATAAAAAAGGAGCAGAATCAGATTATTATAGTCAGGCAATAGTTTTCTTATATCATAGGCCAAGCAAAATTCATTGACCACATACCTTCATTGATATAGCCGTCACACGCCCACTGGTTGATGCCACATAAAGCTTGTTACAAACCTATAGAGAACTACCCAATACTCAAATTGTGTGATAAACAAGACAGATGCTAGGATGTACACAGTGTGAAGTTGGAAATATAATCAAATGGTGATAAACAAGACTGACACTAGGATGAACACAGTACAAATTTGGAAATATACTTTAGTTCTTCTAAATAACCAATAGTTCTACAAATTTTCAAACAACAGCAGGAGTGTTTGCTTCCTAAATACAGAGGTTGATGATCCAATATCTCAGTGGGATTATTCATGGTCGTTAAATCCTAAATGCAAACAGACGAGTATTCAAACCAATACCTACTGGAAACATCCGGACACCTGTAGTGATCAAAACACCAAAATGCTGTTCTGTCCAATGGGAAGGTTCCGAATTACCCAAGGAGTTCTTATTTGTAATTTTATCTGTGTTCTTTTTTCCAGTAATGACAACTATACCCTTCAAAAGGTGACTAGGAGCAGGGCTGCACAGATCGTCAGATAGCAGTTCACAGTTTGTAGTTTGTGGATTGTATGGATCATGATTTGCCAATAATCCCAGTTCGTTAGAGTAGCATGAGGTTGCCCAAGGATAGGATGAGATAATTAGTTTCTTCAGATCATTCATAGTGCTAACTGTGGATAGTTTGGTTGTCAAGTCTTGGATCACTTAAATCCTTAGTCATAAATAGCTCAATGATTAGTTACATGAATAACCTTACTTTTAACTGTTAAGAGCAATGACTATTTGATAACATCTGTTATATCTTCAGATTTGTCACATAGAATATGAAATAATTACTAAAGTTTTTGAGAATTTAAAGAACCCATTTCCAATATGATATGTGCATTTCAATTTTCTCCCATATATATGTATTTATATGTGTACGTATGTGTATATGATACACGTGTATAATTACCTCTCTCTTGAGAGGAGAGAAGTTTTCTCTTGTATACAAACAATTGTCAAGGCAAATAAAAAAAGGGCCACTCTCCATTGTTCTGTACCCGCATGTGCGGATTGAGAGGTTTGCACATGTCTCAAGGATTAGTCAGGTGAGACAATTGGATACTTTGGTCTTCAAAAAAAAAAATCGTCAAGGAAAAATAATGTCAAAAGTAATTATATTTTTTAAACATCATTTTCCTTTTTCCCTTTTTCCAATTTCCTTTTAAAAATTTGTTCCTTCTTTGTATTTGTTGAAATGGACCTTAGAATGGACTAACTTCCAGTATGTTACAGTCCAGAGGCAAACAAAATGTGCTGTGGAATGGAATTAACAACTATACAATCAAAGTATCAAGTAAAACTTGTAAAAATTATTACAAACCAGAATGCCAAGAAAATAATATAAATGATCATTAATGAATTATTTAAATTCCACACCCAGGTGCTCAAATCACAATAGAGGGACTTGGTGATATAAAGAATATCACTTCTCTATTCATCACAAATAAATTCTTTTCTATTTGTAAATACCCTATTTAAAATAAGCAGTCAGCAAGACCAAAATGCTGCATCATTTTATCATTCAAAATGCAACACGATATTATACATATGTGCATATCATATATACATACATAAACATCTATATTGGAGAACATTGAAACACATATCATGTCAGAATTTTTTAAAATAAAATCTTCCAAAAAAAGTTGCAGAACATACCAAATCAATAGAAGGTGATCCATAAATGCTGCCACCACATGAGATCTTGTAAATACAACAGTGACTTTTATAATCTATCGCATACAGGTTATGGTCATGTGATCCACACCTGAGGATTTGTAGAAATATAATAATCAATACCAAAACTAGAGAGAGAGAGAGAGAGAGAGAGAGAGAGAAACACAACTTACTGAAATTAAACAATATTGCTCAAGCTGATTATTCAGTAATTGTTAATAGTCATTTAAACAGAAGTGACATCTCGTTATCAAAAGAGGGTCTAGTTTTAGGAGGGGAAATCTCTTTATCAAAAGTGACTCAAGCAATGCCATCTCTTGGGCTAGCAATAGGAAATTCCCCATTTGGAGGTTGGTTTATGTTGCAAGAGACATTTGGAGATTAAGCAGAATGGGTGGTATCACTTTCACCCATATACCTCGTTCAGCAAACTGTATTGCAGACTTCTTGGCAAAAGCTGGTGTTCACTTACAGGTGCCGGCTTTGGAATTTTTTCCTCTGGCTAACTTTCAAAGCTAGGGGTTTGGGTCCCATGTGTATTTGGTGTGGGATGGTTCTGGATGTATCTTGTATTGTTCTCTTGTTTTTCTCTTATTTATGTTTATTGTTCTCTTTTCGATTCTGAGTATAGTTCTCCTATACTCAAGTCCTTCTTTAGTACTACTTTCTTATTTATGGAATCAAAGCTGTTAATGTTTCAAAAAACAGGAGTGACATTGCTTATAGGAAAGAAGGTATTTAGTGTAGTTTAAGTGGGTTGAAGTGTTCTAACTTTGTAAGGCTTAGTTCATTCTTGTCAGGTAACGCTACCGCCTTTTTATAAAGAGAATCCAATGGTACATTTATACATCCCCCTCTCTCCCGTTTCTTAGCCTAACTTTGCCCCTCGTTTCACATCTCCATGGAGATCTGCAACGATGTGATGATGAATGGCAGCAGAGCCCTCCCTCAATCATGAAATTGAATGATTCTGATCCCAAGTAGTTTCCCTATCAAATGGCTTCAATTTTGTTGGATTTGGGATTAATAGAAGGATCCTTGGTCAGGTCAAGTGCTTGATCTAACCAATTATTCTTCAAAGCAAATTTTAAATCCAAGGCCCACATTGTGTGAAGGATCCCAATATACAAAATATTTTTCTCAAAACACAGAAAATTAATTGATTCCAAAATTAATGTTACTGAACACAGTATAGTGTTGCTCACAAGGTTTACATTTCACAAACACAGCCAAGTCAATTCTCAGTCCAATACCATATACTCATAAAAATATTTTAAAAATTCCATGTTTGCAAACTCGATGATCAACTGAGATCTCCTTTGAATCAACTCAAAACATTTAAGCCTTCTCATTTTATATTCACAAAAAAATCTGCCGTATATTTCTATATGTCCAGGATCATATTGGAAACATTAAGATTTTGCAACACTAAAAGGAAACAGAAAGTGTAACAAACATCTTCAAGTACAAGCTCCTGTTCAAGGATCATAATTGTTCACCTACACTCCCGACACATTTCAGTTAATATGCATAACAAGTACAGGAGTCATCCTAGAGACTTACCAAATTATATTATTGCAATTGTCCACAACTGGCTGCGATTTAACCTTCATGGAACAATAATCTAGTAAATGGACAGCAATGCTTTAAACTAAAAAAAGTATAGGACAAAAGGTAGAAGCAAAAACATGAAATAGTCAAAATGGTTTATATATGCTCTTGGCATATGGTGAACATAATATGCACTTACCATATATAGCAAGCCAACATCAATATTTATCATTTTTAATGGTAATCATGGCTCCAAAAAACAACCTTCATGATTGTAACACTGAGCCACCTTCCAATTGTGCTATGGGCTAATCATATTGAATCACAAAGTTATCTTCATTGGATTAGAAAGGGCATCCAGTGTGTTAATTCAATTCAATGAAAAAAAAAACTGAAAATAAGGTGTTCCACCATGATAAGTTTCAAACTTATTAAGTATACCTCTGAGAACAATGATTCAGTGACTACATGATCAAGTTCTATGTTTCTAAAGATAAAATGATACTCTATATATTTCGATTAGAAAATCATCATCATCACAGCCACTAGCAGAGAGAGAGAGAGAGAGAGGAATAATACCCTCTAGCAGAGATCAATATACCTAGGAGTGAACTCTAATAAAAGCTTGATCTCATAGCATCAGATTGAATAATAAAAAATACTGCACTCATACCATCAAAATTAAAGCCTCTGAATATGGTCATTATGAACTAACAAGTGCATTATCGGGCACATAAAAAAGGCCTTCCTATCCCTCCACCCAAAAACCTGAAGGACCGAGAGAAGTCATTATCAGCAAAATAAGTACCCAATGCCCAGTACCCAGTTACCAATTTATGTGCGAGTGAATCAAGTTCTAAAACATAAAACAAACCCATTTACAACCCTAATCACAGAAAAAGGAAAAAAATAAAATCACCAGTTATCCTCAAAAAAATTAGATAAAAAGAAGATGCAAATAAGAAGCTTCATGAACATTGCAAAATTTTCAAAGTTAAAGAAAACATAAACTTTATAGAGGACATATAGTGAAGAAATTCTTGCGGCTTACGAGGGACTACGTGCATCTGAAGTTTTACCCAATGCTCTCATACTCAGGGAGAGGTGGGGGTCTTGGGGTTCTCCATCATTTAAAAAAAAATATATATATATATAGTGAAGAACCTTTGGCACAATTGGTAAGTGTTTATTGTTTCAACCTAAAGATTGTGGGTTCAAGTCCATGGATGCCAAATAGACAGCAGGCCTATAAAAATAGAAAAAGAAAAAAAAGAAACATGGCCAAACCCAAATGCAAATGTCAAAAACCCTAGATTGATGGGATAGATGGCTTCAACAATGATGATGATATAGTGAAGAATTTGAATTCCATTACCAAGTATATTAAATAGGAAATACTTCAAAAGAAACTCATCACCTAACCAACCATGAGGCTTCTGATTTGAAAAGAAAGAAGTCATGTGTTAGAATATTGGCTCGATTTGGCTTGGCCCGATTTGGCTCGTTTATGGCCTGACCCAATTTCTTTATCATTTTGTATGAAAACTATATAGAGTGAGAGAATGTGAGTGTGTTGTTGGCTTGGCTTTGGCATTGTGGTCCCTCTCGGGCAACCAAGAGTTTGAATGAGAGTGAGAACCTGATTGTATCCCCTTCTTCAGAATAGTGAAACTTCTTCCCTGTGTTGTCTGTGGACGTAGGCCTTTGCCGAACCACGTAAATCTGTATCTTCTCTCTTTGTGGATTGTTTGATTTGTGTTTGAATCGCTTCCGTTATTTTGATTATTTTAATTATATCGGGATTTCCCACAACAACATGTGTGTTCTAGAAGAAAAAATGAGTCAAAGTCTATAGTTCTTTTTTTTTCCCAAAAAAAAAAATCAAGTTTAGAGGAGTTTGTAACATCCAGAGCATTTTAAGTTTTAAACTGAGACAGGAATAATGAAAATGGAAACATGCATTTTTTGTAGATAAAATAGGAGAGTACATGCATCATGATAATCGTACCTCACCTCCTGTTTGAAAAGTCCATGAGATGCTGCCACTCATAAAATCAAGAAAATAGAGTTTTCCCTTGTAACATCCAACCACAACCTATATAGTTCAAAATTAAGAGCTAAGAACTGGAACAAAGAAAAGTAAAACCATTACAGAAAATTATTTCAAATTGGGTAACTTGGCAATGGTTAGAACCATGAGATAATAACACACCTGTGAAAAATCACCAGTTATTGATGCTGAGCATTCAACGCGACCCTCCAATTTGACCTCCCATTGAACTAAACCACTGAACAAATAAAATCAAAATCAATATAACATTATCACCATAAGATCATAATTTTTTTTTTTTGTGATTCATAACTTCTATTTGCATTTGAAGCAAAAATTGTGTATTTGCCAACAGATACACAAATAAACACCATACAGCTACCAAGAAATTTCAATCTGGGCATCAGTACATACTACACTTGAAACAGAAGCATATACCAATTTTCATTGTTACATGCAAAACACATGCTCAATAAATTCTGAATTGGAAATTAACTAGTTGACAGGACATGAATTCCTTCTCTATCCTGAAACTAGGCCTGATTTTTCCAGCCACCTGGTTTGCAGTAAAACGCAACCTGGTTTGACACAGCTGGTACAAGAAGTAAAGTAGTAGAAACTGAAAAAGTAGATACAAAGATCTGTATTTTAACATTCTTGAACTAAATTATGATTATAGATTACTCTTTTATGTGCATGGTAGAGAAACAGTCAAGACTCAACTGACTCAGTGAGTGACCAAATCTGGTCATCATTTTTGGACCGTGCAATCAGTAATTATGCCCACACCGATGCCCACAAATAGTTCGCTGTTAAAATTTCTGCGTGTTCCTATTTGATTGTGACCAAATCTGTTTGTCATTTTTGGGCCGTGCAATAAGCAACTATGCCCAACTGATGCCAAATAGTTTTCTGTTAAAATTTCTTCACGTTCCTATTTGATCATTTGAAGGTGTACCCTAAATTAACAGCAAGGAATATGGTCGACTGAGAGGCCACCTAGGATTCCAGTGGTTGACTAAACATACAAAGAGGCTGTGTCTTGCTCCTTACTGATTGGTTGAGTCTGTGACAATCCCTACGATGGCAAGCGTCATATTGAGAAGGAAGACAAAACAAAACAAAAAGAAGAAAATCCTGAAGAAACAACCATCATTTCAAGAACAAATTAATAAGAGGACCAGTTATTCAAATGAGAATGAGCATACCTCGAGACATTGATACAGAAAAATGTGCAGGAATGAGATCCAATAAATAAAGAGACAACACCATCCTTGAAAACAATCAGTGGTGATGCATCCACACATTGATTCAGATCAACCTTCCATAATCCATGCATAATTCCATTTGTGTTCCTTGGAACTTCCATTGAGAAGCACGTCTTATGTACAAAACTAGCCTCTAGCTCTCGTTCACACATGACCTTGTTACAACGACTGAATGAAACAGCTGCTGGTAAAGAAAAACAGGAAACCCAAGATGTACTTCTTGAAGTTGTGCATAGACTTGAATCCATCTTCATTGATTTTACATTAACTGGAGCATTATCATCCCCTTGGTAGAGAGCTTTGCTCATATCTTTATCAAGTTTTTGTGTAAAACTATGTACTTGTTCCCCCACAGCCACTTGAATTGGCATTTGACTACTATCTTCAGACACTTGATCACCTTCAGTCCTTGGATCAGAATTCAGGATGTTACCATGTTCTTTCAACATTTCTTCATGAGAAGGATCGAAGTTAAGGATATCTTCGTATGACATTTTCCTATCTTGTATGACTCTTAGAAGCTGAGAAGGGCTTGAATAGATATAAAGCAATCTCATATCGATCCCTAATTTATGGGCAGCATGTGCAGCGGCAATCGAGTTGCCACCCATCTCAAAGAAATCATCAAATTCAGCAATCTCTTCAACCATCAATGCATCACAAAATGCCTGAATATAAAGAAAGAATAACACGCTGAGAACTCTGATTATAGAAACAAGATTGTGAAGATATTGAGCATTAATCAATAAGAATTTGGCAGGGCAAACATTTCAATGAAAAGAAATCAAGCATTAAATTATTTAGTGCATTGTTCGCAAATGTTGATCAAACAAGTTGTAGTTTTTAAGCAAAGTGATGGTAATTGTAGCATAAGTATGCGAATCTCATTATCAAACTTCATTTGATTCAACTAACAATATCCAACCTAACAAATTCCGGCCAAGCAAAGCGAACCTGGTCAATTGCATCGTTTTTGTTTTTTTTAGCAGTAACATGATTGCAATGAGGATTGACACAATAGCCTAGCATGTTAAAACCAGCAATTCTCATCTGATGAAACAATAGCACATTGCACAACTAATCTCTCTCTCTCTCTCTCTCTCTTCCCTTTCCTCTCCTCCCCTGGGTTTTAAACCAATTTGAACAGGCCCTAACAGGCCCAAAACTGGACTATCCCTACTCTTAGAATGTGTTTGTGAGTGTAGAGTGCCCCACCAGCGACAGGGGGGAAGCAGCATGCACCACAATGTGGTGCAACTGTCATTATGGGCCACACAAAGATGTATGGAAACTCACAAGCATTGGGGATGTAAAGGAAGTACCACAATGCGGTGCAACTGTCATTATGGACCACACAAAGATGTATGGAAACTCACAAGCATTGGGGATGTAAAGGAAGTACCACAATGTGGTGCAACTGTCATTATGGGCCATACAAAGATGCATGCCAACTCACAAGCATAGAGGATGTAAAGGGGGTACCAGGGATTAAAGATGAGTGAAATTCACTATAACTGTATGACTGTAGCCATGTGATTTAGGCCCTTGGAAACAAAAGGTTAGAAAAGTTAAGCCCAACATTCCATTTTGCAAGTTCTTGAATACGATTGGGTGAAATTTAATGTCCACAATCTAAGATAACCCTTGATATCCTATGAATCCATCTATCTAAGGTTAGAGTTCAAACTTCATCATGGCCTATCAAAATTGAATTAGATATGCTAGTATTGTTAAAAAGCAACATCATTGCATCTGTAAGACAGAATAATGAGTAAATAAACATCTTAATTAAAGCTCATGATTTTAAAATTAATGATGATCCTTTCATATAATTGTTCCTATTGAAAGCAATAGCTGGTAAAGAAAAAACCTGTTTAATGATTTGCAGAAGATCACTATCAAATTGATAACTGTCAATTTCATCTCTAGCCCGCTTTGAGGCATTTGTTGGACTCGTCAGCAAAGCATAATCTATTTTCCCAGAAGACGAGGTAGGCAAAGATTCCATGTATATATAACGTCTAGGAATCATGGATGGTGGTAGCTTTTTAACCAACCAACTTCTTATAGATAGGCTCAATTCTTCACACACATATTTCTGACTGACAAGGTTGAATCGTTCATCTTTTCTTTTCAAGACAAGGTAAGCTTCCAGATAGGCATGCTCTCCTCGACCTCTATGAAAAGTTACTGCAGCATCCACTATATCAGGATGTCCGCTTAAAACAATTTCAATCTCTTCCAGTGCAACACGCTGCCCATTTACTTTTATAATTCGGTCTCTTCTTCCCAAAAAGACAAGGTCACCACTTTGTAGTTTTCTAGCAAAATCACCCGTTCTAAAATATAAGTGAGACACATTCTCAGTGGTACGATTGTAAAAAGGTCCATGGTCTTGCAAAGATATTGCTTGGTTTGAAGATAACATACTAGGATGAAGCATGTACCCTGTGCATAAACAGGACCCTCCAACATGTATTTCACCTTCATAAGGTGTGTCTGTTTGTCCATCAAGCAATATGTCACAATTAGAAATAGGCATCCCTATAGGGACACTGGTGATATCCTCAGTCTCTAAAATCACCGGCATGTTTTTACAATCAAAATATGTACAATCGCCAGAAACCTGAAACTCAACATAATGATGTATTGGTAAAGCAAGTTATAAAAGTAAGCAACATCATAAAAATGTAGTAGAAAGCAAGAGAAAATCTGATCGCTGTTAGAAAAAATTGAAAAAAAATCACATTGCTGCTTTAATATCAACATTAAGGCACATACTGTAGCATTTTGAATATTAAACTTTAAATAAGAAGTATTAATGATTATATGGTGGTATAAGATAAAGAAAAGAAAAAGACAGACCTGGAAAAGAGTGTTAATAGCTGACCTCTGTACTTCCATAGAAATTTAAAATAGAGGTGTCAGGCAATAGTTTGTGGAGAATCTCCCACAAAGATACAGGTAGAACCTCCCCACTAAGCACCAGCACTCGTAAGGACTCCTTAACCTGTTTTCCCCATTGGCCTTGCATGGCAGGAATTAGACCCCTCATAAGTGATGGAACAGCAGTGAGCCTCGAAACATTGTGTGCCTGCAGTCACAGAAAAGAACGACAAACTGCAATTAGTATTGCACCACAAGAAGACCTTACAATACAATGAGAGTAAAATATCTATAATCATATATATAGCATGTGTTAGTGTTACGAGCGGAAACAAGAAAAATCGAACGGAAATAAACACATAGCACAATATAATATTTTAACGTGGTTCGGTCCACCTGGCCTACGTCCACGGAACGACAGAATATTCACTATATGAGAAAGAATGTACATGTACAATAATAATAACTCCCTTGAGTCAAGAGCCCAAACTCGAAGTCCCGAGCCCCTTGTACACCCATGTATAAGACACATCGACATCACCTCTCAATTGATGTGAATCTCTCTCATACCCAGAATAGTGAACCCAAACTTCTGTGTTCCTCCCTCTACGCTTCTTGTGTTCTACGAGCAATCCCGACATGCTTCTCAAACGCGAGCGTCTCCAATGATGGTGTGTCCCACACACACACAGATCTCCACCTCTGCTCTGGCGAAGGCCTGCTGGCTGTCACTCACAGATCTGTGAACCCAGATCTGCAGCGGTATTGCACTGTTGCTTACGCCCCTCTCCGGCCATCGATCTGTCCTCCAGACAGTATCAGATCTGCCGTTGATGGTGTGACCCCCCACACACCCCTTCTGCATGCGGCCATGTCAGGCCCTCATCACATGCAACACTCGGCCAAGATCTACATCTTGCCATGTGTTCCCCTTCACGTCAAAACCTCATGTATATATAACCATATACAAGTACCGAACAAGGTAACTTCCTAATAGAATTAGGAAGTCCAGCCTTGTAGGAAGCCGTGTCCCACTGTCTTTCTTTAGTGCCGTGTTCCACATAGATAGTAGTTGATATTCCTTTTATCAAGCAACTTCTAAATACAGTGGTAGTCCATGTCAGGGTCCCATGATTTTAGAGAGAAAATCATGGCTAGATATTGTTGGAATAGAGCCACATCTCAACAGCATGTCCATGCTCATTTCTTGCAGCGATTGCATGAAAATGATGACTAGTAGAAAACAATATACCTTTTTTAAACAGATATATATTGATGAAAAAGGATAAAAAAAGAGAATATGACAAGAAAATAGAAAACCATTTATGGAGGATGTGATACACCTTCATCTTAATACAATCAAGTGCTAAAAAAATGGAAATGCATGTGCACAGACATTCTCTCTCACATGCACAGATGAACATGTGTACTTGTGCACACATGTAAGCAAGCGACCTCATGTATACATGCAGATGCTCTCTCACTTGTGCACACATTTATGGAGGATGCTCTCTCATATGCATGCATGCATGTAAAAAACTACAGTGCAATAACAATGCTAATGAAACTGTACAAGAAAGATACCTTTAAAAAGTGCAGTAGATATAATGGATTTCCTTTCATCTCAAAAAAAGGAGGAACTATTAGTCGAGTACCAGTAAGAACAGAACTTAGAAATTCTTGTAGATGATCAACAAAACTGACTGATGTCTTGAACAGTAGAATATCCCCTTCATATAAGGGAAACAATGATTGCATCCACAGAAAACGGTTCAGAAGACCTAGAAAATAGAAGTCAGTTAGTGAAGATAAAATGTATATAATATTACATACAGCAGTTTCAAGGAGAGAGAAACAGCATCTTTACAAAAGTAATGACCACTCCATGCAAATGATTTGTGGGTATGAACCTAAAATGAGTAGCACCCATGAAGAAAAACATCGTAATGCATGACATAGTATAAAGTAATAAAATGACAACTGACATCACTGTAGATAGTAATGATATGCATGAGTCCTGTACATCATCATTTAAGTATGATGATCCTGTCTAAGGATGGAAGTTTTATAATAAAAAATGGTGCAGATGACTGCAAATATGCCTAAAAATTGTCCAAGCCTCCAATCAAAACATTAAAAAGGAGACAAAGTCACTGACCTACTATGAATCATACTAAAAATAATTGAGACTTTACTCATTCCAGGATATGCAAAATATCATGCACCTCTTCAACTGTTTGACAACATGAAACAAAAAATCTCTGCCCTCCCTCTCTATCTATCCAAGGGATGGAAAGGCAGAGGCCTTTGGTGTCCCTTTCAGTCAAGAATTTGGGCCTCACAATCACTAGCCAATATTTCTCTCATTCCTTTCTTCATTTATGGTTCGATATTTTGGTGTCCTAGACGTAGAGGAACCACAATAATCCATCCCGAACTTGGTGGTTAAACTCTACTACGGTGACGATACTCTAGGCGAGGTCCTGTGGAAAAATACTTGATGCCAAGATCATAAAAAGCTTAACACCTCTTATTATTGAAAATCAAAAAGAATAAAAATGAAAAGGATGTCTTGTTCAACACCCGAATTATGACATCCCTTCTCCCACTTCACACCTCCGAACGCACTATTCTTATAGAAAGATATGCGCTTTCACATCTTCTTGTCCCAAAATGGTTGAGGAGAGGAAAGGTTCCTTTTTTAGGGTACTCCCAGGAACAAATCCAATGGAAACAGGGTGGGGCCTGTAGCTCACCCACAACACACAAGCGTTCATACACACAATTTGCACAAACATATGCATACAAGCATACACAGAATGTAGCTTACAAAGCTTCATGTCTTGTATTTCAACCCTTAATAAATCATAAGCTAGAAAGCTACCATTTCAAAAGGGGGAAAAAGATTTGAGATGTACTTTTATGCTACACCAATAACTCTTTTTACCTTTCTCAGTGCCACAAACACCCTTAGGCTTTCCCGTTGATCCAGATGTGTACATCAAATAGCAGAACATTCTTGGACTTCTGCTTTCACAAGGCCAAACTAAATCTGAACTCTCAAGTTTCTCCTTACAGCTCCCTCTCATCGATATATGCAAAATTAAAGAATCACTGTGATCTACTAACCATTTAGCTTTATCAAGATAGTGTGCGTCGCCTGTACAAAAAGAAGACGTGCACTTGATGATAAGACGAATCTTCGACAAAGAAACAATGGATGATATCCTGTCCTCTGGCCAAGAGGGATCTAAGGGCAAGAATGCCTCCCCACATCTTAGAACTGATAAAACACTAACTATATATTCTACAGAAGGGACAATAAATATCCCCACTATTTGTGGGATATTCCCATGAGATGAGCCATGGGTCACTTCAGATGCATCCTCCTTGTGAACAGCAGAGTCTGATATTAGTGCTTGATATGTACTTTGAAAGTCAGTCAACTTCTCCCTAGTGAACTTGACACCTGTGGGCGACTCTGCGAGCTGATTGTTCACCATCAACTTCCCATTGAAATAACCTGCAATGAAGCAGCGTTTTAGCAAATAGTATATAAAAAAATAGTAAAACACGGCAATATCATCACTCAGTCAAGCAAATCCTGATTATCATACTAGCCTAACACTGTTAAACCATCTACCCAGTATACATGATAACTTTCCTTTTCTCATCAGCCTAAGTTTTTAAAAAAAAAAAAGTGAATCGCTTATAACTTTCTTCTTTAAGCTAAATTAGTCTTCATTGTCATTAGAGTTGTTTATCCCATTTATCTAGGGCTGACACTTGTAATTGGATTTGAATTTTTTTATGGGCCAACTGCATATCTGATGCCCATAGCACTCAAACCCACAACAAGAAGGTTAGGTTGCTCTACTAATATAAAAGTGATTGATCCATGACTCCCAGAAGTGTTAGGAGGGACAGTATAGAACTGATATAATAGAGGTTGCCACTCAGAACTGTTATGAGTGGCAGACGAAACTTTTAAACGTGGACAATGTTAAACATGAATATTCTTGGTCACTATAAAATCGCATCACTGTGGGATCACTAGTGTATTTGCATTAGTTTATATGAAAGTGCCCCTAAGAGGGAATGCACATGACTCGTGAAGCTTGTTTAAGCTAGAGTAATCATCATTATCATCTATCTGTGGGGTCTGCACTTGTAATTGAATTTGAATTACTTTTCTATCGGCTAATTGCCTATCTCACACCCTGTAGCAATTGAAACCTGCAACCTGGTGGTTGCAATAAGGTTAGATTGCTTGGCTAATATGAAGCTAACATGATCCAAGCCTTTCAGGCATAACTGCCTCACAAGCGGTGTGCAATGAACAAACCCACCCAAGAATGAAAGAGTGGAAGAGAAATAGAAAAGCTCACCTATCAACACAGATCAATGGTTTAACTGCAGTAAACTTTCAGTTAATGTGGATAAATTTACTGTAGGACAAGGTGGCAAGGGGAAAACCAAGGTCAGCAGGCATCGTGGTAGCATTACATGATGGTGAGGATGAGATCATAATTCTTTTTCGACTCCATTAGGTACAGAGGACTCAAATGAGGTGGTGAAATTACGTATAAAGAAGGCACTAGAGCTATGATGTGACCATGGGGAGAGTAAGTCAATTGTTCAGAGAGATTCAGCCAATGACCCAGCATGGCCTAAGGGCACGAAGAAGCCTCCTTGGAGGTTGATTTCAATTACTGGGGAAGTTCAAAGACTTTGTCTCAGGAAGAACATTAGCATGTTAGGAAATCTACTAAAGGGGTGGACTTTCTGGCAGAAGTAGGAGTTGAGAGATCTGTGGAATTTCTTAGATTGCTCTATTTTGGTACTAGTGATACGTGTTGTGGTGTTCGTGATTGTCTGAGTCTTCTTTTCCAGTACAACTCTCTTTCACTGGTTTATGTAATCCCTTGCTTTTTTTCATATTTAATAAATTTTATTGTTACTGCTTAAAAAAAAAAAAGACAAACTTCAGACAGTGTAATGTGCAGGCAGACGTAATAGCATCAACCCTTCATAGCACGAGAGAGAGAAGAAGAAGCAGAACAGAAGTAAAAGTTCAAAACCCTGACCTTGAGGCCTGACCAAATCGGGATCATCACCGCCGTCAAGCACGCAGCGAATTCGAGAGCTGAAGGAATTAACAGCTGAAAGAACATCTTCATACGAGAAGAATTCGTCCCCAGAATACAGAGGAGGATACAGAGATTCTCGACAGCGACTGAAGAGATTAGCCTCGTCGAAATCGGGATCGTCGATGCTCGTGCAAGATTCTTTGAAAATTCGAGCGGCGCCAGAGGCGTGGACGACGGCGATCTTGCTAGGGCTTCTGGAAGCTTGTCTGGAGAAGGCGTGGGAGATGCAACAGGGTTTCCCTTCTTCTCCATCGGACATCTCTCTCTTTCAAGTGAAAAATCCAACGGCAGTGGAATGAAATAAAAGCGCGGGTAGAGTGGAGGTCTCTTTGAGGGCTTAACGGTCGTTAGGGATGTAAACGGGTCCGCTTCGAGAAAAGTTCGAACCGAGTTCTAGATGCAAGGTTCCAAATTAATTGTATACTTGTATATAGGATCTAAATTCAAATTCACATATAGAAGCATTTTGGATTTGAACTTAAATTTAGATCCTATAAGTAGAATTCAAGCCGGGCTCAGATTTTATTCATTCTGATCGACCCGGGCACAAGCCCAAGCTTGGACCCTTTAATAGCACTTTAAGCCCAAATTTTGGGCAAACTCAAAACCCAGCCCTCTCTGCTTGAGACATCAGGTATTAAAAAAAAATGCTCATACTGAAATAACGGCATCTCGGCCAATATCTAGGTATCTCGGATCTCGGCGATATATCTCTCTCTCCTGTTTTTTTTGGCAAAAATCAATAGTTTAAATCCGTATCGGTCGATATCTAGTCTGTACGGCTGATACGCATTGTATCGGCCGATATTAGTACCCCTATCTTGAGTTACAGGTATATACTCAACTCAATATAACAATATCTATCTATCTTAGCCCATTTGCTAAATAAGTTAACCTAACTCGACTTTGACCCGTTTATTAATCAATTTTTACTAGTATAGATTAGTAGCAAATAAATATTAAAAAAAATAGATTAAAAAGTGAATTTATATTGTGTTATTTTTCTGGGGATTTTTTATTAAAAATCATTTTCCTAGAAATAACAAATGCACTTGTAAAAAAAATCAGTTTATTTTTAGTAGCTGTCAACATTTAATGTTCCTTGTATTTATTTTAATTTTTTTATTAGGAAATAGCATAAATGTGTAAAAAATTGTAAGAAATACTTAAACTTAAAAAAAAAAATGTCAAAAATTTCAGTTTGTTGTTAGTTTATGTATACATAGTAGAGCTCTGATAAAACACCTTGCTGCTCATTTTAGATCTCTGATAAAATTTTCATTTCTTTGTATTTTTGTAATTTATTTTTATTTCTTATTCCTAAAGTAGCTTAAATACGTAGAAAAAAAAAAGGTGGCTTAATCTTAAAAAATAAATTGAAAAAATTATTTCAAGAACACCTTTCTGTTTACATTCTAGATCTCTGATATATTTTTCATTTCTGTGCATTTTCATAATTTATTTTTATTTTTATTCTAAAAGTAGCTTAAATATTTATAATTTGAAAATTATTTTTTTAACATGTAGATGATTGATATTTAATGGAAAACAAATAAGGTCAAGATGCGGGCAACAAGGTCACAACGCCGAGGGTAAAATGGGAAACAAAAATCAGTAACAAAAAACGTGATTAATTAAGAAAAAAGAGAAGGAAAATAAATTAAGAAAAAATAAAATTAAATATAATAGTAATAATACTAGAAAGGAGAAACAGTAGAGAAGGGAGTCTAATTGCTCTTTCTTTTTGTAAGTGAAAAATTTCATCTTCCTGGCTATTTATAATTTTCTACAATACTTATTGGCCCTCTAAATTATTATAACTGTTGGTCTGATTTTTCCTGTTTGTAACATAGAATTTTCTTTTGAGAATGCAATGAACGAATGATAGTAAGAATATTATAGCTTGTAATTCTGCAGTTGCCATCCTACATCTATAGAGCTGATAGTAAATTCAAATTCTTTTTTATTTCTCAGGAATTCCATTACTGTCGTTCTGACATGGTTGTGGATACTTAATTCTCTGTTTGCTGAGGACAAAATTTTAAAAGAATTGAACTGAGAATTTTTGTTTTGTAATTTATAACACAGGTGCAACTGGAGCTAAACCAACCAGGCGAAGATTGACGTGTGACAACAATGGAGGCAAGGCAGAAGGCGGAGGCAAGGATTTTTAAGGCAAGGCAGGAGGCAAAGGCGGAGACGGATTATTGAGGCAAGGCAGGAGGTGGAGGCAAGAATTACGGAGGCAAGGCAAGAGGCGGCGCAGGCAAGGATTTTTAAGGCAAGGCAGGAGGCGGAGGCAAGGATTTTTGGATGAAAATAGTTTTTTAATTAGTTCCTTTTTTATTTTTATTTTTATTTTATTTCCCAAATTATGTATTATTATTTAGTTTCTTTTTCCATTTTCTTGTTATTTCCGTTTTTAGCTTATTTTATATTTTTAGAGTTGGTTTAGTATAAATACCATCAGTTACACTTGTAATTGAGATTATTATTGTGAAATGATTTGTGCACCGTCATTTTTTCTCACCGTGTATCAAAATAAAAAACTCCCCATTTTGCCCAAACAAAAAAATCGGAATTCTCCTTAATTTTGATGTACAGTGAGAAAAAGTGATGTGTACAAATCACTTCCCTTATTATTGATTAATGAAATTTTGAAAAACCCTCTCCTCTCCCTGGAGGTGATTTCCTTGTCCTTTTACAGTTCCTGTAAACATGATTCAAAAATTGAAGTGTAATTTTTTTCTAAACTCAGGTCTACTTGATTGCAACTCTATTTATTGGATTGTATATTTATTATATAGAAAAAAAAAAAAAAAACTGTTTCAATCTGTCATCTATTAATTATTTTATTAGATAAGTTTTTAATAAATTGATGATAATATTAATGGCACACTTCCCAAAAAAATGAAACACAACATTGGTGATGAAATTGCTTATGAAATGCTCTTTAAAATTTTCTTTCCATTTCCACAACTTTTTTCGAAACATTATCTCCACACAAGCATACCTAATTTTTTTTTTATTAAAAAAAATAATTACTACAATGTCTAATATCTCTTATACTATTGAAAATTTTTTGTTCTACCAAATCAGCTATTTAGCTTTTACAAGTTAGTTTCAATAGCACAGCAAATCCTGGTGGAAATGATCAGAGGAAAAAAAAATTCTTTTATAAGGAAAACCATCTGGACAGCTCTTCAAGGCCGATATGCATGAAATAGATTAGTCCTCAAAAACATCAGCCACATTAGACGTTACCATTCAGTCTCTACGCCTGGATCAGATAAAGTAGAGTTTACACCTTAATTAGCCAAAACCAGACATATATAGCATCAAATTAAATATGGGGATTGGAGAATATGAACATCACAAAGAACTCAAAAGTTGTTTCCAAATTACCAGATCTGTCAAAATATAAATTTAAGAAACACCCAATACAGCTTACATGTCATTGGTTTTTTTCTCTCCAAATTGAAACACTGAATCTGTCTCCAGGGCCTTTTCCTCACCACAAAAAGTTCCATAACCTATTTTTCATACGTTAGCATCTGAAAGCAATTGTAAATTTGTATTCAATTTCATTTCTAGACTCGACCAGAATGGACTTTCAGACTTTCCTCATCAACAAAAACAGCCTCTGGTCCAGCTCAAAGTTGGCAGCATTGGAGGGATCCCCCTTGAGCAACATCAGAAGACCACCAAAAGAAGCATAAATTTCCCTAAACAAAATGAACATCATGATTTTCCATACTGAAAATGATACAAGCAAAACTCTTACCAGTTCTTCACCCTAGTTCTTTTCTTTCAATGTTAAATATGGCATTATCTTCTAGTTCAGAAAAATAACCCAATACCTTTTTTTTTTTAAAGGTACCCAACACCTAATAATTGAAAAGGAAATTTTGGTTAAATGAATAAGCTTACACTTTCACATTAGTTCCAGAACCTTCCTCCGAGATCTTGTAGAGTTTTCCATGCATAACATACTCGAACTTGTCTGCAAGTGACTTTCTCCCTCCTCCCTGAATCATAGAAATGTAAATATCAAACTCCAAGTTACACAAGTTTACAAATAAAACAGAAGAAATTTATCCATATCAACAGAAATTACTATTTAAGGAAATGGTGAAAATGCAGTCCACATACAATAGCACAAAAGGTCTGTTAAAAACGAAGGACTAAGCCAGGAAGAACTCTCGATAAGAAGGCGCAATCAGTGAAGATGCAAGCAAGCTAAGGACCATATGCCATAAAGCAAAGTGATAGGTCGGCGGATGCAGATAGGGGCATTGGTTTTCCAGCTGTAATTTCTTCAATCGCTCTTCCCGGCTGGAATTAGTCTTTCTACGGGCATTTATATGTAGTAAAAAGACTTGTTAAAGCTAGCAAATTACCATGTTTAGTGACCGCACTAAACATGATATAGAAATGCTTTCTTTTAAGCCTACAGATGGAATGACTTTAGTAGACGCAATCGAAAAACAGCATGCCAATCAAGGACTAAATCAGTTAATCACCACAAAGGAATAGGAAAAGAAAGCAATCCCCTGCTTAGAAAATCCACTTGAATTTTTTTTCTCTGAAAGATGATGATTTATTGATAAGGAGAAGTTAATCATATAACCTACATAGCCCCCATATAAGGGGAACACGAAGCAAAGACATTACAGCTGGGACAAATCAGAAACAGGAATGACACTCGGAAGAAAGACCTATGCCCCTTTTAATGAATAGACCACATGACCATTAACTTCTCTCCTGATGAGGAAAACTGGATGACCTTACCATTGCAAATGTCAAAATTTCATCGAAAAAATCAGTAAGACGTCATGGAAACACAGAAGTACCATCAGTCCAAAGAATGGCAAAGGCAGAACCCCTTCAACTATGAAATGCGAAGTATTGGGAGCTGCTGCCTCCTTCATACCAGTGGCCAAAGTCTGAGTATATAGTATGATTACAAAGTATGAGGATATGATTGTATGGCATATCTTGAGTTTTTGTTCTCCTCTTGAAGAGTGACGCCAAAATCTATTTGGGACTTTCCTCTCTTGACGTCTCTTTCAGGTTGGAATAAAATCTGCTAGCTTCAGAGAGAGAGAGAGAGAGAGAGAGAGAGAGGTGTTTTTGTGGGGTGGGGTGGGTGGGTGGAGAGCAGATCCCCTAATCCCCAAGGAAATATAAAATCTTTCTTCAAAGTTCAACCCATTGAATGGCACTGACCAAGTCCCTCTCCTGTAAAACATGGTTGACACTGACGCCCATTTTAATATGCACCCTGCAGCCCCAAAGCCGAGATCTCCATCAACCTCATACTAGTCAATACCTGACCCAAATAGGATAGAAAAGTAAGGGATGAAGACCTCAAATAGCCCCATTGATCCCAAGCATGCACATCTCTCTAAAGAAGCTGACATCAAAATTTGGCTTCAGAGTACTCCAGAGTCACAATAAATCAGATTTAGAAATATTATCAACAGCACCATAAATGAGATATAGATTCCATCAAACTGTTTTAAAACACCTGCTGTTCCTTGTTTATCAAACTGGACATAGAAACAGAGTCCAAGAATTCACATCATAGATGATCCTTCTAAGTGGCAATCATCGCACCAGGCATTGATACATCATATTAAAGAGGACATCACAGCCCAGCTTACCTCAAACAATTAGAAGGTTCTAGAGAGCAGGAGGCAAAGGATGGCTTCTATATAAGCACCTGATGCACACATTGACAATTATATGACATGATCTGCCCTATGACCTAGACTCCAATGGAACATTTTCCCACTTCACCAGACATTTTGTTTTTATTCACAACAATTCCTTCAGATTTTTGGAGTGTTTTTGCCACCATTTTTTTAAGGTAAGAAAAGTTTCACTCCAAATGAATAATTGAATATGATACAAATTACACACGACAGTGTAATATGAAAGCCTAGACTATTTAATTACAGAGGAAAAAACTATATGCTGTACAAGGAAATATCGTGCAAAGGGCTTAGTCAAAAGAAAACCCAACGCAACATTCCTCTCTTCCTCTTGCACTATTCCATGCTTTAGAAGGAAATTCACTACAGAAATGGCTGATCTAACATGACAAAAGGAAATACCCAACGACCCTTTCAGATCCTCTCTCTTGATAATATCCATAACCTCCATGGTGGTTCTTTCTTTCCTACTTCCCATGCTCTACAGCATTGGATGAGGCACCTTCTATTATAAGCGTTCCTTGATGGCACTCTTTGAAGATCTTCATACACACTCAATTTGCCATCAATTCCATCTTTCTTTGTATATCGTTGCCTCCCACTGGACCTATGAAGGATACATGTATCACCCCAACTTGCCATGTGATACCCCACCTACTAGACCCAGTTTCCCTTTTGATGCACATCCACATTTTTTTAGCAATAACAAGAGAGATTGCATTAATGCTAAAAAGGTGTACAAGATGCACATCCACATTAAAACCTTGAGGCATGCTTTTGGTGGCAACCTCCTCTTCTACTTCACTCTCTCCTTCCTAGCTCTCTCTTTTCTTTTCTTTTTTTGACAGAGACCCCAAGATCTCCACCTCTTCCCGAGTACGATGGTGTTGGGAAAAACTCCATATACACACAAACCACCACAAGCCACGTGCATTGGATTACTATGGGAATCAAACCTGGGACCTCTAGTTCTTGAGCCAAAGTGTCTACCTAGTTGGCAAAACCATAAAGATCACATGTTTGGATTTTTAAAAAAAAAAAGGAAAAGTACAAAAATCGGAAAGGTATCCTCCTTTTTGGGACCAGTCGGGTGAGAGATTTAAATGAGTAATTAGATAAGTCAAGAGGATTTTCCACAATCATTTTCAGGGGGCACGCACTTATTGTGGAAAGTAATTCAATTGATAGTGAGCTAGGCTCCAGGGAAGAAGAAACCACCACGGAAACTTGTTCCTAGAGAGATCAAGCTTCTCAGCACCTCAATGGACATATTATATGTGCATGTTTGCAGATCAGCCAATAGAGTAGCAGATTTCTTGGCTAGGCATGGTGTCTCCAAATTAAATTTGTATGTTGATGTTTTGGCTTCTTGGGCTTTATGTCTTTTTTTCCTATTATGTCCACCTAGATCACTATCTCTTGTACTTGATTCTACATCATTAATGAAATTCTATTGTTACCTTTTCAAAAAAACCACCCCTACCACAAAGCCACATCAAAACATCTCATGGCCAAAATGTGACTATCCAGTTTTGAAACATTGGATACGTCCAATCTGTTCAACTTTCTGAAATAATTAATTTAAACCTTCCACTGCCAACGAGAACAAGAATGGAGATGCCAGATCACCTCACCACAACCCTCTCTGGTTTGGAAGGTCATCTAACACGATTAGTTAATTATAGTGCAGTACAATAACACTGCAAATGAGAATTCAGGTTGCTTATTTATTTTTTTTTTTAAAAAAAAAAAGGAACATGTAGCTTAGTTCCAATAAAAAGGCATCAGTCACAAGACTCCAAAAGTTAATTGACAACGAAACGTGATCATAGCATGGGTTCTCTGGGGCCACAGATCTAAAATTTTTGTGATTTTCTTATCGGAAGGAGCTTAAAAATAAAAACTATGCCAATGAAAAAATGTGCCAAAAGTTTTAAATTTGAGTTGAACATCTGAAAAAAAAAAAAAAAACTATATTCAAGTCTATCATCATAAGATCACCATCAAGCCTTCAATATTTCAACATTCGCTTTATCTAATAAAGGACTACAATAATCAGGAAAAATCCATAGAAAGGTGCACATACATGGAAAAGAAGAGCGACAAGCTGATGGGGCTATTGGAATGCCACCCAAATGACCAGTGAAAGGAGGGCAGAATGAAATTCAACTAACTCTATATTTTACCTACCAAAAAGTATGACACTGTTTGGACTTGCAAGCAAAGTATGAAATTTGTCTGGCATTCTATGTTGTGTTCTACAACCATAGGAGACAATGGAACAGGAGATCAGATTGATTTGATTTGTAGCAATTGCGCAAACACGGATACATGTGATAAATGTCTTTGAAAATGAAGCCGACAATTTGACCGTAACAGCACTTCGAGTCAGGAATATGGCATGTTATGGACTTAATGCCATTCCCTAATTTCCATTTCCAATAGAGCTTAAGATCATAAAAATTAATCATAGAATAAAGTTTAATAGCCAATTTCTTCAGTATCATCTGCAGCTTGAGAAATAGAAATGTGCCAAAAACCCAGCCACAAAAGGTTACCTGAGTGAAATAGCCACTATCAGGAGTTCCATCAAGGCTTAAGTGTAGGAGCTAAAACCATAGTGAATTTCTCTCCCACATGAAGAGGATAAATCTCCGTATTTATATCTAGCTGCATGTACATGTCAAACTGCTCACTTCTTGCTTCAATCCTAGAAACTAAAAGACATGGGAAAAGAATTCTTAGCTAAAAATATCAAATAGAAAGACTAAAGCAGCAAAATAAGTACTTGTGCAGGATCAAGATGGAGTAAAAGCGATCCAAATGAATGGCCAAGGAGACACATATATCCAATTTTATGTTATCATCACCATCATCATCTCACACATAACCTCTAGGGTGCAACAATGAGCCTTTACCAGTTGTGCTACAGGTTCTTATCGAATTTCATGTTACCAGCCAACAATATTCAGTTCCATGTACCAAGCTAAAACAAAATGCATCATTCAAAACACCCATCTAGTTTCTTGAATTGCCCATTAACAACCTTCATACAATGAATGAATGTAACATTCTACATCAACATACAGAAGAAAACCCACCCATTAGACAGTCATCTGATAAATCCATTCTGTTCATTTTGGCATTAATATCAGAGTATAGTACAATGCTTTTAAAAAGTTATTACATAGGATTTATGATTTAAAGTGTCTTTTCCCAAAAAAGGAGAGGGAGGCGTGGGGAGAGAGGGGGGGGGGGAGGGGATGGGGGGTGGTGTGGAGGGTGTTTGAGGTCTAGCATCTTGCCAACCAATGACCTTATTTTGAGGCCCATAGCTTCCTAAAGCTAAACCAACAAAGAAAATCACTTTGCCCAGTACTCATTTATTTACAAATTGATAGACAAATAACTAAAAACCAACATGTATTGGTTTTTTCATGTTCCCATAATGTTCATTGCATTTTCCCCTCTGTATCCTTATCTAGCCTAGTTGGGTTAAAACATGATGTTATAATGGATTGACTACCATTCCAAAAGTTATAAACTTACACTACCCAAAAACAAAACCATGATCATACAAAACGTTATAGTGAAAAAAAAAATACCTTTATCAAACTTTTTGCCATCTGGGTCCAAGGCTGTCAGAGTGAAAATATCCTCAAAAAGCAGCTCAACCATCCTTTTCACAAGGGTGTGGGTGTACCTTAGCAAGCAATACTCACCTAAGACACATAAGAAATACCGACCACAATAAGTTAAAGCAAGCAAGAAGTTCCAGTTACTTCTCTTTGTTCTTTTTCTTTTTTTGGTTTTGTGAAGGGACTTGACTTTAACCCACAACATCTGTGTAGTAGAGACACTAAGCAGCATCCAGGTTCTAGTTATTATTCCCCCACCGCTGCCCCCCCCCCCCCCCCCCCCCTCTTTTTTGTAAAGGGAAGCTGACTTGAAACCACAACCTCTGTGGTTCAGACACTAAGCACCATCCAGTTGGCTAAGGCCCTTGTCAACAAATTGGGTTACCATGTTAAAGGCATTTTCTCTTCTTCTTCTTTTTTTACATTAACGGTTTTTTACAGACATTTTGTCATCAGATGTCCCAGTAGATGAGAAAATGAACACATTAGAAAAAGTTAAGGTGTATCCCCAGCAGATGAGGAAAAAAAGGGAAGTCACTTCAGATGGTTTGAGCACGTCCGTAGAAAACCATAAATGGGCACCTTTTATAAACATTAAAAGGATGCAAATAGGAGGAATAAGAGGAGAGATAGACCTTCAAAATCTTGGTTGGAAAGGGTAAAGAAGGACACGATCGATAGTAGGATAATGGTGGATATGGTTTTTTTATAAGATAGAATGGAAGAGAGAACTTTAGGAAGCCCACCTAGATATATGAGATTAATTACTTTGATGATGTGATGATAATGGAGACAATGGGTTTCTGTGACATGAAATGTTTGGACTTCTTCAATGTGTGCTCAGGTATCTGCAATCATACCCACTTCTTTTGTTGATATTATAATGTATAATTTGAATGAAATTCTGTAATGTCTTCTTTTTATTTCTACATGTAGCAGAATACAGAAGTGAACTGGATGATTAAATTTTTCCAGGGCTTATTTTATATAATGAGGATGACTTGGTTTAAAAGATCCAACACTTGCATAGGAAGTACACAAAGTTCAACTTGACCAAATCAGTTTCAGTGTGATTTTGAAAGCTACAAAGTTTTAAAAATCTATAGGACGAGATTAATTCAAAAGTGAGTGTGTCTCAGAATGAGACCAAACTAAATACAAATCTCATAAGTAGGGAGAAATAGAAGCTTGATCATAAGTTGGTCATCTGGTTTACAACAACAAATAATAATTTCTGTAGAATCCATTTGAGAGAGAGAGAGAGAGAGAGAGAGAGAGAGAGAGAGAGAGGTTAAATGTAGATTAAATTCTAATATGCGCTTATCTGTATTTACTTAACCTGACGTGTAAATCTCAACAAAGTGTCCTACCTACATACGAAAGATGATACAAAAACTTCAAAAATTGATTTGAAAAAAAAAAGGGACTGATGGGTTTTGTTGCATGTGGAATCCATTGAAGATGGGGACTGAAGAATGAGTCCAAAAATGAGTTCAACAACATAAGCCATTCTCACAGCAATTTCAGCTGACAGACAAAGATACTGAAAATATCAAATGGATCTTCTTTTCCTTCAGTTTTCTTTTCAAGGAGCCTCTGAAAGGAGTAGGGGGAAAGGTAGAAGCAAGCGAGAAGAAAAGAAAAAAAGGACCTTCTCTGTGTCGGATTCCTGCGAAAATCCCGATCGACCAACGCTCGGCGGCAGTTCCAAATGGCGGAGTAGTGGGACAGGGCCGCCTCTGAGATTTCAGAGGCCCTAGGCGAACTCTCTTAGGATGGGCCCTTTATACACTCACAAAAAATAAAATCATACATTTTTTTTTACAAACAGGGAATGGATCTGAAATCTGAATACTTGAGGTAAGGTGTATAAATTAGTAAAATGATTGTATAGTTGTACTATATGGAGTTCTAAAAATTAGTAAAATGATTGGCAAATAAGACCAAGGACAACATGACATTCAATCAAACCGAATGGAGTTTTCTCACAGTCACATCGTCCAGAAAGTGTAAAGTGTTCCCACCTACTGGAGCACTAAACCTAAGTTACAAATTTCATCCGGTATTTGGAAATTTCAAATGATATTTCCAAAATTTACATACTTCAGCCCAGGATTAGATAGAAATTTTGGCCACATTTTGGGATTTTGGCAGAAATTTGTATTCTGGTTCTAGTCTTCTAGACAGATGATCTAATAGACCCCATGACAAATGGACCATGACCACAGAACTCCTTTTTGAGATTTTAAATCTCTTCCTAGTGGCTTGCAAATGGGAAACTTAAGCAAAGATTCACATCGAACAGACATTTTTCAAAAAAAGGTAAAATCACATTCAAAATGAAAAAGGATAAACTTTTCTTAAGGGTAGGATCTTCAGGTCATGACCTATGCACAACAGGTTCAAGTGCCAGTTTCGAATTTGAACTAAAAAATTACAGAGTAGAGAGAAAATCGAGAGAACTTACCGATGATTGTGGGAGTGGTCGGGGAAGAAGACGCGAGAGAGAGCACTGAGAGAGAGAGTGGAGTGAGTGAGAGAGGCGGAGAGCACGAGAGGCAGAGAAAATCTGCTTCTTTTTTTAACCTTTCAAGAAAAAAATCCGCCTTTTTTTTCAAGGGTTTTCGGATGTGGCCCTTTTTTAAGGGTGCTGCGCTTGGGTGGAGGAAATTATAATACTGTTCCCAGTGTTGTGCAGGGGAAAAAAACGGCCAATCCGAATCTCGGCCGGCATATATCGGCCGAATCTCTCTCTTTCCTTTTTTTTTTATAAATATCAGCCGTATCAACCGATATTAGGCGAGATCTCGATCATGTAAACCGAAATCTCGCCCGTACGGGACGATATATCTCATATCCGCAGCCGAGATATCTCGTATCTCAGCCGATACGAGATGTATCGGCCAAGATTTCGACCTCTACCGTATTGGCGTCTCACGCAGTTGCGCGTGTTTTTTAGGGTTCAAACAAGTGGGCATTTGCCTGGCCTATTTAATGACATAGCTGAGTCATGACTCGCGAGTGACTCGATTTTAACTCTTTTTATGGAAAACATTAATATGACCATATTTGAATCACGAGTGACTAATTTTATTTTCAATATTTATTAATCTATGAACACAAAACTTTATCAGATTAAACTCGGTGTATGATTATAAAACTAAATATTAATTTAAATATCTTTATTTTCAATATATATTTAATGAAATTAAACTTTATTAATATTTTAAATAATATAATAACTCATATGATAATTGACTCATCTACGTAACTTTTTTTTTAATTTACGTGTGGGAAACCATGGGATACTAAGCGTAAAACCCTCACGGGTGAGCCCACTACTCCTAAGGCACACTAAGGTTAGGCCATGGGGATTGAACCCGAAACCTCCTGTTTCCTAACAGAAGGCAACCAATTGAGCTACACCCATATGAGTCAGCTAACATCACCCGGTTAAAATACCAATGTTTTTCAACTCGGATATCTTTCATATGTCTTTACATTATTTTAAATACTCTTTCACTAAAATTTATGACTTATTTAACTAATATTGAATTTAATAGTGAAAATTATTTATATAAATATCTCTAAGATATTTTCTCAACTTTTGACATCCATAACAAAAATTGTAAAATCACCTTTTCAAATATATAAAAAATTATCTACATTTTATTTGTGTGTGAGGCTTCTATTTGAAAACTTTATATTTAAATATCGTGCTTTTAGAAAGGTCCCATTTAAAGATTATAAAAGTTTAAATTAAAAAAATCAAAATTTAAAGAGATTAAAGAATAAATTTAACTAACAGTATTTCTCGCCCGATATGGCTACAATTTAATTCCTCCTACGGTCTCTTCAACTACTTGTAAAAGACTCATGAGCTTTTTATTATCTAAACTTCCTTCACGAAACGTATTGGCCGATATGGCTGATATAGCGGTGATATATATCGGTCCGATATAGGCCGATATTCATAATATCAGTCTTTTAAAAAAAAAAAAATCAAAACGGTGAGAACCTGACTTGATATCTCGGCCGATATCGGCTGATATTTATTTTCAATTTTTTTTTAAAAAAAAACAGCTCTCTTTTCGGTTATTTATTTTTTTTTAATTCAGAAAAAAATACTGATATTTAAAAAAAACAAAATATGGGAGAGAAATTTATCGCTCGATATCTCAGCCTGGGCAAAATTGTCACCCCTGTCCGGAAAGCATCTGAAAGACTGATTTGTCTAGAATTTACATATAACAGTCCACCAAATCAATCGTCTGAATCATTGAAACAATGATCAATGAGATAACACCTAGAAATTATTTGAAATATATGAAAAAATATACAATCATCTTCATCAATATTTTTATTAAAATATGTTTTACCCAATATAAATTTTGAGTAGCAAGTTCAAATTTAGATCTTTTCAATACACTTTTCACAATCACTATTGGAGGGCATGTATAAGCTGGTAAGATACATCGAGGTGTAGAAGAAAAAAATTGAAAAAAGAAAAGAAAGGGACAGAGAAGATTACCAAATATATGAAAAAATTGAAAAAAAAAAATACAGAGAGTAGAATAAAATGGAGTTATAGAGGAGAAATTGCCAAGAAAATACAAAAAGGAAAATTTAAAATTTGGGCCAAACTTGGATTTGATTAATTCAGATTAACTCAGGCCTATGGTGGAGCTTGGCCAGTCCCTAAAGCCAGCACAATCCATTTAAGTTGGAATTGTAATTTTACACATTTTATCAATGAATTTTTCCTCATTATGGCAAGAAAATCTCATGCACAATCCTATAGATACTGTTCACATTGTTCACCATCTCCTTATTTACATCCTCACAAGCATGTTCACATTATTCTTGGAGGCCCTCATTATTTCAACTCTTCTATAAATACACTTTACTCTTCACCTGTATGGTCACAACAAGCATCCTTACTGACTGAAAGAGAGAGAGAGAGAGAGAGAGAGTGTCAAGTAGTTGTTACTGGAAATGGCCAAGTTCTCTTATGCATCCTTCTTCCTTATTCTCCTCATCTCCTTCTCAGGTCTCTCTTCTTGTTTTCCAATTCATGATTCCATTCTGCATCACCATGTCTTTAACTTCATTCTTATTTTTTCTAAATTTCTTTTCTAATAGTTAGAATAATAATAATTATTATTATCATAAAGTCTGTGGAGTGAGTGAGTACCTTTGAAGCCTTTTTGCCAAAATTTTATCTCAAGAACTTTTGATTATGTATATGTAATGATTATTGATGTATAGCTTATTTTTTTCTTGGACAGTGGAGTTGGAAATTGTGAATGCAGAAGGGTTATGCCGAGAGGTGTTGGATGTCAATCCTTGTGACTTCGAGGCCTGCAATGCTCAATGCAATCAAAAACATAATAGCAGCTTTGGATTCTGTATCCCCGATATTGCTACAAGTAAATTAGAATGTGTTTGTCTTTACAATTGCGCACCTCCTCCATCCCATTGAAGTTCATATCAAAGACCAATGTTTTACTAGAATAAAGCAATGCTGTAAGAGAGAAGTTGATGAATACATGTATTGCACTTTAAGGAGAATAAAATAGATTCTATCTTTTATGAACTCATGTGTACTTGATGTGATAATCATTTTGATCAATTTTCTTCCTTTTTACAAATCGTTTTTTAAATTAATGGCATGTAGTCAATGTTATAAAAGAAAAGACTGGAGGCCATCTTTTCGAAAAAATCTAAAGAAAACTCATCTCACGAAGTGGGAAACTAATTAAAAGCAAGGGTCAAGATATCGGCCGATATCTCATATATATTATCGATATTGGCCGATATTAATACATTTTTAAAAAAAAAAAAAAATTAAGAGAGAGAAAAATAATGGCTGATAACAAGATATCAGTCAAAATTTCGTATCAGCCGATACCGAATTTTAAACCCCTGTTTGAAAGTGGACAAAAATTAATCAAGTCAAATTTTAATGTCATACAGTCTCGACTTGGACTTGAATTGTTCCAGTTGTTGATTTTTATGGAAAAGTAGTATCCCCATCCCAATTTTTTTGACCACTTAGGCTACATATCATCATTGCCAGAACTCTTTTCAAGATTAGGAATAAAAGGCCTGTCTATGCATTCATCGACTCTGTTTTCCAGGATAGAGCTTCAATGACTGCAATCTGATTCATGCTATGCAGTTTTTTACTTTTGTTGGTAAATTTGTAATTCACTTTGGCCAGAAACAAAGAACTGGACGAGCTCATGCGGTATGTACCGTATCTAATCAATCATCTGGTTAGTCAATTTTCTATTATCCTGCATTTCAGATTCAAGAATTTGAAACGAGCCGCACATTGATGGTATCGGAGAGAATTTTGGTTGCTATATTGTTGGACTATGATAGCTTCTCTGGCCCTTTTGGTATTTACCAATTTTTGTCTGAATCACAAGTATGTAGGAAGTGTGCAGACTGTAGAGTGTACATGAAATCTGCTTAGTGCACACGGATAGACTTACTGAATGAGGAGAGGTTAGGCAGGCCTGCATTCGAAAGCCTAAGGACAAGTGGATCTCATTAAATGATTTTTTGATAGATGAAAAAACATCTAAAATCAGAAGTTAATCAAGACGTCTATTTTTAATGGAACATTTAAAATTTGTCTCATTTCAATTAAGATAGTAGAATTAATACAAAAATTTTAAATAATCTTAATTTATCTTATAACAAAGAGTAAATATGCAATAAATTAACTTATCAACTTATTTCTACAATTTTTAAGAATTTAAATTTATAAACAAAAGAAATAAAAAACATCATATGCATATATTTACAGTGGAACTAGATCAAAGAATTATGGACGCTTTATTTTTATATTCTAAAATTAACATCAAAGCCTATAATACGAAGCTCATATTTATTATCTATCATGACTCAAATTTTTTATTCATTAAAATTCTAAATATGAAATTTACGAAATCTATTAAATTAAGAAAATTCAAATTCGGGCTTAGTCTAAATAGAATTTTCACTTGTCATTGCAAATTTAAAAGTTTTTCTACTTTCAAAAAGAGCCTTAGACTGAACAGATCAAGTTCTATTCAATCTAAAGGTTTTTTTTTTTTGCTTTCATTGAATAACTTATCAAACCTTCATCATACAAAAATAAATAAGTAGAAAACCATAATTCTAAGGGTTTTTCTGCCTTTCAATTACTAATAAAAATTGGAATTAAGAATTAAAATGCATTAAAATTTTGATTTTAAGAAAAATCTAAATGAGAAGACTAATGGAATTTTTGAATTTATTATTGAAATTAATCACACATTAGCATAGAATTTAAGAAAATACGAGAAAAAGACAATAAGAAATTTTACTTTTATTAATTGAACTAAATTATAAGACATGGAATTAAAATTGAAAACTAATTACAAAAGAACAATGAAGAAAATAAAAATACTAACGTTAACCTAAAATTCTAAAACTTCAAAATTCTTCACCAATTTTTCAAATTCTCAAGCTCCCTAAACTCTCCAAATTCTCTAAGCTACGTTCAATTTTCTCAATGGAAGAGAGATAATATTTATAGATGAAATTAGGTGAAGTGAATGACTTGGATTTAAAGACTTAAATAAAGCACATTCAAAGGGCTGATATCGTTTGTGCTAAATATGGGATCGCTTAAAAAGAGCTAAGGAGTTGAAATAAAAACCATTAAAATTAGTGCAAGGTGTGAACACAAAGGAGTTAAGTAGGCGATGGTGTGAACACACCATGGAAAGTAGGTGCAAAATCTAGTTTTTTTTCACATGTACCACTGTACAGCTTAATTTGACCTAGTTAATGTCCGAATCACGAAATGTCGTAAACTACAAAATTGTAGCCCTTGAAGTCTTTTTTCAACCCAAAAAAATCAATGCAATTGGACATTAGACTGGAAAGTTATAGCCAAACTACTGAGACTGTCTCAAAATATTAGTTCTAAGTTCTTCCAAATTTATTAATTATTTTCTCTTCTCAATAGGACCTTGTGCGAATTTTGCATGGTTGAGCTCCTTGAATTTCACGTGGTTGAATTTTAATGCTTCATTTTTTCTTATCTTCAATTTTTGAAATTTAATAATTTATAGCACCACTTGAAAATAATAAAAAAATCTAAAAAAATTATAGAATTAATTCAAACTCTAATAAATGGATTTGAATTAATTAGTTTACAATGAAACCCTAAATTGTGGTGAAATAAATATTAAAAATCCTTTCATTCCAATAATATCTCTTTCCAAAAATAGAAGGTTCCAAAATAGATTCCTTTTCAATTTCTCGATTTTTATTCCATTTAATCCTTATATTATGTATTTTCCAAATATACATTGTAAAATTCCAAAAATCCCACTAATGATAGTAAAAACACAGAAAATAAGGACTAACTTATCAAATATTCAAAAGTAAAATAGTCAATTTCCAGCGTTCATCACCCTATTTCCTATGTAATTTGACATTTGCGTAATATGTGTTTTTTTTAGTTCTAAAGAGATCGTGATGATTGGAATTCGTTGGTGGTAACATTGCGGAGAAAAATTAGGCAAAGAAGATATCAGGTGTGAATGGAATTAAGGCACGGAATTTTTTTAAGGGGGTGTATGATGAAAAAAAAATGGGATCATTACCCATCTAATTTTTATCCAATTTGAGTTACATCTTTAGACCTATTTATCAAACGAATTAAATCAATTCAATTTGATTAACTGATTAACTAATTTTTTTATATAAGACATTGACAAACAAATATAAGAAAACCTCAAAATAAAAACAAATTCATATGAAACTATTTCTTCGAAATAAAATTTATTAATTTTCCCATTTAAATTCAATTCCCCTGATACACTGACAAACGGTCTTGTATAAGCTTAGCTTCCTCTTTGTTGTCATTGTACCCGATTACCTCATTCTGTACCCGAAGAACAGAAGAGAATCTCTCTTCCGTCCGATACTCGATATGGCGATGGGGCGAAAGGAAGGCGTACTGCTGCTGGCGAGTCTCGCAAAATCCCTCAATCGTTCTATCCATCTTCCATCAAATTCTACAAACCAATCTGTCCTTGGAAACCACACCTGCCAAATGGATGCAGGTTTCACTTCTTTAAATTTAGGGATTTTTTTCTTTTTTCTTTTTTAAAGATTTTACGAGAATACTGGAATTACGAGATTTAGTTTTCTTTTCCCTTCCTTCTTAATGAATGGTCGATATTTTGACTGTGTTTTTGTGTGTGTTTTCTAATATATTTACAACTAACGTTGTATTTGGGATTAAGGATTCCTTTAAAATTAGGGTTTGAAAGATGGCGTTTAAGTTAGGTAATAGATCAAGTTCTCAGCTATTTCTTGATTCCACTTTTTTTTTTTTCTCTCCTAGTTGGATCTATACCAAAGTATAGGGGTGGCAGGCCCAGAATTGGTTGTCGAAATTGCATTTGTGAAGGATTACAGGTCATGCACAGTTAAAAAAATCCACAGAGTTCTAATTCAATTTAAAGTTTTTATTTTCTTTTCTTTTTGGTCTACCCGAACAAGACTTAGGGCTTCAGGTTTTGTTTGTCATTTTCCAATAGATGGGGGTTGGATGGAAAGAAATTAAAACCCTCCCCCAATTTCTGCGGAATCATTTCCTATATGAGGAGGTCCCAAAATTTTGGTTGGAAAGTAATGTATTTTCGTGTGCTTTCCTTGCATTTCCATTGAAAACAGGGAAGCATGCAAATGGCGGGGAAGCACAATGCCAGCCCAATATGCAGTTATGCACTGTGAATCATGGTGCTGTGTTGGCTGATGTAGAGCCCGCTTTCCTTCTGAAATGGAATACCTGAGATAGATGCAAACATCATGATATTGAGTACTCTCCACAGCGCTGAGCCACCTGACACCGCGCTAGGATTCATAGTGTATTTCAGGCCATGGTCTGGCCCATCTTCTGCTGTTTGCTTCACCTCCCATTTTTAAGTGGAAAACACTTTGTTCAACATGCTGATCATGGAAAGACGATGTTGGATTTTCCATCTCCTCCCCCCTTCTTTTAGTGAAATGGATTTTGTGGAAAATGGGAGAGTGTCTCAATTTCTTCTCTTTCCATTTTTGTATCTGGTTCGATAATAACAAACGACCTACAAGGGACTATGGGATGGTGAGTTACTCGGTTCAGGTTTCTTGCAAATACTTGAATTGTTATTGCCTTTCAAAGGAGTATGCTACGTTAGCATCAAGTGCTTGGGTTACGCCTGAAGAATAGGTGGAACCCATCCAAATTGTTGCTCAAAACCTTCTGCTGGGCTCTTTATACACTGTCACCATCAGTGTTGGAAGTTTTTTTCCCCCCTTTAAAGTGACTACAACCTGTAATCTCTCTTATAGGACTATGTAGTCATGTAGAGTCCTTGATAAAGCATAAGCGAGGAATGTGCCACATGAGGGACCCTTTTGGAAGAAGGGGTGGGAGAGCGATGACCCTCTTATCAGTCCTACTCATGTTAACATATCTCTGGTTATTATTATTTTCATTGATTAGTTAAAAAAAAATTAGATTTGGCAAGTTAGAAGTAGGGGGAAATCATATGCAAAACTGGCTAAAGATTAGAAAAAATGGGTTATTGGATCGAATTTGGTAAATTGGAAGGACTTTGGCTCCTTCATCAGATGGAATTGCCATGTCACTTCTCTTGAAGGTCAGATTGCCACATAGGCAGTTTCTAAGCCTTCTCTTGTGTATTGTTTACTAGATTGTTTAAATCTAACAATGACCTAGCTAAGTTACCTTTGACCCTTTACCAGCTTATCTATCAAAAAAGACAGCTTTCGGATATAATTGAGCATCCTGGAATTTACTTGTTGTCTCCGTCAACCTCTTTTTCTCAATATGTTTTCCTCTTTGATGTGGGCCTGTGTGTTTGTGTCTTCTTAAGTTTGGGATATCATCCTATAGCTATTTATAACTAGCAAAATAATCAACATTGCAAAGTATTCACTTTGTGGTGCAGGACACAAGTAAGAAATCTCCAATGGAGTTGATTAATGAAGTCCCGCCTATCAAAGTCGAGGGTCGAATTGTTGCTTGTGAAGGAGGTATATATTACTGAACTGTTACTGTTCAATTATAGAGTTCTGGCCTGTTCATTGCATTTGAATGGAGCTTATCACATGTAAGTGATGGCCTGATCTGTGCCACTCTGGATGAGGTATATTAAAAATGTTAAAAATTAGAAGATCCTCAAGCTACAAATCTTTATAGTTCATTCTTTTCTTTCCCCTAGTCATTGTAGTACAGCAATAGTTAAAATCTGAAATATTTTTGGCGATCTTGCATCGACGGTGTAATGCATCAGATTAAAACGTTGACCATGTGCTCGCATATACACACAAATGCGTCCTTACTCTCCTTCATCAGATCAAAACTACTGACACAATCATTCTGTGCTACTTGCTACAGATAACAATCCTGCTCTTGGCCATCCAATTGAATTTATATGTCTTGACCTGAAGGAACCTGCTGTGTGCAAGTATTGCGGCCTTCGATATGTGCAGCATGATCACCACTAGGGATGATTGCTTTCTATGCTAACTGTCGAGGATTTGAAGAGCTCAGGTTTCTCAGATTTCTTTGACACATGCCTTACAAAGCTTGCTTGAAATGTATTTGATGGAATTTTTCTTGTTTTCCGCTAATAAAAATGTACCTGTGACATCACTTGCATACCTGTTTTGCCATCTGATTCATGGAGAGATTCTTTTGGGTTTAAATAGTTTGTTTTCTGCTTTCTGTTTTAAATTATTCTTTTGGGGTCATTTTTGTGTGCCCAGATGTGCACTTATGATATTGATTCCCATCTAAAAACCCATCATATGCACTTTGTGAGTAGAAGCTATAAAATCTCAAGCTGCATTTAGTGGAAGGGTGGAAAATGGGTTGCAGTTTTTGTTTCCCTGTTTCTCCAAATGCAGCGTACACAAAACTGGAGATGGCCTGATCATAAATCTAGCTTGTTAACATAGGTGGATGTTCATTTCTTATAGGCGTCAGATGGGCGGTTGGGCTCATAGATCAAATTTGCCAGATCCAATTGTAAATGCCAACCTTAGATTTTGGTAGGATAAATGATTTTGGTGATGATGAGTGACACCTATCACGAGCACCAACTAGGAGGCTCAATCCAAGCCATTTTGTGTTATGTGGAATATACCTAGCTTAAGTGTTCGTTTAGAACATGTTATTATATAACCCAGGTAGACTTTTTGGGACATCACTCCCTACCTTCACATATTCTGTGTCTGCTGAACTTGAAATCATCTGATCTGATTTCCATGAAACTGTGCTCTCGGCATTGAGTCAAATTTCTAAAACTGGAGATACTTGTTTACATTTTCAGTTCTTCAAATTCAAAAAATGAAGGATTAGGGGTGACATAATAGAGCATCTATGTTAGGTAAAACCGGTCAGGCGTTTTGCTCATCTTCGGAAATGATGGTTGTGTGTTTAAAGGAAATTAATGAGAAACCTATGAATTCCCCTCCTTTTACCTGTTTGATATTTACCAGACAGTAGCCCCACTTTTCTTAAAAATATGTTTCTCTTCAAGGGGCTCTCATCTTTTCTTGCATCTGTCCTTCTTAGCTCCTCGTATCTTTTCATTTCTTATTACCAAACAAGATACAAGATAATTCCTAAGGGGAGAATCAAATATTAAAAAATATTACCGACATATCGTCGATATTTGGCCATATCGGCTGATATCATGTATTTCTTTTTCAGATTTTTTTAAAGAGTTTGTTTTTTTGGTTTTTTATTTTTATTTTTTTCAGATAAATTAAAAAAATAAAATCTTCTGATATTTGAAAAAAAAAAGAGGAGAGAGAATGATCTCGCTGAGACATCGGCCGATATCTCGGCCCATGTGATATTTGAACTCTTGGTATGATGTAAAGAGATTATATGAGTAGGTTGTGTATGAAGTTTCACCTCCGTATCATCATTCTATCTATTGATTTTAAACTTCTTAAAATCAATGTCCATAACTTCATCAAAATTTAAAGGTCAAGATTATATGATTTGAATTATCAATTATCAATGAAACTTTATATACTTCATAACCATGTAATCACCTATCAAATGAATCGAATTGTGTGGGACCAATCAACCATTTGATGACATGTCTCGTTAGAGAGTCTCACTTTGTGTCTCACTAGCCTAACTCAAAAAGTATAAAGTAACTTTGTAGTCAAGTGAAGATCATGAAAGATGCATTTCAAAAATGGGGCTCGTTAGTGATTATGGTAGCCAAAAGTGATGCATTTCAAAAATGGGGCTCATTAGTGATTATAGTAGCCAAAAGTGCTCTTTGATTGTGTTTAAGCCTAGTATGATGTAAAAGGAACCGTATGAGTATGTTGGGTATGAAGTTTCAGCCTCCATATCATCATTCTATCTCTTGATTTTAAACTTTTAAAAATCAATATGCATAGCCTCATTAAATTTAAAGGTCAACATTATATGATTTGAATTATCAATTAACAGTAAAATTTTATATACTTCATAACCATATAATCACTTATCAAATGAATCGAAATGTGTGGAACCAATCAATCATTTGATGACATGTCTCGTTAGAGAGTCTCACTTTGTGTGTCTCACTAGCCTAATTCAAAAGGCATAGAGTAACTTTGTAGTCAAGTGAAGATAATGAAAGATACATTTTAAAAGTGGGGCTCACTAGTGATCATAGTAGCCAAAAGTGCTCTTTGATTGTGTTTAAGCCTTTGCTTGAGCTTTCGATCCATTTGTACTTTGCTTGGTACTTTTTGTGCTTAGGTCTTCAGTAGTTCTTTTAGAACTTTTTCCCCTATGATAAGTATAAATTTTTAAAGTGTTTTTAGTAACTCGTAAATGTTTTAGTTAAGATGAAACATTGTTGGTGATATCTAATAAAAAATATTATTCTTTTTGGCATTAAACTTGTGCAGATATATAACTATTGGGCAAGTCTATAGCTATGCCATTAGACTTGCCAATCAAATCTTTGTAATGTAAGGAATATGAGTGTAATTTAATGCATATATATAACTATTCTTTAAATACTTTCTAAAGAATTTCTTTTGATTAATTGACGAAGATATTATCACCCCAACGGCAGATCATTGAATATATGAAAGTGTAAAAGTGGAATGTATGGTTTGGACATATATTTATGAATTGATTAAAGAGTTATAAATTAGAGTTGCGTGTTTTCGGGTTTAGGTGGGCATATATTTTAGTTAAGTTTGAGTACTCCCAAGTTTCTTTTTCCGGTTTATCAGTAGTTTTTCTTTTAAGTTAAAAGACCAAACCAACCTCTTTTACTAGACGAAAAGTCTTGAGCCCATTCGTAGGAGCCTGCTTATGATTAATATATTGAGCCAAATTAAATTTAAAGCCCACTTTGAGGCCTGATTTTACATTTTAATGAAGGGATGTTAAAATCATTAAGCCCTTTTTTGAAGAGAATAACTAAGTTGTGAAAACTATTTTTATAAAAAAGGTTCACATGCAATAATGGAGAACATTTTAATATGAAAAATATGCCGCACAAACATGCCCTTCAAATGGATCGATCAAAATGGTACTAAAGTGGGGTCTTACATTACATCACATCACGCCACAAGTGCAAGGTAAAAAAGAAAAATTAATTAAAATAAATAAAATAAATGTTTATGAAGAATTTCAAGTAATGGATCAACAGATGAATGAGAACAGAGGATACAACTTTTTATATAAAAGTAGAGTGAAGTAGTGGAACAACAAAGCTGACTCAAAATAGTTGCGATTAGCAACAATATGATTCTTACGACAGTGACGAAAGAACTACTATTGTTAGCTCACTGCAACAACTTATCATCATCGTTGTCAAAACCACCGCTACCAGGGCGATATTGGCCTCAATGCAATGTGGTTTGGACAATAAAATTATGGGTCCATTTCGTTACAAATATAAATTGAAATTCTCTACAAAATCCATTTGCCAAAATAAGAATGATGTTAATTTGTTAATCTCCACATTGGGGATGATCTTCATAGCCGCAAGAAATCTGATGCATAAGCAAGAGACCTCCGACTATTGGAAAAAAATCAAGTAGGAGACTCAAAAGTATGGAGTCCCTAATCTTCTCTATCCTTTTTTGCTCTCTCATGAGGAATATTAGGGAGTGTGAGTAAAAGAATTATAGGCTTCAGCTGCAGATAAGGATACTGCTCGGTCTACTCACACTTGATTGAACGGTAAATGTGGCGCACAAACAGTAAGGAAGCACGGAAGCCGACTGTCCCAAGCATGAGGAAGAATCCATAGCAGATGCAGGCCATGTAACCAAAGAAAAACGAAGTTTGCATGAAGCCAGACATATCTGATCTTGCATAATAGTAATACAAGCAATATCCAAAGACAAACAACCCAGTGGAGCCTCCACAAAGGACAGACCTGCAGCAAATAGAAAAACCTTTCAGACTAGAAGAAATTTACATAAAATCAAAGTTGAAGAGGTAAAGGTGTAAATGCCGGATTTAGCAAACAAAAGAAAGTAGGAATTGGAGACTCAGTACTACATTTAAATAATTTAAGTTTAAAATTATTGTAAATGAAAGTTAAGTGCAATAGTGACATCTGTAGAAAATAATATACTAGCTTTACTGTAAACAGTAACATCACAAACATATTGATATCTTAATTAGGCTGGAGAGGAGGTGTGCTTATGTCTTTGTCGTCTTGGTAAACAATACTAATAGTATGAAAAGAATCTATGAAGAATGGGCATGAGTGTCGGACACAAGTACAAATGTCCAAAATGTGCATCACATCTTGAAGAGGCGGACAACATAGGATAAAAGCATCCACAAATAGATAACCATATGCAGCAAATACCGACTTTAAGACTATCAAGAAGAGATCAGAGGCTCTAGCAGTGTAATGGTGTGATGGTGGACGATATGTCTCAACAATAGTTCAGTGTATAGGATAGATCAGACTTCCTCTGCGTAGGAATTGCAGGTTTCGTCAAATGCCAGATGTGTGCAAAAATTGCATATTCCAGTTTTGGAATTTGGATCATGCTTGAAACATTGGATACTCTTCCTTGTACTTGAACAGGGGCCAACTTTTGGTCTCCTAATAACATCACCAAATCATCTTAAATAACTCTTCATTTTACCTTCTATTTGAGATTATTTTCACAGTTTCATCTATGTGTACGTGGCCTTCTAATTTTATTTTTCAGAGTAACAGTACACATCTATTTTAACATACACATTTTTGTAACCGTAACTCCATTTACTTTTCTTTATGGGCCGAAGTATTTTTGGTCTAATAACAGTTTTATAAAATCTTCCCTTTAGCCTATAAGGATCTCTTTTTTGATCTCTCAAAAAACCTTTTCATTTGAATTGCACTCAAACAATGTATAGTAAAAAAAAGTAAAATGTGTAGCTTTACCTCCACCACCATTCATGGTCCTCGACAGCAAGTTGGAAGTATGTCAATGCTACTGTGATGAATGCCGTGACAATGATAAGAATGATAAAAACGATGAACAGAATGCTATATATGGTGTAAATCTTGTGACCCCACACACTCGCAAATATGTAGTAGAGCTCAATGTATATAGCACTGAAGGGCAAGAATCCAGCCATGATCATCTGTGGAATAGTTCCTCTATACCATGGCAACATAGGAATTTCTCTAGGATATTTTGTTGTGCGACATGGAGCTTGGAATTCCATCTTGCTGTTCTTACCGGCAATACCACCCAATACGAGCAAAGGAAAAGTTACGAGTGTCCATATCAAAAGAATGACTAAAATAGTACCGAATGGTAATGCTGCAGTAGCAGTATATATGATAGCGACAGTGTTTAGGAAGCAGAATGTCAAGAACAAGGGTCCACAGAACAAGCAACCGGTTAGCAACAGATTTCTCACCTGCACCAACAAAAATAAGTAAAAACTGAAACCTTATACAAAAACAAGTATTAAAAAGTGAAGAGAGAAACTGAAGTTAAACAAATGAGAAATCCAACACTGGGCATTACACCAATTGCAAAAATGTTATGGGTCTAGCATTTAAGGGTTGCCTGGAAGGACACCATAGGATCATTTTCCTTTGGCTATAATATTGAGTAGGGTTTATTGTATAATGCGAGGATTATAAATATGGATTTAGGGCTACATGAATCTGATTTTCTACCAAATTTTCACTGAATTGTTAAGCTGACCAGCCAAGTCAACAGAGTTTGGCCAAACAAGGGTCAAGATATGACTCTCCTAGTTTGACCTGGCCAATGGCGAGTCAGTTTGGCCCTACACTTAGAAAAATATGACTTTCAGATCCCGCAAAACTACTTTAAGAAAGTCACTTAATCAACAGTGTTCTAGTTTGAGTCAACACACATAGGGAAGTACTGACACCAATAAATAAACAAATGTAATAAGAAAAGTCACTGAAAATAATCTCATACCCAGTTAGTTCCTTCAAGTTGCAAATAGGTGGAGGTTGCAGTGTAGCCCGCAATGCCAGAAGTAAGAGCATACATAATAACAAGAGCTGTGAAAAGGGCTCCCCGATTGTATGGATAGAACACCCCAATTAGAGCAAGAATGAATATGAAGATAGTGCTGGTAACCAACCAGAGAGAAAACATTAGGAAATTCATACTGATTAAATTGGCTCCATTACCAAGATGTTGCGTTAGAAGATGGCATATAATCACTAGAGTGCTTACAGTGCAAGGAGCTGAGTTCCTGATCCAGTAACAGCTGAAAACAAAGATTTGTGTTTCGGGAATCGGAAAACATCTCCATGAATATACTTCCATCCAGACTCCTCTTGGTCATCAATTGATTCTTCATCATGGGAATACCTTTTACAAAAAAAAAGAGCAGAATTAGCAAAAAAATGCATAACGCAGGCAAGGTAAAAAAAGAGTTATTTTCTGTCAAAAATATACAGAAATTTTTTCCTGACCCAGCTATGTATTAGTTTGGCCCACCATTTGGTAATAAGTAGGCATGATAGAAAAAATGACAATTATCTAGTGCTCTAAATGAAATGGACACCCCCAATATGTTCCTTACAAGATTGGTCAATGTTGACTAAGTGGGAGAATGTCAATGTAAGTAGACTTGGATCTACACTTTAATGGGTCCACTTGTCAAAGTGCAATTTTTTTAAGACCAAGGTGTCCAGGCCTCTTAGAGCACATGACTAATCCTTGAGACATGTGCAGACCTCCCTATCCACACACACAGGTAAAACTATGGAAAGTGGGAATTTAACTCAAGACCTCCCACTTTCAAAGGTGGGTTCTTGGTTATCACTCCAACCCCATTGAGTTTGTCAAAGTGCAATTTTCCAAGTTAGAATTTTTAGTTAAAATTAACAATCCTATTAGAAAACTAATTAGTGACAAATCCTTAGGGGTATGGGTTTTTTTGGAAGGCCTTTTTAATTGGAAGAAACCACAACACTATTAATAGGATACCCATGGTTCCTCTCTCTATTAGACACGTCTTGTGGGTTCCATTGCATTCATGCATAAAATTTAGAGAGAGAATTCGTAAGTCAATTTGGGGTAACTTATGCAAACACTTGGCATGGGACCAATCAAACAGTTAGGATCATCCAAGAGAAGGATTTTCGATTTGTCTCCGGCCATCATCAGTACCCACAATATTAGTGAGATTAGAAAAAAAGGGAACACTGATGTAATTAGTTGGGCCAAGCAGATGCTCAAATGAACACATGATTAGTCCTCTAAAAGGTACAAGGGATGTTATTCTTACTTAATAAAGTCATTCTTGAGCACCCGCATAAGAATTGTAGCAAGAAACCCTGTTAGAAGGAGGACAGTTACACATGAATTTATGATTGAGAACCAATGAATCTCCAAGTTCTGGGGCATCGCGGAAGATTTCGAATATTTGTCCATCCTCTTCTCAAAAGGAATCTCAGTTTCTTTCCATTTCACAGAATATGAGAATTCTGCATAGACCTCCTTGTCCTCCGTGATGTCAATAACTAAATTTGGATCCATTTGAATATTTATTTCTATGACACGGTCATTGTTATAGAGGATGTCAAAGTGAGTATGTTTGAAGAGAAAAAACTTGCTTGGATCCAACTTGTCATCCCTGTTAGTCTTCCCGATAAACCCCCAAAAGGGCAAGTCATCATAGTACATCTCAAAGTAGTAGTCCTTAAAAACTGCATGTCTGAGCTTTGCAACATCCTCTTTTGGAAGTGTCTTCTTGCAGAGGATTTCAGAATGTTTGTCTACCCGAAAGTCCAATTGGTGTGGTGCATCTACTAAACGGTCACCATTCAGAACTTCCCCAAGATCTTCCTTCTTTTCATTTACTTGATCTGTGATGATTTTGTCAATTAACATTCAGAAATCCACTCTATCAAGTAAAAGTATAAATCTTTGAGATACTATGGGTGGTGATAAACCTGGTGAACAAAGTGGGAGATCGTAATAGCGATATGTCTCACTGCAGATGCATGAAATAAGTCAATATCAGAAAGGCCTCAAATGATTAAACAGTAAATATGTTACGTCCTAGATGCCGGATACCTCAAAGTAGGTGATGTTTGAATATCGTGTCTTGTCCTTGATGTATCCATGGTGTATGTAGCCATCATAGATTATTTCTAATTTATGTAAACACCCAAAATGCCAATACTAATGCAGTCATATACAGTGGCAAAAGCAGGGGTTAATAGAAAGAAAGCAGCAGTCAGAGTCTGGACACCACACAAAAAATTAACTCCGCTGTATTACAACCTCATTTTTAATCTTGTGCCAATTGCCAACATCCAAATGTTAGAGAATCTTCCTCTCTTTGTTTCTCTCTTCTTCTTCTTCATTTTTTTTTTTTTTGGAACTTAAATAAGACACAGGATTTTTACCACATGCAAAGCAGAATACTTTCCTGGAAAAAGTAACTCTTAAAACATTTTTCAGCATCTTGTATAAAAATAAGTCATTTCCAAGGAAAGATATTCATTCCATGCATCTAAACAGGGTATAGCATTACAATTCAGAGCATAGTTTAAAAAATTGAAAAAACTTCTTTCTTTAGCTTTCTTTTTTCCATCTTATTTTTTGAAACTGAAATAAGATTTGATGATTTTCACAGCATGCAATCCATTTGAATGCATGGAAAGGGAAGTACTTTCCTCAAAAATTGGAACTTCCTAACCAGGGGAAAAAAATATTTTCAACCAGAGTGTAGCATTATAATTTAATGTTTGTAAGTCCGAGGGGGGCTCTAACAATGTTTAGAACATATTTAGAAACTTGAAAAAAAAAAAGCTTTCTTTCTTTTTTTTGAAACTTGACATAGATTTTACAATTTCCACTATAGACATTTTGAAGGAAAGACAATCATTCCTTGAATCCAAACAGAATATAGCCTTACAATTCAGGGCATAGTTGAAAAACTCGAAAAAAAGTTTCTTTCTTTTGAATTTTAAATAAAATTCACAATTTTCACTGCATGCAATCCGTTGAATGCATGGAAGAAGAGTACTTTCCTGAAAAGAAATAATTTCCAAACAAAAAAAAAAGAACATTTTGAAGCATTTGTTTGGAAGAAAAGGTCATTTTATTCCTTCCATGCATCCAAACAAAGTATAGCATTAAAGTTCATAACAAGTATTATAATGAAAAATTTACACCTCACTTTCACACACAAAATAGAAGAAGAAGAAGAAGAAATTACATCTGAAATACAAATGTAAGAACTAAGAACAGGTAAGATTGCATATATTAAGCAATTAAATAAAAGGAGATTGATTCTACTGTTGAATTATCAATTAGTTATAAAATAAAATTTTCTGTAACTTACCTGGGATTGTGAAAAGGACCAACTTTGTTTGCATAGAGAGGAACACGATCTCCTTCTTTATACCTGTGATTTGATCCATCTGCTCCAGCTTTCAGACCACAAAACAACAACAAAAGTACCAAAATGGCTCCTTTCATCTTCACTATAACATAATATTTCCAACAAAGATGCAATATTTGATGGTTTTTTCCTTTTTCTTTTTCGAAATGTACAATAGATTCTAGTTCAAGAAGACCTCAGGATGAAGGTCAAACCGTGATCTTTTCAATAGAGATCAGAATTTATTGGCTTTTCTTACGATCTGGAACAAACCCATTTCTCAGATGTTGCCAAAAAAAGAAGTGATTCGACGAGATGGAAATGAGATCTCGACAAAGCTCAAGAGTCTTTCCCTTCTTCTGTAGGAATGGAAGGCAATTCAGACAAAATGAGAGAGAACTGATCCGTTAAGATCCTGAAAACGCGGTCTCCAACTCCTCTCTCGCGTCGACCACGACTGGGATTTAGGACTCTTCAAAGGCCGGGCTCGGGCCTGGGCCTTTCGTTCGTCCATCTCGGCTCAACCCGACCCGTTTAAATATATACAAAAAGCTTGAGTCCGTCCTCAGCCCACAAGGCATTTCAAGCTACAGTTCTAGCTCACCCATTTGTGTCTATTAAATATTTAATTATAAGTTATAAGATGGCCAAATTTCAATTTAAAATTCAATTTATAATATTATAATTTTAATTGGTTAAAATGAATGATGTTATTGAAATGACAAACATAACTGGAGATTCAATCACTAAGATTAAATGACTAAAATTTGAGTTTTATATTGAAATTTGGTTAACTAGTAATTCATCAGATATAATATTATCTGAGTGGGTTTTTTTTTGCAAATTTCATAAAAATTAAAAAAAGAAAAAGATAAAGTAGGTGCATATATATATATATATATATATACGGCTAAATGACACTTCAGGGCTTATACAATAAGCCTAAGCGGGCTCACTTACCTGTATGAGTTACAAATAAGCCTCAGTCCAAACTGCTAAGCTATCATATATGTCCAAGGTACCAAGATCTATTTCCTTTGTGGTGGGCTCAAGCTGCGTTAGGCCCATGACAGGCCTAATTGGAAAATTACCATTATGTTCCATTAAATTGAGATTTCTTAATAAATTTTTATTGGCCCTTTTGAGTTGTGATCTAGCGTCCTAGCTACAATAGGACTGGTGAATTACTTTTTATTTAATTTGATCCCATTCTAATATTATAAAAATTGGACTAGCATTAAGAAATTAGAGACATAACGTAAACACCTTCACTACAAGTACATTTGTGAATTTTACAACACTTCTAACAGTATAGTATAATATTGAGCATATGTTAAACTGATATTATACACCTATCCATGACTATTGCTATTAAACTGATATTAAACACTTATCCATGAATATTGCTATTCCAACACTCACTGAGCGTTATGGACATTGGATGACTACTGGGAATCAAACCTGGGACCTTTAGTTCTTAAGCCAAAATGCTTGTAGATTGAACTCCCTCCGAGGTACTTGATTGCAATTGCAATAGTCAATTTCTGAAAATTTTATCTGAAAGTTGACCAACCAAGGAACACAATCCTTTGAATACCATATCATAATTGAATGATTATCCAACACTACTCTACCGTGGACGTGCATAAATTCCACCTAAAAATAGCTAGTATCGGATCAAAGCTTTCTTGGGCCTAGTCTAGTTGAAAAAACCCAAGATTTGGGACTGTCTGAAGTATTTTAATATAAAATATTATGTTATATAATTATATAAATCCTAGTTGTATCTCTCAGTGTAATTATATTAAGATATTTTATTTCATCCATTTTTGAGATATATAGTATTTTTTTTTGTCTCATGATTGTTGAATTTCTTTGACAATCTATTAAAATTGTCTCAGATCCCATTCTTCCCTCAAATATTTTTCTCAATTCAAATCGATTTCCAAACGGCTAACATTTCTTGAATATCTCTGCATTTGACTGTTCCAAGAAATCTTTATAAGATGCATCAGCATACACATGACCCAACCGATATGACTTCAAATCTATATTCCAATTCATTCCTATTGAATTAAACCAAGTTTCATGCATGGTTTAATATTTTATCTTTTAAACTTGTAATGATTCAATAAAATGCATTTTTAATAAACCCTCTATTCATCGATCCATTCTTATACTACTAATAAGAATCTCAATAAATCATTTATTGATTGGACAAGAAAAAATTGGGTCACCAATGTGAATTTACAACATAATCAGTAAGGGGTTGTCTTTTAGAGTTAATCAATGATAAAGATTGTAAACTTGCTGCCATTGTTTTTTATTTTCTAAGAAAGAACAGTGAATTGAAGTGAAGCAATGTGGAATAGAAGCAACTTGTGACTATCACATCTCATCTTCCAAGGCATCAAGTCAGGGCAAGATAAATATGCAAGTATGATGGAATGGGGTGATATATTTCTTCCTACCTTTCAATTTCTTTTTAAATAATAGATCAGATAGCCATCTTGTAAATGCCACAAGCCTTACTTTCAAATTCAAATAAGCATCTTTCAGAACCCATGATTTTCTTATCAGTGAGCAACAAAAAAAGAGTATGATTACAATTCATTCAATAGTTGAAATAAAATCTGAATGACAAAAAACAACAGCCTAAGCTACTGACAGCAATTTTGATAGCTAATGTATACATTTAGACTAAAAGGGGAAACACTAAAACTATCCAATTATCTTGATCTTTGGCTGTTAAAACTTGCCATCATTAGTGATATCTGAGCAAAGTACCTAGGCAGGAAGCTTCAATTTCTCATGGTTCTTCCAGCTGACCACATGAGATGAGATGAGTTGAGCAAAGTACCTAGGCAGGAAGCTTCAATCTCTCATGGTTCCTCCAGCTGACCACATGAGATAAGATGAGATAAGCACTGTCAGCAAGGAGAGGGAAAAAGAAAAAATCCTTCTGCAGATTGTTAGAAGTTCAGGAGGACAGAGAGTTTTACCTTTTTATGTAATAATAGAAGAAATCGGCGTATAGAGCTGTCTGAACCAGGCCAGATATCCAAGCTGTGAAAAGAATTCACCTAATTTGTTACAATTCATGAATAAATCATATCTGAGAAGATTAAAACATTCTGTTGAATATGAAATGAACTTACGTATCCAGCGGGTTCTATAGCTCTCTGCAAAGAGACGGTAGATCCAGTTGACCAAATACAGAGCTCGATAAGCACTTAAAATGAGAGCAAATAAGATGTTACAGCATATCAATTCGTGTTAGCATCAGCACGAACTAGATCACAAATTTTATTACAAACTATGACAGATCGACAAGTGGTAGATGGAAAACTAGGGGTGGCAATAGGTTAGATCAGGTCGGGTTGACTATAGATATAACAAAGTTTCTGTCTAACTTGATCTAACCCAGATTTTCTTACTGACCTGGCCTGACCCAAACCAAATTTATATAAAAATTCTAAAAATTAGGAAAAATAATAGGGTTTTTCTCTCATGTGCGCCAGTGGGATATGGAAAACTGATACAATAGAATAAGTTTTTTTACTTGATAGGATACGTGGGCTAAAATTACTAGGTAAAAAATAAATAAATAATTTTAAATATTAATTTAATTCAATTCGGCTGGGGTTCGGTTTTGGGACCCTCCATCCAACCCGCCTGGATTTATTTTGGTTTGGGTCAATTTAAAACTTTTTAAAGAAATGCATGGCCTAAACCCAATTTTTTCGAGTCGGGTTGGGCAGGCTTCACGGGTCGGGTCAAAAATTATCAGCCTTATGGAAAACTATCCATTAATACAATCATATATCCATACCAAAAACCTAAAGTCAACGGTTAAAACTCAAGAGGGAAAAACACCGAAAAATAAATAAATAAACACCAAGATGTGGAACTTACAATCAAATTTGTGTTTCATGTGATACAAAAATCAAGAAAGAAAACCACAATCAACTAAATGCATTCAACTCTTAGCTCAACTATATTTCTCCTTGATTAAAAATGGTCAGATATAATGGCGCTGATGCATCTATATAGAATTATCACTATGAAATGTTTTGATTTTACCCACAATCGGCTAAATAGAGATTAGATCCTGCTCTCATCAAAACACCCTAGCATCTTAAAGCAGTGTCCCTAAGGTGAGACAGCAAATAGGAATATTTCTGAACAATCATAGAAGACATAAACAGAGAGAACTTGCTATATAAAGTAAAACGCACCCAAGCAGAAAGACATAGTTTCCTGTCAAGTTATCTATGTTGCTTGATCTTTGCAGCAATACCAATTGGGGCAAGATTGCAACCGCTTCAAGATACAGTGAAAACGTCCACAAGACCTGGTAAAGAAACTAAGTTTTCAGTACAGATAAATCAAGAAAACACAAATAATAGTCAGTGTATAGTCAGTGTACTGTAAAAAATGATGCAAAGTAAACCATAAAAAATACCGCTCAAATAAAAAAAGTAAACCATCAAATGACTTGGTTGATTGTTGTTTAGTAAATATTGTACACGCATTCATATAACTGGAAAAAAAAAAAAGGGCAACCAAGGAAAAGGAACAATTTGTGACTCCAATGAAGATCTTTGAGAATCAAATAGAATGTCAGATTTCGTGTGATTTTTTTACAGCACTTGCTCCATCCCACTAAAGGTATGGAATGAGCTTCAACAAATTACCTAGTGTGATCTTTCATTCTAAGCTTGTTTGAAGCTGTGGTTTAAGTGTCGGCTATAATGTCTTGATTGAGATTATTGTCCTGCAACTGTATTTTCAAGTGCTGGAAGAATTGGAGTGCATTATAATGACCCTGTTGTCTGGAATGCAAACCTATTAGTTCTTCCTGCATTGAAATTTGAACCAGTTTTTGCATGAACTAGGTAAGATACTGCAGTTAATCCAATTATGAGTGGCAACCAATATAGAAGAGATGAATGGCTTTGATGATAGAATCACGAGGTCTTTTTTCCCTTCTATTTCCAGAAGTAACAAAAGATTTTATTCCAGCACTATGAAGAATATGTACAAACCACGACTTGCCAAAGAGGGACCAAGCAAGTCACTCAACAGAACAATCCAAAGGGGTTGGAGTGATGGCCAGGAATCCACCTCAGGAAGCGGGAGTCCTAAATTCGATTCCTCCACCCCAAAGGGCCACTCCCCATAGAGTTACCCAATGTGTGTGGGTAGGAAGGCTTGCACATGCCCCGAGGATTAGTTGAATGCTCTTAGAGGCCTGGACACCTTGCATCATAAAAAAAAAGTCACTCAACAGAACACAAATAAAAAGGTTGGGTTGATAGAAGCATAGGTACCAGGATGAATTAAATAATTAATGTATTATTGCTTCCATTCTGTTACTGCATATTGGACATTGGGTTGAACGCTTTTTTTTTGGATAAGCAAGTTTGTTTCATTGAAGGAAAAATATTCCCAATAAAAATCATGAAGTGAAGACCTAAAAGAAGCCTACAAGGCAACCCAAGACTGAACAACACTGCAGCAAAATAATAATGGTGATGATGATACTAATACTGATAATAATAAATAGCAGAAACCCTGAAAAAAAAAACTACAAGAAACTGAAAAACAAAATCCGCAACCAACGAACGAAGGAAAAAAAGAAAAGAAAGAAAAGAGCTACAATGGGTTGAAATTGCAAGTAATATTGTTCAATTTTCTGATTATGGGGTGGTTAGAAGAACAAAGTTGCTGAGTTATATCTCAATCATAATATAACAGGTGGCTGGAAGGTTAGTTTGAGCAGCACCATAAGGAATTATAATTTGCATAAACAATCCAGACAGATGATAGTACTTAAGACAGCAGCAGCAAGAAAAGAGATTTCATTATTGGCTTTGACCAGTTCTATTTAAAAGAACTAGCCTTCTCTCATTTTTGGTCAAGCAAAAGAAAAGAACAAGAAGACATGAATCACTACACGCAAATCCAAAAACCACAAGGGAACTTTCTTTTGTTACGACACCCAGAGATTTTGTAGATATGCCCAGGCAGAGAATTCCATCATTTATAATATATTGTCATAATTTGATATCAATAAAAGCTTTGAACTAAAAGAAATGACTTCATCCTGATTTTCCTGTGATATAATTTCACAAGCTACCAAGATTTGGATGAGAGAGAGAGAGAGAGATGTCACATGATCAAAGGCTACTCAATTGTAATGTAGGACCCAAAAAAAGTGTTCCCACACCTCACATTCCACAAAAATGAAAAGAATGTAAAAAGAGAGAAGATGGATTACCTCAGTTACAGTGAAAGAAGGGTGTATCATGAGAGCCAACAGAAAGCAAGGAAGGACAAGAAAAAAGTGCCGAAATGTGTCCTGATCCTTGCTATATGTCTGATGAACAACCTTGTGATACCTCATATACCACACAATACTGATTGTGGTACCCAAGAAAACAAGCTTCATTACTGTGTTGTAGAAGGATACGTATCTTGTGAATAAGTCAAGATAACGACTGATGAATACTATGACGTACAACTCCTGTGTCTTAAGTGATATGCCTGATTCAATAAATACAGAACTGTTTTAGGTCAGAGTGAAAAAAAAAAAAAAAAACTTCAAGCCAGATGACATCTATGCTCCAATCAATACTGTTGAGAAAAAATTGTAAAGCCATTTATTTCTGCTGCCGCATAATACAATGTAACAGTTACTGGATGTTACTAACACTCAGAAGTCAAATTAGACACTATAAAATTTGATCTTTGAAAAATAGCTTTGACCAGTGAAACTTAACAATAGTAGTGGAACTTCTTATAAGAGAGGCAAGAATAGCTCATATCTCCTTTATAGGAATCTTCACTTAAACTTTAGACTGGGGAATTGAAGTCCCAATGTTGTTAATGTTGAAATCTGAATGGTAAAATAAATAAATAAAGAGCTTCATTTACCAGATGATTTCTATTACAACAAAACATTATTTCACATAAAAAGATAAAGCAGTAAAACATTAAGAACTTGGTTCAAAGAATTCACGTAGAACAGCACAGGAACTTGGAAAAATATTCATGAATTATGTTAAATAGCAACTCATTCTTTTCAAACAAGTGCAATTGCTTCGTCAACCCTGATAAGCCTTTCAAATAAACATTAGCAGTTTTAAAACTAAAAAGCAGCTTCAACTCAGGATTGTTCAAGAAAAAACTCCTGTCCATACAATTCTTGGCCTTTTGGATGAATTTTCACTTTTGAAACATCAATTTGAAGGTCATCAATGACATGTTATCATTGTTCCATAGATCATAAGGGATTGATCCATCTATTATGTGGCCATCAAATTGACACTGGATTACTGATTATGGACCACACGCATACTTGGGCATCATCTCTACTGTTGGATATTGAAGCAAACTCAACTGATATGTCCATCCACATGTATATGGGATGCAGGCACTACATTCTGATTTCAGTGTTCCAAACATGGAGATTTCATATAATTCATCCAACACCACATTGGCATAGAAGCATGACACCCGTAATTGTAGATTGAAGGACTAAGCACGCATGATGTGTATACATGAAACTTGCCTAATCAAATTGTCACCACTAGACACATGATCATACATGCACAATCCACTAATTGGGATGATATTGGGTCTATTGGAATGGTCTAAATCTGAGTTTATGTGGGCCACCAAAAATCAACATGATTGAGCCAATCAAATCATGTCTTTAAGAGCTCCAAACTTTGATTATTTGGTTTTTTTTAATCTCTAAACTTTTATGCCCTTTGAAAACATGACTCCATTGATCAAATCAAAGCAAGTTTTGGTGGGCCATATACTCAGCATAGACCTTTCCAATAGACCCATTACCGTTCCAATTGATGGGGTCCCACACAAGAGCATGCAGGGTAATGCCCCACAATCCAGTGCATGGATGAACAGCGTTTACATTGCCTTAAATATGGTCTCAATCAAATGGATGGCAAAAAGAATAACATTCAGAAGTCCAATTCAACATGGAAATTCATGGTTAGGATCACAAAATCAGAGCCATTTTTTGGGTTACGTACTAACATATCCATCCATAACAAGAGCAACTAACAAGGCGCACGATTCAGCCACATGTCCTGCAGAAAACATCATGACAACATGTTTTTGCTGTGTGGGAAACTGAGATCATAGTCTACAAACCCAAGCACATTCAGCCAACTATGCTTTAATCCACATAGCTGGTATAATCATTCACATAATCACATCTAAACAAGAAATTATCCATTGTGAACCAAATGACTAACTTTTTATGGGGCTTATATTAGATTGTAAGAATGAGTTGGTTTGATAGATCTACCCTTCAATAGGAAGTGTAACAAAGCTCAACCTGAAAAATATTACAAGCACGGCTGTAAAAGCGACACAGTTCTAAACATCCATATTAATTGAGCTTAATCCAATTCACAATATCTGGAAATGAGTTGAAACAGTGTACAAAACCAATTCATAGTATGATAATGAGTACAAGATGAATACCAGTGTGGATATAGGCTCAATAAAAAATTAGTCATTAAGTTTACAACGAACTGGCTCACATCGAATAATTTCTCGGTATAATCATTCACATCGGAAGTAACATTTTTTTCTCTTTTATTTTATACTGAAAGCAACAGACATATTAGGCAAATGAAAAAAAAAAAAAGAAGACGAAGGAATTAGAGTCAAATCCTTAGATTGAGATGTCAAGAGTAACCCATGGCTAAATCACCACCGTAGATCAAATCTTGGAGAAGACGTATTGATCTTTTGAGTACCTGCGCAGGATTTCATGGTACGGATCTTGAGGAGAAGAATGATGATGCTGAGGAGATGGGTCATATCCCCAGCCAATCTAAACAAGTTCATCTCTTCTTCTTCTTCTTCTTCTTCGATTCTCGATTCTTTCTTCTTCTTTTCCTTTTGGGTAGGCCGCTGCTGCTTCGATTTTCTTCTTCTCTGAGTTCGTCAGTTCGTTAATTTTGAGTTAGAGAGGCTTTGGAACGTCTGTTTGGGGTTAGAATAAACTTTGCCGTGACTTAGCCACTGACGCGTGGCTTGCTGTGAAGCATTCTAAAGTCTAAACCAAGCTATGGGCCGTGGCGTGGATTGGGCTTTTTTAATGAAATATCAATTATTTTATTTTTAAAAGTTAAAAATATTTTGAAAATATGATGTAATATTTCATACTGTATTGCTTTCGTCATAATTCTAAAGAGCCAAATGTTGTCAGCACGAGCTCAAATATTTGTGATCAATTTAAATAACAATTGTCAATATAATTTTACTCCAATTAAAATGTTTCCTTTTTACTATAATATAATGAAGATCACTTTAAAACCATGAGAGAATGGATATTTTATAGTAGAATTAAAATATTCTCAAACGTTTAAGCTGAGTCTGAGATTTTTTTTCTTCCTCGAGGCTTTGTGGATCTCTTCCTGCTTTAGCAGCCATATGATAAGATAAGTTTGTGGTAGGGGTAGAAGCTGGATGAAAATTTGATATTTATTAATTTTCTTATTTTAATAGATATTTAAATAAAAATTATCATTTATTTTTTTCGTTTCAGTTAATATTTAAAATTAAAATCATAGTCCTAATAACAATGCAAATTGACTGAAAGATGTTAATGTATTTACAATTATTCTATAGTATTTTATGATGTTTATCCTCATATAATAATATTTTTATTTTAAACATGTAGTTTTAATTTTATGATGTTTGATAAAAATTTAAAAGATTATAAAATATTTTTCTTTTTCTTTTTTGTCCTAATATTTTCTTCTTTCATTTATATTTTGTGTGTGAATGGATGGTTGAGATTTTCATTTTGTAATTAAAATTTTGTAGTGCGATTTTAGAGTTATATTTCAACCAATTGTAATTGAATTTCAGAAGAAAAAAAAAAGAATTTCAGATAAACCATAATTAAAAGTTTTAATTTATAATTTATTTAAAAATTTATGCTGTTATATATTTATATATATATATAATTAACCCTTAACAGTCTTTCTTAAGACTCGACACATTAGAAAGCTGAATCATTCTCACGACGTTCGCAGAGCAAGTACCACGGGGTGGTCTAAGGAACTGACACGTAATACTAATTTCTGACGTGTTGGTTTCTTATTGGCGACTGACACGTCGCAGGCTCTGCCCTTGGGTAAGTGGTGACGAAAAGGTTTTTTTTTCAATAAAGTGACGAAAAGTTTGGATAAAAGAAAATATGGTGGGACCCACTACACGTTGAAAAGGACGAGTCCTGATCTGTAATTTTGCGTATCTGGGCTGAGTAGTGAAATAATATTATAAAAGTACGGTGGTCAATTTCATTTTGATTTTACGAGAATGAATTGAACCGTTTTCTTTTAGTGAATTAATTTTCTACATGTTTTTAGTTTATATTTTAACTTATGCCGATCATTTAACATATTTCAACTTATTTTGGTCAAAATAGTTGAAATAAATGTTTCAACTAGAAAATTATACCATATTAATTTTTATCTTCTCAACTCATTAATACTTTATTTTTCTAATTTTATAATTTAAATATATTTTACTATTATATTTTCTCCATTATTTATTTTCTTTTTATTTTTCTTGTATACAAATTTTAAGATTTTTTAAAACTAATCTAGCATCTTTTCAGAAACAAAATGTCAAAGTAACCAAATTTCATTTTAAAAATAAGTTACAATAGCTTCCAAAATTAAATTGACAATTATGAATAAAAGCATACGTGATTCATTTGGACATTTAGAGCTAAAGTACTAAATTCTAAAATATTGACCTTAAAATTGAACGACGTGATTTATATCATTAATAATATTACGCCGATAATAATGTGTATCATAATTCTAAATTATAAAATATTTCACCTATTATTACTTTTTCACTACACCCATTTTCAAATCTCACCTTCTCAGTGATTCGTATCTGCTGATATACCGTTATCTCGGCCAATATCAAAATATTGGCCGATATCAGCCGTTTTTTTTTAAAAAAAAAAAAAAGAGAGAAAAATATCAGCCGATACAGAATTTTCAACCTCTGCTTCTCACAATGCCAGCCTCTAAAACTGCAGTAAACTTTTCATCACAATCTTTGAACGAGAAAACTGTCATATTTCATCTTTAAATTTATCCAATAATTCAATTTAAATGCAATAATTGAAAGTTCACATCAATTAATTACGAATTGGTTCAGAGTTTTGACAACACCAGTTCTATGGGAGTGAGAGTAACAGATGGGAGCCCATTTTAACTCATATTGGACCCAGCAGATACTGGGATGCATCAAACAAAAAATCAATGATAACATATGAAGATCATTAAAAGTATAGTGTATTTCAATCACTCTCCAAAAATATTAAGAAGAATAAAGATTACCCACATTTAATAAAATTTAGTAAATTACAGCTTCAAATCATCGGACACAGGCAGCCATTCATTTAGGAAGATCAAGAATGGGCCAGAAAATTTCTCAAAACCTCTCTCTCAGCTACTGTTCTAGACATGGTGCTGGAGTGACTTGAAATCAAATTAAAAAGTACTGCTCCTGCACAATCGCAGCCAAATGTTCACACCCATAACAGTTCACCAACATTGCTGTTGAATGAATCATTTGCAAACCAACAAAAGAGAAGCCAATTTCCCCATAAATTTATGATTATTTGAGAAACTGAAAATCATTAGCAATTCTACATTCCGCATTCAAATGTGAAGCCAACAGAGAATGGTAAGGGAACACCTCAAGTATCCTAATCTGAATTCCTTTCTGGTGGATTTTATAACAAAACCAACAGTAACAACCAAAACATGCTTTCGCAGTTTCGGTACAGATGTTTGATCTTGAAAATAAAAACAAAGAGAAGACAAAAGCATAGCTGACTCACCGCAAAAGGATGTTTGCCTCTTCAACCAGATATTCCCAGCATCTGGTGAAGAATCAACATATCCTAACCACAAAAGTGGAGCTTCTTCATCACCTTTGCGTAAGCTGCAGGGACAATCTCTGGCTTCCGGAGTCTTCGTTTTGCTTTCTTGGACTACATTGAAGAAGAGGATTCCATCAGGTCAAAATGCACCTTCAACAGTTATGGACTATAGATAATGTGATAATTGAGAACATGAGACCGATAATGCAACTGTTTTCAGTAACATAGAATGTCCAAGGAGAAAATTCTGATTTGAATAGGCATCAGGAAGGATATATTTTAGTGAGCTCTGCCCGAGAAAATGTTATTATACTAGAATGATTGCATTGCAGGTCCTGTGAGACCAAATATCTGGGTACGTTAGTGTTCTCATTGAAAGCAGGTTTTTCAATGAAAATGTGCATTAATACATGTGCAAAAAGTATATTTTCTTACCTAAAGGGAATTTCAAGGAAACCACTTTCCGTGAGGAGGAATTAGAGAGTTGGTTTTCCTCTCCACATTCTTTTGTGGAAACACATAAACATGCCAAAGTTGGAGTAGCTGAACAGACAAACGTACACTCTTCTCAAGAGTTTTCTTTTTTCTTTTTTCAAAAAAGAAAAAAAGAAAACGATACACATACATGATTTTTTCCCTCCGTTATCCCTGAATGGTAACATGACTAAAACATAGAACCAACATGGCTGTGTTGGTGAACATTAATTAATGGTTTGTTATGGCAACACTAATGGTAATTCAGACCAGATTTTCCAAAGTGGTGTTATTCCCATTTCCATGAGTTCATCAATTGACAGCCCAAATTAAATGGGTTTGAAGTTGAGGATAAGTTGCTTAACACTATCCAACCAGCATGATTTCTTTTTTTTTCCCTAAGAATGCAGTACTTCATAATTTTAGGCCATATCACATTGAAAACACAAGGGTGGAGCAAATAGAAAGAAAAACATAATGTTGAGTTCAAGTGAAAAAGACAGCAAACTTAGCTACAAAAAATTAGTAGTATATGTAGTCATAAAGTGGCATGACCATGGTTCAAAAATACTGTCTCGGTGGGCATTTTTAGAGTAACGAAATATTTCTTTAAGCTAATTATTCTCTTTTAAATATACATAGATAGATGATGGATGGATATGGTGTAAGTATCATAATTAGGGTGTTTTATCTCAAGGAATTACTGCTACATGCAATTGTCTAGATTAAATGAGAGAGAGGAAAAGGTTTATCACAATAAAGCGACTCCTCAAAAGAGAAATGTTACCAAGACCCATAGTAGGGATGGATAAAGCTAATGAAGAAAGAATAGAAGATTTCAGATAAATATGTCAACGGATTTATTAACATGGAACTAGCAAATCTATGTGAAACGTTGTAAAGATGGAAGACAAAATCATAAGCAAGAAGCAGTGAATGTCTTCTGAATTCCAAGAGGTACACAAGAGCATGAGACTACTAACAGGACCTTAAATAAGGACAGAATGTGATAGGATCCAAGATTAATAAAGTAATTTAGGGATAATGGCACTTCTTTGTAAGTTTAGGGATGAATGGTATCTATTTATAAATTTTCAAATATTATTATTTCCATTTTAGTTGTAATCCAAAGCCTATTTGTAGGCTGAATGAATAATGAAAGGTAGAGAAGAGTTTTCCCCCAAAGAGCGTTTAGCTACGACTGCAGGTTTCTCCTCGAACTGAAACCAGAGCATGAGGTTTTTTCATTTTTTCTTCCATTTTCCATTCTTCTTCAATTCAAGTTCCTATCAGAATGCCAACCAAGTACTATAGTGGTGCTGGCAAGAGCCCGTAGCACAGTTTTTTGAGCAGTAACAATGAGCCCGTAGCACAGTTGGTAAGCTTTTATTGTGGCAACCATAAAGGTTGCAAGATCAAGTCATGTCACAGTCTCAAAAGAGGGGTATATATTGGAGCATGGCACAGTACTGCCACTCTTGAGACTGAAGATAGGTAGTCCAAGTCCATATACAACAAGGTACATTTTGCAAAATTCTCTACTAAATCAGATGTCATCTAGTCCAAACATCCAACATCAGTTCCTAAATAGACCCTCCAGTGTCTATGCAACACCACTGATTCTGTTGGACCACTATCATATCAGGGCCCTTGATGTCATGGAAGAAGAGTAGAAGACCTAGGGGGTCATAAAAGGAGCTAACATCGTCTGGTTGGAGTATATTATATTTCAGCAGATTGGAGCCTACAACATCAATGGCTTAAACTTTCAGAAAAAGCATACCCTTAACTATATAAATCTACAGTGGTTACAAGTGCGAAAAGGTGACCAACATAGAAATGTCAAGAAGTTACAATTATTTCATGACTTTCGCTTTCCACTATATCTATGCCATATTGGCTTCATTTCTTGCTTAGATGTCCTTATCATTGACCGGCTCCTCACCATTTCAAACCAGAGAACATTTTCCTAATTTCAGGTAATTCTCTGATCCCAAAGTGGCAAGAAGCCAGATAAATACTATCTAAATTATATAAAACAAAGAGATGAATAATGCAATTCCTGCATTTAAATATGCTTAAAAACTAAAACCATTCACCTTCAGATGAGCATTGTGGCGTTTCCCCTCTCTCCACCGCCGAATTTTTCCATCATTCATAGTTCTAAACCTGGACTTGTATGATCTGGAAAAGGTAAAAAGAAAAACAGAAGACATAAGTCAAAGATAGTGAAGAGTACTAGTTAGCCAGTTCGGATGGCATGGATTTGGAATCATGGATTTTGAAATTCCCTCCAACCTTAAGGAGTTTGACTAGACCTGAAACTGCACTGTTTAACATTCCAGGACTTTAAATTTTCAGTAATGTGAAACTAACTCCCCCTTGATTTATTTTCAGAGACTCCAAGACTTCAAACAAAAAAACACTTGCTTTCTAGGAAATTCACCAAGAAGATGTTTTTCGCAAAAACCAAATTCCTGCTTATACTAAATTTTCTAAAATGTGCATTGATGTAACCAAATAGACCCTTTGTAAAAGACCCTATTATTGGCAAGGAAATCTGTTGCACCTGTTGACATTCAAGGACTTTAAATTTTCCAGGAATGTGAAAACTATCTCCCCCTACTCCTGTTTCTACTAAATTTTCTTTAATGTGCACCTAAGTAACTAAACAGAACCTTTTCAAAAGGCCCTATTTGTGCCTGCCCTCTTTGCCACCCTATGGGTATATGGCAGGGTACGAAACAACAGGGGTCTTCAGGAATTGTGTGGAAAGTCCCAAAAGTGTCAGCAACCGAATTCTAGCCAAATGCGCAGCTTGGAATTCCTCCTTATCGTACTTCCAGCATTTATCCTTGACTAACATTTTCGTGCCTGGAAAGAGTGTATTGGACTTTCCTAGGCTTTCTCTATTTCCTTTTCCTTCTTTGGGGGTCTGTTTTTGTGGGTTTAAGGAGTTCAGGGTTTCTTTGTTGTTCTCTTTGCTTTGTACATTTCTCTTTGCACCTCTAGGTGACTTTAATATTAATTCAATTACCATTTCAAAAAAAGTATTTCCAACAAAATCCACATTCCTGTTTCTGTTAAAACTTCTAAAGTGTGGACTGGATTACATGTACAGAAATTGAGAAATTATCAATTGTGAAGCAGTTTGTTGTGAACTGTGGAACTAAATCTTTACTGAGCTTACTTCGGATGAGGATGATTTGGTTTTGAAATTCTACACTAGCATAGGAAGTGTACCAAAAATCAACTTCAACAAATTATTAAACCAATGGTGAACACATAAAAAATGGGTTCAAATTGGGTATAGATCTAATTTATAGGATAATAATGAGTATGAAGGGGAGAAAATATGAAAATATACTCTACATCAAAAATTAGTTCTCTAGTTCACAATGGATAATGTCTCATGGAATCAAACAGACCATTCATAAAATATCCTATTTTCAACAAGAAAATCAATCAGATTACAGTCCATCATATCCTATTTTGGTACTCTCAACTACCCTACAATCCATCTTATACTTCGTTACTCTTACCAAACAAGTTTTTAAAGGTCTACCTCTCCTTCTTATTCCCTGTACTTGTGTCCTTTCACTTCTTTTTTATCAAGCCATTTGTACATGCCCAAACCATGCTAAACAACTTTCCCTTATTTTCTCGTCCGCTAGAGCGATGCTACTTAAGGGTTTCTCTAATGCATTTGTTACTTCTATCTTTCTGTGTTTCTCTAAACACCAACAAGATGTGTTCTTTTCCTCATCTTCCATCTACTAGGGCACAGTAAAGGTTTCTCTAATGTGCTCATTCCTTCTATTTTTTAATGTACGCTACTTACCAACAAGATGTGTTTCCAGCAAATCCAAATTCCTCTTACCATTAAATTTATTAAAATGTGCATCCATGAAACCAAATAGACCCTTTGCAAAGACACTATTTTCAGCAAGGATACCTATTCACAATTGTGGAAAGAGTAATAGTTAACTAGTTCGCTCTATCCAGTCTCGACCTGCAAATCAGTTTGTTTTAATAATTCGCAATTTGGTGTATCAAATAATTCGGTGTTGATCCAATCTAGCTCACAAATTAAGTTGATCTAGTTCAACTTCATTTGAAACTTTTCCTAATTATATTTTTATATTATGCATTTGTGCAATCATTTTTTATGTTATATTTTAAAAATGCTTACATTCTTTTCTTGAAGAGAATCCCTTATTTAAGAGGGAGTTTTTCTTCTTAGACAATTTATTAGCTTTAATCGTGTGACTAATGAGCAATTTCCTTTGCACTTACATCTGTTATACGCTAACGTAATTTAAGTTTTGATATATAATGTAAGTGAGCATAATAATAAATCATCAATGAATTAGTTGAATCAAGTCTATAAACCATGCAAAACAAATCAAACTGTATTTAACTAAAGATTAAACTAACTCGTTTAAGGTAGAAAACTAGAACTATAAATTTGAATTCCTAGAAAAATGAATTAAATGAACCTACTCGGACGAATCAATGAATTGTAACATATATTGAATTGCAAACTCTGAACTCAAATACGAACTAGTCAAACTATGAATTGGGTAACTATGCCCGTGGGACATCTAAATGCAGCTAACACAGGAAAAAGAAAAGGGAAAAACAAATAAGAAGCACCTACGAGTATGATTTCATCTTGATTTTCTTGACTTTGGAATTGGTGGGTGTCATTGGAGATTTCTTTTTCTCCTTCTTCTTCGATGCAAAATCGCGCCTCTGATTCATCTGAACCTAGCCACACAGAGATAGAATAGCATGACCTAATGTTCAGGGGGAGAGAAAAACTATAATTCTAGAAATGAATCTGAGGATTTCAAAAAAGTGAACGAAAAACTTACCAGGAAGGGGGAAAGAGAATGGCGAAACTCTAAATCCAGCAAATGATAGTTTTGGTCTTGGAGGGGGGCTGAAAATGGGATTAGAGATGGATGTATTTACTGGACATGCCAGTGGTCGGTGAATGCCATTGGAGAGATAAGTGCAGAGAACGAGTAGAAGAAGAAGAAGAAGAGAAGGAGAAGCTTTCGACGGCGGAAATGGCCAAACGGCTGAACTTTGACGCAAAATCTCTGCATTTTTTTCCCTTCCCCTCCGCCCCCTGTCACTGTATGCGGACTGAGACTTCTTCCGAACTCTTAAAAGGCCCTCCGAGTCCGAGTTGACTCGGACCTTAAGATTTGCCTTGATTAAATTAAAACAAATTATAATTATAAAGATGACTGTTAAAGTAATTTAAAATTTTATCAACTCTAAGATAAATGACAACACCTAATTACCATAAGGGAGTGTCAGAGACTGGGAGTTGTGAGGTTCCCACATGACTCAATTCAAATTTATATTTCAGTGACTTTGTAATAAAAATTAGTCGCGGATGAAAGAATAAAAAATAAATTAAATAAATACAATCAGTATATTAAAATAAGTAAAATTATAATTTGAAATGAAGCTATAGTCAACTGCTGATTTTCTTTGTTTAAATTAAATAAATAAATTTTAAAATTAAACATCCATTTTATGTCAAATTTTATTTAAATGTATATTTTAAAAAGTTCTATTTATGAGTCATGTACTCTTGTTTAATGGAACATGTCTTTAATTTTTCTTTATAGATAATAATTTAATAATTTATTTGGTCTAATCTTCTAGAGTTATAAAAGACATCTTGAGTTTAACTCCTCTCGAACTTGTATGATACACTAGATTTGTAGATAGTTTTATATATCTATAGAAATAATCTCACTGCCAACAAAATAAAAATTTCCCACCCGATCTATAACAATTGAATCTCTTATTTTATAAGAGATGATCACTTACATATTTGTGTCTAACATTCTTTATCAAGTATCTAAATTAATGATACTTGATTCAATAATAAAAAAGTATTAAACATATATCAAATTAGATTAAATTAAAATTTAAAAAAGAGAAAAACTAGTTCAGTTATTTGAATTTATCTTTAGATTAGTTCCATTCAAGACCCTTACACCTGTAAAAACAAAATTCATTGGCTTTTGCCGGACTTAGCCCACCATTATTTTTTACTAAAAATGTTATTAAAACTTTCTCCTAGTTTAAAGGAAATGTGATTATTTATTTAGAATGGTTTTATTAAAATTTTAAGCAGGCTGTATTTTCCATTCGTGATAAAAAATAATTGATTCGAATAATAGATGCGTAAAATTTACATTTCATTTAATTATTCTAATATTATAATTTTGTATCTTGCAAATTTAATTGACACCCATCATTAATCTTTATAATCCATCTTATAAAACTAAAAAGTAGCTTCACTTAATTTTTTTATTCAATTAGTTCTCCATTCATTGTAAAACTTAATCTTGATAAACGATTAAACTTTCTTAAAGAAAATCATCACTTCAAATTTTGTAGAGCTGCTCTAAGGCTAAGATGCCAATATAGGCAAATTTTAATTGATTAGCCCACACCAGTCTCGTGCCTTCCACTGCCAGTAGCACGTGGGGACGCACAAACACACGTAACTTCTTTAAAAAAAAATAAAAACTTCTCCAAATAAAAAAATTAAAACGATCATTAATTTCTTTCATATGATCTTTAGATATCAGTGAAGGGAGCTGTTAATTTTATTTTTATTTTCTTTGAACATATTCAACCATCTTAAACAAATTTTCTCATTTTCTTATCTACCTGAAAGTGCTATAAAGATTCTTATGAAGAATTAATTCTTAATTCCATCATTTAGTGTTACTCTTACTCTACTTGTCAATTGACTGGGTCCCATCCTCTTATAGAGTTCGTCGGAAAAACTGAAGTCCGATGACGCGATCATAAGGGCAATTCTGTAAAATAAAATCTGAATTTAAAGAATTATATCAGAATCGATATAACAGTCAAGCAGCCATATTATTAATTTGACACGGGGTTTCTCTGTGCTTGAAAGGCCGCCGGAGACAGAAATAGGCCTTTGGCGTCTACGGTAATTCTCTGTGGTTGAAAGGCCGCCGGAGACAGAGAATAGGCCTCTGGCGTCTACGGTAAAAGATTTGATGATGGAAGAAGCGTCGGAGAAAGGAAGTCCGTCAGTACAAGGTGAAGAAACAAGACCTTTGCTGGACAAGGTACCATCTCTTCACTCTTTCTCACTGTCCTTCAATTTATCGAATTTCTCTTTCTTATTTAGCCTTTTATTTGTCATCCTCTTTCCTACTATTATTATTAATAATAAATATAATAATAAGTTGGCAGCTAATGCTAATTTTCTGCCATTCAGTCATGAGATCTTTAAAGTGGTTTTTTTTTTTCTCTCTCCATAAAAATCTGCTTTCATGAAAGTAGATGTTTTCTTTGAAGACAGTGATATGAATATTCAGAATAGATTTCGAGTCAAATCGACTGGCAATTGAAGTCTTGAAAATTTGTGAGTCAGATATTTGAGACTAGAGTTTCAGCTGTCGAAACTCAGTTGGTGAGGGTTTAACAGAGTAGAGTAGAGATGGAGGGCGACTTTATTTTTACTCCAAGTGTAAGCCAGTAAAATAAAAGGTTAGTGGAGTCTTTTTGGCCACGAAAAGACGGGCAACATTGAATAAGTAACGTGTCCATGGGCCACCACAACAAGACTGCGAGCAGCAACTTCCTCATAAAAAAAAAATTTCATTTTCTAAAAGAGTGAATCATATAAAAGAAAATAAAAAAAAAATATTTGTTTCTTCACGTCATAACAATAGTTTTAAAAACTGCTACTCTCCTCTTAAATTCGAGAGAAAGTTTAATATTCTTTGAGAATCTTCACTTCACATTCCAAATGAAATTAATTTTGTAATACCTTATTTTAAAGATGTTGAATCCAAAGTCTAATTGAGTTATCAGTAAATCTGAAATTTAAAAACTTAAGCTTAGTTATTGTGGTGCAATTCACGTAATCCAATGTCCTACTGAATTTATATCATGTGTCCGGTCCTCTTTTCCTTTTATTTATTTTGCTTGCTTATTTCCAGTGAAACAATTGATTCTTTATTTGTAAAAGTTTTTTTTTTGTTTTTTTTTATCTGGTCAAAAATGAATTCTAGGACAAATGAAGTAGAGTCTTATTTCCAAGATATCTGTTTTCAATCTAGTTAGAGAATAATAAATAAAATTTTCAGTTTTATCACAGCTTCATGAAATAGGCTACAGAGAATTTTTAACTTATTATTTTTTCAGGTGGAGGCAGATGGGCGGTGCACAGAAGATGGGTCATTGGATTTTCATGGTAGACCAGCATCACGACATCAAACTGGCAATTGGAGAGCTGCTGCTATCATTTTGGGTGAGATTTAAATTCAAAATTGTTAACCCTGTTCAACTTGCAAGACTAACAACAGTTGGATATTTTTCAAAATTTATTTTTATTTTAATAAATTAAAAACAATTTCTTAAAAGGGTGTATTAAAAGTGTCATTTCATTTGGAGCTTCATTCCCTTTGTTAAAGGACACAATCCTTTGAAGGGATGATTTTAGAGTGATGTACACGTATCTACAAGAATAAGGATTATACTTCACTTCAAATTTGTAAATTTTTATAGAGCTAAAATCAAACTCATTTTAGAAGGTTATTGGGTCTAAGATTATATTTTCACTGGCCCAAGTCCATATATGATAAGTCTAAAGCCCTGTTTTGGTGTTTATGCCTCCTAAATACCTAATCAGACAGCTCATATAGGAGAAAGAGTTGCGAAAAAAGGGAGCAAAAACAACCAAGAGTCGACCTTCCTTTATGGAGATTTTTTCCTGTGCTTTCTTTCTTAGTTTAGTTAGGACACATATCTTTTCGGCTTAAATAAAATATAATTTTACAAATAGATTTGATGTATTAAATGATGTCGGATTTTCACAAAATTAGATTAATTGGAAAGCTTGTTTAGAGACATTTTCAATGAACCCGAATTTGTGCAATTCTGACGTACATAGACAAAGTTATGGGTGATTTGTAACCAAGTAACTTAGAGTGATCGAAATGTCTATTTTTTGTTAATTTCTGTATTCTAAACACTATAAATGGAAGGTCATGGACAACCATAGGACATGGTTATTTATATTTTTTCAATTGAGTTTTCCCTTTGAGGTGAGCCACCATGAAGTCCATAAATAGACATGCCCTAAGAGAGAGGCTGGATTTTTTAGCCCAATTTTTTTCCTATTTTCTTCAACATTTTTATGTAAAATTTTGGGTGGTTATTCCATGGCATTCATTGTTTCACTTCAGTACTGCAAGTTGTGGTGCAGCATTCAATGTGCTACAACTTTGCACTTCACTCATTGTTTTACTTCATGCAAATAAGTTTGATTTGCATTCTTCTCAAAAGATCAATAGAAAAAAAAAAAATTTGAAGCAGAACTTTTGTTTGGGCTCTTTCTGTAAGGATTTGCAAATATAACAAATGCAACATGCATTTTTTGACAGTCTTAAAACATGCAGGAGTTGAGACTCTTGAAAGCTTGGCTTTTTATGGTATTTCTACCGATCTGGTTATGTATATTCGCAAAATCCTCCATGAAGATAATGCTTCTTCTGCGGCTAGCGTTAGTACTTGGGTTGGAACTGGGTATCTCACACCCTTCTTGGGAGCTTATTTAGCAGATTCATATTGGGGAAGATACAAGATCATCTCCATCTCTTTTGTAATTTATTTGTTGGTATGTCTTTTTATCCCAACTTAGTACAATGACAAGTATTTTTTTTAAAAAAAATATTATCAAGAGATTCTTATTAAGAGTAGCTTTTGACTTGGAGTAGAACCTTTCTACAATTGAACAATTAGAAGGGCCCAAGGAGAACCTGTTTCACTCCTTGGATGGTTTTTTTTTCATCATTGTTATTATCTTTTGAAAACAAAGAAATCATGATACGACAAACACACGAGCAAACATATAGAAGCATATGAGATTTACATGGTTCAATAATTTGAGCCTACATCCACGGTGAGGTGGAACACTTTTACTATCTTCGAGAATAGGTCGCAATATCTTTCTTTCTCACACCTTTCTTAATACAAATGAATCTGATGAGTGATGACCCTAGAAATATCTCAAAGATAGATGGTATCAGGTATAAAATTATGAAACCACCCTTATGCCTTAAAAGCTTTGGGTTATAGACCAATCCCTAATCCCCTCCAACAAAGGGCTCCACCCTCTAGTGACGGATCCCCCCTCCCCTCACCTTCTAGGGTTTGCCAATATGGTGTGGATCACCATAGTATACAAAACATCAGCACAACATTATGATCACCGTCGAACACCATTTTCTCAATTATCAGGGCTCCTCTTTTTAAGTCCTACATTTCTATTTTGTCCTATTAAAGACTATATCTTCTATCTCTCTACAATCTATCATATTATTTTTCAATCCGTTCAATTTTATATTTTAAATGTCTATCCCTTCTCCTAGTACCTATAACCCAAGGTTTTAAATTTGAACTTGGTAGAGACTGAGTTCTAAGTCATATCAGATGAGACGAATTCAAAATCAGAGGACTTGTACTTGGAATTGGGTGAAAATAATAGGAATTAACCTGAGTCATATAGGAATCAGCCGTATCGAGAGGAATAGAGTTCGAGTCAACTTAGACTCGGCCAATTTTTAAAACCATGCTACCCACCTGTAGTTTACAAATTCCATTGAAGCTGTCTCCAATCATCTATAGACATGTTAAATGTCCTTTGAAGTGTTAAATGGGCATTGATATATGCTTAATTATGCTTCTGACCTGTTTGATTTGAAAATGCTTTTATTATAATATATTATGCTTTGTTTTCCTTTGAACAGGGAATGATAATTGTCACTCTCTCAGCCTCTATTTCATCCTTGAAACCTGCTCCATGTGAAGGAAATTCTTGCCCCTCAGCAACTGAAGTTCAAAAGCTGGTATTCTTCTCCGGGCTATACCTCATTGCATTTGGAAGTGGCATAGTCAAGTCATCCACGCTTCCCTTGGGTGCCGATCAGTTCGACAACGGCAATCCAATTGAGAGGGAAAGAAAAGGATCTTTCTTCAATTGGTTTTATTTCTGTGTCAACCTTGGGGCTCTACTTTCAAGCACTGCCATTGTTTGGATTGAAGAAAATGTCAGTTGGGCACTGGGATTTGGGATATCTACTTTGTCCACAGTTGTTGCTGTTGGAGGCTTTTTCTTTGGTACGCCGATTTATCGATTTCACAAACCAAGTGGAAGTCCATTCACTAGACTTCTCCAAGTAGCAATTGCATCTGTTAGAAAGAGGAGCTTGGAAATCCCTATTGATAACAGTGAGTTGTATGAAGCCTCAGGTAATAATTCGACCATTTCTGGGAGTCGAAAATTGGCACATACCTGATGAATTCAGGTAATGGCTACTTTCTTTTGTCAAATACTCCACTTCTCTCAAGTACGATTATTGGATTTATGTTTAGTTGATCTTCCATAAATTGCAACTGTAGAGCAAAACACTAAAACGTACAATGCTGGACTCATGTCTTTCGGGTAGTCAAGAGAATTGAATTGCAATAAAACCATTTGATAAAGAACATGTAGATCCAATTTGTTGGTGTTAGAAAAATGGCTAGGAATGAAAGTCAAATTAAAACAGGCTTGAGAGAAGGCAAGAGAAAAATGACAAAAAGAAAGAACAAAAAGAAAAGAGAGAAAAAAAAAAAACAAGGTAAAACCAAACGTGCTGTTCTATAAACTCCCGTCCTTTGGTCCATGTTTGTAATAAATCTCAAATCTTCTCTCCAGCAAGTGGATTTAGTCTCGAAGGACCCCACAGGAGAACACTGAGACAATATGAAGACATGAATATTTGAAGAATCATCTCTTGTTAAACTCATTTGGAAATCACCTTTTTTTTGTAATTCATGAAATTGTTACTCTTTAAATTGAGATCACAAGAATTGTAAGAATTTGCTTGATTGTCTTCTGGGTTTGTAAAGAAGGCTTTTGGGCCAATCTCCTAAAGAGGAGCTGTTGTTCTAACACACAGAACCATTATCCCCCTTAACCTTTAAGAAATCGAACTTGAATTTGTGAATACACATGAAATTTTTGTCTGCACTTTTTTGAACACCAAATCAAATTTGACTTGCAACAATCATTTCATCTTTCTTCCTTGCAGTTCATTTTTTTTTGAGATTGTTAGGTTGTCCTGAGATGACAACAGGTTCGAATATTTGATACATAAAACCTACATGGATTTCTGATGTTCAATATAGTAGTCCAAGATATGCTATCTATACCAAATATTACAAAGCTATAAAATAAACCAAAATTGGAGAGAAAGATGCCGTTCGGCTGGTTATCTCACAAATTAGATCTTTAATAAATCCCTGATCAGGCAGGGATGATTCTTTTCTTGTATTGGATTTCTCAGTTCATCCTCATATATTTAGTGATTTGGATTTCGCTTCAAATGTCTGTGAAACAACTTCCCAATTGATGAGAGTGGATGTTTTCTGCAAAATGGTTTAATACAAGAGCCATTGGAGATCTTTACCAGCCATTGGAGATCTTTACCATCGAGGCCTTGCAGACATTTATTCAAAATCCGAATATTTCAATAGATGCTTTTCACCCTATGTGCCATAAGGTACCCCAAACACATCACAAGATTTTCATTCTTGAAAATCAGCACCTTTTCGAATCCAAAAAAGAGACATGATTATAGGCTCCCCCCTTAGACAAATACTTCTATGCAGAACTCTTTGGGTTAATCCACACCATATAGTAGTCGAAAATCTGTTATTTGTATAAAATATTGCAATTAGTGTGAAACTGTGAATGCAAACAGATTCCAATCTAATGTATTGGGTAAGAAAGATTCATATTGTTTATTTTCACAAGCTTTCAATGTTTTCTCTCGTTAGATTCTTGGATAAAGCTGCTACTTTTTCTACTTCGGATGTAAAAAATGGTGGCTCGCAAAACCCATGGAGACTTTGTACAGTAACTCAAGTTGAGGAGCTGAAGATTACACTTCGGCTGCTTCCGATTTGGCTAACTAGTGTCATCTACTTCGCTGCATATAGCCAAGTGTACACCACATTTATTGAACAGGGAGAAGTGATGGACACCCAAATTGGATCCTTCTCCATCCCACCCGCTTCTCTCTTTGCCTTTGAAGTTCTTAGTGTAATGGTTTTGGTTCTCATCTACGACAGGTCCATTGCCATAGTTGGAAAGTGGTTTAGGAATGTCGAATTTGGTATTTCGGAGCTGCAACGCATGGGAGTTGGCCGTCTTTTGATAATAATATCTATGTCAATTGCTGCATTGGTAGAAACTGTCAGATTGAGAGGTGCTAAAGGTGGAAAGTCTTTGAGCATTGCATGGCAACTTCCACAGTATTTTATCCTAGCAATATCAGAGGTTTTCAATTGTATTGGGCAGCTTGAATTCTTCTACAGTGAGGCGCCGGACACCATGCGAAGCATGTCCATTGCCTTCTCCTTGCTTACTATTTCTCTTGGCAGCTACTTAAGTACACTTATCATCACATTCGTGTCGAATGCAACGAGAACCAGAGGACGGGCCGGATGGATACCAGACAATTTAAACAATGGGCACCTTGATTACTTCTTTTGGTTATTGGCTGGTCTCTGTACTGTGAATTTTGTAATCTATCTTGCTTGTGCAAAAATTTACAAGCTTAAGAGAGTCATCGTTGAAGATTAAAATTTACGTGTATGATAGTATAATTGTAATCAATCATATTGTAAGTAACAACATAGCCGTTGGAGATTCAAATGAGCGAGGAAACCAATGTAAAATTGTTACCCAAGTACAAAGATCATGTTGTGTTGATGTATTGTATCTTCTGATGTGAGCCAATGTAATGTATATGGAGGTATGTTTGTTGTTGATTATTGGCTCGATTTGACTCGGCCCAGTTTTGGCTCGATTTGACTCGGCAGTTGTATAACTGTTGGTGCATCTCTTTTATTTGAAAAATAATTGTATGTAACTGTGAGTGTGAAAAGAGCATTGAATCAGAGAGTGAGAGATAATGAGACAGAGGCAGGCTTGGCTTGGCACTGTAGCCCCTCTCGGGCAACCGAGAGTTTGATTGTATGAGGGTGAGAGCACATTGTATCCCCTTCTTCATATTAGTGAAATCTCTTCTCGGTGTTGTCCGTGAGACATTTATCTGAATCACGTAAATCTGCGTCTTCTTCTCTTTTGTATGGATAGTTTCTTTCTTGCATTGATTTTCTGTTCTTTAGCATAACATTTGTTTCTCTCATGCTCTATCATAAAAACATTGTCTATGGATGATGTTGTTTACTTGTATATATTTTCTATTTTTAGCAATTATGTTTTTTTCACAATAAAATCGTGACAGTAGTGCAATATAACACAATATTATTATTTCTTTCTTTTTTAAAAAAAAACTATACCTATATAAACTCATAAACTTCTTTACACATCTCAAATCCCTCATTTCTCCAATTTAGTAATGGGTATTTCAATTTTAAATGTCATTTTACTTATATATTTATTTACAATATTTTGAATTATTCTTAAATATTATATTTTCTGCAATATTTCTTTGATAATATCATGTTTAAAAACTTTAAAATTTTAAAATATCTTGATATTATCATTAGTTGATAATGTCTTGAGGATGATGTGACATTGATCTGGACCATATTAAACATTTATTTTTAATTTTAACAATTTCATGTCTTAACATAGTTCAAATGATCTAAGTATAGCTGTTCCATTGAATTATTAATTGAGTTTGAAAGTTGACACCGGTTCTCAATAGATAATTTCTTGTAAGGAATAGAAGGACAAAGGAAAGACAGTGATAGTTTACAAACATAATCCTGGCATTCAGAATTAATGAAAGGCAGCATTTGGGAATTCAATTAGAATACCATTTTCTATCTGGTCAAGTCTAACAGCAGGAATTCAAATCGATTTATCTTTTTTTTTTTTTTGCATTTTAGTCTCTCCAAGAATTGAAATTTATATATTTGGCCTTTGATAAGATTTTTTTTTTGGTTTCCGCACTAGCTCATACCTGATTAGTGATTCATGAAAGATCTTGCATGTTGGAGATTACTAGCTTAATGACATACTGCTCTCTATTTCTAATCCTTTATTTTCTTTTAAAGTATGAATTGATTATATTTTAATTCTTTGATTCTTCCATGTTTGCTTCTATCCACAGGAAGTGGCCATGACTCCAATGGAGGTTTGTGAATCTCTGGGCCTCAAAGACATTAAGGATAGAAGATGGCACATCGAAGGGACTAGTGCTCTCAATGAAGATGGCCCCTATGAGGGCTTGGACTGGTTAGCAGCAACCATGAAGAAGTTATATTCCCCTTGGCATTTCTCTTTTGTGGGAAATTCCTAAAATCCCAATTCAACCATTTTCAGACCTTATTTCATAATAAATGTTCTCATTAGATAGTTCTTAATTTCTTATTGGTGTATTGAATTTTAGCTCTTTTCTCCCTTTACAAGTTGTTTCCTTTACAAGTTGTTTCCTTCACACGTTTTCTTCTTTGGCTGAAATTTGAGGGTAGTAGCAAACAGTAAACTGATTTATATGCTGTTGTGCTTGTTGACAGTGCTAATTTCTAACTCAACTTCCAAATCCTAGCGATCTGAATTGAGTTGAGTTGAGACTTAAAGATGTCGTAGTTGACTCAATTCAAACCTTTTTCTTTTCTTCTTGATTATGTGAGGGTATGTTTACTCAATATTAAAGGTGAAATTAATCTCCAAAGATGCAAACATAGCATTGAGACTTGAGAGATCATAGATCAAATAAAAGTGAAAATAACTCCCGCACACTCTTGTAAAAGGATAATAAAGCTTTAACATTTTTCTCATTTAGTGTATTTTTAACAATTTTCTTAGATAAACTACAATTGCCTTTAAAAAAAGTTAATTTGAGATATTAGCATTAAAACTTAAGAGAAGTTACTGATAAATTTTCTTGTTAAATTGTGGTTGCTGCAAGTCAATAAAATCTAAAAGAATAATATAAAATACAAATTTGAATGACACAAAATCTATGATTTCTAAATCATTTGAAATTTAAATTATTTTAAGACTCTAGAGAAAAATAACATTTGAACCATGAGAATTTCTAGATAATTTTTTTTAAATGATGTAAGATAGAAATCAACTGAAAAATTATTAAAATCAATAAAAAATAGTCCAAACTTCCAACCAAATAACCAATACAACTGAGTTAAAATCTCATCAAGATCAACTATAGTCAACTCAAATTGGACTCACTCAACTTTGCTTTTTTAAATGCTGTATTATGAACTGAGTTACCTTTAACTCGTGGCATTTTTAAAAACATCATCTGTCTACTTTCCTCACAAAAATATTATTATTTTTTAAATAATAATAATGAGAAAGATCATCTGCCTACCAATGAAACTGTGATTTCTTCATTCACTCTCATTTCCGTCTCCCATTTCTCTGACTTAATCAGGACCCTTGACAGTTCATGAGAGACCCATCTCATCTCTGGCCTCTTGTGTGGGTCCAAATCCGCACACGCACGAGCAATCTCGACCACTCGTTGCGCACAATCCAACGGATAGGAATCTTTCAACCGCCCATCCATCCAACTCCTCAAAACTGCGTCTCCATCCACATGTGTCAACCCCTCCACCAAAGATATTTTTCTGTACGCTCCCATTTCTTCACGGACGAATCTGACGGCCTCTTCTCCTGTCAAGAGCTCTAAAAGCACCACACCAAATGCGTATACATCGTTCTTCTGTGTAACCACACCGCTGGCGACGTACTCCGGCGCCATGTACCCATGGGTCCCACTTATTATCCGGCTCCCCTGTCTCCTCAGTTCATCTCCACTGTCTACGTGTCCTGCATGCATAACAATGTCAATGACTCGAATTTTAGTAACATTAAATTTAAATTCTACATACAAGATATAAACTTGACAAGCCAAATTCAGCTTGGATTCCTAATAGAGGACTGGAAATCCATATTCATATACATATGCTTATATCTGAATTCGAATTTGATTTTAATGCTTTTTTTTTTTTAAATTTACATGTAAGGAATCGTAAGAAATCCACTAACTCAGTGTAAAACCCCCATAAACACTACTTGTAGAGTTCTGTTATATGTATGTGTAAATTTTTAAGCTTTATAAAATTTTAAATATCCATCTCCGTTCCTACCATGGATGACGATGTAAACAAGTTAGATCTAAATAAAATCTGAGTGAAATTTAAGTTCGAATCTCCAGTGCAGGATTTGAATCCAAATTTAATAGAATCCTTGCATATAGGATATGAATTTAAAATCATAAATAAATACTTGTATTTAAATTCAAATTAAAAATAGAGAGTCTAGCTATATAAAAATCAGTATTAAAATAATAAAACATTAAATTTAGATGCATATTCAGATTAGGAACTTAAATGAATATAAAATTTACATCTAAACTAGTTTATTTTAAACTAGATAGTTCAGATTTTCAAACTTGTGATTATCTATTTATCCATGTCCCAACCTACCAGTGAGGACGTGGGATCCGAAATGGGCGAGTTTCGCTCGGAAGCCGGTCTCCGAGATGATGATACCGGACGATTTCACGTGCTTGTGGACGTAACGTAACGCGATGTCGTGGTGGACGTACTCGAGGGCCTTGGCTACGTCGGAAGCGATGCGAATCCGGTGTATCCATTTGGAGAGCACTGAGAAGCCGACGAGTTTGCCGCCGTGGAGGCAGCGGTGGAGATCGGCTCCGGCCTCAAAGGTGTGGATGAGGTAGACGTGGCGCTCGCCTTTGTACCCGCCGATGAGTTCGGCTATCCCTCCATGCCGGACCTGACACACGTCGGAGAGGAGAGACTGGAAGGAACTATCGGATAAGGCATCAACCACCGGCCGGTGAGAGACTACGACGGTTTTACCACGTAGGGTGCATTTCCACGTCGGTGAATTGCCGAGCTTCGGTGACTGGAAGTTATGGGTGGCTTCGGATATTTCGGGGAAGGTAAAGATAAGCGTTTTTTTAGTTGCTGACAGTTTTTTGAAGCTTCTTTGGCTGAGATTCTTGGAATTTGATGAGCTTTTGAGGATCCTGGATTCTGGGTCTTGAATTTTGGGTGATTTTGGAACTGGGTCTAGGACTTTGCTCGGATCTTGACGACACATGTCGTTGAGAAATGGATCTTTGAATGTGTGTTTGGAGAAAGGATTTGTAGAAAAGGGAGAAGGCGTTGAAGATGGAGAAGGAAAATCCACGAGATCATTAGATAACATGGATTTGAGGGTTGGAAAGTTGGGAAAAAGGAAAAGAAGAATGGAATTGAAATCAGATGGAAAGGGAAATGGACAGAGAAAGATAGAAGAAAGTGGAAGGCGGGGTTGAAGAGAAAGGTCTCCAACGCGCTAAAAAGGACAAAAGGAAATGATTAGAAGTAACAAATTAGATAAATGATTAAATTTATAATTTATATATATAAGATATTATTTAGGTCAGTGAGGCTTTAATATTAATATCTTAATATCAAAATTAATATTAAATAATACTTTAACTGTCAAATTATATCTATCAAAATCACCGTGAGATTGTATTAATTTTGATGTATTTTCTGCGCTCTTAGTTACTCCATAATTATATTACTAGCTCATTACATATCAAATGTTAAAAATATAATTTGTTACTATAAATATAGCTAACATATTACCATTGGTAGTACTATGTTAAATCAGATGTCTTAATATTACTTTTCTTTATATTCATTCTATCCTGAATTATATTTTATATATAATTTAAATTAACTTGAAATGTAGTCAACATTAAATTAAGCTTTAAGATATGTAGACTACAGACAATTAAAACTTCACAATCTTTTAAATCATTAATTGGATTTTTGGTAAAATTCTTGTGCATGTTATTATCTTCCTTTTATGGACTTCTATTTAATTATCTAGTATAAGATTTATAAAAAATAATTCTTCAATCGATAATAAGTCATTCTACTCTAGATAAATTTTCATGTGTATAAAAAATTAGGAAAGATATTTATGAGTAATATTGTCATTTATATTTTTATGCAAGACTCATGAGTTTACAGTTACACCCTCTGCCTTTCACATCTATATTTAATTTGAATATATATTTAAATTAATTACACTATTAAATTAAAATCTTAATTATTGTTTTTTAAGTCTTTAGAAATAATGAGTTCTAAATAATAAAACTATTTTTATAAAATTAATATTCTAAAAATACATTTGACATCTTCTACCCAGGTAAGTCCCACCGGGCCTAAGGTAATTAATGGGTGACGTCCCTCCAACTGTCGAAGGGCTGCGCAAGTTGTTGTTATCTTCAATATACGACACGAAATCTGGCCCACATTAGTCGCTGATGCTTCAAGTGCCGTCCTTTTCTATGATAGTCAACGGTCAAGGAGCCCTTCAACCACTTCAAAATAACTTTCACATCCTCAATGGATCACATATCTATTTTATTTTATGATCAGGACAAATTGTAAAATTTTGATTGATATTCAGTCATATTAATTATATCAATCAAAATTTATAAATTTCTCATTTTAAATTTGTCTTGGGAAGTGGTTGCATAATATTATTTAAAAACTAAAAAGACTGAGTAAAATGGTTCAATTTATTATAATTTGATAGAATTTTAAGTTAAATAAATTTATTAACTTATCTTGAAGTGAGAGTTCCGACTTTGAATTTTATCTTTCTGTAAAGAATCACTCACCATTAATTTTACCTGGTGTATATAGATAGGGATATTTGTACACACTCTTGAATACTTATGCCAAAAAATCAAATTCTTTAAAAATTTAATTTATTTTTTTTATTTAAAAAATTTGGATGTGGTGAGTATAGATGGCTTGCTTTGTCCTAAATGCACATGAGATAAGTGGTCAACTCTGAATGGAATTGATTAATTGAATGCATCAGTCAAATACGCATGGAATTGGTGCCCTCTTTCACACACTGTTTCTAGATGATTGTTTCCGAACTTTAAATAATAAATATTAAAGTAGGGTCCTTATAGAAATTGCAATCAACTAGAAAAGGATTCGTTCTTGAATCTTGCTTTAGCATTATGCACTTACTTTTATCAAAAAATTATGTAATTTTTAATAGATCACATAAATCATATTTATTAGATTTTTTTAATATAAAAATATTTTATTCTCATATAAAATTAGAAAATAGATGGACTAATTTGTTAGTAATATGTTGAATGATATTTTTAATACAGGGATACAAATAACTCTAAGAGATTATCTCAATTGATTTAAAGCAAGATCTTTAGAGGAAGGTTTGGATTCAAATTATGGAAGTCCTAATAAAGGGTCACTTCTTATGAGAATATGTATAAAATAAAGTTCCATCGATTTATCGTCTGTGCAGATAGAGGGGGAAGGATGGAAGAAGCGAAGGAAGGGTCGTGGGCAAAAGCCATGCTGGACGAATTGTTGCCTATTTATGTTGACCATCGTACTGAAGTGTAACACAAGGCATCTTGGCGGGTCCTAATGTGACGTGGGAATTGTCAGACTACTAAGAATTGGACCCACATTGGGAACGGGTGGATACAATAAAATTGAGATACCTACTTGGGCCACAACAGCCCAACCCGATTCGACTGGGTTTTAAGGGCCTATGGTCTTCGCAGCTTGTTGCTTTTGGTCCTTTAGTCACATGCTAAATGGGCCTAGATATCGAATCCATTTAGGAAAATCTCCATCTGAATGAACAGCCCAACTGGATAATGTAACTCTTTTATGGGTCGATTAATTAATAATGGGCTAGGTTTACTTCTAACATTTGGACCAGAAATTTAGTGGACTGGGCTTGGACAGGAATTGGCCCTGACAGCAACGCAGTTGCATGTACATTTTCATCAGAGAACTAGAGATTCATCAAATGTGGTTTGACTTTTGGATTTAGAAGCCCCACCACCAATATTATTGACTGATCTCTGATTTGACTCTTTAGTAAAGTTCGATGAGTTTTTTAATCCATTTAGTAAAACCATCTACTTAAAATTTAAAATTAGACTAATTTAGTCTAATTATTCAAACATGTTTATCTAGTTTTAGTAGAATGACTTAAGTTTCTCATCTATCCATTCCAAAGACATATATATAAGCTTTTAACTTAAAAATCCAATAGACCATGGGCAATCTTGTAATGACCCGACACGAACACAGGGCTTAGAGTCCAACTCAGTGTAATATTGTCTGCTCTAGGCCTCGTACACAAACGAGTTCGCAAGGTTTTGCATTGCGCCCGGACCCACATGGCCCGGCCCAAAATGCGTCATACATAAGTTGTGAGAGTGGCCTCAAATAAACCCTCACTCTATTCCATTCCAAATCGATGTGAGACGCTCCCACATCGGTGGTGTGTAGCTAGGAGCAGGATATCACAATCACCTCTCCTAAGGCCTCGAGCAGCCCTCGGCTCGACTTAGCCCAGCTCAACAACACTAGGGAAGGAGGAAAACCCACACAGTCCGAGTGTTGAAATCTGCTCTGATACTAATTTGTAATGACCCGACCCGAACACAGGGCTTAGGGTCCAATTCAGTGTGATATTGTCCACTCTGGGCCTCACACACAATCGAGCCTGCACGGTTTTGCATTTGGGCCGAGCCCACATGGCCCAGCCCAAAATGCGTCACATTTCATAATATGTTGTAATTTGTTGGTCACTAAAAGTTAACAAAATATCAATTGAATAATTTTTGTTACATCAATATAAAAGTATCACATGACGGTAAGTTTAGTATTCTTTTAATTATAATTATTTAGATTAAATAAAAAATAATTAATTTTATTGTCAATATTTTTTTTTGAATTTCACTTTGAGCGGGTTCATTTTTTTTACAAATAGGACTCTAATTTCTCTTTTTTTAATTTCAGTAATTAAAGCACAGGGTGAAATAAAAAAAAAATTGTGCCATTTGAGAAAAAAGAAGTTTTTCTTCGTTACTTTCCTTAACGTGCAGGTGTGCAGCCAAACAAAAATACAAAAGCCTTTTGCTGTGCAACGGCCCAACACAACGAGGCTACTTGCCTGCAATTTATAATTGAGAGAATTGCGAGCGAGACAGAGTCCCAAGAGA